>JAECWM010000265.1:3600000-4200000 GCA_018150695.1 Drosophila oshimai | reverse complement strand
GAAAGGGGGGGCAACTGGAAAGCGCACTATTGACATATATACGCGCAGTCACAAAGCGAGTGCCGCGATTGGAGCGAAAGAGAAAAAGAAAACGCCGCATAAGACAAAACAGGAAATTCACTTATACACTCTCGCATACTCACACACACGCAACTGACGCATCTGAGGAAAGGAAATTCGCGCTGTTGAGCTTTGCATTTTGACATTTTATTTCAAAACACAGATTCCAGTGAGAGCGCCAGTTTCTCTCCCACACTTCCAAGCTCTCTCTCACACCGACTTTGCTCTCACTCTGCTTTCCCACTCCTTCAGGTTTATTATTTTTTTTTATTTTCCTTCAGCAAATGAGAATGTAAACAAATGCCAAATGGCGGCCGCGTTAAACAAAAATAAAATGGAATTGTGATATACATATGCATTAACACGCTTCTCGCGTGGCATGCGAATGTGAATGTGGGGTGGGGGAGCAGAATTAGGAAATTAAGAAAGTGGGGAGGTGCAGTCATGAAGACTAACAAAGGGGAACACAACAATCGTGCTCGTTCCACTTGGAAATTAGGATTAGGCCTCGCACTGACATTGACATTAATTGAGGAGCGCTAAACAAAGAGGAAAGCCAAAAACAAACAGAATGGCAAACCTCATTAAAGGGTGATTTAGTAAACAACAACTAGCAAATGGGAATTAAATAGTTATCCAATGTTGTTGACATCTGTAAAAAGTATTTTTTTTCCACACTTTTTATTGCCCGTCACATTAAGGGATTATGGCACTAAAAACGTGTACTTCTCTATTTATTGCTTGTTTTACGATTTTATTGTATTTTAAACAGATTTTTATATAATACTTAAATTCATATTTTTCGCCCTTTTTAAATACGTATACGTGATTTATATTCAAAATTAAAAATTGAAGTCAGCGCTTGCTTCAGAGATAAAATATAAGTTAAAAAACAAAACATATAAATAATTTCTACTTCCTTCCAAGAATAGGATTTTTATGCTGGTAATTTTTTATTTCGAATTTTGGTATTGTATTAGCTCAAAAGTGGTTCTCTAAAACTTCACAACCTCTAACAAAAATATAAAAAAACCCTTTTAGTTTCTTCTTAGAAACCATTCTTTCCCATTCCAAAATTTTTTTTGGTTTCACGAGGTCTTGAACTTGGGAACTGGTAAACAATTATTTCGGCCAGCCCCTTGAATAATCTTCCTATCGAAACCAGCTGATACCGTTTTCGGAATCAGTTGCACCAAAAAGATAACACCCCTTGAATCATAGCCACCTTAAAGGTGTGTGCTTTATCTTTAATTTACCAATTGGCAGTGCCTTCGAATCCGTCTCGGCTCATTCCAAAATTTGCTTTGCTTCGCCTAACAAACCTAAACCACAAATTATGCCTGAACGATGCTACAGGCGGCCAACTTCAGATTCAAGAGCCCCTCAAAGGCAGACACAAATGCGGACATTAAATATTACATACATATTCCACACAAAAGCCGGCTACAGAGAAAGAGAGAGATAGGGATAAACACAGAGAGAGAGAAGAAAGCATATTTTTTGGGGGGTTGATTTTTGGGCGTTGAAAGCGCTTTTCACTAATTCAATGCGACATTGAAAACAGTGAGCTTGAATGCGAAAAGTGCAGACTTTCAGATGGGACCTACGGACTGAATTGCGGACATGGACAGGAAAGGGGGGGAGGTCTGTAGTCTGACTAGACGGAACCGGAAGGGCGTCAGCGTCTGGCTTTTAGCCAACTGGGAGGGTGGCAAAGGCAGAAGAGCCGGCCAAGGGAAATCCAAAGGAAATCGTTCTGCGAAAGTGCTATCTGCATAAATTATGTATGTATATTTTTGGTCGCCCGATTATCAACTCGTCAAAGGAGCCTCATTTTTTGGCAGTCGATTTATTGGTTAAGGTGTGCACACGGAAAAATCCATGAGCACAGAAGCCGAACAACTTGTTTTGGGCATTGGCTGTGAATAAAGTATGAAGAGCACGTGGCCAAAAAAAAAAAAAAAAGGGGGCTTCTGGAAAAGGGTTCGACCAGCATTGGCCATAAAGTGATTGTGATTTTGTTCTAGAGCAAATAAGCCGGCAATTATTTGTGGTGTGCGAGATTGCGGTGTGTGTGATTCAACGGGCTCGCTGCGGACTCGCTTCCGATTTCGATACCCAATTCGTTTACGGCCACGGGTTAGCAAGCGTACGTATTGGCCGGAAGACACAGGGACACCGGCCCCGTTAAGATTTCGGTCGTCGGCGGTGGTCAGAGAGGCTCGAAGATTTGGCGTCGCGAACGCATCGAGATGACAAATGATCCGGACCTCGATGACTGTGCCTTTCTATCCGGTAAGTGTGAGTTTCAGTCTAAAAGGGTTTAGTTATGGAAACTAAAGTCTTGACAAACAGAAAGAAAAAGTACTGACAAAATTTAATAAATGTTAATCTAAGTTAAGGTATTTACAGAGTTGTCACAGACATCTTTAGAGACTTTTAATCAGTTGAAAAGGTGTTGAAATTTATAGCATATTTTTAGGCACCAGTATTAACAATTTAAAATCTGTAGAGACGTTTTTGGAAACTGAAACCGTGTATTTTTAGTACAAATTTTAATTTTTCTGTTTAAATTTTATGAATAACAACTTTTCCCCTTATGTTAAGAGATTTCACGCAAATATCTAACGATTTCAAATCAATGTACCTATAACATTTATTATTAAATAAATAGTATTTTACAGCGATTAAAAAAAAAAAACAGTTTCTTAATGTTTGCAATAACTTTTCCAACGAAAAGGGTTCTTTATCGCGGAAAAAAATGTGTATTCTATAATAATAAACCCTTTGCCTACCTTTAGGCTAAGACCTTTGTTCTTTGCTAAACTCTAAAGTAGAGAAACCATTCTTCGTATTAAACTGATATTTTGTCAGTAAGCTGACCCCCATTTTGTGTTATTTTTACACCGTTGCATTGGCAACCCATCCAGATGAAATATTTACACAGCCCCACCGTGACTTTTATGCGGAGTTTAATTACATTTGCCCCTTCTCTTGGACTCTTCGACAGGTGGCGAATCGAGCGGAGGCCGGCAGACGCGCACCGGAGTGGCCGTCTGCTCACAGCGCCGGGCTCTGCTTGTGGCCGGAATCGTGCTCGGCTCGCTGCTGCTGACGGCCATCATCATCGCCTACGCCGGACCGTCGAACGGTAGGTTTACCCCGTGCCCCGTGCGCATCCGCACAACCCCCTCATGCCATTTCTTTTCTTTTCCTTTCTTTCTACGAGTTTTTTTCGAGCATATTCTCCTCGTTCGTTTTTCATTTCCACCCACAACAAAGCAAGGAGCGGTTGGGGTAACCCTTTGTTGTTGTTACTTGATTACGCTTTTATTGGGGGCGACAGGATATGTAGTCAATTGTAAGGGGAAAGCCTTTCTTTGTGGGATCCAAGGGGTCCCCTAAATTTGACAGCTTTAAAATAGGGAAATTTTAAAAGAGGGATTCTGTTTGACGTGAATGGAACAATGGAGCGGTGTATGTATTTCTGAAAGGGTTTCTGTGTTGGATTCACCAAATTTTGAATATTGATTGGTATGATAATGATATCTATAAATATATATACTTAAGTTACTGCTTTTTAAAAAAGTTAATTTAATTTAAAAAAAAATTTAAATCTATTCAGACAGCAAATTTAGGGTTTAAAGCTAGTAAAAATCTTAAGGAAACCGCGAACATCCCTCAGTAAATGGCTGTTATATGGCGAATACGGAGCACTAATAAATCAACAATTTTCATGAATAATGTAGCCCTCCACCTATACAGCAAGTTATCTGTGGCTAAAAGCCCCACCAGGTTCAAAGTTGAGGGCCAATAAATCCGTATAAATGGTAATTGAATTCCTTGACCGGCGGCGTTCAAAGCAGGTCATAAACCATCTGGCCAAGCAATCCATTTGGCCCCAAGTAATATGCTTTTAACCATATTAAGTGGGACCAAGGTGGTATCAGTTTCATTCGTCGTATAAATAGATGCAGCTGCATCACCTGACCCCACCTGCTCCCATTTTTATCCACAGGCCTCGGCCTGTCCCTGGCCATATTGAATTGCAGAATTATGCAAAGTGCAAACACTCGCACACTCGCTGGAAGCTTCTGTTGCATACTTAATGGGGCTAAATGCATTGGGGATAATTGCATTAACCCAAGGGGAGGGAAAACAAACCACACGAGAGTGTGTGTGGATTGGGGCGAAATGTACACGGACACATGTCTGGTGGAAAGTTAATTTTCCCCTCAGCGAGCTCGATTATCAATCAGTATTGGCTGTCGTGTAGCTCCAACTTTTGCTTCCGTCGTTCCAATTAGTGTCTTCGACCAGCTTTACATATTTTTTCACCTCTTTCCTATACAGTAAAGTATATATATCCATGACATCGTTTGTTTGTTTCCCATTTTCGTTTCCTTTTGCCTTCGACTTTGTATACCAAACGTTTATTAAATATATCAATCTTTGAAAAATATGAAATATTTCTCTTAAATGCTTGTTTGATTGATTGGTTGAAATGTGAGTAACAAATATGCCAAACCTCAATACTTCCAAACTGGTAAATAGCCATGAAAATCTTTATAATCCTTTGGCATGTTGATGTCATTGATCATCTGTTGTTTATCCCTTTCTCTTATGTTATTTTCCTTTTTACTATCTCTAGATGTTAGATCTTTGTTTTGGATATATTTTGCTAGTGGAAGAAGGATACGATTGTTTTAATTTGAATGCTCATTGTAAATATTAAGTACCACTGATCATGAGATGAGTCATTGATAGGCAAGATATTAATCGTCATGTAATGGTTAAACTCACACTTTAAACTAGAAATTGTGAAACAGCAATTGCACTTTTAAAGGACATCTACAGCTTTAACTCAATACTCTAAAAATCTTATTAGATTACCAAGAAAACTGTTTAGTCTTTTATTTTTTCTCTGTTACATATATGACTTTATTTGTTAAAATTTACAGTCAATAAACTCGTTAGTTATACTTTTGTTAACGTGGTAGCTTTTCATGGTGGTTTCTTTAAAGCTATCTTATTAATAGCTTACAGATAACAATCGTTAGATCTTTCATCTCTTCCACTGCCATTGATATGGCTTCATTCGATTAATCGCGACATTTTGCAAGAAAGAATCCCCATTTGCGACCTTCTCCGTTTAAGTTCCGTTCACCCCCACTAGATGTGCTAATGACTTGAACCGAATCCAATTATTAAACCGATTTACTGCTAGCTTTTCTTTATGCTAACCCCCACCCCGTCTTAGATGATTTCCCCCTAACTTTCTCTGTTGATTGTGTATAATGCAATTTGCTTTAACGAACTTAGCTGCGGATCCCCTAAAGAGTCGTCCGCGAAAAGAGGAGATAACGAGTCCTGAAACTCAGCCGATACTGATTACGCACTCTGACTATCCTTGCAGACTGCTCCTGCGGATCGAAAACGGTGTCCGGTTACGATACGGATGAAGAGAACAACACGCAGCCCTTCAACCCGATTGCCACCAACGGGGAGCCCTTCCCCTGGCTGGAAAAGATGCTGCCCAACAGTGCACGACCCCTGCGCTACATGGTCACCATCCATCCCAACCTGACAACTCTGGATGTCAAAGGTAAGTCCCTAAACATCGGACACTAAACATCAAGTAGTAGGAGCTTAAGTAATATTCTTTCCGTTTTACATCCTTAAAATAAAGTGTAAATGTTTTTGAAATTTGAAAACACAGCTTGATTTCTTTTTTATTCTCATTGGTTAAATCTTGTTATACAGGCAGCTCCCCCTGTTTCAAGTTTATTGATGAAAAAATAATTAGATTGTCTGACTTTCAATTCTTCCACTTTCCTCTTTCATATTTCCGCTTGGCCAGGCCAAGTCACCATCGATTTGCACGTGGAGAAGGAGACCAACTTCATTGTGCTGCACATTCAGGACCTCAACGTCACAGAGAAGGTAAGGAAGCAGTCCCAATCTGGCGGCATGCAAAAATTAAGCCAATTAACGTTTGGCTCAAGTTCGTCCATTGACTGCATTTCCGTTTCGGTTGCAGGCCATCGTGACCCCGGGTCCCAAGGGATATGCCCTCAAGATAGTGAAGGTGCTGGAGTTTCCACCCCGCCAGCAGCTCTATATCGAGGTGAAGGAGAAGCTCAAAAAGAAGTCCAATTATACTCTCAACTTGCGCTGGTACTCCAAGCTCAATCCGGAACCGGAGGGCTTCTATGTCGACCAGTATGAAAGCTCCAACGGAGTAGAAAGGTAAGAAGGTTTTCCCCACAATTTCAAAAACAAGAACTTTATTTGTAATTGAAGTTGTTTTTAAGTTATTTTTGTTATACAAAACTTAAATTTTTCGATTTTTTCGATTAGATTTTTAAAAGCTTTAAATAATTTTGTTATGTATAAACAAACATATCTTTTTTACTTTGTTAAAGATCTCTAAATGCTCTACTCCCAGGTTATTAGCTGCCACTGTTTTCCGACCGAATGGTGCCAGACGAGCGTTTCCCTGCTTCGATGAGCCCCATGTTCGGGCGCCATTCCGCATCTCCGTGTTCCGCGATCGCTTCCACATTGGCCTGTCCAACTCCATAGTGCACACCACCGAGGATGTGGGCTTTTACATGGGCACGGGACTGGTGAGTATGAACCAAATCATAAGTGATTAGTGATTTTAAATTGTATTTTTCCTGCAGCTGCGCGATGACTTCATAGAGACACCTCCACTGCCTGCTGATGCCGTGGCTTGGGTGGTAAGCGACTTCCAGCGTGAGTCCCTACAGCCCTCTGCCGCGTATATCCCCACGACACCAGCTCCACCGGGATCCGGTGTGGGTGGAAAAAAGTCCGCCCAGCTAAACAATTATACCCAGCTTAAAGGCAAGAACCCGCCGGTACGAAATATCACTGCCCTGACTCATTCCTTGAATGTGAACCTAACGCCACGCCAGAATCTGACTGTTGCCCAGCCGACAACGACAACCGCTTGGCCTGTAAATCTCAATGGAAACGGAAAGCTATCGAATCTCACTTCCCTTTCTCAGTCCACGGGATCATCCATAAAGAGAGCTCCCTCCTACACCTTCTATGCTCCCAGGGATCTACTAATTCGCTCTTCGTTCATCCTGCACACATCAAGGGACGTTCTGGAGTATCTGCAGACCTGGCTGGACATCAGTTACCCCCTCACAAAAGTAGACTTTGTGGCGTTGCCTTCGCTGGATCGTAACATGATCTCCTCGCTGGGATTGGTCACCTTGAAAACCTCGTTCTTGACGGATCCGAGTTCGATCACCTCTGAGCAATACCAGTTTAGTGCATTACGGATTGCAGAGGCAATGGTTCGGCAGTTCTTTGGAGGAATCACTTCCCGCAAGGTGCTCAAGGATGTGTGGCTATGGGAGGGATTGATCCAGTACTTGGGTATCCATACCTTGGCTCCACTGCAAGAAAGTTGGCCTTTGAGAGAGATGTACCTTCTGAAGATGGCCACAGCAGCGTTGGACATCGATGCCATCCAAGGATGGGACAGCATTATGAATGGCACCAGTCACGATGGCAACAATGAGGAGTTCTTTGTACAGAAGACGGCGGCGATATTTTCCATGCTGCACACGGCCATCGGCGAGGATCGATTTAGGGGCTGCTTGGGCTCATTCCTCAAGGTGAACCGATTCAGAACCGCCGAGCCCACTGATTTGTGGACTATTTGCACGAAGAAGGCCAACGGGTCAAAGAATATCAAGGACATGATGACTCTGTGGACGCACCAGCCTGGTTTTCCGCTTCTCATGGTCACCAAAATGGGCAATAGCATATCCATCTCGCAGAGACCTTTCCGACCAGCTGAATTTCTAGCCATCCACGATGAATCCTACGATGGGAACAACTACAACAAAACCACAATAAATGCCACGGATACACCAAGCACAGTGGCGCCCACAACACCAGGAAACAAACATAAGGCGGTACCGCATATGAAGTGGATTTTCCCTGTTACCTATGTGACCGATATTAACAACGTCAGCGAAACCCTCTGGATGCAGAATGTAGATGGTAAGTCTAGTTCAATCATGACCAATTTTCACTTTAAATAAAAATTAGTTGGTGTGTTATAAATATCTGCAAATATTAGTCTATCATTTTAAGTTGATTTTTCGAGATTTATCATACTGATAGATAAAAAAATCTCCTGGATAAGGCCCAAATTGATCATGATGATTATTAATTTAACAACCCTTTCCCAGTAACCTTCAATGTGCCGGAGAACGTCAAATGGATTAAAGTGAATGCTATACAAAATGGCTATTATCGTGTGGTATACAATGACGACAATTGGGCAAGTCTCATCGAGGAGTTGGCCGCTAATCCCAAGCGCTTCACAAGCGAGGTAAGCTCTGAATAATGGATAAGATAAGAAAGGATTAAAATTTAAACATGAATTTATTTTCAGGATCGGTTGGGTCTTTTATCGGATGCTTTTACGCTCTGCCATGCTAATTTGCTGCCCTGCGAAATTACAATGAACATGATCCAATATTTGCCCAGCGAAACGCACTATGGACCTATGGCCTTGGCCTTGAGGCATTTGGAGAAGTGGAGGCGCATTCTTAAGTATTCGGAGTGCTTCCTCATGCTAAGTGAGTTCATCAAGATGAAGATATCTACGGTGATGGAGAAGGTGGGCTGGTCGGATGACGGTGATGTGGCCACCAGGTAAGGGATATTTTAATAACAACTATAAATATCTTAGTTTAACAATATTATATTGTTTAAGGTTACTGCGCCCCGAGGTCCTGTTGTCATCGGTTCTATGGGAGGACATCGATAGCATCACCAAGGCGAAGAACATGCTAAACCAGTATCTTTACTACAATGGTTCCGCCATTCCACCTAATCTTAGAGAGGTAGGTGGTCCTAATCTCTGCATACCAATTCGTTACTAATAAATATGATTTTAACCTTTCCCTAGGTGGTTTATACCGGCTCCATACTGTCCGGGGAGTACATCTACTGGCAGCATTGCTGGGAGCGTTTCGTCAACCTGCAGCGCACCTCAGAGACATTTGTGGAGCGGATGCAGCTACTCCGTGCCTTGGGAAGGACCAAGGACGCCTGGCTTCAGAACCGCCTGCTTTCGCACGTCACAATGCTGCCCACAGAGGAGGTGGTGCAGGTGCTGAAGGCCATTGCAGGTACGCCGACGGGCGGAGCCATGGCCTGTCGCTTCCTGCAGGCCAAGTGGTTTGAGCTTGAGAAGCGCCTCGGTCCGGGCACGATCAGCTTTGCTAAGGTCATATCGGCCATTACACAGTACGGAGCCACCAAGTTCGACTACGACGAGGTTAGTTTGATAACAGAGAATTTTCCTAAACCTTTAATATTTATTAAAATTTTTAAATTCTACGTATTCTAATACTTTTTTTTCCTACACAGCTCAAGTCGTTGGTGCATCGCTTTGGCAGAGGTCACGGGATGTCCGTGCTAAATATGACCCTGAGCAGTGTGGCCTCCAACGTGGAGTGGGTGGCCCGGTCACAAACATCGCTCTACAAGTGGGTGGAGGGCAACCTGCACTCGCATCGATAGAGGAAATGGGACACAGAGGTCCTTGCACAGTTCTCTCTTCAGACTCATTTGTAATTATGTTCCTCTCACAGACAAGAATCTTATTGAGCTTTGATTTCGCCGAGTTAACTAACACTATGGATCTATACTCTTTACCATATCATTGCCAGTTCGATCGATCTCCTTAGTTTTCTCTGTAGCTGTCCTATAATTTAGTATTTAAAGTTAACCCACTCAACTGTAAATTACGATTGCTATGATCAAGCAGGTCATATATTTGTGTATATCTATTCCAGTGGAGAAAACCTTTTCTAGCACATATGTATGTGTATATCTACAACTGAACATAAGGATCTATCTATATATGTATATTGTATATGTATGTATATTTTACAAACCAAACAAAACCAAACATATTTAGAGCAATGGATAATTGTAATTGTAAGCGAAGAACAACATATTTTTTCATAAAAACTTAAACGAAACAAAACAAAAGACGCCCCAAAATCGATAAACTAAATCGCTAATGAATGCATTCTAGTAACTGTATAGCACATGTATATTAGTATTAGTGAGCGGCGAGCTCGTGTGTGTATCCGTGTATGTGCGCATTGAAATATCACAGAAATCTTCCTTTTTCCCAAAGATAATTTACTTATCTAACATTAAATACCCATGTATACATAACTAGGCTGCCTGACCAAAACCAAAGAAATTAAGTGTAAAAAAAGCTTTTATTTATAATTTGTGGTAAGACAACTTCTCGGTATTGTAATTTTTAATCGGTATTAGCTTCCAATCTAAGCTAAATAATATGGAGAACTACCAAAATTATTCATGTCAAAAACAAAAAGTGTTTTTGTCCGTTTGTTCGCTTGTCCTTTTGTAAAAATTAGCTTAACATTCTCAAAACTTTAAAGCTATTAGGGTGATAAATTCAACTTTAGACTATTCAAACAAATTAAATCACAATCAGAAAAAAACTAGTTTTTAGAAGAAAAAACTTGTTAAGCTAATTAAACAATATTTTTTTTCCCATACAGGTATAGAAATCTTTCTCAATCAACCAAACCCCATTAGATAAACCTGATTATAATCTGTTAACGATATTGTATGGCTGCCATAGTCTTTAACTATCTTAAGCCATTGATTATTCACAAAAAGATAAAATTGAAGAAAAATGTAATGTTATACCTTTATTGCAAGCTTTATTGTGGTCTGAGGTCAGGCAGGCAGATAACATAGGAAATCGAGATACGAATTAACAAATATACATAGACATACCTGTACATACATGGCGTACATGCTGTAGTTCGCTAAAATCCCAAACCAAACAAGAAAGCATATTCAACACTTTTTATTTCCGCACTCGCATAAGTCACTAAAACTGATTATCAGATTACAACGTTCCGAAACTACGATTTGTGTCTAATTAAAGACGTTTCCATGTGTTTTACCATCTTACCATATCGCTGCTTATCATTTGATTGTTGCTGGCGCTGCTTTAAAGATAGCCAGGTTTTGAGGTGTTTGTGTAAACTTAGGGAATCCGTCGACTTCTGCCACTTAGACCTGAAGTCCGATGGCACGCCGGTTTTGTCATTATAACCGTATAAACGTTGAACCATTGGCAGCGCCCCGATAAGAGAGTGCCATGCGACAAGATTATCATGGGACAGGTGCGTAGTTGGGTGAGTTTTTAGGGGGTTAAGCCATCACAATCATTGTAATAAAGAAAGAAATTCTGGAAAGAAACAGAAGATATTAAAAAAAATCCCTTTGTATTTGTAACCTAAAAACTTAACAATTCCTTTTAAGCCGCGCCTGAGATATGGTCAAGTAAAATCAGAGTTTAAACCTTCAACTATTTTTGGCTATGCTAATTCGTGAATTTGTAGTTCCATCGAACCATTTGAGGTCTTTGATTTCGCCTTAGAAAGAATAGGTTTATTTTAGCGGATGTTATACAAATGGATACGATTTGCTTTGCTAAGGCACACTAAGACTAACTCAAAGATACTCGAAGTCAATCGCTCAGATGCCCCGAAATAAATTTCAAAAATATAGAAACACAGAGAGAGGGAGAGAGAGAAATATAAAATACAACCACAAGCAACTTTATTAGCGACAAACTTAGATCACAGAGAAAACACAAGAAACAAGTTTTGGAGCGATTTTACGGATTTTCGACAAATGTATACCCCGAACAAATAACTTAAAAATGAAAAACCGAAAACAAACCCAAATAGAGATAACACAAAAAATAACACAGAATACGAATGATTCTCAAAGCCCAGAAGAAAAACAAAAATTGGGAAGATTTAGAAAGTTTTACAGATTACCTAACAAAGAAGACTTTTTTGGTTCCTGCTTTGATTTGATTGTTAACCCATTTCATCGTCTGATTGTATTGTACAATGCATATCCGTCCACAGCTTTGATTGACTTAACACATTTGGGTTCCATTTAGTTCATCGAATACACATGACCCCTCCTAAGCCCGTCCTTAACCCTGTCCTACCCTCCACTCGCGCTTTGTCCTGGAGTAGAAGAATGGCCTTTTCTAATTTCAAGGATCAAAAACGAATTCTAGTTAATTTTATTAGACGAAATTTTTTTCCAATTGGCATCAATTTATAAGAAATTATTAATTATGCATTGGCTATCAGATTTTATAAAGAAATTCGCGTAGGGAAAATACAAAGTGTAGGTATCTAGAATGCAATGGAAAGCAGGCAAAGCAACTCTAAAGACGTAAATCTAATTGTATGCTAATGATATATACACATCTATATATAAATATATATTTACATAATGTAATTTAAGTCGAATGGGAATATTAATAAAAGCGACAACTAATCTGTAAATATGATGGTTTTATGATTTATCTTCCTATCTTTCAGCGACCTTTAACACTTTCAACACTTCACATCATTCAATAAATCACAGGTCGAAAATGAGTATGCGTGCGTTCATAAATAGATTTAATGGTCTGATAACATTTCGTTTAATTCAGTACATTTTATGGATTTTATGGATCAAATTGCTTTGCACCCACAGTGCTATTGTTTGTACTAGTCAATTTCCGTACTTTATTGACATAGAAAACCTCCGGACATGCCGGGGGTCCCGGTAATCACCGCATATAGATTTGCGACCAAAAGTGATTCCATGGAAATCAGTGCGTTACTCCATTTGTTATCGGTTTTTATTTTCTATCTGAATTTTTTTAATAAAAAACTACACCGGAATACAAAAAGAACACAGCCCTGGTCACCCTACACATATTTCACACCGACCTGGCCACACCATGAGCACTGTTAAGAGATCAATAAACATTTTTAAAAATAGCCAAAGTCGAGATAATAGCTGCCAAGAAATTGGCGCCAACAAGCGGAAGATGTCGTACGAGTGGCACAGGTGTGTAAGCGGATCAATTAAGAGGCTGCCGCGCACGCTGACCAAGATAACAACAAATAAATATAACAATGGGGCAGAGCGGTCAGCGCAGGCAGAGACTGCGGCGGCAGCGTTGGCAGCGACGGCGCACTTGTCGCCCTGCGCTATCTGCTCGCTTTTATCAGCCAGTTGGGAGATTGGGGCCTCTCCACTCGGCTCCACTCTCTTCTCTTCTCCCCCTGTCTTTCTCCCCGCTTTCCGGTTTCGGCGTCGCCGCCGACGCAAACAGCTGAAATGGCGAGCGACGACTTTGTGGGCCATCGGCTTTTCAGAGTTTTTTCAGTGTTTTTTGAACAGCCGTTCAGTGAATTACAATCGACCAGCTACTCGCTCGCTCGCTCGCCCACCGTACCCCCCTGCTCGCCACCTCTCTTTCTGCCCAGCTGATTGGATGCTCTTAAGCGGAATACACGTCGTATACGTAATATCTGTGACAAAGACGCTCTCTTTGGACAGCAATAACAAGTGTTTGACTGTGGCGCGCTTTTCAAAGCGAACTGTGTTTAAAAACAACAACAAACTGAAAAAGCTACCATCTAAAAGACAACAACAAAAAGGTTAAAGCCTAGGTAAAAAAAAAATAATTAAATAAAACACACTTACGGGTGCGATATAATAACATTTAGTGTCGGAAAGTGGAAAAAGGCACAACAATTGCGTCGTTAAACCCGTCAAGTTTAAACACCCACCACCCCCCGAGAAAATTACTTACTATTATGTGTGTGTGTGAGTGCGCGTGTTCGCTAGAGTGTGCGTGTGTATTCTAGGCATTTGCCCTAATCAACAAGTTCAATTTAATAGCCCATTTTGGGCAGTTCTGACACTTTCTCTGGTATTCTATCATATTGCAAATAGTAGTTTACATATATTTCTGCGGAATTTTGGCGCACAAACAAAATATTTCGCATAAATTTACCGGCATGTGGTCATCATCGTTCGCTCTTACGCTCAAAACGCTCTCTTCTCACCGCTCTTCAACCAAAAAAACTGAGTGTTGTATATAAATATTTACATTTAATGTTCGTTTGTGTGTGTGTTTTGTTAATGATAATGATAATGAAAGTCCCACAAGGCAGACAATTAAATAATATTAAAAACAATCAAATGTCTGAGATACGCTTCAGAGAGTGGGCAAAACAATATTCATGCTAACTATGTTAGCAGTGTGTATGTTATACATATATGTAGTTAGTTTTGTTATAATAGTCCCCCATTCGAGACCCAAATCTGTTATTATGTGCGGTTGCTTCTAAAGACTTTGTCACGACATTTTCGTTAGTTTATTATTATATCCCCCCACGCGAATTAAAAAGTCAAACTGCATGACGATCCCTAGACACGGACTAGGCGTTCCTCCCTCCCTCCCTTTCTTTGCCCCCACACCTTTCTCTCACCTGTTGATGCGACTCTGACAGGTAATTGCTAAAATCAATATGTACTCTCGCCTGGGGAAGAATACTCGATATCTGCCGGACAGGGCTTGTTTTGAACTTTGCTTATTTGTTTTCAACTTATTTCTCGCAATTTACCTCACATTTTTTCTCCGATTTTTTCTGGGTTTTAATTATGCCCAGCGTTGATTCAAATTATAAACTGCGTCAAGGCATCAAACGACAGCCTCAGACGCCAGCAAAAAACAACAACCAGAGGGTATTTATTAAAAACAATACTGGAAATTAGCGCATAGATACGAAGTAGACAATACACTAGTATTGTTTAAGAGTAAACTTTTCTAGGAAAACTGTAAAAACTTTCCTATAATAGAACCTAACAAACTCAACCCATTTTATTAGAATGATAGTAATATTTTTGTTTCCTATGTACAATGTAAAAATATATTTATAAAGTACGATAACAAAGTTGAGAATAACAGATTTGTTTGTTTACTTTTATCTGAGACAAACTTAAGTAAAAAGCTCATCTTCCCTATTTCTAGAGTGTATCCATAAAAAAAAACCTTAAGAAACTGGTTTCGTATGTTATTTTCTCGAGTCGAACAGATTTGCAATGTTGACTTGGTTTCGGGGAAAAACCGTTTGATATTAACCAAGTTTGCATTGTGATTTCACTGTTTATATTTATGAATACCTAGACGGGGATGATTTGCATAAATGGAAGCGGCTAAAAATAGTCGTTAAAAGAATTTATCTTCACCCATGTGCATGGTATATATTGGTAAACTGGTAAACTAAATAAAAGTAAGGCTTATATTTCACACTATTAATCGAGTATAAAAGATAACTATCTTATGTCATACTCACTTGACAACTCAATTAGCTCCTTACTACAATTCATATAATTTGATTAATGAGTCGACCCCGATTAGTTGGAATTATTTTGTAACTGCATTCCTAAGTTTATTTATTCTTGATTATTTATTTCAATTTATTATTCCAATTTATTTTGTTAAATGTTTTTCGTAGACCCATAAAAAATTACCATAAAAATGTTTGCTTGTAAGCTTGAAGCATTCGGATACCCAAAACCAGCAGTTCTAAAACGCACTTTGGATCTTTCAACTTTCATTTCCAGTTTTTGTTTATCCAGCTTTTGTTGTTACCAACTAGCCAACCGATTTTCCCCATTTTTTATTCTCTCCTATTTCTTGTCAAGTGTCTCATCTCCAAAAAAACATCGGATATTTTCCGTTGATTTCACTTGCTTTTGTGCTTGTCGTTTTACTTTTTTTGATTGTTTCGCACATTCGTTTGAGTCATAGGAAACAAACCAAAGATCACTGCGTTTGTGAACTGTTCACTTTGGCCATTTTACGAGGCGATGATGCGAGATTCCTAGAAAACCTCTAAGCTAGGCATATGAAATTGCCTTCAACAGAGTACTATTCAAACTATTTTTAATAATATGATATTTGCATTATTATTGATTGCCTGAGTGATGTTTGATGTGTTCTCAACTTCTGAGAGGCCTTTATAAAAGTGTAAGGTACTTGAATAGTAAATGGGGAAATAAATGGAAGGGGCACGTGTGTTATCATATACCTATGATAGACAGTTTAATAGGTTGATAAATACTATCATACATTTATAGCACTCATTTCAGCTCGGTAAAGGTCAGAAAGATAAACATATTTTGGGTGTATTATTGGATTATTAACAACAACTTGGATTCCGTGTAAAGACTAAAGATTATGAAGAAAGTTAAATGCAAAAAGAAATCTTTATTGGCTTTGGCGGTCTTATCGATCGGCTGCAGAGCTTAGAGTAATGGCAGGTTTATCATTATTTAGAGGCGAAACCAGTTGATTCTACTTTATGATTCATTTATGGTCGCAATCTAATCGGAAAACCCTGTTCCCAAACATTGGCTGATGTAATTTGCATGCTCTCAAGCCAGAGCACACTGTACAGTGATAATTCCCTTAGACGAAAGCCGTTTATGGTAACTGATATTAAGTATTTAGTTTACATATCAATTTGTAGATAATGAATGCTTTTTTCACATGGGTTATCTTTCATTATTTGTGGTTGTTGTTGTTGGGCATTCACTGTATTTGTCTACATGTGAATGTGTGTAATCTCTTTTATAAATGGCAAACGCAATCGAGAAATAAACAAACCATTAAACGTTGCTATACCTTCATTTAGAATTCCACCAATCGAAGTCCGCTTATCAGTATTTAATAGCTCGGTTACAGTGAACACCCGAAAGTTGCGTTGGACTAAGCGGGAAACTCTTAGAAATTAAAAAGTAACCAAAATAACACAATAAAAAAATCACGTATTGAGTTTATATTAATTCACCCAAAAAATTGAAGAAACAATTTTTTTAAAGACATAATTTTTTTGGAAAACATGCACTTTTTAAAACTATTTTTAGTAAAGTCACATAAAAATAATAAATTGGTTTTATAATTTCATACGGTTTGGGGCTAGCCAGGACAAATCTCTAAACCTAGCGATTCCAGGGAACAAAAATCGACCCATTCTTATCTACATTTTCGGCTCTCATTTTCATTTCAGTTAACTTATTGACTCATCACCATTTGTGCCGGCTGATAAGCAAACATGATCGACCTGGAGGACCTGCCCCGGCTGCAATCCTTGTCCCCCGCCAAGGAAATTGAGGATGCCTACCACCAGACCCAACTGGAGATCAGTCCCAAGAAGAAGGTCACCGTACGCGTTCCCATTGGACCGCCTTCGAAGTTGGCCAAGTTGATCAAGCCGACGGTGGCTTCTACGCCCCACGTGCTGGCCACACCCACGTCGCCCTCTCTGGATACACCGCCCACACCGACACCGCAATCGACGACACCAGGTATTGCCAAGAACCCCATTTGGCGAGGTGGCTTCCATTTTACCACTCTGGTAAGTATTGCGAGGTTGGGGTTATCCATTATATCCAATTGCCAGCACAAATGTTTGCGGGACATCTGTCAAAGATATCTTCCAGGACGTATTGTATCTCAAAATTACCACCATCAATCTTAATTAATTTTTATGTGCAGGTGTTTTTGGTAAATCTTTTTTTTTTACCATTGCTCATCACTCTGATTTACCCAATTTGATAGAAATACAATTTTATTGAGTAGATTTATTATTTATTGACATTTTTATGGACGGGATAGAGTTATTGGTGGTAAACAAAAGTATTTTAGAGAAAAAAAGAAGAACAACCAAGTAAGGAAATACAGAAACTTGTTGCTAGGTAGTTAGTTAATTAAAATTAATCACGAACACTCATTAAAATATTAACTATTTGTTTTTTGATAGTCAATACTGGTCACAATTAAAGAAAACATTATCTTTTTTCATAATTGCGTTAGCTTAGTATTGTTGTAGATTTAAATAATTATTATTTCGAGGAGTTAAAATGCAAAAATATGTAGACTTTTAATACTTTTTACATAAATACTTTTAAGAAAATTAACATTATAATATTAAATATTTTTAATTTTAATTAATTTATTAAGAACATAAAATTTACAGCACTATATATAAAAATACTTATCCAACATTTAAGTTTTTATGCTAATTTTTAAAATTTTTTATGGACACGTGTCCAAAGCTTGTAAAGTTGCACCATATCTACATGTAATTTCATCAGTGGCGCCACTAGTTGGCTTAAATTACTTAATATTTATTACTGTATTCCTAAGTCGTTAAAATAACTTTAACTTACCATGCGCAAATTCTTTGAGTTTAAAAATTACCCCCGAAACAGCTTTAATTCAAAGAAAGACAAAGGTTAAAATGTTAAATTTTACACAACACGATACATTCCCAAAGCAGCGCTGTGTCGAAAGTTGCACCCCCGCTGAAAGCGGTCACACTGCTCTCTGATTGTTGTTGCCAACGGCAGAGCTTTTTTAATGCGGTGAATTTCCGTGTGCGGTGAGTTCCAACGCGATAATCAACACCGCGCTGAACAGACGTTTTTGTTTTGCGGTGGGATCAAAATCGCGACCAATTTCAACGGCGGAGAAATTGCCAAAAAGTTGACAAACAAACACGTTTTTAAGCCACCACGTAGGTACGCCGTTAGACGAAAGAGAGCCGCAAAGCGGACGCGGCGATAATTTGGCAAATAACAGTGAAAGAAGACGCGTAAAAGTGCGAAGTACAGGCGGCGTGTGTGTGCCTGTGTTTGTGCGTGTGTCTGAGTGTTTGTGTGTGCCGGAACAACAAATGGAAGAGTTTTAGCTATGCTTTTACTAAACAACCTTTGCAATGTTGCATGCCCCACAAAATAAGTGCAACTCATTGTGGCGGTGGTGGGTGAAACAGCGACCAACAGGCTAGCAACAACAGTTATTCAGCAATCGCACCCTCTCGCTCGCGCGCGCAGTCTCCCTCTCTTTCTCTCTCTATTGCTCAGCTGACAGACTGCAATCAGAGGCGAAAAAAAAAAACATGAAATAAAACAGAAAACGAAAACGAACGAAGCAATGCTATTTGATAAATAATTTGTTGATGCAAAGTGCAGAGCGAAGGTTGAAATGCTGTTGCCGGTCGCTCTCCGCCTGTTCTCGAAGTTTCCAAATCGTATTTGCACATTTGTTTTGCTCCCCGTGTGTGGCTGTGTGATTCTCCATAAAAATTAAATCATTTTGCATTTAATTAAATGCATTAATTGTGGGCACAAAGCGGAATCGGCAAGGAAAAAACAGCAGTTCTATGTTTTTAGCGTGTGCGTGTGCTTTTTTTTTTTGGTGTGTGAGTCAGAGACACGAGAAAGAGGCGATAAAAGCAAACAAAGGAATAAAACGCGATGTGCAGGCAAAACACATGAAAATATTAGGCAGTGCAAAAACAAATAACAAAGTGAAAATATTTTCGTATTAACCCTAGATAAACTTAACTAATTTTATTAAGCTCTGTTTTCTTTTTATTATGTTGTTTTTACGTATTATCATAATACGACAAGTTTCTTACTTATGTATATTTAAAAAAATTAAACATGTGCCTAATAAGTAAGTAAAAAATAAGTAAATCTAGGGTTAAACATTTTACGATTTCACCACACACACACACAAGCACACGAAAGTGCGTAGCAAACGTCAAATAAGAGAAAGAGGCAGCTGTCATAAAATCAAATGCCAATTGTTATAAAATATAAATTGTACTTAAATGCAAATTAGTTTAGAAAGAGAAAGTTCAAGGACGCACACTAACACACACCGATCTCTAGTTTATAAATAAAATCAAACGCGTGTTTTGCAGCAATTAAAATTAAAAAGCCAAGAAAGAAAGTGAAACATAAACAAATAAAAAAGTGAAGACGGGGGTGTAACAGTAAACAATAACACGTCATTCACCATTGTGTGTGCAGCAAAAAAGAAGATCAACCAACAACAACAACAAAAGCAACGAGGAGAACACTTTCGGCATTTACTGCGCCGCAGCTTTTTACCGTTGTAGTCAGCTCTCAACATCCAAAAAATTTGAGGTTGGACAAAAAGGTGAGTGCACTGCGATACACCCATACCCGCACCAGAACCCTCTCATGCATACGCTCTCCCTCACTCACCCACCATTTCATTGAGAACTGCTCGACATGCGTTTCGTTGTGTGTGTGTGTCTGAGCTAATCGAAGTTTTTTAATTTTCTTAAATTAATTTTTCGCATTGGCCAATTGCTTTGAACAAAGAAAGTTTATATCGGGCCTCTAACACATTTCGCACATTTTGTTTGGCCGTCCTTGAATTGGGTTTTTCACTTCGCATTGCGCACATTTCAAACGCTTGCTAGAGACCTTGAACAAGTTCAAGTTCACAGCCATCGTCTGGGTCTGGGTCATTCCTTCCTCCTCTCACGTCTCTTTTCGGGTGGGTGGTTGTCTGTTAACCCACCAGGGGTTAGGTAAGGGAGAGGGACAGGGGCGGGATGGGCATATTAACTGCGTTGCAGACATGAAACTAATTTCGGGGAACAAGGATAAACAAATCTCAGACAATCCGACTCGGAGTTTCCATTGTTGGCCTGGTTAATTGTCCGTGAACATTAAATTAACCGAATTCCATTGCTAAAGGTTATCTGTTTTAAATAATAAAAACACTAAAATCAATGGCTTTTACTTATACATAGACTTTAACATTTAAAAGATGGTTTCATTTAATATATTTCCTCAGTTGGTTAAATATCAAATAAAATTTGTAGTTCGTTCTTGGATGGTTCTTTCTTAAATTGATAACAAAAGTACTTCTAAAATTAAGTAAAACTAATAGTTTTTCGAATGTAGTAATCAGAATAAAGCATTTTGTAATCTGATAACTAAATTACATTTGATATATTTTTTTAACTAAAGTTTAACTAAACCTTAGTTGTCCGTAAATCATTTTTAGCTCAAACAATAAAGATAAGAGACTAACTCTTAATAGAACTCTAATCATTTGAATTGGTCATCCAATATTATAATCCACTTGATAAAAAAAACAACTATTAAATATTTATCGGAGAAAATATTTTAAAATAGTTTAAAAATATAGACGAATTCTGGAGAACAATTATTCTTTATTTTCCCCCTCCCCCGGAAACAAAACTTTCTTTCAAGCACTTCCTCGTGCTCAGAGCTTTGTTAAATCGAATGGCAAACACAAAGGCCGAACCACTCGAAACAAAAGCATTTTCATTTAACATTCAAACTGCATATATGGCCATGCACCAACATTATATATTTTACTACACATATTTAACAAATTGTTCTGCTTACTAATTCCATTCTATTTGTTGTCACATCTTGATTTGCTTACAGAACGAACCCAAGGACAGCCATCAATTAAAAGCGAAGAGCATTGGAAAATCGGGGACCGGCGAAGGAAACTGCGAATTTTCGGCTTTTGCGCAGATTTCAGAACACAGAGGAGGTGGAAGGCGGGGCAAGGCGACGTCATTGAACGCAGCGATCCCGGACGACGCAGCCGTAGAGCTGTTGTCTGTTGTCCGGGACGGAGAACAGAAGAGAACGAGGGGGAGGCGGGCGGAGGACGGACTACGGACTACAGAAGACACCCACGCACCCATTCTCATAGACTGTAACCTCAACAGCCAGCAAAATGATCTCAAATAAAAAATCGCACGCAATGAAAATGCTGCAGCTGGCTCTGGCCTTGAGTCTGCTCCATTACAATCCGGATTACCTGCTCCATCGCTGGGATTCACAGCTGGAACTGGGCACCCACGGCGATGGCTGGGAGCTGGAGATGCTGCGCACGGTCCACCGGCTGGACATGGATCAGAATCCCTATGGAAATCGGAAAGGACTGAGTCCCAGGATCGAGGATCTACTCAACTTTGATGACCCCTCCTTGGGGGGAATGTTAAACGGTGGGGAGTACAAGCTGCCCACGAGTTTTAATGGCAGCACATTTGTGATGAATCTGCACAACACCACTGGGAACAATAGTGTCCAGACGGCCGCCCTGCAGGATGTGCAGAGCAACAGTGGTGGAGCCACTGCCAGTTCGGTAGTGGTGGTGGGTGGTGCCGTTGCTCCCACTTCCGGCGGTCCAAGTGGTGGCTCCGCAATGGGGGAAATTCACATCGACACCGCGTCGCTGGCCACTGGAAATGTCAACCATTCGTTGCTGCATCCTGCCCCCGAATTGGACATTTTCCTCTCACCTCACATGCTACACGATCAGCGCTCCATTTGGGAACAGAATCTGGCGGATCTCCGTGATTACAACGACCTGAACCTGCAGGCCAGTCCCTATGCAAATCTACCTCTCAAGGATGGCCAGCAACAGCCGCCGAACAGCTCGCATCTGGATCTCAGTTTGGCAGCCCTTATCCACGGCTTCACCGGAGGCAGTGCCACGCCCCTAAGCAACGCTGCCCTTAATGACAGCACCCCGCATCCCAGGAACCTAGGAAGTGTCACAAATAACTCCGCAGGAAGCGATGACGATGGAGAGAGTTTGTACTTGGGCCGCCTGTTTGGACAGGAGGAGGACGACGAGTACGAGGTCGAGATGGCCGGTGGAGTGGCCAATGCCTGCGAGGTGGAGGGTCTAACCACCGACGAGCCCTTTGGCAGTGCCACCTTCGCCAACGAGGTGGAAATCGGAGATGTCGAGGAGGTAACCCAACACACTAAAACAAAAGAATAACAAACAAATCAAGTATTTTGTGCTAAGGTAGGTTTATTATAAACCAAAATGTTTTGAAACCCCATGTGTGAAGTATCTGAAAGCGTACTTGCTACAATGTCTTTATACGTAATTGTGCTATTTTAGACTTAAGATCTTTGGTAGATGGACTTTCGAATCACTTGAATAAGAACCTTGAGAGTTATAAAAAAAAAGCTAAGCGTGATATTTGTTTTTGATATTTTTGTTGTTTTAATGTACATAGTTTCAAGCCACTCGATTTAAAGTAACATTCAAATGAGATAGGTCAAGGTTTTCAATTAAGTTTTGTAGGCCAGAGCCATGTGTTTTCCCTAAGTGCAGTTTAAAATGACTTTGATTTGACTGATTAGAAGGCACTCAAATGACACCACCTGCAGAGCGTGCTTCAGTGTGTGTGTTTGTGCTCATTATGAGGCAGTGTTGCTGAAAAGCTTTTTGCAATGCTAATGAAGATTCGCAACCCATCGCCTGACCCATTCCAGTCTACCGCTTGATTGGTCTAGCTTTAGGGTTCTCTCCTTGGCTTCCTCTCCATTTCTGCTTTCAGCTTTCTTTATAATTATAGATTATAGTTAATAGTTTATAGGTTTCCCCGTAACCAATCGATATGCAAATGTGGCTTTCTGTTATGGTTGGTCATCCTCTCTGACAATTTTTAAGCTTATCAGTAGATAAGGTGCCAACTTTGTTTACACATCAGCATGACTGTTGCATACACATTTAGTCTGTACAACTCTGTGCGCTATCTCTACCTGGTGAACAAATTGGTTGATTCCCCTAATTGGTAGATTAAGAGAAATCGATAGGCACTTTGATACATTTATATGTGAACTCGTCAAATGTAACTTATCATAAAAGTATTTTGGTTTTTATTTACGAAATGTTTATAAAAACAAGTATTTGGATATGTATTTAAAGAGTAATTAGGAATCTTTGTATAAGTAGGTGTACATGCATATATTTTAGAAGAAGACTTTTCTTTTGTTCGGTAAAAATATATTTTGAACCGTGCGCAACAACTTTCACCGTCTTTCGGTCCCAAAGTTCACATATAATATGCAAACACACAAACAACCAGCAATTAGGTCATTAAACGTTTCGACTGCGCAAAAAAACACTTAAAAGTCGAACAAAAACCAAGCCAAAAAACGAATATAAAAGATAAATTTCAAACAGTCAAGAGCTTTTTTCCAAAAATTAATATTCAATTAAATAATCATAAAATGGGCAAAAAAGATTGAATTTATGTGTTTAATGTGTAAATTAAACTGAGTACCTGCTTGTTAGGCTTATAAATCACCTTTTAATCCAAGATATCACTACACCATATTGATCTGAAACGCACTTTCCATATAGGGGCATATTAATTTGTTAAAACGGTTTAATGGCTTACAATTGCCTTTTAAGTACATGAGAAACTTATAGATTTGTTTAAAAAGATATGTATTTTGTGCTAGCTTTTTTTTTTTTTTATTTATTTATAAAGATCGAATTGAATGTCGGCGACAAATGTGCGGCAATTCAGGCAGCGATTTCATTATTTGTTTTTTTGTTTGCACTCGCTGCTGATGTGCGTTTTTGCGAATTGCAATTTAAATATGCATAAATATTTATACTTGGCCGAGACAGGAGTGAGATGACTAACTCGGTGTTATTTTCGATTTGTACAGCTCTTTGTTGTTGTACTTGTGTTGCCTGCAATTCGTTTTTGTTGCTTTGTTCCAACATGTCACGAATGTTTTCCATTTCGGCCGATGACGGTTTTATTTTTTGCTCTGACTGACTGTGTTCTTGAGGCAACATATAAATATGTGCTTTTGATATGATCTAATTAAATGCATTTTGGCATTCGCATTGCATAATCATTGAAAACATGGCGATTAATGTTTTATATTCGCCTTTGTTCTTTAACTTTGATGCGAATGATTAAGTGGGTTGCAAAGAACATCCGTCGTTTTATTAACTTGTGCTTGTAATTGTAAAACCAGGTATTGGCACTGCCAATTTGGCAGAGAACAAGATGTTTTGCTTAGGTATATTTTACTTTGAAATTGTAATAATATTTATTTTTCTTAATACATAAAACCTTTAAAAGTAGTGGGTACAAACAACTTCGATCTAATCGTTCTTGTGTTGCAATTGCTACTCATTCCAGCTGCTGACCATTATTCCATAAATGAATATGCAAATGTGAAAGAATAGCGAACTAGTTCTCCCCACAAAGAATCCGTCTTGGACAGGTGGTGTGTGTCACCTTGGCTTCCCAAAGATCGTTACCTCTCTTTCCACCTATCTCTTTATCTCTCAGGTGAGAGAGGTCGCAACAGTGCGTACATATGTGTGACCTCATCACTCACACCAGCTCGCAAGTGGAGCGCAAAACTCAAAAACTCTAGTTTTGTTGAATGTCGTCCACCTCAGGTGTTGTCTCTTTCCGCCCGCTGTCTTTCCCACTAATTGCAAGTCTACAAAGCTTTGCTTTTTACGCTTCGCTTTAACTCATTCGTTTATACATATACACACGGTCAGCGCTTTTTTTTTTTGTTATGGTTGGGTGTTATTTTTGGGGTCTCGGTCTCTCGTTTTGATTGAGATTCAGACGAATAAAATAAAACTTTCCAGAGGCAAGAAAAAAGATTCGTTAACCCTCGATTTAATACCCTTTTAAGGTTATTATTTTAATGTTGGTCAGAAGGTTGGAACACAGTTGAGAAAACATTACCAAAAATATAGACATTTTCTGCCTTCGTTTTTTTACCTATCGTCATGGGAGTTTGTTTAAATATTACCTTTAAAAGCTGTGCTTATTTTAAATAAATTGTTTAAAATTTCATCAAAGTCACAGCTTTCATTGGACCGATAAGGCCAAAAAAGCAAAAAAAAAAGTAATTAATTTTTGTTTTAACAGAAAAGGGTAAACAAACTTCGGCGAACCAAACATATAATTATTTTCTCGTTTGAGTCATGAGTTCTCAGGTGTCGTGCCTTGCACTCTCTTCCTTCACTCTCTTTAAACCCATTTCCCATTATTAGGTATCAATTTATTAAATACCTATTTTAAGTGCTCAATTATCACTTTGTCATTTTGCATTTCTAATCTCAGTGTATGTGTGTGTGTGTCAAGGGGGTGGGAAAAGAAAACTTGAAAACAAACCCAAAGAGAGAGAGAAAACAGCTGATTTGCCGGCATTTCTTACTCCCCACACTTTATGCCTTGCACTTCACATTCAGCAGGTTCTCTTCACCTCAGCGAGCAACTTCACCGCCAGCAACATTTGTTGCTAAAGAAATTCAACTCCCACCTCAGACTCAAAAGCTGCTAAGTAATGACAACTACCTACTGTCAGCAGAGTTTACCACCATAAGCTTTACTCCATCGATAGCGATAACGAGCAATCGAAAATTGATAATGTATCGAAATTTAAAACTTGATTACGTAACAGAGCGCTAAAAATTGAAAATTCGAAATGCTGATAAGGCCGAGTAATCTATTTTTAAGGTTGTACTTGTTGTCTGCCACTTGGTTTTAGTTGCTAGGGCTTATCAGTCCCTGTTGCTGGTTTCGACTCTTCGAAATTCGTGCAAAACAAACTTTATCAATTGAAATTAATCACAAAAAAAAAAATTATATTTTTTATGAGCCCCTCAAACTGCTAATCAGCAGCAGCAGCAGCAGGCCCAGACATTCTCGAGCGCGACCAAACGAAAGTTTCAGTCTGCGTTATGCCGATTTCCAGTGAATACGTTACCCCAAATCGTGTGAATCGCCCTTTCAATAATATCAAACCGAACGGAAATCAATTTTCAACTCTCGGCCGCTCCGCTTCAATCGTCGAACAAAATGTGTCTCAACGAGGAGTACAAATATATGCACATTTACCTAGCGGTCTGTCTCCGACTTCCTATATCTAGCCATTAATCTGTGTTTACTGGGAATAAACTTTCTATTCACATGGCCAGTGCAAAGTGTTGGCAAAAAAAAAATAAAAAGAGAGAAAAAAAACAAATATATGTAAAGCCTGCAAATTGAAAAATAATTTGCCTGTAATTACGTTGCATTTTCCCACTTAATTACCCTGAGCCAAAGAAGTTATGAAGAAGCATTTACTATATAAGCATCAACATTTATACACACATATATTTTGTTTTTCTACTTTTTTATTAAGCGAAAAGTTTTGTTTCCCACCAAGCTCGTTGGTTAATTTGCATAATTAAATACCGTTGAATATTATTCACGAACTTCTGAATGGTGGCCCAGTTATACACAGAAAAAACTTGTATGACACAATGTGAAGTATATTTTATTACCAAAAAAAGTGGATTTAATACAGAGACCTCACAATTGTGAATTTTAACAATTTGCGTTTGTTCTGACTTACGGATATCCAAGTTATTCGTTTTTTAAATAGGACTTTCTTGGTATCTTAATTTAAAACTATGGTTATTCATAGTAGAAAAGTATTTCATGTTTAATGTTTTGTTTGTGTTTTAAAACTCATTGATTGACTTGAATATTATTCTGTCTGTGCATTGTTTGAGTGTGTATTCAATGGGTAAAAAGTTCAGATGTCAAATTGATTATAAGGTGGGCGAACGAGCGCCGGGCAGACAGAGTTTGAATTGAAATTGATAATTGCAGGGAAAACCCTGCGGATGACACAAATGAACTGTTATTAAGGCCTAACAGTTCGCCATTGTGGGGTTGTTGCAAACCGCAAACAGGACACTTGAGGCTTGAGCAATCCGTCAGATACGAGTGCGCACACAGATACAAGTCGGCTTTGTTGGTGGCACAAACCGGCAAAATCTTCTGAGGGCTTGACGAGCGCATGATTAATATGCGCCACACTTGCTCGCCTCTCTGCGAACTCCGATCTCCGATTTTGTATCTTGTATCTGCCATTGCGAGTGTGTATCCCACAGATGCTGAAGTGATCTCTCTTCGTGCTGCGCTGTCAGTTCAGGTGTCATCAGAAAAATCTTTTGCCGAGGCTTTATTAATGACTCTTGCTAACCCGAGCCTTTCCTTTCCCTTCTTGGCTTCCTTTCGAGACCCTGTTCTTTCCGCTCGCTTACTTTCTTTTGCTTTCACTCGACTTTCATCATTTGCCGCCCCTGCAGGATCAGAAACTCATTTATCTTGCTATAACATTTCGTACATAATGGTACTTTTTGTCTTTCTTGCGTCGGCGGTCTGTGGTCAAGTAAATCGAAAAATCGGCTCAGTTAAGCGGACTAATTGTTGCCACAAACGGTTACAAGTGTCAATATTTTGATGCTACATGGGGGGCACAACGCCTTGATTGATTGTCTTGGATCATTTGTTGCTGCTCCGCAGTAAAGCATTTCTTATATTTCTTATAGAACTATATAGTACAGGTACCCATACATATGTGTGTAAAGTTCCCGTCTCTTATCTGCCACTTATCAATGCTTGAATGTGTCAGCTGCCCGGCCTCTCATTCAAATGTCTGTCTCGAGAGCGGCCCACGTGTCGCTTACGAAATTGGAAGGTTCAGCGAGCACTACAAGGTCATGGAGAGAGTTTTCTAGGCCTCAGAGATAAGAACTGGCCCATAAATATGACCATAAATATGGATCAACGCTTGGACCTATTTTAAAGTTGCTGGGATAGTGTAGCACTAGTGACACAAAGTCGGAGTTCATTGAACCCCTGCTGATCACATTACTAATCGCTCATCTTTATTGATCTGAGAGTCTCCACACATTCCTTTAATTTGCTTTCTAAAATTAAAACTTATAATGTATTCTTTGTGCACCTCCAACCTGTTAGGCTGTCACGTATTGCTCGAAATTCTATAAGTACAAGATAAGGTCGTATTTTCGACCCTAACCGATAAGAACTGTAACTTCTTGCGTACACTGTAAGAAGTCAAATTTAAAAACTTTGAAATAGAATATTGTTATATTACAAATATTGTCTTAAAGACATGGCACATTCGGTATTTTGAAAAATGCATCCAGATTTTATGAATGTATAATGTATTTTTCAAAATCTTTTTAGAAAATTAAATTAACTATGAATGTTTTAAGCGAAACATTTAAAGAAAGCTTTTTTCAAAACCCAAAGTCGTTGTTACACCTTAGCTTGACCCCTGATTTTGTTAGCTTCGCCAAAGAAAAGAAAATTTTCATTCAACTTCGCTTTGAAGTTTAATTAAAAATCAAGTTTCCAATCAACTGCCATAAATAGCTATATACCCGCTAACATGTATGTGCATGTGATGAACAACCCCCCGAAATGGAGAAAATATAAATAATAATGAAATGCCAGCAGGGGAGGATTCGGTTTTTGGGTTTGCGTTGGGATCCGAGACCTTCTTCTTTCCTCCGCTCAATTTAATTGCTCATTTTTACCGAACATGCGCAACGCACAGCAGCACACATTCAAATACAGTGGAACTTCCATAGCTCAACCAATCGGAGTAAACTCAATAACATGGACTCAATTCATTTTTCAGTGTCCAGAAATCGGAAAATTAATGGAACATTTAAAAAAACGATGCTCAAATATGTGTTTTTTTAATCTGTTTATATGCTTTGTGCATATGCATATTGAATACGATCGAAACCATTTAAGATCAGTTAAAATAAAGATCATACACCCAGAAAAAAATATGGACTAATATACCGAAAAATGGACTTAAAATAAGGTAAAATGGACTATTTTTTGCGCTTAGGAATCATGGACTTATTTTAAGTCCATGACGTTTAAGGCTATAATATCCTTAAATCTAGTCCAAATATAGCCTTGAAAAGAAAAATATTTATTTTGACTTTTCTCATATTGTTTGCTTGGAATTGACTCGTTGAATGGATTTATAAGCAGAAGAATATTAATTTTAAACATTTGATATTATTTATAAAACTTACATTCCATTTGACTCCACTGGGATTCGAACCTCTGACCTTTGGATCTGTACGCGTGAGTCCTAACATCTGCTCTACAGTCGCTCTTAGTAGCCGCCGTTCTAAACAGCTTTTTAAAGGATGTGTGTGTGCATACCAAATTTATAGTTTCTTAGTGTTCCTTAAGTTAAAAACTAAGTTAAATAGTTTTTTACTATTAAGTAAAGTGCTACGACAAATAAAAAAATAAAAAGTTTTAGCAAAAAAAAAAAAAAAAATGTTCTTTCGACACCGCTAGGAAGTGAACCCGGGCCATTTTGGCTCCCATGCGCGTGGGTCCACCTGCTTACCCCCTAGGCTACCCTCTAGCTAGTACGAAATAATTTTTAAGGTAATTGGACTATTTTTCGGATAGTAGATTCCTTAAGTTGTATTGCCTTAAATGATCAATTTAAGGCCAAAAATCCAAACATGTTTACTTTTTAAGTCCATTGTGCCCTTAAAAACTCAAATTTGGCAATGTAGTCCATAATTCCTAAAATTTAGGAATTTTTTTTTTCTGAGTGTACTATCACATAAACTCGAACTTTTAGACAAATAATAGCTATTGGGGTCTAAACTAAGGTTAGAGATCTTAAAATAAATGTTATTAAAACATCTTTAACTTTATGGTACACAAATATCGGGTTATAGAAATGGTTCAAGTAATAGAAGTTCCCCTGTATATACGAGCATATGCTCCCTGGGGAATTGGCTCTGCTGCTGGTCCGCCAGTTGCTCTGCCGACGTCGCTGTCAGCGGTGGCGCGGCAGCAATTGATTGGGCTCAACACAGTGGCCCTTAATTTCTCCACCCCCTCCTCCCCGTTTCTTTCGACGGTTCTGAGGGAACGGGGGAGCGAGGGAGATGGCAGCAGAGACCAATGATGCCGCCGCCATATTCTGCTGACTAATCCAGGAGATAGGCGTGGCCACAATGATTGATTACTTTTTATTGCCACTGTGGAAATCTCCAAGAAAGCCTCACGAAGGGCCACAAAAAAAGGGGGAAAGAAAATGTACGATCCGGGAAAATGTCACACGAAACAAAAACCTCAAAAACAGAAATAGCTAGGGGGAAAAACATTTTAATTAAAACATCAAAAAGTCCTTAGACGGTACAGCAATTGTGCTGCTAATGTCGGCCATTATCCTGTGATTATCCCTCAGTCGATTGAAAAGTATTCCTCACTTTACAAAACTCTGGGCTCTACCTGTTTTGAAGACCAAATGGTTTTACCGAGGCTTAAGAGTGGGCGAAAACGCCCCTTTCCCTTGCGTCCCGACTTGACTTGGCCAAAAAGAAAAGGATTAAAGTGGTTTCGGCCAGCAGCGTTAATAATGCATCATTAACGCTATAATTTGAGCTCGAATTCGAATTCCTCTTCTTAGTCACTCTCTGCATGAATTGGCAGAATTCGGCCAAACATCTTCATAAGCGAATCACCACAAACCGATCTGCAATGCTTGAATTTCCCATTCTGATTCTCTTTCGAATTTTTTGGCGAGTGTATGCCGCTCTTAGGTGGAAATTTATAGCCGCGAAATATTGTTTGCAGTGTGAGGCGGCGGGCGATAAGAGATCCGGTCGTACGCTACGGCGTAAACAAGTCCCGGGTTCCCAAGGCACGCTGTAAGAGAGTGCTCGCGGCCCCCCCTTCCGCGGCTTTAATCAGCGTTATAAATACTACACCACCCAGCACTGAGCTCTCGGCTCTCTGTGCCCGCTGGCTATGGAGCTCCATTGATAAGATTGGCCATTATCGATCACCGCTGTCCAAAGAGCAAGCACTCTTCGAGAGGTTTCCGCGGGTTAAGGGAGCGCTCGGTGGGTTATGAGTGCTACGGTGCGGGCCCCTGATAAGAATTGTGAAATAAGAGAATCTACGTATATGAACGGGCATTTATTTGCCCACAGCTGGGTTTGCACCTGACTTTACAGCAATAATATTTTATACTTTAGAGGCGGTAGATATAATCTTTTAAAACGCAAAATAAACGCATAACTGTCTATGGAAATATCTTAAGAGAGCGTTGGGAAAACCCTAAAACGAGTGCTGGATGAGATTGCTTTCTACTTTTCGCAAACTTTGCTATTATAATCATTTAACTTTCACGCTTCACAATCAAAACGGCTTGCAAAAAGAATTGGCTTCAAATGTGGGAACTGATTGCACAAATATTACTCATAGGGAAAAATTAGGGTACCTTTGTACTAAAAAGCACTGATTTAATTATTTATTCTTATATAAAATCAACTTAAGCTAATTTTAGTTACCTTTATCTTATTTATTATTTGTTTATTAACAAATATGTTAAAATCCTAAGTTCCTAAATAATAAAATTAATCATATAAAATGTTAACAATAAAGATCTGTTTACTACGCATATTTAACGAATAGTTAAGTCCTCATAAAACAGAATCATAACCATATCATAGGGTGCCCACCACTCTTCGCTATCCATATCGCTCTGACGTAGTTTTATCTGTAGCCAGAATGACTTATCAGCAGTAGCGAAATGTAAATCGACATTATCATATTAAGTAAAGCGAAGCGAAGTGAGGAAGAGCAAAGAAGAGCGGGCTAGGTCCCCCATATGGACTATGACTCGTCCGACTCTTGGAGCCTTCAGTCTCTCTTCGGAAACTAGCAAATGCGGATGACGTCGTGAGCTACTGAGATCGGGAATCTTATAAACATAATACAAGATACAAGAACTGAAAGTGCACCAAAAAGATATACCTGATCTATTAGAAAAAGAAAGTTAAAGAATAGTGAATATGAGAGTGTTCATCCATAGGGATTTACTGGTTAGACATTTGTGCTGGCAATTGATACAAATTTGTTTTATCGATTGAGATATTTGTGTAACCTAACTAACTGTGACATTTCCTTTGCAGGAGAGTGAGATCGCTGAGGTTTTGTACAAGCAGGATGTGGACTTGGGCTTCAGTCTGGACCAGGAGGCTATCATCAACGCCTCCTACGCCAGCGGCAATAGTGGAGCCAGTTCCGCCAAGTCGAAGCTCGAGGATGAGGCCAAGTCCTCGGATCCCTCGATGGCTGACCCTAGCGGATTCAAGGACACCGACGTGAATGCCGAGAACCAGGCTACTGGCGCCTCAGCTGACGATATTGAGAAGCTAAAAGCTTTGGAGGAGCTCAACCAAGATAAGGTAAAGTAAAGCAAACGATTTACATACGGAATTTCACAATATTTACATATCACTTGGAGGGGGTATAGAGATAAAGGTGAAGTCCAATTCTTGATAGTTATCTAACAGCTATCAAATGTGTCGGTTCTTCTTACTTTTGCTTCACTTTAATAATATATTTTTCTGTACCAACAGGACAAGGACAATGAGAATCCTCTGGAGGACATTACCAATGAATGGAACGGAATACCCTTTACCATTGATAACGAAACTGGTGAGTTTCACCTTAAGCTAACGAGCACATATACGATCTGGTTCTGGTTACATGTGGGAAGAGCTTTGGGTCTAACCGTATCTTATCTAGGATTATATAATTTCACTTTCAAAAATAACCAGAGATAAGCTCTACAGAAGCAGGAGATCATCTATGGGACAATAAGTAGATATATTTATATGTTAGATGGCACGTTCCTTGGATAGATAAAAGCAGAAACTAGTTTAAGAGATTATGTTTCATATTTTTAAGTCGTCTCACCATTTATTTGCACTTCCGACTTGCAGTTAGATGAAGGGGTCCGCTTTAGTTTTGAATATTTTTAAAATAAAAATTGTAACTATATGAAAGCTTATATTTACAGTAAAGTAATTTTTACTTTATATAAAAATATGAATTAATCTCAAGCTGTGAGAATAATAACCCCTGCTTTCGTTTATATTAATATTAACATTTATCAAATATTCTCCCTTATTCCCAAAAGGAAATTTGCTGATAACAAAAAGAAATAACGAAATAAACCCAAAGAAAATGGCCTGCCAAAAGATGGCGGCTGCTCTAATATAAACGAAAATGGATTATCCTGGATTCAGTGGGGGTTGAGTAATAGAAGGTTGGTCGGCATACTAAACATATTTTGGCCATTGGTGTGTGCGTGTATTTTCGAGACGTTTATAAATGAATGTAGGCATTTTGAGTTGACAGGCACGAAAATTAAAAGAAAAATGAGCTTTTTGCGCTTCGTTTGTGTGGAAAACCCACCCACCCACACCGCCCACCACAAAGGCCGAAGCCGATGGCTGCTGCTAATCTGCCTGGAACCGCGCCCCATTCCGTTTCCCATCCAAGCGGCTGCCTTTCAAACAAACTTTGACACGCACACGAACTTTTATTATTACCCGTGGAGGAGGAGAAGTCATGAGTTTGAGGGGGCCCAGCTCGTCTGGGCCCGGGACTGAGGCTGAGACTGGGTCGTGCCGACTTTTCTGGACGGAATGAGTCCACGACAGAGCCCAGGGTCTGGGGGCAGATCCGAAACCGAATCCAAATCCGAAGCAGTGGCAGTGGCAGTAAAAGTAGCAGCCACCGCGCGTCGCGTTGCCTCGCATGCAACATTTTTCTTTTGAAAAATGAACGAAACATGATTCGCCAAAACAGCAAGCGCAGTACACACGAACACACGCTAAAATATATAAATTATACATAGAGAAAGAAGTGCTATGTACCATATGGTATGTCATGTGTACTCGGGGGGTTGCAAGCGGGGTGGTATGAACGTGCACGGCCTCAACTTTGGCCTATAAGCTGTACATAGGCTGATCGAAGACCCTTTTTTTTTGCAAAGAAAATAAAACAGTGACGGAGTCGCTAAAGGGGATTTTTTGTACTTAAAAGTTTTAAGCAAGTTAGTTAGAAATGATCGATTGTTATGTTTTTATTTCACAAGTTGAGGTAAATAAGGGTTTGTTCGTGTATTTGGTATTTTATTATATAAAGAGTTAGTAAAGTTTGACTGTACTTATATGGTTTTTAAAGGAACAATAAAAAAAATATACGAAAATTGCTAAAATTCGATTAAAGCTTTAAAGGTGGTCACACTAAGTTGACTTACGATAAATTTGTTGTTGGTATCGATGTCCTTATTTTGCTTAACTACTTACAAAACTGCCAACTTGTTCAAAATATAAATGTCTGTCAAAAATTGCTTGTCATTGAATAAGAAAACAATTGAAAATTTGTGAAAATTAGGAACAATATTTACGACGAGCACCTGCACATTTAAAAGCCGTCTAGTGTTTTTGAATTTTGACCATTCTAATGGGGTGTAGCTTGTCTTTGCAAAGTTAGGTAAGTTGGATAACATTTTTTTAGTACAGTAGCTCTTTGTGTTAAAAATTGTTCAGTTGTTTTTCCCTTCTGCTAAGCCCCTGTTTTCTCCTGCAACCCTCATGGGCTTTTTCCGTCTCCACCCTTAGCTGAACAGGCTCATTGATCTAGGACTTGGAGAAGGAGGAGGAACGAGTAGCTTCTGTTGGAGTTTTTTCTCATTCCCCGTAAAGTCACAAATCGCTTGGCAACCATTTTGTGTGTGATGGAATAGGGGAAGGAGTGCTGGAGGAAGGGGCAGCAGCAGCAGCATCATCAGCACAGCAGCCACCATGTTGTATATATTTCCTATTCACGAGCATTTATGCTGCTTATAATGATTGCTTCGTTTGGCTATTTATTAAAAATCCATTGATGCGCGCCCAACTCCGATAGATAGATTCATATCATATCGCATTCACACGCACTCGCCTTTGTCTGCGTCTGGGCCTCGATCTCGGATTTGTGCGTATCCAAATTCCCCACGGATCGAACCCAACGAATCTCCGTAGTCCGTAGCCTTTGGCGGCATTATCTTCCATTGTTCGACCTCTGAAATAAACCGACTAAAATGAAAGTCATTTTTCGGTTGCTGTTTCAGTAAATGGTATTTCATAGCCGATACTATTGAAGGGAGTTTTTGACCAAAAATTCATAAATTCCATCTTCTGCACGTTCAGGTGTGTTTAGTCCGTTGTTCTCCGCTTTTCACAAGTTTTTCCTCATTAATTCTGAGCCTCTGAAATGAAGTCGTAACTACTCGGAGACATTTCCCCGAGCATTGTCCTGTCAAGGTTGCCTTGTCATGGGGACATGTGTTCCTCATTGCCTTCCTAGGATCTCACATCGTGGTAATTAAGTTGCAAGTAGCTCTCGGTTCCTGTTTCGCTTCGCTTTTTGTCGCCCGTCCTCCAATCAGCCTCGTTTGTTTCCATCTACAGTTCTGGGTTTCCACATCTAGCTGTTCGTGTATATAGCAGCCAATGAATCACAAATCTGATTACATTCGTTGCCTTTCAATTCGATTTGGTTTGTTCTTTTTTTTTTCTCCCTTTATGTTGTTTATTTTGTTAGCTTCTCAGATCGTTGACAACTTTTGGAGCATGACTTGGCCAGAAGTTTTGCGTGGTATCGGAGAAAAATGCTCTTATTCTCAATTATGTTATAGATATTTCGATTTTGGTTTCTTTTTCGGTGGCTTAAATTCCATTATGCAATCAGTTAGGCCGCTCTTGTTGCTGCCAAGCTACGCAAGTTTATTGACCACTACTGACTTTTATTTGGGGGGATTTTTGTGGGAACTGAACTTAAATTCTTTTGAGAGTTTTTAGGTTTTTTTAAGTGTGAAAAGACACTATCAAGGAATTTTCTTTGTATTTTGTGAACTCAAGAGTTCATTTGTAATAATCAAACTAAGAGTTCTTTTAAGTTATAACTCATATTTTAGTATTGACTGATTTGCAATTGATTAGGCAAACTGTTTTGAACATTGTGAACATTTTGTGTTCTACTAAGTAAAATATTTTATAAATAGTCAACCATGTTCTGTTTAATTTATAAAATGGTTTAAAGAAATGATTATTGAATCCTTGAGTTATCATTTAATTTCCTGCCCATCGGTGGGTTATCCTTGGCTAACATCAAAGAAAAACACAATAAAATAGAGGTTATTACAAAACATCTGGTGCAGTGGTGCCGATGCTTGTCTCTTCATTCGGTGGCGGTGCACCTATTGAGGATCTGTGTTCCTCTTCTCTTTCTATCCTAGACATTATCTGTCTGGTGGCCTTCCTTGACCCACCGCGCCCCTCTTGTCAGTCCCCTGCTGTTGTCTGGAAATGCGCGGGAGTGCGAGAGGAGACGGAGCGGACCGTGGAAAATGTTCAAATTCTACGTGGTCAGCATTACGCTTCAAATTTACAAAAAAAAAGAAAAGGAAAATTTACATGCTGACAAAATAACAAACAGACAGGGGAGAGGGGGGGGGCATAGGTGAGAGGGGCTGCAGTCCTGACCGGCTTTATTTTTGGTCTGGTCTAGTCTGGCCTGGTCAACGATTTTGTGCTGCATAATCGTATCACTTTCAAGTGTTTTCATCTTGCGCAACCTCCCCCTCCAACTCTCAACAATTTAATTTTGCCAAAACTAGCCAGGAATTGCATAATTTCAAAGTTGGCTCTTTAATTAGCCACCAAGTGGTCAAAATACTTGACCCATTGAGTACTCGTGTGGCTTTAAGGATTATGAAAGTTTCTCAGTTTCAACGCTTGTTTTCCATCTCCGTTTTAATTTCCAATGTTGTGGCATTCAAATGAGGCTATTCAAATGAGCAGTCAGCAAACTCATTCATAAGGTTCATTCAGCTTCTTCGGATTTTGTGGCAACTCATTAACAACAAAAAGTAGCGTAAGGCACAGATAATGTTACCGACCGCCATCTATACACATGTCTGTTAACAATAGTGCCCCCTTCTTCCCTAAAATCTGACTTGGCTTCTTTTAGCAATTTCATTGTTGACACTATCCGGGGCTGCGGATCTGTCCTGTCATAATTGTTGCTCACTGGTTTTATGTTGCAGCTTTTGCTCTCCCTTAGAGGTTAAGATTGCCTTTCAAAGTGGGATTGCGATTTGGTAGGAGGTATTAGGAGAGCAAATTAACTTCTTTACCAGTTTAGTGAATTTGCTTTTAACCATACTTGTGATAAGCGAGATTTTTAAAGATTGTTAGTGTTGGAAAAACATTAAATTACAAAATAGTTGCTAAGTTGGCAGAAGACTAGTGCAATTGTTAAAACAAATACAAAAACAAATAAAATTTAAATATGACTGAAACAAAAATGATTTGATTGTCTTTCACCGGATACAACTCTCCGCATCTCTATCTCCATCCTCCCACCGTTTTCTCAATCAGCATCGGCTTCTTCTTTATTATTATTTCTTTTTTGCGGCGGCAACAATTTAAACTAATTAAGTTGTAATAAAGCACTCAAGAAAACGCTCGAAAAAAGCATTGAAGAGAAAAAAAAATGATTAACCAGGCGAGTTTTGCTTGTTCAATATTGCTGTGCTCTTTTTCCTACTGTTTTCTAGCAGCTATACAAAAAAATTATACAAGCATCCAATCGAAATGCCCCCTCCTCACTTTGTTGATGATGCTGCTAATTTTTCAGAGCAAACCGAAACCCAACAACCAATTTTATTTTTATTTTTTTTCTATTTTTTGTATTTTTGGTATTTTTGAAGTTCACCAAAGCGTTTTCGGGCTCTGAGGTCTTAGCCCGGTCTATTAGTTCAGTGGCCCATTAATGTGCATATTGCCTGCTCTTTTTCCGACTCTCTTTTGGGTGATTTTATGATTGCGGTAATTGTGTTAATTTTTTGGGTAAATAAGTTCGTGTTTTGATGGGGCTTTGAGGTGGAAATGGTGAGGGGGACATGGGCTGGGTATTTAGATGGAAGCTCTATTGGGGTCAGTTGAAAATTGCAGCTAAATTTGTGCCAAATTAGTCAGGAATTCAATGTTATATTGGTATTAAATCTTTTTTGCCTTGATTAAAAAAAAGTTAAATAACATAAATCATATGCAAATGTAGCCCCTCATTATTTTGTTGATTTATCTTTACAGAAATAATTGTTTTTAGTAAAAACTTTTTACTGAACTAAACATCATAATGAAAAAACTTACCTAGCTTCTTCCTTCAAAGCAAAAATTCATACTCATATCATAACCCTTCGAATCAAGTCGACAAAAAACGTTTACAAATTCTGCCTATATTTTATAAAAACTAAGAAACATGTGTGAATCGGACTCTGGAGAAAGTACCTCCTCTCTATCATCGCTGTCCTCATTAATATCCCGCTCGTCGTCTTCGTCGTCGCGATTGAGTGAGTTTGTGGATGCCAGGACAGAGCTTCAGGACATTTACCAGGACATGGGTAGTTATCTCTCGAATTTACTAACCACCCTAGAGGAAAGTAATCTTTTGGAGGATCTTCAAATGGTGGAGCAACTAAGAAGCTTTACAACCAAAGTGGAGGCCATTGAAAAGGTTTTGACCAGGAATCGAATGAAGGTGGCCTTTTTCGGTCGTACTTCAAATGGCAAGAGCGCAGTGATCAATGCCCTGCTGCATGAGAGAATCCTGCCCAGCGCAATGGGTCACACCACGAGTTGTTTTTGTCAAGTGCAGGCCACCAGTACAGATGAGGCCGAGCATGTGAGGATTGAACAGGAAGAGCAGCACCTGGAGCTGAGTGCCCTAAATGAACTGGCCAGTGCCCATTCGCCAAGGGCCCTGAAACCAAGGACCCTTCTGCACGTGAACATGCCCAGCGGTCGCTGTTCTCTGTTGGATTACGATGTGGTTCTTATGGACACACCTGGAGTGGATGTCACTGCTCAATTAGATGATTGCTTGGATCGCTATTGCATGGATGCCGATGTTTTCATTTTGGTCCTCAACGCAGAGTCTACAGTTTCCCGCGTTGAGCGTCAGTTCTTCAAGGAGGTGGCCTCAAAGCTCTCGCGACCAAACCTTTTCATTCTTAACAATCGCTGGGATGTGGCCAGTAGCCAGGAACCTGAAATGGAGCTGCAAGTGAGGGATCAACACACGGAACGCTGCCTGGAGCTTCTTATAAACGAACTTGGTGTGTACTTCAATGTGGATGAAGCCAGGCAGAGAATTTACCATGTCTCAGCCCTGGAGGCTCTGCAACTGAGGAACGGTTGCAAGAGAAATCCCACGCCACAAACCCAAAAACGCTATTTGGAGTTCCAGCGGTTCGAAAGTGATTTATCAGCCTGCCTAGCAGAGTCTGCTTTACAGACTAAGTTCGAGCAGCATTTTCTGAGTGCCCAGGAGATTGTGACCCAGTTGAAAGCCACTCTGATAGGTCCTCTCATAACCAAACTCAACGAACTAATGAAGCAAAGTGGCGAGAAAAGAAGGAACTTGTACGTAGAAATGGAAACCCGAGAAAGACAAATCATGCAGCAAAGAGAAGAGCTTCAAATTCGATTCCAAGAACTGGGTGAAGTGACCCTCGATATGGGTCAGCGGGCTTTGAGGGAGCAGATCAGCAGGACGCTACCCACAGCTGTGCAATCCTTTTCGCAACCATTTCACCCGCAGTTACCAAGACAACTCATCAACTACCAGCGCTCCTTGAGTGCCCATCTGGATATCTTGCTCACAGATCAAATCATGAATCGTCTGTCGATACCGCTGCAAACAAAACTCAGCCAATTGGAGGCAGAAGTTCAGGGTGAGCCCACGGAGGAAACCCTCAACTGGCAGCTCATCTACAGCTTGGATTCCCAGTCTTTATTGGGTGACTTTCAACCGGATCTAAGGTTTCGCTTCTCTTGGGGCTTGGCTGCTCTCTGGCAGCGTCTTCAGGAGACGCTATTACTGCCCTCCAATCCACTCCACGACCGAAAGTTGCTTAACGGTCACAAAAAAACCCCTCCAGCTGCTCCTTTAATCCACAAAAGTCAGCTGCAGATGATTGCATCTTTAGTGAAGTCTGATGGCAGCATTGGAGCTTTGTTGCTGGGTGGAATGGCAGTTCGTTCGGTGGGCTGGGCTACGGTCTTGGTCCTCGGAGGACTACTGGGATCCATGTACGCCTACGAGCTGCTCAGTTGGACGCCAGCAGCTCAAGAGCGAAGCTTCAAGGGCCAGTATTCCAGGCATTTGCAGCAACAACTGCGGGCGGGTGTGCATCAAACCGCCAGCGGTTTCGAGCTGCAGATGCGGCAGCAGATGGCAAAAGTCCAAAACTGGTGGATAACCGAAGTTGAAGAAAACAGAATCGAACTGGACGTTAGGTCCTCTGAGCTGACTGAACAAATAGATTCGATGGAGGAGTTGCAGCTGAAATTGAAGAACTTTTGGGACAAGGGAAATATGCTGGCTATACGATTGCACGAATTTCAAGAGCTCTACTTGGGGAACAGGTGTTAAAGAACTTGGCAGGGTTAAACGGAGGTTATCAATGTGTTATTAGAATGTTCCAAATTTTTGCTAAGTTTTGTTTATTTTCCTTGATTGGTTATTTATATTTGTTTTGTGAACTAAAAAGTTTTATTAAACTAGCTGATTGTTTGACTCAAAATATAAAAAAAACTATATTTTAAAATCTTTAAAGTTGCTTAAAAAAACCTTTTTAAATATTTGTTCATTATTGTAGAAATTGTGAACTGTGCACAGCAAAAATTAATTCATTTTAAGGAGTCTTTTAATTACTTACTGTATTTTATTTTTTTTAATTATTAAATAGTCTATTTTTCTGTGTTTAACTGACATTTAACAAAAGTATTAAAAAAATATGTATCTGTTATTAATTTCTAAATTTCTCGTAAGGTTTCCAGTAGTTCTCTTCGATTTTAAAGACTTCTTTGCTTCCCCAAAATCTCAACCATGCAAATTTAAACAGTTTTTTTATTGATGTTGACTGTTTAAATAACTTGATTAGATTGTTTTTTCTTCCTCTTGATGGCTTACACACACACACACACACTCTTGCTGGGAATAAGAACAAGAGAACCAGTTTATGGAAGACTTTTTTGTGGAAGACTCAAACAAAGCGTCCATGTTAAAGCGGCCAAAAGCAAAAGCAACAAAATGCACACACACACGCACACATCGACTCGAGCTGAACTCTTGGCTCCGCCTCTTGCTCACACACACACACCCGAACGCCGAGTGCGCATGAACAAAGGCAGCTCAAAGCGGGGAGGAAGTTCATACGGTCGTCTCGCTCGCACCCACACTTTAGACCCGGCTTGAGAGCGCCATTTCTCTTGCGCCTCTGCTGCCGCTGCCGACGTCGACGGCGATGGCGGAGCAGAGGCAGCGACAGAGGCTTGGGCAGCGTTTTAGAATCGTATTTGAATTTTTATAAACGCTCGAGAAACGTTCGACGCTTGACGCGCGCGCAGAAAAGCGAATAAGGGTAAAATAGGGAACAATAAGCCACCGAGTTCGTGGGCGTGGACAAAAAATAAGGACTCTGCTCCGGAGAAAATTGTGTACAACTTTGTGAGCCTGGCAAGGTGACGCGGCATTCCAAATCGGCGGTTCAAATCGCTCGTTGTGGCCAAGTCAAGTGTTTCGGCTCTTTTTATGCCAATTAGATGATTTGAAAAATTCTCAAATAAAAAAAAAAAACTAAACCTATCAACAAACTGTGTCAAACATTAACCAATTTCAAACTATTACGCGTCTGCATTTGTGCAAAAAAAAAAAAGTGAAAGTTACCAAATCAAAAAATACACACACACCACTCAAGTGACCATTGTGCGATTCTAAAAAAAGCCCCCTACAATAACCAAAGGCATTGCAAAATAACTTAAACCCATTTTCCACACATACAATCGAATTGTGCAAAGAAAAAAAATACAAAATAAAGAGACAAGACAATAAAAGTCTGTCTGCAACGGAAACGGCAATATCTGTGTTGCGATTGGATTGCTTTTGCTTTTGCTGTTTTTAGTCGGCAGGCCATTGTTGATTCTGCAACATTTTGGCTGTCAAAACGTTACATAATTGTCAAAGTGTTTGGCCAAATATCAACAACAATCAGCGCTTTATTGCAACAATTTGTGTTCAATCTGTTCACAAAAGACAATCTACGACAATCGACGAGTAAAATAAAACAGCCAAGACACATTTGACTTTGGCTCTACAGGCGTTTGTGTTTCTTGGATTAAAAACTTACCAACACGAATAATTCGCAGTCATCAAAGTCGTCATCATTGCAGCATCCCTTGAACTAACAAAGGTTCGTAATACCCTTTTGTTCGGCTTGATGATATGACCGAGTTTTATGCTTAAGGTTGGACTTCGTTGCACAGGAACTGGGTGTCTAAAGTGAGACCTAATTTTTAGAGTATTTGCCTATTGCTGTCCCAAAATCTTTATTTTTCATATGTTTAGTTTTGAACCTTGATAACATAGTTTGTAAAGTTTTTTCTATATCTCGTAGTCTTCGTTACTCCAACATTTTTTGGTAGCAGATGCGTGTTCGAGTTATGAAGATTGACTGTACTTCATTTTAAATGAAATACTCACATTATAAACAGAAACATGTACAGGATACTGGCGCCCAACGTGGGGCATATTTGCATTCATATTAAAAAAGAGGCAGTCCCTGTCGCATTTACTTATATTAAATTGAATTTGAGCCTTAAACTGGTGCTATAATAAAACCTGTACTACTTTTATGTTAAAACATGTACAACCAAAATGTATGTAACAGCTTGAATCGAAAGCTGTTTCGATGTATACGGAATTTGTTCTTCAAATGTTGATTCCAATCACTACTTCAAACACTTTTTATAAACCATGTCAAACCCTTTTCACACTGTTATTGGGCTCATAATCTGTGCAAACAATTTAGATAAGTGTAGCGTCTAATACCACCCCAAAAGGCACCACTGTAAAAATATCAAGTAGCCGTCGGTGTTTAGTGCTCAATCAACCCCATTAGCGGCTCCATTACGCGACTCTCCCACAGTGTTCCTTCCTTCCGTCCGAGCAAACTTCCTGAAAGGTAACCAAAAATTCCACTTCCCCTACCAACTGCATATGTGGTCAAACAATTGTTGGCCCCATCAACGCCTCTTAGAGCCTTGTCGCCTAATTGCTGGTGACAGTTGACAGTTGCTCCTGACCAGCCGGGCGACAAAACAAAGCCCAGCACACGAACCCAAATCGAATAATATTTTCGTTGTCGTTTCGGCCACAATGCGAGCCCACGAAATGAGAGACAAACACAACCAGCCCAAAAGACCAAAAACGATAAGTAAACAATTTCAAACCCACACAAACGCATACCAAAATTAACAGACCACGAACTGTTACCAAAAAAAAAATTAAGCAAAGAAGGGAGAACCCTAAAATAACAGGCTATACGCCAGCAAGCCGAAAAAAAAACATGGCCAGAACAGAGAACAGAACGGGCCCAAAATGGTTACGATGGAAATTGGAAAAGCAGGTGGGGGGAATGTGTTTTGTAACCAATCGTAAGAATAACAAAGCATTTGGTGGAATTGTGTTGGCCGATCCCAGAGAGCCAAACTGTTCCATCTGCGGTGTTTATTCTAATTTTTTGACCCGACTCAAGTGCCCCGGCAAAGGTCGTCGTCGTCGTCACAGCACTTGAGTCCGTCTCCCTCTTTCTCCCTTTCGACCAAGTTGCGCCCTCTTTTCAGCCTTTATTTTTTCGGGTTTTCGTCTTGGCTTTATCTAGATGTTTGCCCACGTTTGGGTCGGGGTTTTCCTCTTCGTGGAACTCGAGTCGATGTTAAGTAGTAATTTTCTGATAATGTTCAATCCCCCACTCTGTTCTTGACTTGGATTTTCCTGAGAATTCCCAATGCAAATATTTGGCCGCCTTCAATATTTGACCAGGAATCAATTGTCTGCGAGTCAATTGTAAGCGATACACTTGAGTGAAGCTTTTATTACTATGCCTTGACTTTGGTTTGTGTTTAGTTTGGATATCTCTGAGCTGTCACAACTGATCATCAATTAGGATAATGTGGGGGTGAGAACGCAGGGAGCTTGGAAAATCGTTCATTTATTGCAATACTTTTCAGCTGCTTCCGTCAGACGTCTTGAGTGGAGGAGATCTTTCAGAGATCACGTTTTTATGATTATGATTAATGATTGCCCAGCTTGACTGACTCTAGTCACTGTCCACTCTGTGATCTCTCCGCTGATCTTGCGAACTCACTCTCCCACAGGAAAGTGCTACTGTTTTGGTCGATCCTTGTTTACCTTCTCTCCTGCCCCCCGGGAGATTTTGGGCCTTCAAACTGTTTTTTGTAGCAGGAAATTGATCACTCTCTGGGGAGTTTCGATTTGCAGCATCAGTGGGAATATATTAAGAGAAAGCCAGCGATCCTTTTCATATAATCAAAATATTTTTGTATATTTTCTTCGCTTTGATAGTTTTACAAAGATCATGGCTCTGGGGGAACTCTGCTCCAAGGGAAATGCAGTTTGTTTATTATAAATGTTCTGGGGGATCAAAAGATGGGTCGTTTGTTTAAAACATGATTATGCTGATTTGAAAAATTCTTGGTAGCGGATACTGAGTGTTGGAGGAATCCCTATAGATAGAGCATTAAGTGCTTACAAAACTGTATAGGTATAGGTATTTATTTCAATGTAATTGGAATGTGATTTCTTGCAAAGAGGGAATAAGTTTACCAATATTGATTGTATCAATAGCAAGTTTGGTGAAACGTCCATATTATTTTGAACAAATTTTAATTATCTTCTAATAGCAAATTACTCGTAAAGTATAATTTAGGAAACGAATGAGGAATATAGACATTTTTATATCAGAACTGAGATCAAGTTGCACTCATTTATATTTAGAATGAATTTCCTAACCCGCCGTTTACTTTTTTCTTTCTCTTAGGTGAATACATTCGCTTGCCCCTTGACGAGTTGTTGAACGACGTACTCAAGCTCTCCGAATTCCCGCTCGAAGACGAGGTAAGTCCAATCCCCCACAGACTCTTTAGAAAATACCTTATAGGCAACCCCCTCCATTCCGCAGTTGTCCAACGATCCGGTGGCCTCCACTTCGCAGGCAGCTGCAGCTTTGAACGAGAACCAAGCCCAACGGATTGTTTCGGAGACCGGTGAGGATTTCCTTAGTGGCGAAGGAGTTTCGAGCAAGCAACGCAGGATCGGAGCAGAGGACAAGGAAGACGATCCGGAGAAGGCCGACGGAGATAGCTTCTCGGTTAGCGACTTCGAGGACTTGCAAAACTCCGTGGGCTCGCCCCTGTTCGACTTAGATGAGGACGCCAAGAAGGAGCTAGACGAGATGTTGCAATCCACGGCTCCGCCCTACCACCACCCCCATCCCCACCATGGCCACCATGCGCACCCTCATCCCCACAGCCACCACCATGCGTCGATGCACCACGCCCATGCCCACCACGCAGCCGCAGCAGCCGCCGCCCACCAGCGAGCGGTGCAGCAGGCCAACTACGGCGGTGGAGTCGGTGTGGGAGTCGGCGTAGGCGTGGGCAGCGGCACGGGCAGCGCCTTTCAGCGGCAGCCAGCTGCCGGCGGATTCCATCATGGCCACCACCAGGTATGTGTGCATCGATCTTAATCCTCCCCACAAAAAAAAAGGTATATTTATTTATAATTTGATGCGGATGCTCGGTTCAAGTGCTGCCATCCGTCGAGCGCTCCACATACTTACACGGGTACACATGTACATACACATACCCTACCAGAGAGTGAGTGTAGATACAGCAGCGGTCAAAATATTGTGTTTAAAATATATTAATTAAAAAAACTAACAACATATTACTTAAAGAAAGAGTAAAAGAAAAAGTTTTGATGTGCAGCTTCAAATATGAAAAGTTTGGCTCACTTTGATTTCAATTTTTTATTTTAAATCTTAAAATTCTTTCAAGAGGTGTTCAGACTTCAACATTCATTTGTAAACGTCCTTACGTTTTATATATATTTTTTTGTAGAAAAAAACCCTATTTTAACTTTTTTGTTGACCCCAGTTGTTGACCCCAGTTTACCCAGTCTGGGTAAATATGTACATATGTAATCATTCAAGGATCATTTGCACGTCGCTTTCGTTATTCTTCTGCTGCTTCTTCTCGTTTTGGAGTGGCTCTTTTCACTGTTCGTTTTTGCCTTCTTCTTGTTTTGCGTTCCATTTCTTCTGGTTCTTCACGTGGCCTGGTCTGCTCCCCGTGGTCCACCCCCTCCTCCCCTGGGGTGTTCTCAAGTAGTTGATCTTGGGACTGCTCTCTTGAAGAGTTGCTGTTGTTGCTGTGTTTGTTGTTTGTACAAAGCTTCAAATCTGGTTGTACATGCTCCCCACATTCCCCCCATTGTCCCTCCCACCCCAAAAATATCCGCTTTTATTCCGTTTCCAGCCACAAGTTCGTCAATCAAGCCCCCAGTCTTATGGTCTTCTGTCCTCTCTTCCCTGCACTATCCGTTCTTCACTCGCTTTTTAGCCGTTTCTTGTCTGACGATTCTTTTTTTTTGTATTATTATTTTTTTTTTTTGGCTTTTGTTGTAACTGCTCATCAAAAATGTACGGAAACAACAACAGCAACAGCATTTTGATTGTGAGGCGAATGCGAGCAATGTTAAAATAATATATACATACATATCTAGACGGTGTTGTTTGTATGTAAGATATATTTTGTAGTCTCCCATCTTGGTTTTATACGTTGCTGAGCGGCTCTTCAGTTTTTTTAAGTTTTCTAAAGATTTTTCCCAACCCGTTTCTCTCTCACCTCTGTATGTTTACTTAGCAGTTGTTTTCGTGATTTCGGATCCAAGTTCTCGTTTCTTGCCTTTTGATATTGCTTGATTCTCCACGTTTGAGTCGGGTTTAAAAATATATTAAAATAAACACAAAAGTAACAACAATCTTAAAAGTAACACTACCAAAAAAAGTTTAAGTATTTACCTTATCGGTTTGTTTCAGCTTAAATTAAAAAAAATACATGCATTATATACTTTCATAGAAATTAAATAGAATGCTATTTATCTTACTGAATTATTTATAACTTATGTTAAGGTTTAGTTGGAAGTACGAAAACATTTTAAGCAAAACGTTGTTATTGTTAAAATAGCTAAAACCCGTCTTGTTTCATTCTACGTAGCCAATAAAATTAATCCACCGCAAGTCTAAACTGAACAAGTGCTTCCTGAATGAAGTCCAGACACAGAGACTCAACCTTTGACCTGCCTGTCTTTCCGAAAGGGAGACGGAAACACAGTTGACAAAAGAGACAGCACCACAAAGGCTAAGCAGTCATGAAGTCAGCGGCAATTACCGCAAAGTCTTTTCGCCGGTAGCAGTATACTTCACCTGAAAGAAAGCCACAGCGGTCAGCCTGAGTTGGTGGATTAGGCTTAGGCGACCGTGTTTGATGTGGTCCGTCCAGTTTTACAGTTTTTGTGAATGCCAGCGGGTTGCCGGCTCGGCACTTGCCAAAGCCATTTAATGAGCCAGATGATCGGTTATTCGCAGGATTCCCCAGAACTTAGGTGTCGGCTAAATCCTTTGCCGACTCTCGAGGGGATTTTCCAACCGTCCACCTAACTGTTAAACGGAAAGTGTCATTAGGCGGCTTTGAGCTTTGTTTTTCCAGCACATCTTCCCTTGATCCTAGTGCGAATAATCATTATGCAACTTCCTGATCACATTTAATTTGCCATTCGCATTCAATGGTGATGGGTCGCTATGCCGCCTACCTGTCCTCAGGTGTCTGCGTAGCCATACTTGTCTATCTCTACACGGAAAGAAATATTTTAAAATTATTTACAACATTTTTAAGACCGATTTTTAAGAACCTATAATACATGTTCGTTGAATATAAAGTACTTCTTAGTTTTATTCCAATCTAAAGACAAGTTTAAAAAGAAAAAATTTCAATGAATGTTTATTCATAACAGAGAACCAATTTTTTATAAATCAATAATTTAGTTTTAGATTTTTAAATGTTCTAAGCCTGAATTTAGTTTAGTGAATACTCCATGGATTATAAATATTATTCCAAATAATATTTTATTTGTGTGTCTTCTGCTAATTGCAATCACTAAGCCAAGCTCTAGGGGTAGAGAGTATAGGGGGGAGTGGGGAGCGGTGGAAGGGAGGCGCCCGAGTTCATTACGGACACTTTGTTGTTGACTTTTTGCTCGGGGCCTTTGTGTTTTTGTGTCGCTTGCAATGCGCCACTTGACTTTTCCGCATGGGGCCGAAGTGTTTATTGAATTCGGTGGCACTTTGCAGCGCTGCCGCCCCTCCCATCCCCTCGCCCGTCTTGATTGCATCTGTTGAGCCGCTCGGCGGTAGCCCCTGCAATTAAATCCCCATTTAGCGCGCGCGAATTACAAAAAAATTTATCTCTTAATGTCCGTCCCTTGTCCCTCTTCCCTCTCCCCTCCATCTCCCCTCCCCTCCTAATCGCCCTGCATGGCTTTAATTATGTGAATTTTAAATATTTGCAAAAAGCTTAACGCTGAAAAATCAGCGCAGAGAGTGAAAAAAAAACTTTATTAATTATTTTACATCTCTGTTTTGCTTTGCCTCGCTTCGTTGTTTTTCTTGGCTGTAGTTTTTTCCCCCCGATTTTTTGCTGTACGATTTTAATTCAATTTATGTAAACAGTTTGATGGCTGCGGAGGCTTAAGTTGCGACTCGAACTCAGAAACTCAGACTGCGGCTGTCATGGGACTCGATTTGTGCACACACATAAATCAAGTTAATGACAAAAAAACACAAAACTACCGCTCAGGTGTGATGGCAGGGGATTTGGGGGGATGCTCTAGCCGTTGGCAACAGGGACTAAGTAATCCATGGAACACAGTAGTCTGACGTCGGTGGATCTCGGTGATTCCCGTTTGGCCATTTATGGATTGAGCATTTCGTGGAAAAATGTTTAACAAATATCGAAAATAATGCGCTTGTTTTGAAGATTAAACAACGCTTTCGGTAGAACTACAATCTGTATATTAGTATCTTATTTTTCGTACTAATTGCACTTGAAGCTCTTCAGATTGTATCCCTCTTATATTCATATTAAATCAATCAGAGATTACGTAGACCCAATTCCCTATGTAGAAATCTAAACTAACTAAAGATTTTGATGAATTATTACTACCAGTCAAAAGAATTCGAATTCTGTGAAGAGTTCAAAAGCCGCTTTAGATTATGATCAAAAGCCAGCGGAACATACCTGACAACCGTTAATGGGATCGGTGATAATGAAATGCCATTAAATGATAGTAATTCCCCGATAAAACATGCAATCTAATGCACCTACCTCCCCTATCACCGCCTCAGTAACGGTTGAGGTTGAATTAAAGGTTCCAAAGAACAGATTCAACTGCACAGAACACACCTAGACGATCTCACTCCAGATCGACACATGTGTGTAAGGAGATCGGCTACCGTGTCTAAGTTGGCGGTTGGATTTGTTTGCGTGTGAAGCGTAACAAACAATGGCCAACACCAGAAGTTAATGACAAGACAGTGACAATTCAAATTACACATGCGCACACACACAAAGCACACACATACACAGACACAGAGAGCGACTGCAACTGGCTGAAGTGAACGCCCAATGCTCGGCGGTGGCTCCTACCTGCCGTTACCTGGGCTGCTTACCTGTTTGCGCTCAGGAGCGTGTTGAGGCATTCATTAGATACACATGCGCACGGCGAGATACTCGATACTCGGATACAGGTTGTTTGTTCAGCCCTCACCCATACACCGAGCAGTGCATCCATCCATCCAGCATCCGAGCATCTGTGCTGGTGTGCTGGTGCTGCCTTGGCTACTGTCATTCCGTCAGTCAGTCAGTAAGTTGGTTGGTGCTGGTCAAACGACAACTCAACGTCAACGCGCAAAGGAGTTCGATCGGAATTCAGAATTCAGAATCCAGAATCCACATATATTTCTTTTGTCGGAATCTTCGCTTGCGATCCGTATCTGCAATGTCAGTGTCAAAGTGCATCAGCGTCAACGTCAGCCAGATATAGGTATCTCATCTCTGAAAGATCTTAATTGCACGCGGCGGCATTTAGCGTTAAAAACAAATTGCTGTGCCGCCTTCAAAGGAATCGAGAAAGGATCGCAGATCGAAGAATATTATTAAAGTGTGAGTGCAGGAGTATATATACACATTTGTATATTTGCCATTCGCCCACGCTCTGGCTGCGGAATTAGTTGCATAAATAAATAAACCCACCGGTAATTAACAATAACAAAAGGCGGCCTAATGAAGTCGTAGTCTCACGATCCGGCGATCAGTCAGCCCAAGATGCCAAGACTTACAGCCAACTTTTTACAGAGGAGTCTTAGGAAAACAAAATCAGCCAAGACCGCTGGCTGAGCTGCGAGCTGTGAGCTGCGAGCTGCGACCCCAAGCACTTGTCAATTTGAAAGATACGAATTTCATTTCAATTCCACGTTGATCGATCTGGCAGTCAAATCGCCAGACTGATACATTGTGCACGTTTTTTGGCTTACAGAGAGTCTGCGTCTGCGGCTCTGACAGCCGGGAGATTGTTACTTGTAGCGCAATTTGAATTCGGTTTATTGTCTGCTGTTGAGGTTTTTATATTTATTTTTTGGCTTAGGACTGTGGCGTTTCTAGAGAATTCCCTGGCGGATGATTGATCGGTTATTGAGTTATAAGTTTCGTAACCCTTCTCACCTTGTTAATACATCAACAGCTAAGCGACGAGCGCCGAATTAATCAATGTCTCCTCCTTTCCTTGCAGGGCCGCATGCCGCGTCTGAATCGCAGCGTTTCCATGGAGCGTCTTCAGGACTTTGCCACCTACTTCAGTCCCATTCCGAGCATGGTGGGCGGGGTATCGGACATGCCTCCGTATCCGCACCACTATCCGGGCTACTCCTACCAGGCGAGTCCCTCGAACGGAGCTCCAGCTCCGGGCCAGCACGGTCAGTATGGCAGCGGTGCCGCAGCTCCTCTGCAGCCGCCACCACCACCACCGCCGCACCACGCGGCCATGTTGCACCACCCGAACGCGGCCCTGGGCGACATCTGTCCCACTGGCCAGCCCCACTACGGGCACAATCTGGGCTCGGCGGTCACCTCCAGCATGCATCTGACCAACTCCAGTCACGAGGCCGATGGCGCCGCCGCTGCTGCAGCCGCCTACAAGGTGGAGCACGACCTGATGTACTACGGGGTGAGTAATAACTATCCAGTTATGGACTTGTCCATTAATAACCAATTTATTTGCGTACCCATAGAACACCTCCTCGGACATTAACCAGACGGATGGCTTCATGAACTCTATTTTCACCGATGAGGATCTGCACTTGATGGACATGAATGAGAGTAAGTTTTCAAGCATGTAATTTTAATCAGCGGGATTTGGTTAAGGAGAAAATACAAATCGCTCAGCTAATCAATCCACTTAATTAAATCCTAAATACTTTTCGCTAAAATATTTTTGACAATTTGAGGTTATGCTGTCTTTAATTTTTTAATTATTCAGCCGCTTTTAACATTTTAGTTTCTCATAAGTTTAAAGTTTATAAAAATTCTATTCTATAAAAAATATTTTTTTTTTCAAGTTTATGATACAGTAAACTTTAAGACTCAAAGTTTTGTATAAAGATTTATAAAAAGAGTTTAATTTAATTGAGATGAAATTTTAGTTACTTAGTTATTTTTTTAAAGTTTCATACGCTTGTGGTTTGCTTGTTTTTTGAAATTTAAAATATTCTACACTTAAAAATAATAGTAGCTTGAGTTTATCACGTTTACTTGGTCTCGTTTTAAAAACGCCAAATATGTTCTCAGTGCCGAGCTTTCGATTTGCCAAAAAGTTTATTCCCCACCCACTAAACACTCATCGTGAGCTTTTACTCAAAGCCCGCTACTCAGAACAGCGGTAAAAGCGCGTGCGCAAGCAGCGACAAAAATATCACTCAAACACACATTCACTCACAGGGTGAGCTTTTTACTGTTTATCGTTGTTCTTGCGCGATTAACATACAAAATTCGTACAATTAGTTTAGAGTTTATAAGAGCAATCGCGATCGGGGGTAGAAAAGAGCGGGCGCTCAGGTTTCGCAGTTGTCACTCACTTCAGACGGCCAAAAAAAAAAGCTAAAAACAAAAAAAGCTCACTCAAAAGGCAGGGCGAAAAGCAAAGCGAAAAGAACAGAGCGCGAAGCGAAGGCAAATCATTTGAACACGAACAATCGAATACGATAGTAAAGTAAATCTAATATTTACTCGACTCGACCGACTCGAAAACTTAATAAAAAAAAATATATAAAAAATATCACAGTAATAGCTGTGCAACGTTTCCTATACCTAATGTAATTAGCATAACCGATTTGATAAGTTAATGACGCATTCGCCAGCAGTGTAGAATAAATCGTATATAATATTTCGGTTCTCGCCGTGAGTGTAATTGTGTGCCCACAAATTTAGAACGTTTGGTGACGCTTTCCGAGTAAATCGAGGGTATATCGCCGATTTAGGAGCATCCAAGAAGCGTGAAAGCAATTCAACAGGTGAGAGTGATCAGGCAGAGATTATGCTCTGGATCGGTGGGGGTGGTTTTATTTTTGGGTGGCAGTGGCATGCCAAAAAAAGAGCGAAAGCCCTCTAAAATTTATTTGTGACCGCGTAACAATTTTTTCATTAGTCATGCCGCACGGCGATCTTTGTTGCTGTTTCTGATATCAGCAGAACGTTCTCTCTTGCGCTCTCTCTCTCCCGCTGCCTAATGCCCGCTCAGCAAGTTTTTTTTTTATTATTTGCCCGCCTGTTTGCTGTTTACTATTTTTAAACTGCTGAGTCATCGCTTTTCGAAACAATAACGTTAAAAAAAGCTCAAACAGCATAGAGAACCAGATTAATAGTTGCTAATATCTTAACTGAGAATTCCTAGGGAACAAGGAACGTAAGTGGGTTACGTGTTAACGTCACTAGAATTGAGAAACAAAGACGTTCTCAATTCGGATTTTCGTATTATTTTAGCTTTTTTGTGCTCATCATGAAACGTGTCACTGGCTTTAACGGTTATCTTTATGGTTTCCGTTATGTCTTGCGTTCAATGTGTCGCTGATAACTCTCCTGCTCACTAACAGTGCAGACTTGATATAGTGAACCCATTGAAACCCATAGTTGGGTCTTATTAGTCTAATGTGCAATTAGTTTCAAGCAAAATCTCCTTTTTTCATTCATTATCAGTTTCAGTGCCTGAAAAACTAAGCTAAAGTATGATAAAAACTAAGGAAACTACAGTCCAGTCTGAAAAGACAGAAAGTTCACTTTATAGAGCGTGCACTGTGTTTATATACACTTCTCTCTTACATACAAAGTATCACATTTTGTCAAGTCATCAATGTTTATGGTTTAAGCTTTGACCTTGCTCGTAGAGGGTATAAATACATGAGAGCTGCCTCAATCAGCTTACGAATTGATTTGACTAATTAACTGCAGGCGCACAATAATGTGAGATTGCATTTGAAGATTACGTGTTTTTAGTTAGACGAACCCAAAATATTCCCCTTGGGCGTGTCATTATGTGTGGTTACTTTTGGACCGCGATAAGATACACGGACCAGATCTGACTCCTTCTTATCGCCACCAGAAAGATGTGGAAATGTTGCCAGGTATTTGCGAAACAGCGAAAATGTGAGAGACGCACACGAGCTGCTGCTCCTCACACACACTCATTTCTTATCGCCCGATAAGATAATTCCACTGAAATATGGAAAATGACTGCACACTTTTTCGTTTTGAGCGGTTGGAATGCTAGTCGTTAATTTGTGCTGAATAATCGAAGCTGCGAGTGATTCAAGACGTGCGATAAGGACGAATCTCTAATAAATTCAGTCTACGTGAACTGGGTCAGCCAAAAAAAAAATTGCTGAACTGGTTCGGTTCCGATCTGTTGAGGGAGGTTATTTAAATCTTTTAAATACCCCCTTTATAAATGAAGCACTTTGGCTTTTAATTGATATAGTGAATTTTATAAATTTAATGTAAGATTCCGGGGAAAACAACGGAACTAAGGCCCTCAGATAACTCTTGTATTCATTGCTGTTTTTTTTTTAATGTATAATGCCTTTTGGTATGTGTTTATTCCAGATAAATAACTAAACAATTTACCCCTTCCCTCTTTGCAGGCTTCTGTCGCATGGTGGACAACAGCACCAGCAACAACTCTTCGGTTCTGGGCCTGCCCAGCAGTGGACATGTCAGCAACGGCTCTGGCAGCTCCGCTCAGCTGGCAGCGGGAAATCCGCACGGCAACCAAGCCAACGGAGCGGCTGGCGGTGTGGGCCCAATGAGTGGCTCGGCTGTGGGCACTGGAGCAGCGGGCATGACCGCCGATCTACTGGCCAGCGGCGGTGCAGGAGCGCAGGGCGGAGCAGATCGCTTGGACGCCTCCAGCGACAGTGCTGTCAGTTCGATGGGCTCGGAGCGAGTGCCGTCCCTCTCCGACGGCGAGTGGGGCGAGGGCAGCGACTCCGCCCAGGACTATCATCAGGGCAAGTACGGCGGCCCCTACGACTTTAGCTACAACAATAACTCGCGGCTGAGTACCGCCACTCGTCAGCCGCCAGTGGCGCAGAAGAAGCATCAGCTGTACGGCAAGCGGGATCCCCACAAGCAGACGCCCTCCGCTCTGCCACCAACAGCTCCGCCAGCGGCTGCGACTGCGGTCCAGTCGCAGAGCATCAAGTACGAGTACGATGCTGGTTACGCCTCCTCGGGAATGGCCAGCGGGGGCATCAGTGAGCCTGGTGCCATGGGACCAGCTCTCACCAAGGACTACCATCATCACCAGGCCTACGGGATGGGAGCCAGCGGCAGCAGCTTTTCCGGGGACTATACAATGCGACCATCGCCAAGGACTGCGAATGACCTGGTGCAACTAAATCACACCTACTCCCTACCCCAGGGAAGTGGCTCCCTTCCCAGACCCCAGGCTCGCGATAAGAAGCCGCTGGTGGCCACTAAGACCGCGACCAAGGGAACGAGTTCCGGCAGCAGCAGCAGTGTCGGCAACAGTAGCAGCAGCCTGGAGGACGAGCATCTGACTCGCGACGAGAAGCGGGCCCGATCCCTGAACATACCCATTTCGGTGCAGGACATCATCAACCTGCCCATGGACGAGTTCAACGAGCGGCTGTCCAAGTATGACCTCAGCGAGAACCAGCTGTCGCTGATCCGCGACATTCGTCGGCGGGGCAAGAACAAGGTGGCTGCCCAGAACTGCCGCAAGCGCAAGCTAGACCAGATTCTCACCCTGGAGGACGAGGTCAATGCGGTCGTCAAGCGCAAGACGACGCTAAACCAGGACCGTGATCATTTGGAGGGCGAGCGCAAGCGCATCTCAAATAAGTTTGCAATGCTACATCGTCATGTGTTCCAGGTGGGTATCGCTGTAAAGCGATTTAATGTGCAAATTCTTGAACTATTCTTGAGAACCACAACTAATAAATCTCTTTCTTTTTTAGTATCTCCGTGATCCCGAGGGCAATCCGTGCTCGCCGGCTGACTACAGCCTGCAGCAGGCTGCTGACGGCTCTGTCTACTTGCTGCCCCGGGAAAAGTCCGAGGGCAACAGCACAGCCACAGCTGCCTCCAACGCTGTGTCGTCGGCCAGCGGAGGAAGTTTGAATGGCCATGTGCCCGCCCAAACGCCCATGCACGGCCACCACAGTCAGCACGGAATGCAGGCGCAACACGTGGGCAGTGGAATGTCCCAGCAGCAGCAGTCGAGACTGCCGCCTCACCTGCAGCAGCAGCAGCACCAGCACCATCTGCAGTCGCAGCAACAGCAACCGGGAGGTCAGCAGCAACAGCAGCACCGCAAGGAATGAAAGTACCTGTTGCGAATTGCCGCAACTAAGAGTTGGTTCACTAGCTTCCAGCGCGAGCAGCAGCACCGGTCCGAGCAGCAGCAGCAACAGCAGCAGTTCGATTACCAATGCGACATGTTGAACAACAGTTACCTGTACTACTAAGCGGCGGCTTGGTTCTTCTTCTCCACTAGCTGCAACGTGTTGCTGGCAACATTTGTTGCGCTTGCTGCTGCCGGCCCATCGGAGCTGCCTCATTCATCGCACCAATCCTCCCATTTATGGTTTACTCATTTAGTCAGCATGATTGTTATTTATTTTTTAATAATTTAAATATTTGGACTCGTCCAGAGTCTGCCTTGCAAGTTGTTACCCCTTCCGGATTGCTAATGCGACGCCTTCACTTAACTGCAATTACTAAAAACATTACTTGTGATAAATCAGTTCTTCAACTATGAATTCTTGGCGCCCTCAAAATGCAAGCTGACACTTTTATACAGAAGAAAACAACAGAAACAAATGTAATCAGATATGCTTGAAATGAATTTGTAAATCAGTAAAAATAACTCACATTCACAACCAAACCCGCTCACCCATTACGTATCAACGCGTCGTCCAACAATATTTGATGGTGAAACCGTTTACATCTCTATAATGTTAGTATGTAAATTATGAAAACAGAAAGATGGAAGGAGAGCAAATGTATAAAATAGATGATAGGCACACACCCACACACATGTACACACAAAACGATTGTAAAGGTTGGAAAATATTGCTGGACATTTCATGAATTACGCTCGTAAGACACTTAGTCGTAAGCTACCATCTAGTGAGAGATCTACCACAGCGGTACATATTGTAAATCGTTTTAAATTCATAAGGCATTTATCAAAATCCCATTCACAAACATAACACAAATTAGAGTAGTACGTAGCAAATGTAAATACATAATTTAAAGTTAGCTAACAATTAACCAACCAGCGCTAGGCTAAAGCAACTGAGAGTGTGCTAAAACACCTTAAAGAAACTAAAGAAAAATCAAAAAAAAAAAAAAAAGAAACGGAAACAAAAACTAACAAAAACAATTGCTCCTGCTAGGGCGGTTTAGTCGATAAGCGATTAAGAGATATTAATATTTAATATTCTTAAACATGTCCTACAGCATAAGAGTTAACTTAAAACTAAGCTACAGCTATGCTTAATGATTACGATATCAATTTAAACAGATCCGCTACGAAAACGAAACAAAAATCTATTGTTAACATAGGCGTATGTATTTTAATTGTTGTAATGAATTTCGCGCACATTGAAAGTCGATTGTCGGAAGTCAGAAACGAAAACTACGAGATCTAATAAAAATGCGCAACTTCAATAAGGAAAGCAAAATTATTTGTTGTAAATGGAAATTGAACTAATTATCTACTATTGTACTACTCTACGTCTACGGACATATAAATACATTAAAAGAAACCCTTCGAAACTTCTATTAACATAAATTTTGATTAAAAGAGTGTTCAGATTCCTTGTGTTTCAAGCAAGAATGTGAGCACCCTTTGACCAATCCCCTGTACTTGTATGTCGCTATATATTTGTGTATGTTTCATATGAGAAATTTGTATGCTTTAAAAACGATAAACTTTTCCTCAGCTAAACAGAAAAAACGTCAAAATTAAAGAAAAACCACTAAAAAAATAGACCAACTGACTTTTTAATTTTATTGTCTTGGGAGAAGGGTCAAATTTGTGATGTTTTTGCAGCTTACCAGTGTTCATAACAGTATGAGCATTGCATATCGTGTTTCTGATAAGGTAATATTGTTGAGAATATTTATTTATTAACCCGTGGTTATATCTCTGCTATCTTGACTCAGAGCCTGTGTTGTCACATGTTGAACCCGGTTGCCGAGATCTCGACGTTCGTACGGAAGGACGGACGGACAGACAACGTTCACAGTAATCTATTTTACTTTGCGAGTAACGAGAATAAATATGAAATTTTTTCCCATTTTCCAGTGATATCCAAATAAAACGCATCAGGAAATTTCTTTTCTTTTCATCTTTAGGTATATTCCCGTCTTTGATATTCACAATTTTCGTTACGCTTAGAACTAAAATACATCAATCAAACACTCACATACTCATACAATTTTATTGTCCACTCATTATGATAATTGAAGCTCTTGTTTTTGAAACAGTTTTATTGTTTAAAATTTGCATTTTCTATCTCATTGGATTAATCGTTACATTTAGTAATTATTATCGGGTAAAAGGAATTCAAAATTCCAGTGCGTCTTCGCATAAATTTCGTGTTCATAAATGTTCAGTGAGCTGTATACACATTTTTCTAGAGGTCTAAGCTTACGAGGAAGTTGCAGCATTTTGGTTTCTATGTCTCACATCTTACTTTGCGGTAATATCAATTTGTAACTTAACTATAGTAAATTCAATACAAGTAAAGCTAAAAACGTGAATCATTCATCAGCTTAGCCTATACAGACAATCGTTTCAGGGTTAGTGGGTGTGGGTAACAATCAGATTGCCTCCACTTCAGCAGGGAAAAGGGCATGGGGATTGTTGACGGGTTTCACAGCTGCAGCAGCTAGATGGCTATGACAGATGAGCTCCATGGAATCTCGCTTAGCTTAGTTTTGAGTTAGAATTATAGTGGGAGCCTATGCTTAACTAGAATACAACATCAGGGCAGGGGACAGAACGTCGGCCTTGCGCCTTTCAATTAATAATATCAACAAATGGAATCGATGGGCAGCTGGTCCTGCTTGATGCTCAGCCGACGAGGGTTACCTTTGTGCCTGCCTCCACCGCCGCCTCCGTTCCCAGAGCCGGCCACAATGGTGACCCCTCCTCCGGGTCCGCTGGCAGCACTTCCTCCTCCGTTCAGCGTGCTTAGGCTGTTGTTGTTGCTGTAGTTGCTGCTGTTTATGGAATTACCGGAGTTGGTCTTCTCGTTAATACTGGATAGGTTTGGGATACTGGGCGCCGTCGTCGTGATGGTCAGACCTCCCATGGTGAACGACGCACCGTGCTTGTTGTTATTCAGCGGCTCGAGCTCGCTGGCCAGCACGCCGTTGGGAATGGAATGGGAGCGTATCTGCAGGCGGCCCGAGTCCAGCGACTCGTCGCTCGCCGGATCCAGATGATCCACCGAGGCGGCGGAGGCTATTCGCTGGAACATGCTCGCCGAGAGCGTGCGATCCGCAAAGGGGGCACTCACACCCAGGCCGGAACAGCTTTTGGCGCTCTTCGAGTACTCTGACTTGAGCTCGTCCAGCTGCTTGGCACTGCAGAGCGGCGTGTCCACGTCGTAGGTGTTGTTAAAGAGCGTATAGTCCACCTCGTACTCGCCGGTCTCCTTGCGGAAGGACACCACGTTGACGAAGCGATGGCCCCAGAGCACCTCCGAGGGAAGATAGCTGCTTCTGGCCTGCGTGGTCATGCCCGTGGACTCGATGACACCCTCTGAAATGGGAAAGAAGTTAGTTTACGTTTTTATGGTGTGGATTAAACCAAACTCACCCAGCATAACAACCACTTCGAAGCGTTCCTTCAGCATATCCGACGCGGAGAGCATGTACAGCGGACTATTCCTATCGATCTTGTGCACTATGGTCGTGGGCCAGATAAACATCAGCCGATCCTCGCCACCGTCGGCTCCGATATGCAGCTCCTGCTGGAAGAAGGGGAGCACCTCGCCCTCTTTAGTCACCTTCTTGCGGATGATCTGGGCCCGGATGTGAGCCTCGATGATGTGCGACTTGCGCATGTCTCCCACGCGGAACATCAGACATGGAACTCCATCCCGGTGGCAGATAACAGCGTTTCTGGAGAAGAGCAGCGTTTGGGCTCGCTTCTTGGGACGCGATAGCTTGGCAAACACAATGCCCACCATAAACGCTTGGATGAAGACGCCCGTGATGCACTGGATGCACATGGTGAATATCGCCTCTGGGCACTCCTCTGTCACATAGCGATTGCCATAGCCAATCGTCGTCTGGGTTTCCACGGAGTACAGGAAGGCGGTCATCATGCTCTTCACCTCCGTCACGCAGACCGTGTGCGTCATGTTGGCCACCAACTCGGGCGACTTGTTCCGCAGCTGAATGTACTCCAGGTCATTGTGCGCATACGCGATGATCCACCAGATGAACCCGAAGAGGGCCCACGAGAAGACGAAGCTGGCGGCGAACACGAGCAGCGTCCAGCGCCACTGAGCGTCCACTAGGGTCGTGAAGATGTCCTGGACAAGATAAGAGATTGGTTTGAAGGTCAGTATGGTGATATTAAGCTTCGACGGATTAGTCTACATGGCTTAGTAAAGAAGAACTTTCTAACATGGAAATCCGCGTGCAGCACAAATCAATTTACATAATTGCCGCCAAAGACTCGCGGCAAGCGTTATGCAAACCCGCAAGTGTATGTACGTAGCTAAATATAGACAGAAATCGAACACAAGAGGGCCGACGACTAGATAAACATAGCCACGCACTGCCACGCGCCGAAACTCCCCCGCCTGCTGATAGCTCACCTGCATATAGCGACGCCGTCTTTTGGCCACATTGCCCTGCACGACGTTGCACTCGCCGTGTTTGAAGACCACACGTTTTCTAACACGCCGCGAACTGAAGCGTGTCTGCCGGTACCTGGAATGGAACAATTCAATAAAGATTGACACATTAATATGGCACACAAACAGATGTAACAGTAAGAGTAAGAGTAAGAGTTTGATTGGGGATTTCGCTTTCACTTGCAGTGTGGTTCTTATCTATTTAGGATGGCTTTACACAACCTTCAAGGGGCTTCAAAAGCTATATTTGTGTTTTCTATTTGCATTTTTGATAAGAACCCCCCCTTGTTTGTAAAGCTGTTCGTGTGTGGAAAACGTTTCCTTATCAAGACCTAGCTTACTATATAAGTTACTCAAGGAATACTGTTTTGTTCGAAAGTTGTTGTGGGTGTTAGACCCGAAATAAATAATGTTTAGATTTTAGTGAATACCTACGATATGTGCAGTCTACAAAAGTGAATGAATTATTAATATTACGCCCTACAATTTCATTTATTTTTTATGTTGTGAGATTGTTTTACTAACAAAAAATATATTTTTACTCTGTTAGTGAATTTCTATATTCATACGCCCACATAATTATCACGTGAAATAAAAACATCACCAGCTTTCACGGTTGTCAAGAACAACTTTTTTAAGATCTACATTTTTACGTGTTTTTAACATGGGTATATGGTTTAACTCTATAACACACCCACTATAACAATAAGAGGAAGAAACGAACCGAGCACAATGCACACATATGTCAGCCGATTATAGCCGGCCTTTGTTCGGATTGATAAAGGATGGCAACAACAGGAAGTCACAAGACAAAAAGCTTTTGACGTTTGTCTCCATCACTCCAACAGATAATACCAATAGTCTTCGGTTATGCAAGTATCTGATTAATTTACCAAATCATTGCTTGGAGGGCTATGCTCGAAAAGCACACTACAAACACCAGACCGATAAAGAACAGCATGAAAAGCACTTGGGGATTATCAATTGTGATCACCCTGAAAATGTTGATTTGTATCAATTGTTGGCAATACGAAGGTTCACTTGATCACTGAGATGAGAAGGGCTTAGGGATTATTAGTTGTTCATAACTAGGAATACAGTCCACATAGATCACGGTGGAAAGTTTTGTGATTATTAATTGTTGATACTACGAGTACCAGGGGAGCTTATTAATGGACCGGAGTCAAATTAGCACTGAAAAGACAAAGTTCTGTCCTCGGAATCCACGCTCTGGATCGGCAGTAACTGTATTAATCGCTCTTCCCCAAGCAGCTGACTCTTGCAGTTTTCGTTTCACTTTGCCTTACATTGATATTTACATGTTCATTTATATTTCGTTTGTGTTTCATTTACACGCTTTATCAGCCCACTCTGCTTTGTGCACTGAAATCCGCCACAATATGCAAAAGTCCCCTCACACATTGGGGAACTGAGCTTTAAAGCGATTATCAATTGTTCCAAATAGAGCTTGAGTAGAATGGGATAGGAGAGGTCCGGTAATTCGAGGGTGAGAGGTGGCGATAAGGAGGAACTAATGGCACGGTGGAATCAGAAACTGATTGAACTGGCTGAGACGAATGGATTTGGAATCGAAATTAGCATGACATCGATCATACTCATTAAGCATTTTGGTTTGTTTGTTATTTTGCTTGAAATTTTTGATCATATTGGACTTTAATTAATATGTCCAAGGTTGGAACATATCTTAAAGTTGGAAAAATGCCAGGGTAAAAAACTTTTTCGTAAATTTCCTACAAAATATGAAGAGAATGAGTTGTCAACAGTGGTTATTGTTTTTCTGCTGTTTTGATAAGAAACCAAATTTAATCATTACATTAATCACAGTTGTGATCAATAACAACCTTAAGATTGTTGTTTCTAAAACGTATTTAATGTGTCAACAAAATAAAAATATTTTAAATTAGTAACAAACTTTATGTAGTACCTCCATATGGTATTTTGCACGAACAGCACAATTGTAATTTAATTTGACGTTAATAAGATAAGGAAATCATTTTAATTTGTGGCCCTTGCAGACTATAGCAAAATAATCAATGAACGTCTTTTTATGAGTCATTAAAATGAGTGATATAAACACATGTAGGTACATACATTTTTCAACCTCATTAAAAAAATTAAATCGATAAAACATTAATGAGAGAGAAATTCCCAGAACATTGATATCGCCCAGTCAAAACTCAATAAAATTTCGTAGAAATCTCCGGGCGACAGCCATTAGAGTTCATTAGTTTAAATCTGATGTTTGGCTCATGCAAATAAACCGGCTCACACAGAGTGCCTCATTGTTATTGTTATTGTTTTGTTTATAAGCGCTTTTTTTTTATACTTTTTATTTCGGTTGCCAAATGCAATATCTGGGGAAAAAACCGGTTGGCGTCGCAGGGGGCAGAGTAAAACAAGTTCAATGGAACTGGCGACACATATGAACTAATGCGTCAACTCCCAAGTAAAATGATATCAGATGATATTTTAGATTTTCACTGATAGGGAAGTGAGTGAGAAAATTCAAGCTGAAAATGTTTATTACATTCGGAGGTTATCTAACAACCAGAGGCCAGATAAGCAGTCCTTGGGTTATGGCCTGCAATTAAAGCTCAGCCTGTGAGATAATCGTGGCAATTAAAAAAAAACTCAAAACAGAACTAACCTTCGACAAGCTGAACTCGAGAGAAGGTGGAGGGCTGGAGGTGATACCCCCTTTAAGTTGGTGCAATAGAAATGAAAAATATATTCAAGTATTTCAATCACCTGGCTAATGGCCAAGAAATTGTTTTGCGGACTAATGCAATTGGGCCATATGGTATTACATATATAAGTCTGTTGGGGGTGCAAATGGGTTGACCATGGTCATGATCATAATCAAAACGGATCGGTTGGGATCGTGTGAAGCACAAGCAATTGACGTCACCGATCTGGCTGGTATATTTTTGATTGCCCAGACAAAATGCATTCTGGGTAGAACTTAATGGTGTCCCACATGAATGTATCTGCCATTAATACATATGTAGATATTTGCATATAAGAAATGTGTTGCTATTGCCGCCTATAAATCAAGGTAAGAATGACAGATAACTTAACAGCACGTTTCGTAACAAAAAGGCGACTTGAATTCAAACTAATTCCGGAAATCGAATCTAACTTAAATAATGATGATTCAATATTTCCATGTAATCATTTTGATACCTAAAGTTACGATAAGTTAAATAAGCCTTTTTGATACTGACTAGCCATTACAAAACAAACTGTACCTGCACATTTCCTCATTTCTTTTGCTGTGCCAAAATTTAAATGGCAAAAGTTAAAAGAAAAATTATGAAATTGCATATATCCGCCATAAGTTGTCAACAGGCCACTCATCGACATCGTGAACAGTTCGTACCAAAAACACAAAAGATGGCAGGTGAACAAAACATCCTTTCTTGGGTTTTATATGAACTTTGATCAGAAAGCGCTATATATATAGAACGGATATTGTGTGCACATTTCAGCAGGGGTTGCTGTATCGCAAAAGAGCAAATGGAAACGACTTTCAGGCAAATATTTATGCCTTATTCGATTAAACATTATAAGTCGGAACGCCCAGATGTATGTTTGTATAGTATACATATGTACGTACCTGTGTACATTTGTACAAATGCTTTTATGTACATACATACAGTACTCAGATCGTGGCGAGTTCAGCTGTTTAAATAACCTTCAAGGGTGACTAGATTGTGGCAGCCCGTCAAGCTATGGCAGACCACGTTAAGTTATGGAAACTGATCTTTGGACTGCAGAGAACGATGCATTATTTTATATAGAACCGGAATCGTGATTAGAAAAAAGTTATAGGAAATGTAAGCAACATTTATCTATACTTATGCTAAGATCTTGTAACATTCTTGTACAATCTCTTTTTTTCTAGACTGTTATACCAGATTCTGAGGTTTCCTCAATATAATTCTTGAGAGCTTTAATTCACAACTCCAATAAATTGAATCATTTATACACTGAAGGGTCAGTGATCTATTTAAAATACAAAAAACACATGTTTAAATTTAATTTTTTTAAGACCAGTAATCAATAAATCGTTCCCTTAATTTCACGCTCACTTTGATAAACCACACAATAAAACACTTAAGTGATCGTCTTCGGGTGGATCCACTGATCGGTGATCGATGATCGATCTTGTCTACCTGGGATTTACCTGAGGAGCTCCTCTCGCCACGACTGCTCGCTGGAATGAGTGGCTCTGTAGACGATCATGGAGAGCCGGCTGAAACTGCGACGCAGCTCAGACATCTTGGGGCCTTTGATCGATTGTCCTGGGATCACAAGAGTTGTTCAAGCGAACAAGTCAATACTGTTGGTTGCGACTGATTTAATGTACAGAAGTATGTGGTTTTTTGCTTGTTTCTTTGGCAAAAAAAACACAGAAAAAACGATTTCTCTTGTTCTAGTTTGTCATTGTTATAAAAATAAAGCACAGGCAGTATTTCAGCAAGAGGCGACGACGGGCCGAGCAGCCCAATAAATCACCCAAACGAACTCTCAGCATTTCGAGGGAGTTCCGAACTCTCGGTTGTCAACTTTCAAATTGAGCCACTTTTCACTCCGGTTAATTAACTTGTAAAGCGCGTAGAATTTAACGCCTTTTGTTCAATTTGTTGTTCAAACTGTTTTTTGTGTTGTTGTGTCTGTTGTGTGAACTGCGCGATCGAACAACTTTTTGCCAACTGTCGGCGAGCAAATTGAAATTCGCCCTCGTCGCTGCAAACAAATTTCAGTGTTGATATTAGTCCCGCTCCCCGATATATGCCGATATATATTCTACGCTCGCTGACAGCGGAATAAGTTGTTGTTGGACTGCCGCCTCATTTACTCATTTCACCTAATTACACATGCATGTATGTTATGTATGTATGTACTTATGTCGGTGGCTATAAACAATTGGAATGCCAGTTCCTATTTATCACCAGACATCCCCCTCCGCACAATCACACGTGGCTATCTGTTTGCCTCATTAACGGTGTTTGCCCGCGATTGACACATGTCACACCTGATGGATCCCAGTTACCAGTTCTCCATAACGCCCCAATTGATCACATATTTGTATTCGGATTCTATAACTTATTCTGCGTCAGTTATATGTATGGAATTGAAAATTTCTTAGTTGGCTGTTTAATTTTGAAACGCAGAAAGCCACAGATCGCCAGTGCCAGATATACAGATATGTGTTGTATAGAACATGCTCTGACTTATCCCCCCTGAACCGGATCGGGCTGCCTCGTACTTTGCTCGTTCAAAAATAGCCTGAATTTCCCGCATGGGAAATACTAATAGAGATCGTTCGAGGGTTGAATGAACCAATTTGGGGTTAAAGCCATGTACTCTTTAAGGAGTCAACTCCACTGGCCATCCATCAAGGGCAGAAATGGCGCCTCAACGGGTCTCATATCTCGAGTGCTATCTATCTAATCTCGGCCAAGAGAGGCAAGACAGAAAAAGATTGCTGGCCATAAACCTTCCACAAGGGAAAGAACCTCTCAAACCCGTCTGAGCCAATAAGACTCATGAGTAATTCCTTACACGGAAAGAGTGCAATCTAAGAGCTCCCAAAACAACTGCCACAAGTTATCAGCCATTATCCAGTGACGTCAAGGCTGTGACGCACCAGGTAATCGCCACATTTGTAGTCAAGTGTTGATATCAGTGTAAAGATATACAGTCTTATGAATATGTTCGGACTTATACGGCCACCATAACTATGACTAAACTGACGTTATTTTTGGAATCAGCAGTAGTCAGCGAAAGATTCCACGAACTTATGGGAAGATCATAAATGTCCAAGTGACTTAGTCGTGAGTTGAGATAGGCCCAACCTTGTGAGCATTAAAAGGTTCACTGACTTACGCACTGGAAGCATTCTGATGTTTATAACACTTTGTGCTTAAGATTTTTCAGATTGTCTATTTTAGTTCTTGAAAAAATTATAATAGACATAATAAAATAATAATAAAAAAAACCTAACATAAAATTTTATTATATTAAATCGTTTTTTCCGTCAATAAAAATCCTGCTCCCTAATCAATCGCTAAACATTTACAATCCCCATTAACTGCAGAATTTCTCTATCTAAATTTAAAGCATAAATATTAATTTTAGAGCTCGCAGGGATATTATTAGCTTGGAGTCACGCTGCGATCGTGTGTCTTCGTAAACCAGAGCAAACAAATTGAGCAACTAATTAGCACGTCTATTTATCATCCGTATTTTGTTAAGATATTGCCGCCGATTGCGTCTAGTAAGTTTCCACCTTGAATTGCGATCTCAATTAATGTGCAAATAAAGAAATTAAGCTGTTATATCTTCCACCATTCTCGGTAAATACCAAACAGATGTCTCAATACAAATATTAGCGACAAAATGTGAAACAACGGATATTTGCTTATGAAGTTATCGGTGAAATGTTCATCATTAAGTGGAAAAGTATCGACAAATAAGCACGACGGATGTGTCTGTATCTGTCATGATCACCAAGCGTGTCCAAAATGAGTCATTTAAGACATCCAGATATATGCAAAGATGCCAAGCTAAACTCAAGTCGAAACCTCAACCCCGTTTCCAGGCGCTAATTGGTTTGAAGTCGGAGAAGAGGTGCCTTATCATTCGCAATTCCATTTATCTGCCGTAATCGTGGCCCGCGGCGGCACACTTGTAAATAATACCAAGAAGAGTACACAAATAATAAACAGGGTAAATATTATGGCCATGTGACAAACGGACGGTCTTGTCAGCAGGTTTTTTTTAAATAGGTTGCCCAAGAAATCCCAAACAAAAAAAAAAAAGGCTAGAAACGGTGAACATGCGCCGCTTGTTAAGCTAATGATTACACGCTTTCTGCATCCCAAAAATGCTCGGGGTACAGTCTGCGCAAAAGGTGCGACGCGATCGTCAGTTTATGGCGCTGGAAAGTGGCTTTTGTTGTTGAAAGTCCCAAAATTGGTGGAACGTTTATTGCAAATTTATGGCATTGAATGAAATTGTAAGGCCGACTTTTACTTTTACTGAGAAGCGGGTTTCTGGAGGGTTTCTAAATACATTTTGTAAGTAACTTGCAAGGTATTACATGAATTTTGGCTTATCTATTCTGCAGAAGAATAAAATTTCATTGAAAATTTTATAATTCTTGTGTTGTATTAAATATAGTAGTACTCATTTACTGTGGTACAGTTAATCTAAAGGGTACACGACGTAATAATTAAAGTTGCGTAAATTACATTGAAAATATATTAGAATTGAGACTAAATGAGATACTACGATTTATAGAGGATTATTTGTAGATACCTACAAATCTCTAAAAGCAATCATTAAAATAGCATAAAAATACTATATAACAGATGCGCGAGTAACTCATAAGCTGAAAATGTCAACAGAAATTCACTTTTAGTATAATACTATATGTACTAACACAGCTTATGCTCTTTGAAGTTAATTTTTAATTAAATATTTATTCAAATAGAAATTGAATAACACATTAAGCCTTGATCTTCTTCGCCATAACACCTGAAAATCCCCAGATAAGCAATTTGCTGATATCTTTTTCAATGTTGGTTATCTTTGGCGGCTAAGACCTAATAGTTATAAATTTCGGCCCAAAGAGCTTTATAAACTGAACAAACAAAGGAGCGTGCAGCGAACTCGAATATCTTAATGTTTTAAACAGGTAGAAATCCTTTGGCAAGCCCAAATGGTTTTTTTCTGTGACTGTGGCATATCGCCGAATTGGTAAATAAATGCACGTTACCGGCCTCCAGATTATTTATAAAGGTTATTGCCGGCATTTAAATTCCGCGAGCGGATCGAAAATGGGGGTGTGAGAGACAGGGTCGGGGGGTAAGCTTCCTGCGAGAGAGAGAGTGGGGAAATTCCTTGCGTGGGATCAATCGCATGCTCTTATACGTCGACAGCAGCAGCTGATGCAGCATTTAATTATAAGAGTTCGGTTGCCATGCCCGATACTTATTATATTCGTTTTTGTTTTGTTTGGTTTTGTTTGATTTTTTTTGGCCGTACTGTACTCTACATGCTATGTATGTACATATATTTCTGTATGTAATAAACAACATTTTCCCATTCCCATGTGGATTGGATGCGTTGCCTTGCTCTCTGTCACAAGTTCACTCTGCTCCCGAGTTCAATGCAAGCCAAACTAGTTTCTTTGTTATTGTTTCTCTTGTTGCGGCAAGCACGTGCTGCCTCTTCTCGCCTTGCCAACAATGCAGTTGGAAACCTGTCCATAAATTTAAAAGCCACATGTGATAAATGAAATCGTTTAGCCAGCACACAAGTATAGCTTTTACACGAAGAAAAATGAGTAAAAAATTTACTACTCTACTGGGAATCATCTGGAGAAAGACTAATTCTGTTTTACGTTTATTTTTTAAACTTATAAAGTAAATGTATACCCCTTAAAATGAACATTTTTCTTAAAATGCGTTACACCTTTTAAACTTTTCAAAGCTAAATGCACTGGTATAAGTTTAAGTGTGTAATTGTTGATTGTTTGATTGCCACTTACTCGTACATGGCATCCACGAGATCGCGCTCCCAGGTCATCAGACGCTTCATGATGGCCAAAAGGAATTTCGTGGTGTTAAAATTTGGGCAACTGCACTGGCAGTCGAAGCACGCGCTGCGTTGTATAACTAAAACGCTGTGTAAATGTTTCTGTTTCTGCTGCGGTTTGGGGCTCTCTGTTTGGTTTTTATGAGACAATTTCAACGGGCGGCGATGGCAACTGAAATGTAACGGCAACAGCGACGCCGGCAGAGATGTTGAGTTGACAGCTCCTCCACACAGCACAACAAAAAAACAAAAGCTCGTGGCAACCTTGGATACAGTTGTTGCTGTTGTTGGTATTATTATTTATAATTTTTGTAGTTGTGTTATTACAATTATAACGATTGAAACAAAAGATTCGAGCACTTTTCAGATTAACTTTAATACTGTCGACGGAGCGGGTGACGTTATCGTTGGATATGCGTGTGTGTACTGTGAGGCAGGTTTCGGTTGTGGGTTTTTTTTTGCGAACTTTTTTATGTGCTTTCAATATTTATGGGGTATTTATAATTCGCCTCTCCTTCTTAATCTTTGTGGTTTTTTCACAAATGCGTTCTTTTTGTGGTGGGAAAGGCAAAAATGGTTTTTATTTTGAAATAAACAAAGGCGCGCATTATTTTCACGACAAACGCTGCGTAGAGCGGTCCACAGTTATTTGAGTTAAGTGCGACACGTCGAACGGCGAACGGTAAACAGTAAACAGCCGCAGAACTGTTGCTAACGGTGTCTTTTTGGCCAACGAGCAAAGCGTGGCACCAAGTGCGTTTAAAATAGCTCTCTGTTTTTCAACCCCTCTCTGTGTGTGGGGATCTTGCAACGAGAGCACGCGAGAGGACCGGAGAGCTGGCGAGCGAGAGAGCGCGGAGCAGGTGTATAACTTTCTGCGAAGACGGCTGAACTCGAACTGAATCGTTTGGTTGACAGCTTTGTTGCTTTTTATTATTTTGAGTTTAAAAGTGGAAGACGCGATAGCAGCAAAGCAAAAGCAGCAAAAACAGCAGCAGCAGCAGCGACGGCAGAGGCAAAAGCAAAGCAAACACAGAGTGACAACAGCGTGTAGCTAAAATCACACATACGCCCGGCTGATAAATTCAGCTCATTTCTTTTGTTGTGGTTCTGCCGTCGCGCATTCCGCTGAGAGCGCAGGAAGCTCTCCTCTCCTGCTGCCTCTTAATTCGCCCTTAAATCACCGCAATTACCGCTCCGAATTCGCCGTATGTCCATTAAACAGTTACATCGCCTGACAGTCGATCGTTTTAATAAATTGCCCGAGACAAAAGACGCATTAAAAAAATGTTCGAAAGTCGGAAACTGGGAGGGAGGGAGGTAGGGAGGGGAAAAAAGCGACAATCAAGTTTAAAGATTTTCGCCAATTAGCGCGCATAAAACTCAATTTATAACTGCAGTTTCATTAGTGCCATAAATGCGGCATGTGTGTTGGTATTTATGCATACCAATGGCAATATCCTCACCTACATATCTGAATATATGAATGTATATTAGCCACAAAATGCGATAATCAAATCGGGCATGTCTGCTTATTCAATCACGATTCGTTAAGTGATTAGCGGCCCTCTCATTCGACTGGAAATCCATCGAAAGACTTCGTATCACTGTGCCCAAAATAGATTCCGCATTGCATGTGACTCCTGACGAACATCCCGTTGAAATGTTACGTCTGCATTTATAAAATTTATGGCTGCCCCTCAATCGCTCCCATATTTAATATTTTGTTTAGTTATCAGTGGTACGACTTTGCACACGACCAAATCTAAGTGGTACTATTTTTTGTAATCACATGATGGGCTTATGAACAAGTCAATAGCTGGATCAATCCATCAAGCACACTCTTGCTCTTTTAAGGATCAAATAGTCCGCAATTGAAATGACAACAAAATCCTCTATGGCAATATTATATTAAAGTTTTGTTCGTCACATCTAAGAGCTTAAACTTTTATAGACAAATTTGAAATTGTAGTTTTATTTTTTTAACTTAACTTTAAGACATTGGTTTTCACACTTTGTACGCTGTTCAGAAAGTATTGCCCCGAAACAAGTGATGGACAAGTCAGAAGACGGATAAATTCTTTATTGAAAGGTCTTAAAAAATTAAAGAAAAGGTGTAGAAAATAATGATGAAGTCTGAATGTCATGACATATTTTAATAACTTTTTAGACGCGAAGATTTTGTGCGACAGATAGCTTAAGTTGTTATTTATTTACTATCTTTATATTTATTTCTTGCACATGACCAACTCTTAAAGATTCTTTTTCTGCGAATTGAGGTGAAATCACATGATAGACCAATAGACAAGTTTTATAGATTGATTGATTTCAACCAAGTTCTGTGTGTCACCCCAAAATCTGTTGGACATTTCATAAACCATGTATTTCAGCACAATTTATGATGTTAAAAAATTAAATGTTTATCCTAACAAAACTTAACTAGTGCCTAATTGTTTAATCTCTAATGTAACATTAAAAAACAGTTTAGGGTTTAATCGCGCTGACCTTTAGTAGATGTAAATATTTACAACGGCTTGTAAGTCAATCAATTATTTCCAACTCTTTCCGTTAATCAATTTACAACGTGTGAGCGATAATTGCCAGTGGAGATCTTTCCCAACCCGCTCCCAAGTGCCCACAATCAACGGTCGTTGAGCGGTGATTCCGCGGGCACTTATCGAATGAATCTATCATAATAAAAATAATTAATTTCGCTGAATCGTGAGCAATCGGCTACAGACGTTCGGACGGGCTAGAGTGGCGCACGATCGGGCCGTGCAAATATTGGCCAAATCAATTGCCGGCGGAAATGAGTGGGGAGAGAATCGGCATACGACAAATATCAATCATACGCACCGTTCGCCGCAGAGAAAGATTGCGCTCCGCCGAAGAAAGTGTGTCGAATGCGCCACAGGGCATACCTACATAAATACCCAAATCGAAAGCACTCAAGGGCTATTTATAGACCGTCGTCGTCCGAGACAAGCATAATTCTCGGCATCCACATAGGAAATCCCCTCGGTTCTGGCATTCGGCCAATTGAAATGAGTGTGAGCGGCGGCAGCGGCCGAGCGGTTAACACGTTCTTAATTAACTTATGGGCAAGTGAATTAGTGGATTGCCAAACTGAAAGCGAGAAATCAAGGCGCATTATGCAAATTTATGTCAAGGCGGAGCCAGGTGCGAGTCGTTGACTCTGACTCTGACTCTGGTTCTCTGGGAGAATGTTCTCGTAAACAGAGTGCTTTCGGAGTTGCCGCCGCATTAGTGCTCGGTAAACACATGCGTAATGTCAGGGGCGTTCATTTGGACACGGGTACACGGGTCGAACCGTCGCAGAAACCGAGTCTCTATTCCCAATTAAGGCTGCCCAGAATCAGAATCAGAATCAGAAACAGAATCTGTATCTGTTTCGCTGCTCACACGCTGAGCTAGAAGCAACAGGCGGAAATAATATTTAATTGTCCACCCACTGACGGCGCTCAAATCAAAATAATTCAATTTTGTCATTTCAGGCAATCAAGTCAAAAGGTTTATCTCGCTCTACTGACTCGGTTCTCGTTTCTCCATCAGACTGACCAACAGACGTCACCTCCATTTGCATATCAAAACACATACAAGTCGCAGCTATCAATGGACGGGTACACGTTTGACAAAAAAGCCAAGAAAAAATACCCCACTAACCAAGTCAGGGGGAAGTGCACTGAATGCTGTTTGTTTACCGACAACACATTGCCACCAAGATGTGTGGGCTCGGATTAGGTGCATATATTCTCAAATGCGCACTTGCACGACTGCAAGTTCTTGGAAACTTCCACAAAATGCTTATGTACATGTATGTATGTATGTATTTATTTATATTTGCTGTGAATTACAAATACAAATTATAAAGCTTATTGTTTTGCATCACCGACGATTTCGCATTCTGAACTTCTAAGAATTTCCCTCATTTAAATTTAGCTGAAACTTGGTTTATTGCACATTATAAAACTTAAATTTCCCTAAATGTCTGTCACTATCAGTCATTATAATCCAAAGGTACAAATAATGATTCGTCTGTACCAACTATACAAAATGTATTAAAAAAAATGTTTGAGCTTAGGTATATAAAACTAACAATGTTCCTTTTTGTTCGCTTATAGGGTTCGATACTAAAATACCTGCAACTATTATAAATAGTGGCTTAAAAATAGTGAGAAGGCAATAGGCCAAAAATAAATATGAAAGACAACCGTTTGTTTCCAAACAACTCCGCTAGCAACATGGCGTATGAGTAACGCAATATTACTCATACGCCATGTTGGCCAATCATAACTGAACTCTTCTCACTTACCTGGTCAGTGGGCCGGGTGACTCGCTTACTGCTTTGATGGATCGCCGGATTTGCCTGTGGAAGCTGCCCAATATGGACTCCTTGCGGGAAAGTTGCGTTCCACTGCTGCTCGACTCGCCGCCGGTGGAATTGATGTTGGAGGCATAGGTTGATGTACGCTTGTAGGTCTCCTCGAGGCAGACCGCTCCCTGCTCCGTTGCGACTCCCGGGCTGGTGGCTGCCACCAGTTGATCCACATTCAGAGGTGTCGTCTCCTTGGAGTCATTGCTTGACATCTTGACTAGGATGGCCTTGTCCTTCTCCTCGGGCAACAGTTTCGCCCAGGCATTCTCGCCCACCAGATCCGTTTTGTCTACAATCATTTTTGGCATTGACTAGTTACGGCTAATAGTTAGATTAACTGGCTGCACTTCGAGTGCTCCCTTTGGTATATTTCTCAGGTAGTCGCCGGGGGAGTAACTGTTATAAGGGAAAATTGGAATAGCTGTTCAGGGCGCGTTTTTTTTGCAGTCTGGAACCGTGCGAGCCAATCATGGATAATTTTTTGCTGTAGGCACCGTTGTTCTCTGCAACCAAAATGAAACACAAATGTGGATTAGACCTTAGTTTTTATTTGTATTTTATTGGTATCAAACAGCTGGGTGCAAACCGCCCACATCTCACAACTAGGTTAACACTTTTCATTTCTTAGCACACTTAACAAAGTCCTAAAATTCATTGTTTTAATTTTTGTGGTTAGCATTTTCGAGAATTCTATTTCCCGAACTGCGGTTTAAGTTTATAACTGTTATCAGCCTGTCTTGGGTGCTCGTCTCGACTGGGTATTCTGCTCTATAGATCTACAAAAAATTAGCTACGGCTTTGCTATAATTAGTTAAATGTCCAGTGAAAAATATATTTTCATATTTCCTATTTTCAGTGGAATCTTTTGGATTCGAGACTTTCTTGTATGGCCAAATTAATTTTATTGGTATGATAGTCAGAGGTTTTATTATAACATAGGACGTGAAAATATGTTTTATGGACATTTTTTTGCTTTGTTCACCGGTCACATGAGAACAACAAAGTTTTCCAATGTTTACTTTTTTAAACCAGCCATTAATAATTTTATATAAACAACAACATGGATTTCTTTTGAAAATTAAATAAAATTGATTTGATAATATAACGAATTTTATAAAGACAGTCAATAATATTTAAATAGGTCAACCGTCCACTTTGGTGTTTTAACTTTTTTACTTTTTTCAACAAGGTTGTTATATTTTTTACGTAGGTTAGTTAGCAACAGGTTAATATAAAAACACTTTTAAGGTAGTCATTTTATAAAGCCAGTTTTCAAACGTTAAAAGATTCTTTAGTAAACTTTTTTTTCAACCAATTGTATTTGAAATAAGTTTTAAAATAATTTATGACACACACTTAACATAAATGTTTACAGCATTTCATTTCATTTTGATTTTCTCTAAACACTTGCAAATTCTGACTCATTGAATTCAAGCACAAAACCGAGCAATTTTTTTATTTTCTTTAATTATTGGCACTGAAAATAATGTGATATCCTGTTGTTTTGATGAAAGTTTTCCTACTGCGCTCAAATATTTTTGGAACATTTTTTGCATGCAATATTTTGGAAAAATAAACATTTACAAAACACACTGTCTCGAATTGTTTATAAAGTTCACCCGCGTGAGATGGCGACAGCGTCAGCTCATAAAATGTATGAACGTTAAATTCGTGTATGTTTTTGTTGCGATATTTCCATAATTTAATATATTTCGGCTCTAAGCTTTTTTTATGCAAATTAAATGCCGTCAACATTTTATTTTCGGGTTCTCGTCGAGGTGCGAAACCATAAACGGGAAACGCAAAAAACAATAACACTAACAAGGGGGCTAACAAAAACCGTTTTCACTCGAGAGTTTCCCCAAAAATTCGGATTTTATGTAATTGTAATGAAATTTCACCCTACACAATTGTGATTTCCTCTTTATGGCGAATTTCTCGTTATCAGCGAAACGGCCGCGACTTTGGTCCGAATTTTCGAACCGCAAACCGCGAACCGCAATATTTTCGAAGTGGACCTGCTGGGGACGAGACGATTTGGAGACTGGCGATTTATTTTGGTTTTGATTTCGGTCTTTTTCGCTGCTCTGCTCTGCTCGCGCACGCACGCGCACAACGTGGGAATAAGTGCGAGTGGGATGGGGATGGGGATAGGGTTGGGATGACAGGTGGAGATGGGGGGTGGTAAAGGCGGTGGAGAGCTATTACCGTTTGTTTTTATTTGAATTCTTTTGTTTTTGCGGCTCCGTTGTGAACGAGCGGCGTTCGCAAATTACTTGGCGCTCGAGTGCGCGTTGCCTGTTTTATTATCCAAAAGCGAGCAGCAACAACAGACGCCGCAGCAGCAGTAACAGCAGCAGCAGCAAGAGCAACAGCAGCAACAACAACAAGCACGACCGGTAGCGTCATCTAGCACACACATTTTTATCGAGTTAGGCCAAACGAGGCGTCGCTGTTGCGTCGGCGTTCGCTTCGTACTTCGTCGTCGGCTCTTGTGTGGTTGTTGTTACTGCTTTTGTGATTTTGCTTTGCTTTACAGCATTGCCAAATCTGTCATAAGGTCGTCGGTGGCTCTGCTGCTGCGCTGCCTCTGCCACTGCTGACTAACAGATGTTGGCGCCATGTGATTGCCGGCAGAAGCTGCCCAGAGAAAGCGGTGCGGGGGCGACGGGAGAGGAACAGAGCGGGAGAGGGGTAGAGCGAAAGAGCGTAACAGGTGGGAATCCTTTAAAGCACGGTAAAGAGAATTAAAGATGTCTGAGTCAAAGGAAGTGCGCAAAAGAACATTTCTATTGATGACAGTGGCATAGGCAGGCTTTAATCAAGGGGGTTTGTAGAACTCCACACCTTATTTAAGGTTCATGGATTCCATTTAGATACATTTTTACTAACAAACAATTATGTTGGTATAAGCCATAATGGTACTCATATGAATTCTTTATAATCTGACAATAATTTACTTAGTATTATTTGATATTAGCGTTTTCGGAATTTATTGTATCTACTGCTATTAAGTTTCAACAAACTTCACACTTTTTTATATTTCTATTAAATTGTTTTTAATATTTTATTTCTACACTAAAAGGTTTATACCTTTTTTCTAAGCCACTGCTCCTTGTCAATTAATCGGGAGTCAGAGCCATAAATTGACAACTATCTATTCTAGTATGTTAAACCCCCAGAGCAAAGTTCTTCATGATATATAGCCCAGTGATAAAGCAATGTCAGCTGATAATGTCGCACAGGATTTGCATCATATATTTCTCACTTTTGTCAGCTCCTGCTTTTAGTCTGCCTTTTTCCCTCTTTATAGCAAAGCTTTAAAAGGGACTTTTTAATATGGGGAAATATTTGATAAGTTTGCACTACTTAGTAATTTAACTCGTTTAAAAATAGCTGACTAAAAAATTAGCTTAAATAGTAAGTTAGGATAAAGCAGATCACATTTTTGAATTTTAAATTACATTACATTCATGAAGAATGTATTCCAAACTGAAAAGCTTTTAGACTAATTAAGATATTGCATTATTTTGCTAAATTGTATTTTGTATTGGTAAGCATCTGTAGTCCGTACACTGTTGCCGCCTCGTACTAACACCTGAGAAATCGTGAATGCAAACACAATCAGCGCAAAGTGCAAGGTGTCACATGCCCGCTGTACGTACTACGTATGAATAGAAATGGAAATTGCCAGCGGCTGCAGTGAATCATTGTGTATCCACTTTGCATCCAAAATCCAACAACAATACAAGCCAAAGTGTTCCCTGTTACGCGGCGGCCATTACGGTAAATGGGTAATTGAATAGGTGTCCGGAGAATCACGTTTGCAATTTCGGAAGAATGGAATATAATAAGTTGGCGTTGCTTAATTTAGAATTTGATTTACGACCAATTTCGGTTAATCGCGCTTTACAAAGCACGTGGCACAGAAACAATTACCTTTTGTCGGTAAACAAAATTCCACTTTGAAAAACAAATGATAAGTGAAACTCAAATAATGACTTTCAGTTAAAGCACGGGGAAAATAAAATAAAGTGTACCGTAGCATTTCGGATAAAATTCATTATGAAATAACGATATTGTCAAGGGGTTGGTTATTCTTTTTGAGTTCTGAGAAAAATGGAAAGTTTACATTACATTTTGTATCAATGTACATACGTAATGCACTCTTACGTTAATGGTTTCATATTTGTATTTAACCCGAATGTTCTATTCAGTTTTGAATATATACATTTGCATATAGAAATTAATTCCACACACAAATATATTGGCCTGCATGCCTCTGACACTAAAACTGCCCTGTCTAATAGCTGGCACATTGCGGTGAATAAGTGCTCAATTGCCTTAGATACAAATCTTATTATATAATTACAAAGAAAGGGAACGCATTTTGTGTGTGGGAAGGCACATAACACGAACCAGTTTCAAGTGTGCCAATTAGGAATTTCAGAGCAAGTCTCGACTCCCTCAAGATCTCTTCTAATTTATATGTGACTTTGTGACAAGTGCTAGCTAAAGTGAAAAAACTTTATATACACGGAAAACTTAAATCATTTCTTTATTTTTCAATAAAAAAAAATACAAGTATTATTGTAAACTAGAATTAAAGTTATTTTACTAAGTAACATAAATTATTCAAAATTGCACCTACTATCCTACTAATAATTAAATATATATTAAATATATATTTTATAAATATATATCTTAACATTTTAATTTTTTTAAATTCAGACATTAAAGACATTCTTTGCTGCGCAACTTTTAAAACACAAGGATGGAGTTAACCACCTCAGTTGAATTGAAGACGCGTGCACCTCCTTGTTTTTCAAGGTCGTGAGTAAAGGGGAAAGAGAAATTTATGAGCTGCTGTTTTAAGAAATGGCTCCTGAGCGAAGCCATCAGCTAGATTGAATTATTTGCATGAGCAGACAAAGCGACACGTGGCTGCCACACGTGGCGGTGCTTGACGGTAATAGAAACCCCCTCGATGGGACTTAGCTCTTCGATTTTAAGGAAATCCCTTGGCACGGGCCAACTGGCAAGTGTGTTGTTTCTTGAATTCTATAACTTCGTGTTTATGGCCAGGTGTTGCACACACTCGACGCTCTCGTTTCGAGGACTATTCGCGGTTATTTTTAGCCAGGTCGCAGGTGAATTCAGGCCTTGGCTAACAAGTGCCTCTGGCCAATAAATAAGTACGGGCACGTTCAGCGGATTTAACAGCCGGTGCAAGTGGGTGGTGGGGAGTGTGTGACTGCAACTGCAACCTAAGCGTCCTGCTTAGCCCACGCATGTCAATGTCATTGCGTGCTCAGCATGGAAAAGGAGAAGGGGCAAGGGTCAGCCTGCTGACGTCCCTCGACGACCTCTGGCCGGCCATTGAACTCCACACATTGCATGACTGGGTGCAAGGCAAAAGTGGGCCATCAGACTGCCATTTGCATGCCGTCCTGTGGCCACAAGTGACCTAGGAGTCGGGATGCGCTTTGGACCCCGCACACAAAAATCCTTCTGCACTCGGAACGTGCCGCAGCTGCAAGGCAATCACACAAGGCTCACCTTGTCGGGTATAAATATAGGTATAAATTGAGTTTATTTTTAAAAGACATCTCCTCAGATTTATTGGACAAACAAAAGTCAGAGCTGTCAAAGTTAATTGCGTAAACACAATTTGTGATCATTCTCAAGGCATAGAATATAAATCAGGAGTTTAAGCCGCTGATAAATTTTTCAATTGACAGATCATGATTACTTTGCCACCCATTTTACGCATTGATTTCTTAGCCTAAACCTAAAACTATAGTGACTTTTCCTTCCTATAGATGAAGGTCATAGCGAATGAAAGATGGTGAATACCAAAATCAGGTGATAAATCATTTCGAGTTGAACTAAATTTTATTTCTGGGCATAGAATCCATTAAAAGAAAACTTGACGCCTTAAAGTAGGCAATGATTGAGGAAAATATTGTATTAGTGGTATTGATTGTCATTAAGGAAAGGTAAACTAAATAATATTTTTTTGAAACTTGTAATATAAAATAAAATACAACTTTAACACCTTAAACAAACTTACCTGAAGTGTAGAAATTTCCCTTGTGACTCAGTGGTCACTTTTATGTTAATGAGCCTTCAAGTGGAGGAATTAGGATCTTAATAAATGTGCTTGAATCTACCTGGGTAAGTTAGTAGCGTAAAGACCATATTTCCCCGAAGTTCAAACACGAATGGATCTCATCTGCTCGAATAAAGGGGTAAACTCAGGAAATGCTCAAACGATTATGACATCGGCGATGTTTGGCTTTAAGCTAACTGTCGTAAGGAAAAGTCTGGTTGCTCCCCTGTCACGCTGGTCAACAAAGCTATCCATAAATTCCGACTCGCGCCCGTCCCGGGCTTTTTCGCTGTCACATCCGTATCTGTATCAGTATCTGTATCTGTTACTTAGTTTATACTATGCTATTTCATGAATTCTTGAATGCGTGAATTAAAAAAGCCCCTGTTTATACGTTAGAGACGAATGCATGTATTCATGTCAGCAGAGTTGCCAGAAGTGTAATTTGGCAAAAAATGTAAGTAAAATCCGTTCACACTATTTGTATTGGCGTTGCCACCTAATTTATACAATGTTAAGTTGGTAGCTCCTCTCCATTTCACCCATGACGCTGAATTCATAGTCAACTTTCGTGTGTTGCCGAATACATGCAATGGTGTTTATACACACCCATTTCATGAAATGATTGCATGAAATGGGCTACGTATAAATCCAGTATAAATCTGTATCTGGAGCAGCATATGTATCTGTATCTGTATCTGGATATTCTCTGGCACATGACTGCTGTTGACTCAGCGAGACTTTTCGCTGACAAATTCATGCGCAAATATTAGCAGCAAGTGCAGCACAAATTTACGACAGTTGACATTGACTTATCTTTTTGAACACGGGGTCCGAACTATAGCATTTTTAGTCTGGTTGGGCAGAGCATCGCTTTTATTTGGAGTTACCTAAAGATGTTTGACCAGGTCTAGACATTAGATTGCGACTGTCCTGGCCTGCCGGCTAATTGGTTTATCTTTAAGACCTTTCTGTTTGCCAAAATTATGCTTTGCGACAGGTGAACATACCAAATATTATAGCGCAAACATAATACAAAAATTACAACAAAGAATATATTAGATAAAAATATTAGATAAAAGACTTGAATTTTGCACTTGTGTGTTTATAATCATACTATTTTTGACTACTATTAAAATTGTAATCGAAAGATAAAATGCACGACAGTCAAATTGTCAAGTCAAATTAAAATTGTTCACTGTAACAAATAGTATGCTTGCTCTCTAATTATCTACCAATTTAATGTTATATTTAAAAAGCATGTGTTTATTTTTATTTTCTGACTAATAGGCTATGCTTTAATGCAATTCACTTGAATAAGTTCATAAGAATTTGAACGGATACGAAGTAATTTCGTAAACCATTTAATTAAGTTAGTCCCCCTTATTTATGGCTGTGCTACTTAATGTCCTCATCTTTCGCTCATAGGAAGTTAAACGCGGTAGAATTTTCTATTATCTAGCCAAACACAACTATGTGTGTAAGTAGGTGGCTCATTAACACACTCATTATCTATCCTGTTGTTTTACGGCTCACATTGACCCCGGACGGAGAACAATGGCAATCAAAGCCAGGACAAGCAAACATCCATCACATGTCACAGAGGCTATTCATAGCTCGTCCGCTGACTGCTGTTTTCCAGGGTCAGGAGCAAGGGTCAGCAAATAGTTTAGATTCGGATTCAGTTCAAAGTTGAGCGCTCTCGGAGGGGCTATAAATTTATGTTGATTGCTTGAAATTCATGTAACCGACCTGCCGCAACATGCGAAGGATACACCGAAGGATACATGTGGCTCGAGGGAGCATTAAACCCACCCCGTGTCTATGACCGCCGCTTATGCCCGATGGATGTGGATTGTAAGTGGGTGAGTCTCTTAAATCCTCAAGCCAAACAATTCCCTTGTATGCAAATCGGATAATGGATAATGTAGCGCTGACAACTGAATTACAGTATCAACAGTTTGCACAGCATTCGAGCGATGCCCGGAGACACTTCAAGACAAGTCCCCCAGGCAGGCGACTTTTAATTGGTAATCGATGGCCACAAAGGAAAGTCCCCCGCTGCATTTCCTCTCCACGCTCGAGGGAAAACTTTCCACTGCACTCAACAACTACGACGGAAGCCAATAAAACTTGGTCAACTCTCAAGTGACGGTCAACGTGGTTGTCAAGGCTATCGCAAATCCAGTTCATGTTCCTCGAACTCGAAAACAGGGGGAAACTGCAGCCAAGGTCAGGCAGGATGGGTGGGTGGCTCCGTGGAACAGCAGAGCAAACAAGCGGACGGCAGACAAGGCAATTACCATAATGGCACATATGCGTAGCCGCATTCATAAGTAAAATAGCTTCGGTTCAAGGCCACTCCAAATTGAACCGGAAGGATACGGCTACGGCTACGAGAGGATTCCCGCCGGGAGTTGAATGGCAAATAGTTTTGCCATTAGCTGTCGTGCAATTTGCATGAGCAGCATCCCATTCTAATGAGCTATCCGAGACCCACTTGTCAACCTGTCCAAGTGGGTGGTATATTGACCCGATTCATGTACGAACTTGGCATAATTCTCATTATTTTTATTATTTTCATTATTTCCACGCCTGTCCCGCGGCTCGCAGCTAGTTTTCATTTGGATGGGGGCCAGTTCTTTGGCAGACCATAAAGTATAGCTAAAGGAAGAGATGATCTATTCTGGGACACCGCACTAGCCCTTGACAACGCCACATAACCAAACTAATTGGATAACCATAAAAATAACAAAAACACATTTATGGTGACTTCCTTTATCGCCCAAGTACAAGAAAATATTTATAGAGTATGGAGTAGGCTCAGCAGGTTGAGACTGATAACAGCGCTTTGTTCAAAATTTGCATGATTCAAGTGTTTTGGATAAGCCCATTCATCACAGTGCCCTTTCGATAATAATAATCACTTTATTTTTAGTCAGTCTGCTTTGCAGGTATTTGATGGGCCAACGCTGCGTATGAGTAATATTTGTAGACAGGAAGATAAGATTATAAATTAAAAAGGAAATAAACGTCAAAGATGTATGGTAATCTGAGCGTATAGATTAGGCTCGTTTAAATTTTATGAATAACTTATTTTGATGAATAACTTAGTATGAACGGATTTTTAGAGAAAGTTAAAGCCTTAAAAAAAACGTCAAGAGCTTGGTGGGAAACACATGAATAAATATATTCTTTTGTTTTTTCATGAATCCCTAATTTTACTCATCTACCGAAATACTTGTACTATCTTATGAACAAAATTATATACATATTATAGAAAACTGACAACAAAATTCGTGATGACAATGGAAAGTCCAACAAATGATTTGCAGTTCCCTGAATTTATGCATTGCAATCGAGTTTACTCATGATTTTGCTGGGGAAACACCCGTTCCCTCGAAGTCAGCTGACCAAGAAATAATCTTTGGCTATAAATCGAAGGCCGGTATTCAAGTCAAGTGAGGACATAAAAATAGATAGGATTCAGAACTCTGCTCTCCCCGATTGTTTAGTCTGCCTAATTACACCTATCTTATCTGAAGAAGTTCTTTTTCTGGCTACTGGGTGGTTAAGTTAAGACTACTTACTATACAGTCATATTATGCGGTCATGCGACCAGATATTTCTGCCTCGCGCGGCTGCAATCTTTACGCTCTGCTTAAATTGGATGTTTGAAGACTTCCTAATTCCCTAAATGACACAGCTTAGACGTGGTTTTTGCATATCTTTTTTTAAAAGAAAATGTGTCGGTTTTATTGTCAAGTTTTCTATGAATGCTTTAGTACTTATTAATTTAGCTGTAAGGATTTACGCATGCGAATTTGGGCACAGTACATATTTTTTTTTATAAATATTTATTAACACTTAAAGAACCTCACATTTATTATTATAACACTAGATATTAAAAAATTTGTTTCCTAAATTTTAAATTTTAACAAATTGATGATTATAAATAAACTTGTAGATAGGTACATCTTAAAATTTCAACTGCCTTGTTTCTAAAAATTCCAAACAATAGATCTATTTATATTTTGAACACTTCCTACATTCTTCATGTGTCTGGGAAATTTGTTTTTCCCTCCGCTTCCGTAGAAATACGAAACAGTACTTCCCACACAATGATTTGTGCTTCGGGTAAAAGTTGGTGTATTGGAAACGCATTTCAGTTGTCACTTGGCCATCACATGATTTGGATTCCTTGACGGACATGTGTTTGTCCAGGAATATCATTGGGGACAAAGTGCGACTGCAGTCTTAGACTTTTCGCATGCAAAGTTTATCAAAGTGACGAGCCCCCGACTTAACAAGTCCCAGAAAAACAGGGTTTTATTTATTGACCATTGCTGCTGATGTCTGTCTGTCTGTCTGTCAAAGGCCGTGACTTTATCTAGCAAATTCTGAATACTGCGCCGTCGAAAAGTAACAGGTGGCACTCGTGACTCAAGCATTTGGAATTGACATAGAAATCAATCAGAAATTCAAAAAAACTCACAAAAGTATTTAAAGTATTTGACCCAGAAGCACAATTTAAATTTAGAAATGAAACATCTGAGAATTTAGTTTTTATTAAAGGAATGTTTAACATTTATTTAAATACTTGTATCAACATTGAAAACTGTTGTCTTACCAATACAGCTTTGTTTTCCCCGCAGCTTTATAACTTGAAAATACAGAAGATCAATTGAGACAGTTCCATTATTCATCTGCCAGGCAAAATTAGCTTTGTTTGACGGTAACTAAATTGGAGGTTCTGTCTTTGTTCGCATTGACACCCCTGTGATGGCCAATTAGCCGCTTCGGCGGCAATTATTGTAGTTTTATTGCCACATTTATGCGATGCACACGCGGCGACACTAACGAGGCGACGCCAAAGCGACGCAGTATGAGAAGAAAAGCCCCAGCGAGAATTCACATGTTTATTGTTCTAAATGAAAGTATTGTAACAACTTGCAGTAAGAATGCTGTTGGCTCGAACGCAGCAAGCTGACTGAGTAAACAAACAGCAGGTAAACAAGTGGCCCAGAGCAACAGGTCGCCGTCATTCATCCCGTCCAGCATCTCTTCTGGCGCATGTGCAGGAGTCACTTGGGACTTTCTAAAGAGACTAAGTGAATATAATGCAACAACGTGATCTGTAATCAACATGGTAAGCTTTATTTAGTGTGTTATATTTATTTTATTCTGTTAAAAACACGTATCAACAATTTAAGCTCGTTAATGTATAATGAACTTGAATAAATGAATTCAAATTCAAAGTCAAATTTTACAAGCGGTTAGAGAGCTGCCATACAGTCAAAAAGGATAAACAAATGGCAGCCCACTATATGCAGTGGCGCCACTTGTGGTTTTAAATTCAACTAATGGGCAAGCCGTCCGATAGATGGCGGCAGTTACATACTTATTATTTAAGAAAATTTAGTTTGGCTTGAAAAGCTAAGTCAAAAGGTTTTAAACTATTAATATATTAATCTAAGCATGCCAAAACCAAAACTGAATAGGTTACCCATCATCACCACTTCCGAGAAACAACAATCATTTTGGTTTCAGTCGACCTACTCCTTTAATATTTTCACAGAGAAAGTACATATGTATTTAAAGGAGCTCGAAACCGATAAGCAAAAATGTCAATGATCTTCAACTCGGAGTGGGGTTATCTAGAAGCCCTCACGCGGGGCTTCAAGAACGGAATGCTGAAGCCGTCGGACTACCTGAACCTGACGCAGTGCGAGAACCTCGGAGACGTGATGATCAGCATCCAGGGCACGGACTACGGGAACATCTTTGCCAGCGGAACCGGTAACATGGAGCCAAGTGTGGAGGTGATCGAGAATTGCCTGAGGGATCGCCTGCTGCAGCAGTACGACTACTTGCGCAGCAACTCGACGGAGCCGCTGAGCACGTTCCTGGAGTACATCCGCTACCCCTACATGATCGACAATGTGGCACTGCTGATAGCGGGATTGAAGAACCGGCGGCCCATGAGCCGCCTGCTGAGCATGTGCCATCCGATGGGCTACTTCGACCAACTGGGGGCCATCGAGGTGGCCACCAATTCGGAGGAGCTGTTCGACGCAGTGCTGATAGACACGCCTATCGCCCAGTTTGTGCCGCAGGATCAGCCCATGGAGCACCTGCACCACATGGACGTGGAGCTAGTGCGCGCCACTTTATACCGCAGCTACCTGGAGAACTTCCACGCCTACTGCCGCACTCTGGGCGGCAATACTGCCGACGTGATGACCAATCTCCTTGCCTTCGAGGCGGATCGCAGGTCCATAATCATAGCGGTGAACGCGATAGAGAGCGATCTAAAGTGGGTGAACAGTTTGACATAATCGTTTCTTAATTTTGTTATGATTTTTCGCACCCAGTCCAATACAGCGGCTAAGGATGTTCCCCACCTGCGGCTACCTGCCCAAGATAGCCTTGGCACACATATCTTACTTAGATGACTTTGAGAAAATACGGGACGTGTGCAACATGTTCAAGGGATATGGTAAGATGTTCGACAACTTTGAGCGGGACACCGACGGAATGATCACGCTGGAGGACCGCTTTCTGATGGTGGAGGCCAAGAAGAACGCGCAGTCGTTCCTGCAGCAGTTCCACTTCGGTGTCTTCTACTCGTTCATGAAGCTCAAGCAGCTGGAGTGCCGGAATATTGTTTGGATCTGCGAGTGCATTTCGCAGCGCCAGACGGACAAAGTTAATGCCTACATTCCCATACCGCTTGACTGATTTTTACACTGCCTACACTCCAATGTCCCTTTATATTTTATTAGCCTTTAGTTGTCGTTCACTTTTGGTTATGTTTACACAGGTTAGATTGGTTCATGTTAATGCATTCTAAATTTACTAAATAAATAAATTGCAAATAAAACTAAGTTGTAATATCTTTTTTTTTAATGAACCAATTATACTTTAAACTATGTATATATTTACTTGTTGTTCTTCTGTATTTTAAATACTCGCGCCTTAATTGGTTTGAGTAACAGCTCAGCCCTGTTGGTTTAAGTCTCTGCTGAACCTCATCGGAGCTAGCGGCTTTTTTTAGGGGATTTTCGGTGACGTTGCGGTCACACTGGAAAAATGTATCACGATAAAAATATTTATTTTTCCTCGAAAAATATCGATACATGGATTTTTTAATATATTTTTGCACATCCCTAAAAAAAATCAACCATGTTGGCGACCGATACGAACAAGCTGCTGCTTTCCTCGCAGCAGGAAAAACCCAATCACTACACGTAAATAGCCCCCAAACTATTGTGTTCCGCGTGCCGACTGACCCCCGCACTCTCGCCCACCCATCTAGCTACCTGAAGGAGTTCCGCGTGGAGCAGTGCCAGTCCTTTTTGCAGCACAAGTGCAACCAGCATCGCCCCTTCGTCTGCTTCAATTGGCATTTTCAAAACCAGCGTCGGCGTCGGCCCGTGAGAAAGCGCGACGGTACCTTCAACTACAGTGCGGACAACTATTGCACCAAATATGATGAGACCACGGGCATCTGTCCCGAGGGCGACGAGTGAGTACATCCTGCCAACTGGTGTATATCCCCCTTTCCTGGTGAAATGAAACGAAATCGCGGAGGATGAGATGGCAATAGCCAACGACGTAGTATTTTTTCGTTTCCTCTTTGCGCTCGTTCCTTCGCGATGTGTGTGTATCTCTTGTCTTCGTGTTTACAAACAAAAATCAAGGTGCGGGTGTGTGGGGGGTTTGGCGTCGTCTGAAAGCTAAAAGTGAAATGGGGTGTGCGTGTGTGGGTGTGCGGGTGCTTGGTTGTTCGTTTGTACGGATGTGTGTGTGTAGGCGAGGTCACCGAGCAAAAGTGAAAGTGAATCGAGCCATTGGGCTCGCAAATTCTTATCAGCATCCGCCCGTTGCCTTGGTGGTGGTTGTTGCTCCGACGTGTACATACACACACGCCACGGCTACAAGTGTGTGCGTCATTGTTTTTATTGCGTTTCGCTTTTGCGTGTTTTCTTCTTCGTTTATTTTGATTTTCCCCCGGCAGCTTCGAAATGTACAGTTATTGTGGCTGGCAAGCTTTCGAGAAAAGCTTTCTGAAGCGCGAGAACAGGGTAAAAGTAAAACGCAATTACGTTCTGCTCGAAACAACAACACCGAGCTGAGTTTATGACCCAGACTCGAGGTGCGTCCCCCGGCCCCTTTCTATTAATAGCGCCTGCTCCTACGTCACTAAAACTCCCCCACTCGCATTAACCTTTTAGATGCCCCTTCCTGCACCGCACTGCAGGAGACACTGAGCGACGGTACCACTTGCGCTACTACAAGACATGCATGTGCGTCCACGACACCGACAGCCGGGGCTACTGCGTCAAGAACGGACTGCACTGCGCCTTCGCCCATGGAATGCAGGATCAGCGGCCGCCGGTCTACGACATCAAGGAGCTGGAGACCCTGCAGAACGCGGAGAGCACGCTGGACAGCACCAATGCTTTGAACGCCTTGGACAAGGAGCGCAACCTGATGAACGAGGATCCCAAGTGGCAGGACACTAACTACGTGCTGGCAAACTACAAAACAGAGCCCTGCAAGCGCCCACCGCGCCTCTGCCGCCAGGGATACGCCTGTCCGCAGTATCACAACAGCAAGGACAAGCGCCGCTCGCCCAGGAAGTACAAGTACAGGTGAGTGCATCTAAAAACTCAATATGTTCCAAGACTAACCGGGATTTATACTCTCCTTTAGGTCCACTCCTTGCCCCAATGTCAAGCACGGCGAGGAATGGGGCGAACCAGGCAACTGCGAGGCGGGCGACAACTGTCAGTATTGCCACACGCGCACTGAGCAGCAGTTCCATCCGGAGATCTACAAGTCGACCAAGTGCAACGACGTCCAGCAGGCCGGCTACTGTCCGCGCAGCGTCTTCTGCGCCTTTGCCCATGTGGAACGTAAGTCAAGCTGAATCTCTATTGTAAAATAATATCCCCAGCTTCCAGCGCTGTTCTCCACAACCAGTTGCAGTAGGGATTTGTGTAGGGCTAAGTTATTGTTTTTCTGTTTTAACTCTCTGTTTGTCTTTTACTCGCCTCATCAATCAACCCGCAACTCTGTCTATCCTATCAAATCCTTCGAAAATCAATGCATCAATCAATGTTCGCTTTTGCTGCTCGGTGTCGCTTGCCCATGTAACCATTCCCAATCAAAAAAGCTTGTCCAATGGCCGACGAGAAGACGAGGGATCAAGGGCTGTCCCTGAGTGAGCTTATTTCCAATGCCTTGCCCGACCTAAAAGCCCAGGATGTGTTCCGCAGGGGCGACAATGTACGTATTACCGAACTAACAACACTCATCCAAATCCAAGCCTTTGATGTGCATCGCCTAATCACCACATACTACCTAAAATCGACCGTCGCGCTAATCCAGCTAACCAACATCTGCCAACCAAGCATATAACTCACCAAACCATACGTTCCTGTGGCCTGCTCTCATTGCGATACTCGATCTTTTCTTTTTGTTTCGTTCTCTTCGTAGTTGTTGAACATTGATGGTAATAGTACCAATAAAATGTTGGTAGATGCTTTGGAAAACACAACAAATTCCAGCAAGTTTTTATGTTTCTCACAACCCCTGGACAGTCGTTGTGAGTATCTGAATCTTGACATGCCTACGCCTAAGTTGCACACCAGAATTCACTGCTCTAAATGTTGGTTGTGGACAAAATGTCAGCGCTAAGACAGCAAACGCCTCGCCCTGCCCCACTTGCCTAACTGAAACTCAATTATTTATTTGTCTTCACTCTTTGCAAGCAGCTTGCTCACTGGACGATCCGCGCGAGAACTCATTGTCGGCGAGTCTGGCCAATACTAGCTTATTAACACGTTCCTCGGCGCCAATTAACATTCCTAATACGACTCTAAGTAACTCAATTAACGGTAAGTTACCAAGTGTACCAACAAGTTGCTAATGCTAATACCACATCTATTTGCATAGATTTCAACTCAGGTGGCTTCGCCGTCAACATTCCCAGCAGCTCGCTCACCTACAGTCCCACCAACCATGCCAATCTCTTCAACGTGGACGCGTTCAACTACGGCAACTCCAACAAGCTCAGCAATTCCCTCTCGACCCAGAACGAGAGCAGTCTCTTCTTTCCGTCGCGCATAATATCGCCCGGCTTTGGCGATGGCTTGTCCATCAGCCCGTCTGTCAGGATATCCGAGTTGAACACCATTCGCGATGACATCAACAGCAGCTCGGTGGGCAATAGTCTGTTTGAAAACACTTTAAACACGGCCAAGAACGCATTCAGCTTGCAATCGCTGCAGTCGCAGAACAACAGCGACCTGGGTCGCATCACCAACGAGCTGCTTACGAAGAATGCTCAGATCCACAAGCTCAACGGACGCTACGAGGATATGGTTTGCAAGCTCAAAATTGCTGAACTGCATCGCGACAAGGCTAAGCAGGAGGCGGTGGAGTGGAAGGATCGCTACGATCTAGCTCAGATACAGTTGAACCTGCCGGCGGAGCTGCGGGACTTGTCCATACAGAAACTGAAGCAATTGCAGGTAAGTCACCGACATATTTTCACCTTTTAGTGGATTTAACAAGTTCCGCTTTCAGTCAAAGCTGCGCACCGACTTGGAGGAGGTCGAAAAAGTATTATATTTAGAAAACGCCAAGAAGTGCATGAAGTGCGAGGAGAACAATCGCACGGTAACACTTGAGCCGTGCAACCACCTGTCCATCTGCAATACGTGCGCTGGCTCTGTCACCGAGTGTCCCTACTGTCAGGTGCCAGTGATAACCACCCATACCTAGGACATGTTTTATCAGCAACAGGACCACAAGTGGCCCTTTGGCTGAAAGTCGGATTTAAAAGAGGGGCTCGATGAGATATGGGTAGACAGGGGATCAAGAGCGCGAACAGCATGACAATGTGGTACACACAAAGCAAACTTTAGTCATAAGCAAAACGTTGAAACTTTTGATCGGATAGGAGTTGCCACATGCCACACGTGCATGTGGCGAAGCAAATATAATTTATATTTCCAATCTATGCAAATTATGCAAATTATCGTCATGAATATTAGCAATTACTAGGCACAAACTATTAATTGAATTAGATAGCAGCTCTAAAAAATAAGTACATAATTTTACTATTGTTTATTTTTTTTCTCAAAAACAACTACAGGAACACTTGAAAGAGGTTTTAAATTTTATATTTTGATGTATCCAACTCTTTTATTTTGTTTAATATTTTCTATGTTTTAGGCATACACATTTTTGTTTACATTCTACAAACTGCACGAATTTGCAATATCTCATTTATTTTTTAACCACATTTTTTGTGTATCTCTATATTTGTATGCTACACTTTCAGTCATATTGTACTTTTCACTAGTATTACTTAAGAAATTATGAGAACTAAACCATTACAAAATGTAATTGGTTAAAAGATATGATAAATATATAATATATTAATTTTTCTAGACACTTTTAGCAATTGACTATTAACAAATTTATAGAAACAACAAATTGAACAAGTTAATAATCTTTAACAATGTATTGTCGCATACCAGAGCAGCAAACAACCACAAACAAACAAAAAACCACCAGTGATTTTATATAAGCCGATTTTCAAACTGTATTTTATATGTATGTGTTTCAAACTTGTGAAAGCAAACAACTAAAAGCCAAGACAAGCGTCAAAATATCTATGTAACTGACAAATCACAAACATTAGTCAGATCTCTGCTTTTATTTTATTTTTCCAACTGCACAAAAGTAATTATAGACGTTAAAATGAATTGTAACCGCATGCGACAACGCTTTTTCTTATCGAGATGTTTATTTTGTATTTTGAAACCAAGTTGAAGGTATTAAGACACCTTGCTTTTTTTTTTTAGGCTTCGGTGGGTGCAGCGTCTGTAAACCAATGCCAATAAAAGCCACAAAATTACCAACTCACGTATATACTCTATTAGGTTATTTTGTGATTTATATAGTGCTTTAAGTACTTACTTTGCAGCTGACTTTAATCTTCACTTTACTTTCATAGTCTCAACTAGACGCTTCCAATGTAGTTAAAGCAAAAAAGAATCGTCAATGTCGGAACGTAACATTTAAGATATATAAAATCAAGCATTTGGCTGATGGTACAAGAACGAATATGAATAGATATATATTTATGGAACATTTGAAGATGAGTGTGATGTAGAAAGCATAAACAATAAAAGTAACTCGATACAGCGAAATGAACAGAGTTTAATGAAAATGTTAACCAGAGTAAATGTAAAACCGTCTTCAAAAATCATTGTATTTTTTGTGCAAAAATAAAGTTATCAAAAATAATCAATTGGTAGCTGTGGGCAATGTTGAATGAACCTGAAACGAGTTGTTAGCTAGTTGAGTTAATTTGATAAAACATGTAATCAAAACGGGACTGTTTTGGGATGAATTGAAAGTGCAACAGCATAGGCATTTATTGGAAACAAAAGCAAAACTATGAAGATATACAGAACTTAAAACTATGAAATTACTTATTACAAAGCTAACTAGGAAAAGCAGCGCAAAGGCTTTTATCTCTGTGTGTTTGTACCGTGTTTTGTAGAAGCCAAACAAATTAATAAATATAACAATAAACAAATGTGTGTTATCTTGTAAATGCTTAAATAGTTTATGACAAAGGTGTACACAAAAAACTAAAAATCACAAACAAAATATTGAGAAATTGGTTTTATAATGGAGCTGTTGAGTTGCAAATCTAGTGTGTGTAATACCAATTAAAACTACATGCACACTTCCCTGAAAATATCCACGACTCTCATCGACCAGGCACAGTTTAAACTTTTGCTAGTTTACTTTATAAATCTCTTCAAATATACATGAGATATCTATCGACTTACGGGTTTCCCAGCCTCAACACAAACCAACCAATGCAAAGCAATTTTACATGTCAAGAAATCATTTTCACGCCATCTCAACTGAGAAGAATCAAAGCAGAAACCAGATCGAAAAATATATGTACGTTACACACATATATATTTATAGATGACACATGTATTTTGTATACGCTACTGTAAGAGTGATTTTTATGTGATTTTGAAACTACTTGAATATGTGATCCAGAAAATATAAAAAAAAGGACAAAAAAAAATAAATATTTATATATAAATGCAAGCTTGCGATAGCCGATAGCAAACAGCAATAAAACAAATGAAATTGTAAACCAACTTGACTTTATGTACAACAACAATGACGACAAGAAAATATGTTGTAAAGCTCCAGCTCCATTTAAAAAACAAGAGGCGAAGAGGAGAATTTATATATTTAAAGAACTTGGACACACAAGAAATATATGAAAATTGTCAAACACGTAGCCCAAAACATCAACAATTTGAATAAAAAAAACCAAGAAAGTAAATGTCTAAATTATCAAATTGAATTAGTAGTTAGCTTATAGGGTTCTCTATTAAAAATAATAACCGAAAGAAGATATTTAGGAATCACAAACGAGTAACAAAAGCAAAGGCAATTACTTCTCTAGTTCTAGAACCATGAACAAATGTTTGCTACCGATTGTTTAAACTAGTTAATACATACAAAATTTAACAAATTATAGTGAACTGTAACTAATGGTTTAACATGACTAGTTAACCACGAATAGCAACAAAAAAACATGACAACTCTGAACACCGAACAGGAATTTTATCGATGAAATCGCAGAGACCGAGCAATTTGCAACCGAAAGTACTGTCTAGTATATTAAACTTGTCTACAAACATTATGAATCAAATAGATTTATGCAATTTTGTGCGAACCAAGCCCACACAGACACACACAATAAGTGAAACACGATAAACTAAGTGGAATCAAGATGAATAAAATTAATTTTTTTCTAGAATACTACAAATGTGTGTCAAGACCTAAATGAAATAAGCAAAAATTAAACGCTAAACTAGATTCGAAGCAAATTGACAGTTCTAAATAAAAAACTTACCACCTAGCCTAGGCTCTAGGTAATATGACAAATATATATACTATTTACCCGTATAGGAATCTAAAAAATTAAAAAATGTATTTAGGTTCACGTCTTGGATAAATTTCCCTTAAGTTATGAGCAGTTTAAAAACGTATCTCTTTTATTTGCCTCCGTTTATATGGCGTCCGTCAAATGATGTTAGTACCGATGCACTGATATTGGTCAGATGCCATAAAGCTCTTGACTTATAAACCTTCTTATCGGGGATTTACTGCCGCGGAAATGCGGCCATAGCATTTTATTTTTATCACTTGCTTTATAAGCTTTTTAATTTGAAGTACATTCTTCTGATATTATAAAACTTAAAGACCAAAAACAATATTTGATTAACGACGTTTATGCGCGATTATAATTGTTTTTCTTTCTCGCTTATTTCCTCGTTTCACCAGGCAAATGTTGTGTGTTATTGCTAAAGTTATTGACTAAAGTGAATATATATATTTAGAGAGAGACATAATCAACAAATTTGTGTTGTAATGTTTGACAAATAAGCAAGCCGAAAGAAATGACAAAGCTACAAACAATAGACTCCGACTCAAAAACACCCTTCCACATTGTAGACAACAAACCAATTAATTAACTAGTTATGCCCACAGAGGATATGAAAACAAATATTTGAATATTTATATACATATATAACGTATTACCTACGATAGAATTATCAAATTATTATCAAGCAAATTGTGTAGCAACTTAGTTATGTATTTCGAAATCGAGAACAAATGTTTGTATAAGGCGACCACAAAAGCAACAAATGCAATGCATCTGCCTCAATCCGAAAATATACACACCTCTATATCTTTACGATCCCAACTGTTGGCAATAATCGACTGGTCGGAAACACAGAAGGCGTTTCCATATAGGCATTTGCTGAGGAGAGTTACTACCTTGAAGTACTATGTAAACTATGCAATTAACAAATTGATAAATACAAATTACTATTTAAAAGAAAGATTAATAAAACCGTGTTTAAAGCAAGCCCCCCCGAGTGCCTTTTCCTAATTTGTTGATGAGAATGCCGCAATTTTGTGTGTTCTCCTTTTCTTTTCTTTTTTTTTGCAGTCTGCAGACAAGGCGCTTGGTTCCCATGCGTGATTCCAATCTGGCCCAGCACATCGCACAAAGAGCAGCAGAGAAAAGGGCAATATAAAAGGTAAAGGTAAAGGCAGGGCAACCTCAGCTCGGCTCAGCAGCAGCAGAAACTCGTAAGAATTTTAAAATGCACGATAATCGTTCAGTGATAGCTAAGCAAGCCGACAATGCCCGGCTGCCTGCCTTTCCCTGCCCTGCCCTCCACTCCAGTCCACTCCACTCCACTGCCACTTTAACCCGAGTCCCGAGTCTTGAGTCTTGGGTCTCGAGTCTTGAGTCCAGGGAGCCAGTTTGAAACAAGGTACGATGCTGCTGCTGCTGTTGCTGTTGCCGTTGCTGCGATATCGCCGCGTTCGCGCGTTAAACACAAGCGCAACAATTTTTATTCTGTCAGCGAACGCGTGCCTGTATTTGTGTGGTCCCGTCTTCAAACTGGACTGAACCTGGACCCGGACCCCAGAGCTCCTGCTGCCTGCCTTCTGATCTTGCGTGGCGATCTCACGCGCTTGCGCCTGCGCCTGCGCATTGTGGAGAAAGAGGCACGCTGCACGCGAAACAGGCGGGCATATCAGCGGAGTCCGAATTTCAAAGTTAGGTAGCCAGCGAGGCTTATAAATAGGTTTTATGAGCGCAAAAGTGTTGCCATTTTTCATGCTGGCATTGGACAGAGCCCAACTATTTTTAGATGGACATGTACAAGAGCATCCACAGAGGAGATCAGCATCAGATCAGGCCTTCGCCTCGATTCGTGTCCATGTTCTGCAGTGTTTCGCACGCTGCACGCTACACGCATTTCCACTCGAAACTTGGAAACTTGTTCTTGCCGCTGCCCTTTTCCCCGCCGTGATTTGTAACACGATACATTTTGCCGCCGACGACTGGAGTTGGTTGGTTGGTGGAAGAGGAGGAGGAGGAGGAGGAGGAAAAGGGCGGGCGGTAAGGGGATACACTCGTAGGACCTGAGATCCCGGTTGCTCCTGCTGCTTCTAATGCATTTTTCAGCTCTTTTGCATCGGCCCTGCCCTGCCCCGATCAGCTCATTAGGCATTTTTAATTTGACAACGCGCGCAATTTATGTGGGAATTTCGTGGCGTGTACTTTGACTCATCCAAACGAATCGAAACGAAACGAAACGAAAGACTTAGGCAGCGAACTTGGCGCGCCAAGCTCTGCTCAAAAATCAATTTTCAATTTGCTGCAGTTGGTCGAGAGGGAACGGACTGGAATGGGATGGCATGAGACGGGACTCGTGTGGCTACCTCTGGGCCCTGACTGCCGTTCTGCCTGCCCTGACTGGCTGACGGACTGACTGACTGACTGCCCGCCGTCCTGCCTGCAGCATCCGCAGATCAAAGCCAAGCGAAGGAGAGCGCAAGGCGACCCCAAAAACGAATGACAAGAAGGCAATGTCAATTGTGGGACGTCGAAGCGTTAGATACTCTATTGCAAAAATAATATATATTTTAAATTTATTTTAATTTTTTTTAAGTAAATAACAAAATAACACAGTTTAATGCTTAATTTATATATATTTAAATGGTTGTATGCATTCAATAAACCTTTATCAAGAAGTTTGGTGCTTAAAAATTTACTACAATTTTTTTGGTTGTATCCCGAACCAAAATTAAATATTTCAATAAAGTTTTGGGCTTTTCTACACTAAGTTCTATATTGTATGATGCTTGATATCATAATATTTGGTTATAATCGGTTATGGAGCGAATCGAGATACAAAAAAAAACAAAAAAAAGCATCTTGTTTATCCCATTTATATAATTCCAATATTTTTTATCGTTTAAAAAGAAGACAAAATAAAATGTTTACTTTTCAAGTAAACAAAAAATATAAAAAAATATATTTAGAAAAATATTTAACTTAGTTTCACAACAATCTTTATTTTATTTATTCAGACCACAAATATATTTTCCATGAAAACCATGAAGAGTTCCGAATCATTTAAAATTGTTGTCTATGCCACTTGCGTAGAGCATCGAAAATCTATTTAACCGGCACAGGCGTTGACGTTGATGTTGGCCCAACTTAACGAAGTGTTGCTTGGCAGTCCCCGCCACAGTCCCGCCCTCCAGCCCCTTTAGCTTAACCCCAAACAGCCGGAGGCAGCGACTCGATTCTGTGGCAGTGGCCGCATTCGCATTCCGCGTGCGGTTTTTGTGGCCGGGCGGCATTTGGCCACGAGCGGCGCATAACAAAAAGGGAGTTCGAAATCGAAAACCCTCACCCTCAGATAGAAATGTGCAATTTTCTAAGCTAAGCCTAAGACCCGAAAGCACTTGAGCAGCTTTCGTTGTTTTTGAACCTATGATGTGTTTTAGTGCTGTTGTTGGTCATCAACTTTCCATAATCGGCGCGCAGACAACAAACAACTTGAGCCTTCGACGCGGCCCGCCCGCTGGGTTCGTCGGCAACAACAACAACAACAGCAACAACAAGAACAACAAGGGCAACAAGCGCCACTTTGCTGTCAATTCAAAATGATAAAGCAAACAAATATTAACCCACTCCAAGATGCAAGAGGACGCATGTGGCTGCCGTCTCATGGCACTTTCTGACAGCCCAGCGACACTCGAGCCGATCCGATCCGATCCAGGCCCTGAAACCCAGACTGTCCGACTGTGGGAATGTGCCACGGCACGGTCTCCCCACATTCAGAGACACTCACTCGCGTTGCCACGGCTTAAATGCTGTTCCAGGCCATAATGACTTTTAATTTTTATGGCACTGGCTGCCGAGGATGCAGCAACAGCAACAGCAGAAGCAGCAGCACCGGAGCTTAAGTCGCATATAATTCAAGTCCATCAACGCATGCGCTTCACTTGACCACCGCCATGATACACATTTAAATACTCATACGCTGTCGCCTGCACGGCCACTTGAGAGCTCATCCATGTGACTCGTCTGCGTCTGGATCTAGCTCCTCCAACCTCCGGCCTCCAACTCCTCTCGAATGTAAGTCTTCAGGTGCTCGAGAGGGCAACAACGGCTCAGCGTTGTTTAATATTGTAAGTAAGTGCTGCCGCTTGGCTTTGTGGTCGGCATGGGTGAAGCTCCATAGGATTCCTTCTATTATGCGGTGCAATTTGTTACCAACAAATCTAGGGTGTGTGCTCTTAGGAAGCAGTGCTTTTTAAAAATGAATTTAACAAAGTAGGTATTTGTTATTTTAACGTACTATTTTCAGAAACCTTTTTAACACAATTAATTATGTTAACACTTACTTAAAGAAAAGTTCTTGGGCATTTTTGACTGTTTATTCTTTTCAGCAAAATTTATTGCTTTTCAATTTTTAATTTCGTACCAAAAAAACATTGTTTAACTTATCTTACCTAAGCTTATGTACTTAAAATTATGTGCTGAAATATGATTCAGAAGGGCTATACCTTTTAAAGTTTATTATTTGTTTAAATTGATGTTGACTCCCGATTTTAGTAATGTTACCTCTTTTAAAATTTTAAAAACTGAGTAGGGACTTAAAATGTTCTAGCTTAAATGCCTGTTAAATTGATTTAATAAATATTTGATTACCATATGCCATACTACATGTATTCCGAGTTAAATTTTTTCCAGTGAATAAGTGGCATATGTTTTCATATCTTTCTAAATTTGATTTGTGTACTGATTTGGCAGGAACACTCGGCACATTTAGGTGCATTTTTGTGGTTTGTCTCGTGCAAAAAAAAACTGTTGGCCAAAATCGCGCTGCATGTGGCCAAGATGTCTTTCCTGTTCGGCAGCCCACCTCCGTCTCCTACTCCTTCTCCGACAAACACTGCTTACTCACCGTGAGCTCGACTGCTGTTTAAACCGCATCGATCGCTGCCAGCTGATAGCACAATGGGCCCACTGCACAATGATAACTACGCCGCTTACGACTTTTTGACTCTCGTGCCGGCCAGGATCAAAAGGAGCCCAGTTGACAAATGTTTGTACACACACACACCCCGGGGTATGAGACCCTTTTTGTGCCCAGTTACTGGGTGACTGTGACTGGTACTGTGAATGTTTATGTTACCAGCCCCTGCACGCCTGCCCCTTTTGCTCCTGGGCCCATTCAGTGGCTAGTACTGCCTTTGTGGTGGCAAATTCCTCGGAATACCGGAGGCACATCCATCCATTTGCCTAATTTCTATCTCGGCAGCAATTCCCCAATGGCATTTCACTTAGATTTATGTGAATTAAACAGCCGGAATTGCCGCCCTGCGAGTGCGGCGGCACATCCAAATCCCAGTCCCAATCCCATTCCCATTCCCAATCCCTGGTAGCCGTAAATGTCAACATCCATTAGAGACCTCAAACCGTTAGTGGCATTTGTCGCACGCTATGAGGCCGCTCACAACAACAACAACAGCGACCGCCGCAGTCACAACAAGAGACACCAAGAGTTCCACAACTCGCAGCATGATTGAGTGCCTGGTTCTTGGAACCAAATCGAAATCAGCATTGGCTTGATATGAGAACTGGGAGACTGTGATCGGTTTGGTTTGCTGCTGGTTTTCGAATCCCTTCGACGACCATAAACAATTAAAATATTCTCGTAAATATTAGTTAGTATCAGTTATTAAATTACCGCGACCTTCGCCACAGATAACCTAACAGGCAAACCGGTGCGGCGGGCCAAAGCACGCGTTATGGCCATTAATTGTTAATTATGTGGCTGCTCATGAGTCTCTCTAATGCCAGAGACGCGACTTGTGCAGCCAAAACAAAAGACTTTGGCAACAAACTTGCCAGCAGCTAGCTCTGTGACCATAAAGCACTTCTGAAATTCAATGAACCCCAAGCGAGAGCGGCATAGTTGTGGAGTCAGTGGTGGAATCGACCATTAGATACTCTACAGACCGAAAGGGGTCTCGACTTGTTGACAGAGTTGGAGTTTAAATTTGTATCCAAATGGTTCCTTATATAAAAATTGTTCATAGCTGTAACCTTTGCAAAGTGGTGTTCGAAATTAACCTTGCTTAAATTTCTCTGTCCTTAAAAAAAGGTGTATGCCTGTACTTTCAGTTTTAAAATTAAAATTAAGTTGCTTCCTCTTTCGACATCATCCTTAAGCGATTTCCCTCGTCTGGCCATCTCCGTCTCCCCAAAATCCAAATCTCATTGCATAAGCCATATGCCCGCAACCGTTGTAAGCGCATAAAAAAGAAACAAAAATTCAAGTTTCATATCGAAGTTTTATGATCGAAAGAAACACCAACGAGAAGTAAGGGAAACAAAAAGAGCAAATCAGCCGCAACGCAACCCATGGCGTTGGTGGGAATGGTGATGGTGGGATCCAAACCGAAAATCAGCCGCAGATCAGGAGGAAGGGAAGGGAAGGGATCGAGGGTGAGGAAGTGGGGAGAGGAGCCGGGCGAGGCAGCAGCAGCCATGTTAACAACTTCCATTAAAAGAAATTAAAAGCAGACGGAGACGCCGTTGGATGCGGACGCGCCATGGCGCACAGAAAATGGCGTTCCATCTGCTCTTTGGCATCTGTCCATGGATGCTGGTGCTGATGCTGATGCCGAGCCCAGTTGGCCAAGAGGAGCTGGCCTCAGAGTCTGGGCTGTGGCCTCCAGTTGGCCAGCGAATGGTCTGGGCATTTCCGGTTCGCCTATTTGCTGGCACTGGCACACGGCAAAATATAAACATTTTACTTGATTACAATATAATTTTGAAATATGAGTAATGTCTTGAAAAACTTGAAATTTGAATGTTTAAGGTTTAAGTCATTTTGGAGCTTTAAACTTTAGGTTAAAATTAAAAAAAGGAGTGTTATAAATGTATGTAAATATATAAAAACTCATAAACAGTACAAGGAAATATTGTATTGAGTATTTTTTAAAACAAAGGCGATAAAGAGTACAAAAAGCATAACTCGTGATTAATATTATATACAGAAAAAAAGTTAAGAAACTTTAAAAAAAGATAAAATTTATTTATTTAAGTTATTGATCAGATTACCTATCAAGCGCTGTTTACAGGTATTGACCGATTTTATGATATTAAAATATTTAAAATACCTACATGTTCGAAACTTTTAAAAACAGGCGATTTTATGGAGTTATCATATTAATTTAAATAAGGTATAAAAATAAATATGTTTGTTAAAATTATGTTATTATAAACATAAAGGTATTATTTACACAAAAATAAACATTAAAATACGAGACAAACTTCCTAAAAATTTTGTGAAGTTTTTTTTCCTGTGCTGCATTACAGGTTGCCATTAAAATTCAATTTCGGTTTATAACTGTCGTCCCATTAATATTCACATAAATCAATGCTGGGCCAAATCTAATTACAGAAACTAATCTGCGGCTTTTTATCGCGAAGGGACTGGAACGTTTGTCTTAGTTTATTTACTTAGTGTTTTTTTAGTTATTTTTTTTCAACTTGGTTTCGGGGTTTTCGGCCAAGAGAAGAGGGCGATCTAAATGATCGTGATTATGAGGCCCGCTCGCCGTCTCGCTCGCGCTCTGCGATGCCATTTATTCATGCTCATTAAGTGCTGGAGCGATCGTTGTCTGCTGAAGACCCGGGATGGTCTTCGTATTTCGTATTTCGTATTTCGGATTTCGTATCTGTATCTGCCTTGTTCACGGTGTGTTCATTCACAAATGAGCGCCTTAAGCAGCTCCGCCCCACACACACGGATACACGGGGGCAGAGATACTCTTACACACACCAGCGAACGTAATGAGTTGCTGCACACAGAGAAGCGAGAAATTTATGTGGCAGCCACATAGACTCTCGCACACAGCCTCAGATGCTGCCCCAGCATCTCCTCCATCTCCTCGCCTCTCCCCCGATCTTCAGCTTCTTCATCTTTAATTTGGTTCCGTGTATCTTGTTGATGGCGTTTTACCTTCTCTTATATCTCGCCGCCAAGCTATACCAGCTACAGAATGTGTTTTTTGTCTGTATTTCTCCTCTTTCGTTTCGTTTTTTGTTGAAATTATGCTACGCTTTGCATTCCTGCGCGTTACCAAAAAGATCTGGCTATTTCGAATCCGTTACTACCAAGGCAGGTGCATCTGGGGCCCTTTGTACTTTCAGTTCGATGGTGACAATTGGTTGCGTACACATAGACGGGCGTATTCCGCGAATCGCGCTTGCCAAGTGACACTGTCAACACATCTGGCCAAGTGCAACCGCAGAAAGGCATTGAAAAACAGCCAAAACAAAGGGCTGGCGGGGGCGAGCCTGCGGGCCGAGTTTAAAAAGTGCGAAAAGCAACCGCAGCTGGCTATTCGGAAGAATTCAATATTAACTAAAGTCAACTGAGATACGAAGTGCGAATTTATTGATCCCTAGAAAAGCGACATCAGTCACAACTAAGCAATTTGCACTGCACAAACACAAAGTAACTAATTACAAATTGTATTTGCCGAATGCGTTATCGGGCATATCACAAAAATAGACAAATGTATTTGCGAAAATTACCAATGAGTCAAAGGGAACTTATTCCGCTGCTTAGTGTTGATTCCAGTAATTTGTACATCCTGTGGGGCGGTATCTAATCGGAACCCGGCCACTTCCTACATGATATATGTTAGCTCAGAGTCTATAGCACTATGGTTATAGCCGTTGAGCTGGAATTTCCCGTACTTTCTGGGCAGCCAGAGTCGGCAAACGGAAGCAGCACTGAACCTATATACTCCACATACCAAATACCATGTACCATATACGGCTGCCCAGGAGTCACACAATACACAAAAAACCGGAACATTATTAATTTACAAGCAATAAAGCGAAGCGAGCAACAAAACGAAGAAAGGCAACGGAAAAAAGTGAACAATGAGTGGTGTGGTGTGGTGAAGTGAAGGCAGGGACAGGACAGGAGGACTGGAGGACAGGAGCGGCTAACAAGCCACAAGAGTCGGGTAGTCGAGTAGTGCAAGTGTTAAGAGAAATTGCAGTCGAGGATGCGGCTCTTCTGCTGCTCACACGCACACCAGCGCATCCAATTGGCAACACGCACACATGGGAATGGCCATAATGGACCAGAGCAGCCAACATCTGTGGGTACATAAGACCCAGCACCAACACACCGAAACCAGTCTTGTGAGTATGGTCCACCATACGGTTGTCCCGCTCGCTCCTCGCCCGGCTAAAGGCAGCATAAAAATGAACTCCAGACCTGATCGTACCCATACCAACGAAAACGGGAATGAACTCGGCCCAGAGTGTGCGTGAGCAGCGAGGGAACCTAGGGTTCTTGAAAGCACCCTCGTATTCGTATTTGTATTCGTTGTCGTTGTCGTTGTCGTGGTCGTTGTCGTTGTCGTACTCGTACTCACACTCGTACTCGCACTCGAACACTCTGCGCGCACGATACTCCGCTCGGAAATGTCATTTGTCAATCACAGTGCGAGCGCAACGGTTGTCCGATCCGATCCGAGAGCTAACTGCTAACTGCTAGCGGAGAACAGCTAAGACCGACGACAGTTAGGACCTGCGAGCCGAGCCGCCTTCCGTTCGATTAATAATTAATAAATATAAAAACGTGCCTCAGTGTCTCTCCCTCTCAGTGTGCCAAAAGTGAAGTGCTAAACAACCAAAAAATTCAAGCAGAGAAACAGCAAACAACACATCCAAAATAAATAATGGATAACCCCAATACCAACTCCCGTGTGCCGTGGGCCAGTGAATCCAGTGTCACCTGTCTCTCTTTGGACGCCAAATGCCACAGTTCCAGCCCAAGCTCCATCTCCGCATCCACATCAGCACCTTTAGAATCGCAAAAGATGCGACACATTGCGCATACGCAGCGTTGCATCAGCAGGCTGACCTCGCTGCTGGCGCTCCTCTTGCTGGTCTTGCCGCTGAGCTTCACCCCGGCCCACAGCTGCGGCCCTGGCCGAGGACTGGGCCGTCATAGGGCGCGCAACCTGTACCCGCTGGTCCTCAAGCAGACCATTCCCAACCTCTCCGAGTACACAAACAGCGCCTCCGGGCCTCTGGAAGGCGTCATCCAGCGGGATTCGCCCAAGTTCAAGGACCTGGTGCTGAACTACAACAGGGACATCCAGTTCCGCGACGAGGAGGGCACCGGAGCAGATCGTGTAATGAGCAAGGTAAGTGAAAATTGGCACATTGTCATTGGAAAGTATCGCTTATCTGTGACATACCAAACTGACTTGAAAACCAAACCAAAATCTGGTCAAACCTTTAGACTCTTTAACAATCTAGTCAGCTACCTAAATGATTAATCAAAGTGTTAGTGCTCAATTTAATTTTATATTGAACTGATAAAAGATATGGGTTGATGTGATTTATTTGTTAAAAGAAGGTATAGTAAAAGGTGCTACTGTGCATTATAGAAAGAAAGTAATATTGATTTACACACCAAAATCATATCAAGTTTCAAGCTGAAATCATTATTTCAAGGACAAAATTAATCAGTTTAAAGAGGGGTACTTATGTTTATAGAAGGGAAGTGACATGGCTCTATCCATAATCGCTAGTTTCCGTTCTGCGGATAGGCTAATTCCCGGAATATTGCGCACTGCCCTCACCTTTTGCCACCTGTGAACACAAATTTTATTGTCAAATTAGCGAGCGCTAATCGCTGGCGCTGGTGAACGCTATCTATCGATCGCCAACGGATGAGATTGCGCCACTCGGTTCCCATTGATAACTGATAACCGCTACGTGTCTGCGTGTGGCTACCCAAAGGTGCCAATCATCGGCTCGCATTGGCTATTTCACAAGCTTTATGGCTGCCGGCCATAAAAATAGGCTGAAGTGTCGCACTAGTTGGAGTTGGAGCATTGGCCATTATGATTAATTATGCATCTTATCGGAGCACTGCACTTATTTCGCCAGTGCAAAGCAACAGGAAGCCCGATACTCGAAAGCCAGGGCAGATAGTGAATTCCATCGAACTAAGCCATGAGCCATAAAGCCGCCAGCGGTCCCAAATCCAAACAAACACAGTGCGTTCATCAACCTCAAGCCCCATCGATCCGGGGGATCATCATCGCAAATAGTTCTATCAACACGTTCGATTCGCGCTGAACAACAAACAGGGTATCGAGTGTGGGGGATTAGGTGGCTCGTTATTCCCAGGTCTTGCTTAAATAAAAAACCCCCTAGCCCAGTTGTCTGCACCCCAAGCGAGGCACGCGAGCATTTGCCGCTTATCGCCACCGCTTGTCTGATAAGCGGACTGCAGCCAAGTAGCCCGTTCGCCAATACAAGCCCACTAAGCACTGGATTTGCCAACACATGATAGCACAGAAAAAAATTTAATCTTCTCGAAACTAATGTTATAAAATCTATTTGTATAAAAATGTTTTGTTGAATACTTTGTATCCTTTTGATACAAACTTTGTTTTAAAATGTAAGAAATCTTAAAATAAAATGACAAAGTTTTATCCATATATAATATTATAGAGCTTTGATAAATCAGCGAGTATTTTGGTAATTTCCAAAATCTGTTATTTATTTTTAAATTACGTGGTCATAAAAATGTGTACAATATTTAAAATCAATTAACTAGCCCCTTACATTTGTTCAAAAAGATTTGTTAGCCATATTCAACTCACACTGATTTGACACCTTCATTACTCTTGTAGATACCCTAACGTTTTTTCTAATAGAGAAAGTTTATATAATACATTCTTTTTTTACTCTGCAAGTACTTATGGGTCGCTGCTTGTGCTATTTTTCCGGCAGAAAAATGTGTGTAAAGACACCAGCTAAGACGATGAATAGCAATATCTTATCGCCCTTCGAGGGGGGAGTGAAAGTGAGGAGCGGGTTGCCAATCGGCTGGAGGGGTGGTTGTATTTCAAAGTGCGAAACAGCTAAAACAAGTGCTTAATTCCGCCGGCGACAGCAGTTCCAATTAGCCAGCAGGGTGGTGATTGCATGAACACCAAACACCATACACCAAGTCTGGCCAACAGTCAAGCCCCCGTAAGAGGACTGACATTGAAGTAGCTGATATACACGGCACGCTTCTCATGGACGCGGTCGGTTATCGGGTTGATTTTTGTTATTTTAATGAAATTTTAAGTGCTGACTAGGTGTAAAAATAACCTTATTATCGATAAGCTTCATAAACGGGCTATTAAACTTTTATGGGAGACTTCCAGTTCCCTTGGCTATTGAACAACAAACTTATAATCAGAACAATGAGAAGACTGATTACGGCTGCCAACCAAATAACACAGTTGATTTAAGATTATAATATAGCACTCATGTTATAATGACTTTCAATTTGAGTATTGATTTATTGTGGACTCAGTGGTTCCCAGAAAAGTTTAAGATCTTTAAGATCTGATTTTACTGTACTCGAATCGAATCGAATCGGATGATCCATTGGCCAAAACAGTTGTTCACCGGCTTGAGTTTCCCTCGTAAACTTTTCCCAAATTGCCTTCTGCAACTGCCACGTGCCCATGGGGAGATTTTAAATGGTTGTAACGATGTCAGATGTCACCTTGAATTTGATTTCGCAGCCCTTACAGAAACTGTCGAACAATTAACAGTTGCTCGCACGGCAGCACGGCAGCAGTGACACCGGCAATTGCCGATGGCCAAGGACATCCGGGCATTTGACTAAATGGCCAAGGACACTCGGGGTACATAAAAATCCTGTTGTGCCACGGCAAATATTTACAACGGCAACTGTTCCGCTACCGAAGTGCCAGTGACATTGAGAATCGAGAATTCTGGGACCAGCAGCGCAACTAAATCGCATTTTATGTGGACTTGGATTTTGGATTTATCTGACTGAATGACTTACTGGCCGCTGTGCGTGAATTTCTGCCGGCAGACAATTCGTTGTGGCTATTAAACCGCTCGAAAGCGGACTGCTAACTGTGTGTCCCTGGGTTTTTTTTCAGTTTTTTCAGTTGCATAAACAAATTGCGAAATATCAGCAATTGGCATAAAGTGTTAAAACCGAAACGAACACAACACAGAGCCTCGTAAAATGCTGGAGCTTATGACAAGTCATTGGCTCTCGGTTCAGGTAATTACAGGCAAATGTGTCTAGGGAACACGCCTTTTCTGTACCGAACAGTAACTCGAATGCCTCGGGATTAGACAAGCAGCAGCAACCCAGAAACCGCAGCGGACAGATGGACTGGTGGACTGGTGGACTGATGGACGGATGGACAAAAGAATGCGTCAAAAGCCGCAGCATAAGTTCTAAAATTTCATAAATTGTAGCAACAATGGGGCTGAGGGCAAAGCCAATGGGTAATCCGATATGATTATTGACATGCATGCAGTCCCAGTCCCCAGTCCTCAGTCCTCAGACCTCACTCTCTGCTCTTCCAGACATGCACATCAACATCACCATCAAATCAACTCAACTCAAATCAAATCAAATCAGAGTAAGCCCTCAGCCCAGGCATTCTAATAGAGCATTATGACTCAAAATTGATCCTATTATGACAAAAAACGCACATCCACAGATGATGTCAGAGCTTCAGTTTCAATTTCCCTTGCCAAAACTCAAATCAAATCACGTCAAATGCTGCGATAAGCAAAACATCAGCCCAGTCCTTCTCGTGGGAACATTCCTGCGACCAGGCCAGACCAGACCACACCAGACCAACAAAGTAATCAAATCAAACTTATCAAACAAACATCAGTCAGGCAAAGTGGACAAATCGGTATATAACCCTAACCCATAAAGAGCCGAGTGAGTGTCCCTGCGGGATCCGCACTCGCACTGTTTGTTTTGCTTTTGTGTGCCATGCTTTTATATTATTATTAATCAATTTGATACTTTTACGAGGGCACTCAAGCGCGAATGTTCAAGGATTTGTTGGCCCAAAATGCCATCGATATTTGCTCTGCCTTTTGGCGTTGGCTTTAGCTTTGGCTTTTGCTTTATTTGCATAAAACTTTTATGAACTTGCGCCCGAGAAGATCGCGATCAGAGATCGCGTCGCGGCTATCACATTACTGCTGGGCGAGTGACTCACATTTCACATGGCTCTCGACTCTCGTCTCTCGATTCCTGCAAGTCATCGGTGTGTGGAGCCCCAAACTGGAACCCTACCCCCATCCCCAACCCCATCCTCGCAGCCCCATCAGTGCCAATGTGCGGCTCATAACTCATCATCAAAGTTAATCACACATCAGGGATTATGGCGCTTATCATTTAAAACCCTGCCTGCCCGGCTCTTACCTGGCTCCTCTTCCCTTCCCCTCTCCAAATGACTTTGGCTGATCGCCCGGGGACATTAAATGTGGCAGCCAGACGCAGGTGAGGCAATAGGCCACAACTGAGATTTAATTTACGATTTCTGCAAATTAATAGCATTTAATTAATAACAATAAAATGACGCCTTCCTTTTATGGACATTTATTTGACGCGAGATTTACGAGCGTTTGTAATGCGTCGAGGGGTTTTTCGAGGGGCTACTAAATGGAAAACTTTATGTAAATGTAAGCATTAAGAGATACAAGTTGATAAGTATAAGGAGTAAGCTATACAAACTGCAATCCCAGCATACGGAGAGTGTAGAAGATCTTCCTTAATCTGCATACTGACAAAAATCTAGTAAATTGGAATTTTAATGTATGAAAAGAGTAAAGAGGTCCTACATAACATGCATAAAACACTTTAAATATTGATTTAAATTTCCACCAAGTGGTAAAAATTCAATTAGCAGTGATCAAAAGCCCTTAATCCCCCATTAATCCAATAAAGGTCTCCGCTCGTTAATGCCCTGCCATTTATAATGGAAACAAAAAGCGAAAACAAACAGACAGGAGCAGACTTCGGACCCCGGATGAGTGGATATTTCTCAAGATTCCGTAAACACAGTCACATTCCCCCGCCCCGCCCCGCGCGATTCCAATTAATTAAAACTTCAGACGTTGGGCTGCCCCTTTTTTTCGTTTCCGATATTCGATTTTTGCGCTGTAATAATTGCGCTGGCAGCGCATCGTAAACAATCAAAGACCGCCGCTAATTCTAATGAAGAGCTGTGAATAGATTTGCAACACAAATAAACAAATTGGCATTGGCCCTGCACTTGAATCAATCAGAGGATCCATATCAGTTCGCCAATTAAGTGAGGAAATCTGTGCTCGAGTGGCCCACACAGGGCGGTAAAAGGCCCGCTGACGGACAAGATTCCAGATCCCAAACTCTAGAGACCCCTAAGTTGCCACCTAAGTGGCCAACTTCAAGTGGCCCAGGCCCACCTCGGCCCCCGTTGACACACATATAGTGGATGTATACATCGGGTGGGTGACGTGATTTCCTCGGAGTTTCTCCTTTTTTCGACTATATCCTGTGTCGCTTCCTCAGTTGTAAGTTTTCGCTTCCTCTGCGATCGCAATCAGTGCCTGGAATCAAAGGATATGCCATATCTGCTTACACCATAGAGCACGTGCATCGGAATAAAAAAAAAAAAAAAAAAGGGGTGACTCCCCTGGCAGCCGTAACTTAATGCGCACTTGAATTATGTCGTTAAATTGTGTCGTTTCCTAATCGTCGGTTTCCCTGGGGACCCCAGTGTACCAGTAATCCGAGACCCCTTGCAAAAGCGGAGGGATGGGCTTGGACATGGGGATGGGTATAGGGATGGAGATGGAGATGGGGCCAAAACAAACAAAGCCAAAACTTGTCTCTGTGGTGAGACCGGCTAATAGCCGAGCAACTTGACTTGACTTGGCTTGGACCGGCCTAATGATGATGAGTGCCTAATAATCTTCGTGCCATAATAATTTCGCCCGACCATTAAGAGCGTCAAATTGGCAGCCAGCCAGACAATTTAAATCAATAAAACTGCAGTCGCGGCCATTAAAAACGCATCAGGCGAATGGGGGGGAAATAAAAGATCCCCGAAATAGCCAAAATCGCGTTGGAAGTCATTCGAATGCAGCCGTGTAAACACGGTGGGGCGTGGCCGGATTGGATTTCTGATTTTCCCCTTTTCGGGGTAATGGCTGGGCAAAGTTCACACCTTGTTGAATGTCTAATTAATGCAGCTTTCGTGGCAGTCCGCTGCTGCAGCCTTCTCCTCCGATCTTATTTACACTTGACGCTGTTGTCTAACGGCCACTTACAAGGCACACACATTATTTAGCCATCTTTTTGGGCCGCCGACGCCGCCGTATCCGTAAATGTTTACCTTACGCACCCGTCGGCAAACGAACTTGGAGTTGCTTTGGGCTCAGGGCTCTGGGGATGTGGGATGTGGAATATGGGATCGGGCATCGGGAATCTGAGGGATCCGAGATCTGAGATCTGAGGGATCTGAGCCGGCCGTTGTTTGTTCATAGCGCGTCCAGCTCCAGCGCATCGATTCGAACTCGAGCTCAATGCATTAGCATGCTGGGTAAACATCGTTGGCAGTGCTTAAGACAAAAGCGTTTGTCTTGGGTTGCTCATTGGGTCCCCCATCCATTGAGCCATGTGCTATCCATCCTCTGTTTGCCGAATGCCGTTTGCTGTTTGGCGTTACGCTTTTGTGCTCATTAGCACGGCTCTCTCGACTGGTTAAGCCTTTTAATAAAGCAAAGTTGCAGCAGGCGAGCAAATATCATTGAACTCTTCCCGGAATGCGGACTCCTCGGCTGTCGTATTTCGGATTTCGGCTTTCGGATTTCGACTTTCGATTAGCCACAGTTGCGGGCGCTGTGTGACAAATTCGGCAGCTCTGTTTTGGTTTTGGCCAAATAATAGCAAACACAGACCGATACAGATCCACACCTCATCAAAACATAAGCCCGAAAAGGCACAACTGATCGCTCTGTGGTTTCAAAAAAAAAAAAAAAGGATCTGTGTCGCAAATTGATTTTACGGCTCGAACTCTGTTTGCACACAAAGGCAACATCCTGTCATCCTGTCACCCTGGCCATTCCGAGTCCGTTGATAATTGATTTTGCGGCCGACTCAATCTTCGAGATTCCTCTGTTGCCGTCTTGGTTTTTTGTACCTCCAATATTTGCATAGACTTGCTCGAATCCTTTTCTGCTTGGCTGGCATTTCTCCGCTGCCATGGCTATCCCAATCCCAATCCCCTAAAAAATCAAATGGAAACGAGCCGACAAACGGATGAGCACCCACCACATTGGCAAACAAAGCGTAAGCATTTTCTTATATATGTTATTATCGACAGGGAAAACAAAGAGTGAAAAGGGAGAAAATAAAAGGTCTATTTAGGGTCAGAGGGTCAGTGTTTGAACTGCGCGTAAGCATGGGCAAATAAGCCTTTGGTCTTTGGTCTCTGGTCTCTGGCCAAAAGGGAACTGGGCAAACACGCTCGTCTGTTTGTTGAGGTTGCAGCAACAGGTTCAAAGGATGCGGCCAAAAAGGGCAGACTCAGATTCAGATTTAGGGAAGAGGCAGAGGGAAAGGTAAATAGAAGCGAAGATCAGCGAGATCAGCGAAAATGAACGCGTTGGGCCCTTTGGGCCACCGGAATGAACGCCCGCATGCCACGCCCCTCACACACACACACACTACACTCTATAGCCATCTCGCTCGCCCGTGCATAGTGCGTGGTGCGTGAATTAAACATGGCGTCTGGCCATAAACAATGCCTAATCGATCTCTGCGTTCCCTCTACTTTCAGCGCTGCAAGGAGAAGCTGAACGTGCTGGCCTACTCCGTGATGAACGAGTGGCCCGGAGTCCGCCTGCTGGTCACCGAGAGCTGGGACGAGGAGCACCAGCACGGCCTGGAGTCGCTGCACTACGAGGGCAGGGCCGTGACCATCGCCACCTCCGATCGCGACCAGTCCAAGTACGGCATGCTGGCCCGCCTGGCGGTGGAGGCCGGCTTCGACTGGGTCTCGTACGTCAGCCGGCGTCACATCTACTGCTCCGTCAAGTCAGGTAATTGTCCAGATAATTTACCTAATCGTGGGAATCGTGGGTACCTAATGGGTTTATGCTACGACACTCATGATTGCCTCATTTTTCGTAATGAATAGTCATCCGCTTTTGTGGTTTTACATTAATTAAATTAAAGTGTAGCTCACGAAACAAGCAAAGGCAGAAATTTAATAAATAGGTATTTATTTTTTTTAATAAATATAAATATTTTTTTAAGTTTTTCCATTACAAGTTGTGTTGTTTTAAATAATAATAATTTCAAAGTAAATCCTTTTTAACTACTCTAATTATTTTTTTGTATTACCAAAAAATATCAACAGTTTATTTAGTATTTTTAAGTTCAAGTTGTTCTTACAAATTTCGTGAGCCAGTTTAAATAATTCTCTGCGATCGTTTACCCCAACAATTATCGTGGTTAACGATAATTTAAATAATAATCACTTTGTTGTAACATTACCAACACCTTTTGAATCAAAGTACATTTGTTCATTTAAAATAAAATATAAATAGTGACAGCTAAACTATTTCCGTAAATGACCAAAGCTTTTTAGAGCTAGGAAAATGCATCTATAGGAAGCAAGAAGCACTAGGTGATGCCTGGGAGATGGGTGCTGGGTGATGGGTGGGCCTGGTCAGTTAGCCAGAAGTGACACTAACAAGCGTAATTTCGCATGTTTCGCACTGGCGATCGCTAAGCTGACAGGCGTTGGCAAATTTCATCCGCTCGCTCGCCCTGCACTTCGCATCGGCCAAATTGGCCACGGCTGCAGTGAGTTCCCGTTCCCGTTCCCACTCTCCACTATCCACCATCCACTCTCCAGTTTGCAGTCGCAGATCACTAGATGCACGATCCAAAGGGGAAGCGGCAACAAAGTCGAAAACCGGACTGGAGACTGGACCCGAAACTCGGCTCCAGAGGCGGCAACCGCCACTAACCGCATGCTGTTGTTGCTGCTGGCTGGCTGTTGTTTTGACATGTTTAGGTTTGCGCCTGTCAAATTAAACGAATTGATGATACGACACCCAAAGCGTTTCTCAGGCAACTGGCAACTGGCCAAGAGAGAAGCAGGCAGCAGCAGCAGCAGCAGGCAGCAGGCAAAGATGAATTAAATGCCCGGGCTAAAACCTGAGCGCGGGCCTAATTGAAAAAAAAACACTGAAACCGAACGGCCAGCAAGTTAGCATCATCAGTTAAGACGAAGACGAAGACGAGGACGGCTGGGCTTGTGTGTATCTGTGAGCTGCCATTATGGCCAGCAACCAGTTTTCCCCGAAACATAACGAAACTGCCCCAAAGACCGAGAAGAAAATGCCTTGGCCCGATCAGCCAACCAAAACGGGCCAAGACAATTAAGTTTTCTTGCCAAGATTTGCTCTCTCTCCGGCCTTTTTGCTTTTTGCGCATTTCTTTCGCAGGGATTTTCCCTTTCAAGTTTCCCACACACAGACAGACAGACACTTTGGGTGCGACTGCTGTCAGTTGTTCATTTAATTTCCATCTACAATTACATCTTGCCACGCCCCTTTCCCACACACGCTGCCATGGCAGTCACAATATTGTGACTTTTGGTGGCGGCCCATAAAGATTGCGGCAGGACAAAGGACAAAAGGGAACGGGAAACCGAGCTGGGACGAGTGTCCTTGCTCATTGATTCTAATTGCTTATGAAAGGAGCCGCCAGGCTTTGATCCTGGATCCTGCTGTCATCCTATGCCCTTTCCCATTTCCCACTTCCATTCCCATTCCCCTATCGCCTGCTGGTGAGGCAATATCAAAAGGTCAGCCGACGAACAAGTGGCAAGCAGGCCATCCTGTAACTGTGGCTGTGACTGCCATGTGTGTGGTCCTGTGCTGACCATGTGTTGCTGCTGCGAGCTATCAATAAATTACGGGGCGATTGATTGCTGATAGGCCGCTGCACATAAACCACGGGCTTATGACAGTTTTGGCACAGCATTCGTAGTCGAGTTCGCTGCCTAAGTCTTTCGTTTGGGGCCTAAACGGCAGCAGCAGCAACAACAACAACAGCCAACGACGAAGAGTAATGGCTGTAAACCTTTTTGTCGACACTAATTTTTTTTTTTTCTGCTGCTTTTTCGTTGTTGTTGTTGTTGGTGTGTCGCGCGCGCGCATTAAGCCCCCAGTTGTTGTTGCATGTTCATGTTAATGCTGTCCAAACGATCAGTCACCAAGCCAACAACAATGACAACAACAACAGCAACAACAACAAGAAGCGGTCGAGCCGCTGTCCTCTGTTTTGTAATAATTTATCAGTTTAGTCTTCACAACAAAGATAAAATAACGATAATTTTAACCACTTTAATGGTTTATTAATTTATGACCCTTCAAGTTCTTCACTTTCCACTCACCGCCGCCGTCGACAACGAAGAGGCCTGAGATTTTTCTTGCCTGTCCCTCTTTTTTTTTTTATTTTTATTTCTGTTTCTGTGCCTGTGTTTTGGGAAGGTAGATTTCACACCAATTTTTCTTGTTACTACCGCGCTTCCTCTCTCTCTGGGCCTTTTGTCTCAGGCTGCCTCCGTCCAGCGTTCTTGGGGTCCGATTCCGATTTCGATCCCGCTCCCGCTCCTGCCCCCAGTTCCATTGATTATGGGTTTTATAGACCGCTGGCCATATGTATTTAATCCGATTTTTATTGTTTCTACACTTTTGTGTGTCCGCCCGTCGTATGCGTGTGTTTACCAAATGCATCAATGGGCAATGGGCAATGGGCATTTGGAACTGACGATGGGAAGGTGCATTTTCGTTGGAATTTCGGTGCAGTGGCAGCCGCAACAAGGCCACTTTATGGTCAGTCATTGTAGTAAAGCGCGCGGTTAGTGGTCGCCTTTGGTCTGGAATTTTTAATTTGAATTTTACAAGCAGCAGCGGCGCTTCGGGTGTGAACCGCAGAGAAAGTTCTTAGATGGTGCACTGGTAATGCTTCCAAATCCCAGATGCCAGATCCATCTGGGTGGCCCCGGCCCCTGCCCTGCAATCCGATACCCATTAATGATGATTAATGGGGCTGCGCTGCGATTATTGTTTGGTGGGTTGCAGCATGTTCGGTAATTGCGAACAGGTTGCCAAAAGGTTGGGAAAACAAACCACAAACTGCTACCTGGCCCATCCCCTTTTTGGCCAGCTCACCTCCGCCTCCTCCCTTTTTGTGGATTTCTAAGCCGCTTTTGGCTCGAGTTCGGTTTTTCGCTGTAGGACCGACCGGAGTCGGCTGATCCCACGGCTAATCTTGTAGGGAAAACAAGATCACAATTTTTGTGCAAGCCGAAACAAAAACACGAGGACCGCTTGTTATTGATATGCCTGGCAGATCGCAGATAGCTGATCTCCGATCTCGGATCTCGGATCTCTGTTCCCCGATCGCATTATGTTCCTGGCTTGTTGGCAAGCCGCAAAAGGCAGTCCTCACAGTCCTTTCAGTCCTTTCGGGCCCATTGTTTCACTTTGGGCTGGCCCGCTGCAGCCCCGGATCTGTGAAAACCTTTTTGACTTGTTGGGCTTGGCAATTGGATGCTTAACGCCAAATTAGATTAGCAAACTAATGCCAATACCTGGGCGGCCTGCCTGCACAGCGTGTTTGATTTCAGATTGTGTAGTACTTGAAAAGGAGCGTTTTAATACAGAATTGTGTTTTACCACAACTAAAGTCCTATATCCATAACTCTATATTTTCTTGCTCGATGATTTTTTATCTAATTGTCAGGAACATTCATTGCATAACTCCATTTGCTCGTTGGAAAATTAAAGTTTAAAAGAAAATCTATTTTTGTGATGGGTGAGATCTTTTTCTGCTAGGTTTGTCAAGGTTTTTTGGGTATTTTATGGCTTATTCTTTTTCATTAAATAATAATTTTTAAATTTGTTGAAGTTCTATTTAGATCAGATTTAATAAAACATTTAAATTTATATATATATATATAAACGCAAATCCTTAATCACAATTTTCCCTTTCCACTTGCAGATTCCTCGATCAGCTCCCACGTGCACGGCTGCTTCACACCGGAGAGCACGGCGCTGCTGGAGAGCGGAGTCCGGAAGCCGCTCGGCGAGCTCTCCATCGGAGACCGCGTCCTGAGCATGGCCTCCAACGGCCAGGCTGTCTTCAGCGAGGTGATCCTCTTCATGGATCGCAACCTAGAGCAGATGCAGAACTTCGTAGTGCTGCACACGGACGGCGGAGCGGTGCTGACGGTGACTCCAGCCCACTTGGTCAGTGTGTGGCAGCCGGAGAGCCGAGAGCACGCCTTCGTCTTTGCGGACCGGGTGAAGGAGCATGACCAGGTGCTCGTGCGGGATGAGGAGACGGGCGAACTGAGGCCCCAGCGCGTCGTCCAGGTGGGCAGTGTGCGAAGCAAGGGCGTGGTGGCCCCCTTGACCCGGGAAGGAACCATAGTAGTCAACTCGGTGGCCGCCAGCTGCTATGCGGTGATCAACAGCCAGTCGCTGGCCCACTGGGGCCTGGCACCCATGCGGCTCCTCTCGACGGTGGAGGCGTGGCTGCCCGCCAAGGAGCAGCTGCGCAGCTCCCAGCCAAAGGCGAAGGTCGTCAGCCAGGCGGAGCGGCAGAACGGCATCCACTGGTACGCCAACGCCCTCTACAAGGTCAAGGACTACGTCCTGCCGCAGAGCTGGCGACACGATTGATCCCGTCTGGCATGATCCTGTACTGTATTATACCCTGTAGTTATGTATATGCCTAAAGATTGATGTATTTCAATGTTGAATACTATTTATTTACCACACAAAACAAAACAAAACACCCACCCACCCACATGGAGAAGGAGAAGGAGAAGCGATCAAGCAAAGAAATCAAAACGAAAGAGAAAACACTGTTAAATGTCCTTGACTTATTGTTTTTGCAAACATTTTAGCTGTAAGTAGGCAATCCTCGGCGCAGATCCTTTTTTTCAACTGGAAATATCCCGAAGAACACGGACGACTGTTACTGTATATTATAGTGGAATTGAATTGAGGTGCGGCGGCCAGTTCAAGCCATTGGATATAAATATATCGTACTTTGTATATAGATGAAGCATTATAGTGACTGAATACTTTATTGTAATTGTGTATATAATACTTAATAGTTAACTGCGTATTTATACTTAATATTTAATAAAATATAATGAAATTGTTTGATAATTGCAAAGGTGTTTTTATTTGGGATCGATATATTGGTTATTTTATAAAGTTTATTTTTAGGGAACTTTTATTTAATGTTGTCTCCAGCACTTCGGTTCTTATTTAAAACTAGTTAATTTGAAGTCAAATAAAAGATTCACAGAGTATTAATCTTTGCTTTTTACAGCAGCTAACTTACTGTTTACTTTTTGAACTTTTGATTTTTCACCCGCCAATTCATTTACAAGAATACGGTCACCTTGCTGGCAGGGCTGCCAACTTGATTAAGGCGGAGTGCTGGAGCAGTCAGCAAATAACAGTATGCAGTCTCAACAAGTACAGTTTGGCAAGATTTTGTCCTAGTTTGACTTTTGCTACCTGGCCACACTAAGTGTTTATAAACAATTTGTAGTTTTTATTTAAATGCTTCTGTTTTGCCCCTAATTATTGTTATTTGCTAAAAAGCTAGCGTTTCACCTCCGGAACTCCCAGTTCTCCAGAGCTTCCTCCCACCGCACCACCTTGTGAATCAGCTGGCAAACAACGATGAATGTTTGCCGTTTGTGTTTGGCAAAAGACGCCAACTTTTCGGCCAAATTATACATAAATGCCACGGCTGCCATGAGAATTATGGTGTGCACGTCGCTGGAAATCGATTCCGAAGATGGCCTGCCGCAGCACATTTGTCCCGCTTGTCGTCTGCGGCTCGAGGAGATCTACTGCTTCCGTAGGCGCTGCCAGGCTGCAGATCGGCGACTGAGACACCACAAAGCCCTCCAAAATCAGGGGAACGAGACAGATCTTGTGGTAGTGGAGAAAATGGAAGGATACGCGGGGGAGGAAGCTCTCCTGCAGGATGTGGAAGCGTGCACGACCACCGCCTGTTCCGAAAGCAACGCCCAGTGGCGTCTGCAGGCGGCCCAGCTCATCCGCACAGAGATCGACGCCTACAAAAAGGAGCTGCTGGGGACCTGCAAGCAGGCTGTGCGCGCGGATATCGAAGCGGAGGTCAGGGCGGAGCTGCAGGACGTGATCCTGGCAGAGGCCAAGCAGCAGCTGCGCCTCAGCGTCTTGGACGACGTCTTCTGCGAGGTGGAGCGCTTCTTTGTGCGCAAGCGCAGCGAGGCGGTATACGAGCAGATCAATGGTTCCGAAAGCTTCTGCTCTGACTCCGTTCAATTGTCCGATGGCTTCTACGAAGCGGACGAAACAGAGGAGCTCATGGAGTCCAATGATGTAGTGGAGCTACTGGGTAATATATTTCCTTTTCGTTAGTTACCCGCTTTGCTTTATTATATGAAATTCTTTTACAGACGACGAGCCAGACCCCAGGAGACAGCTTACCAGCACAGCAGTGTCTACTGCTCCACTAGTTCCCGTGCCCATGGTCGAGATCAACATGAACGACACTCAGCTGAGCCACCTGCGCGAGGAGTTCAACACCGATGCCTTTCTGGGCAAACAGGAAACTCCTCAGAAGACTGTAAAGCCTAAGAAAGTTCGCTTCGAGACTCCGAAGAAGAGGAGCAGGAGATTCTGCCGAAAACACAGTACATGTAACCGGTACTCCCTGGCAGCTGGCGAATCCGCAAACTGTGTGCGCTGTCGTCTCAGGGGGGCAAATAACCTAAATCGCTCAGCGACGTAGCCAGCACTTAGTAACAAGGAGTGCCTAATTACAAAAAACATATATGTGTAAACTCAACAGGAGACCTTAATCGCGTAGCATATATAACTTTAATACTCAAACTTTTTTTTCCTGTTTATACTCCATAAATAATTTTTTGGGCACGAAAGCAACTAAGATAAGTCATAAGTTAAACTAAGCCAGAAGGAAAGTCCTTTGTGTCAAATGAGATTTAATTTCCTGTCTTTTAACTCTTAATGTCTGAATGTAAAACAGAAAAGGTAATGTCCCGAATAATGGACCACAGACTTATTATTTTATTACATGTAAAAAACAATATAATATTCGTAAAATCAAAATTGAAATGTTTGGTGTTTAAGAGTTGGGATACTAGTAATAAATTTAAACTATAATCTTAATTGTTTTAAGTCATAAAATCGAAACATTTTAAAGGGCTTAAGCGTCGATGCTGTTCGTTAACTTATTTTTATCAATTCTATATAATTTAGTGTATTTCGCCTAGGTCAATCACAAAGTTTATTCCATAATTCAACAAGTCAACTCCATCTAGCTTAAAAACGGCGATGTGGCTTTGCTTGTTCAGAAAGAAGGTATTTTTTGCCGCCCTGCCTGCGGTCACATTGTTTGCGATGCCAGAGACGCCGCCGAGTAAATAAGTGATTTATTTACCTAAAATAACCGACTCCATGGATGAACCGCCGTCGTATCCCGATTTGGCGACCCTGTGCCGCCTGTGTCTGAAGGAGCACCAGGACGCTTACACGATCTTCGAGGAGGACGACACGCAGCTCTCAATCCCTGTCCGCCTAATGGCCTGTGTTGCTTTGGACGCGAAGTCCACCGACAGTTTGCCCAAGAAGCTTTGCAGCGAGTGCCGCTACCAGCTAGAGAAGTCCTTCCTCTTTCGGCAGCGCTGCCAGGCGACGGAGAAGAAGCTGCGCAAGCACATACGCCTGGTGGGCCTGGGAAAGCGGAGCCGCGTCTTCTGCAAGGATCCGGACGACTACGACGAGGATGAGCTGGAGTTTGAGGACTCGATAGCGTTTATCGAGACGCAGGACAAAGTTCTGAAGTTGGCCGACGAGAAGTGGCGCGAGGACTTCAAGGAGCAGCAGGCGGCGGAGTTCAACAAGCGGCTGGTGAAGTCCCGAGTCGAACTTCGGGCTAAACTGGCCACTGAGCTGCGCAAGGGCCTGGCGGAGGAGGTGCGCAGCGAGGTGCGCGAAGAGCTTGCAGAGGAGGTGCGCAGCAGTGTTCGGGACGAGCTGCGCCACGAGGTGAGCGAGGAGATCCGCAAGGAGCAGCTAGCCATGCTTCTGGGGGAACTGGAAGTATACCTTACCGAAAAGAAGGCCGGCCAATGGGAAGCCTTAGATTCTCCTGAGGCAGACCCAAAAGAGGAGGTCAAGGCCCCTCGTGATATTCTCTCCTCGTCTCCTGGGCAAAAGCCAAAGCCTCAACCCAAACGCAGCCTCAACTCCACCTGCAAGGTTCCGCTTCCCATCCTAATGAAAGCGGAACAGGATGAGGAATTCGTGCTAGATAGCGCTGTAGACAACTCGACTGCTGAGGAAGCCAACGTGGACTCTCTGGATCTCGAAGAAGAAGTGCCCACGGAGGCAGGGGCCGACTTTAATGACATAAAAATGGTCGGAGCAGGCGATGTGGTACGCACCGAGGATGGAGAGATCTACATTATCAACGCGAATAGCTCGGATGATCCCAAGCCCGACTCCACACCTGAATTCGACGAGGACAACGACATCACCTCCTACAACAGTAAGTGGAAAACCATACAAAAATAAGTTATTTTTAATCCCATTTAACACTTTGCTTAGTCAAGGAAGATGGCGAGATTCAGTTTAGCGGAGAGAAGACTGAGCAAATCGAAGATGTGGTGGTGTTTAACTTGGACGGCGAGATGGCCGACGAGCAACAGGTCTTCAAATTTGACGAGAATGTCATTATTATGGTAAATAATTAACTATTATTTGGAGACACCCAATAAACCACTTTCTTTGCCCTTTTCAGGGAAAGGAGCAGGCCAACAGAGATGATCAGCCACCCGTGAAGCGGAAAAGATCGAGTGAATTTGTGTTCAAGCACGCATCACTAGCGCCACAGCCAAAAGCCGGGCGAGTAACGGACACGGTTAAGTCGTTCCAATGCCAGATGTGTCCTGTGGCCTTTGCCACGCAAAAGCTGCTGACTCGACACCACACAGCCCACATTAAGGGCATGAAGAGCGGCAAGGGCGGCACCCTTAAGTGCCCCATTTGCTCGCTGCAGCTATCCTGCGCCAGCTCCCTCAAGCGCCACATGATTATTCACACGGGGCTGAAGCCCTTCAAGTGCATCGAGTGCGACCTGTCCTTCTCCCAGCGCGAAGTTCTTAAGCGTCACATGGACACCCACACGGGAGCCAAGCGGCACCAGTGCCCGCAGTGCTCGAGTTGCTTTGCCCAGAAGTCAAACCTGCAGCAGCACATTGGCCGGGTGCACATGGGCAACTCCCGGACCCACAAGTGCCATCTGTGCCATCGTAGCTTTAACCATGTTTCGGGCCTGAGTCGCCACCTGGTCACCCACGCCGGCGTCATGTTCACCTGCAAGCAGTGCGGGCGTCAGTTCAACGATCGCAGTGCTGTGCAGCGTCATGTGGCGAACGTGCACAAGATCAAGAACAAGGCAGTCGACTACATATCTGAGCCCGAGATTAGCGAAATGGAGTTTCAGGCTGTGGAAGAGTCCTAAGGGAGTAGTCGTTACTTTCGGTGGACTGTTCATCCTAGCTCAAGGTTGGTTCCCCTACTCCACTCACACACATCAACTTTGCTCTGAATATATTACAACTTTATTCGCGAACTTGAAGTGCTCACAACAGTTGGCACTAAATATCATCAACATGATAGTGTTTAAACATTTAGAAAACATGCAGCGTTAAACAGTTTAGCAAACAAATACAAATTGGAACATTTGGAACAGCTCTTTAACAAGATACCATATAGCTAGACGTACATTTTACAATATCGTTTAATAAATACCACATAAGACGATGTACAATATGATAGGCAAATACAAGTATTTTTAATAAACGAAACTCCTCTACAAATACTTTAAACTTAAGCTAAACGCCGAAAGCGGGTCTTAAAATACGCCCAAGAGTAAACAAATGGTCGCGCCTGCCATTCGAATGCAAATACAATGGCTAAATGCAACATATAATATTTTCTTGAATAATCGGAAGCGCCTTTCAAGTGAGATTGCCTAGGGAAACAAGCCCGAACCGAATCGAAACCGTTTCATTTCTGGTTAATACGTTGTAAAGCCAATAACAATCCAATATGCACCCTAGCCTAATTAATAACGAGAAAGCTCCTAACTCCTGCGACCCATCTCCCGCTGCTAGTCTGAGTTGGTCAGCGAACTGCGCTGCGACTCCAGCGTATTCGAGTCGTGGCGCTGGCGCAGCATCCGCGGCTGGCTCGCGGACATTTTGGAAAAGTCCTTCATTACGTTTTTGTACGTCTCGTCCTCCCCGTTGTACTCGTCGTTGGGGCCAATCTCGTCGTTTAATCGTGTCAATCGAAGTCTAAAAAGGGATTTGGTTAATATATTTAGGTAAATGCTTTGTTATCTAACTCACAGTGTTACAATATCGGCGTTTTTCTGGTCGACCGCAATGTCCAACGCCTTTTTCCCATCACTGGAGGCCAGGTCGTAGGCAGCTTTATGCTTCAGCAGAAGATAGACCTGGGCAATGTGGCCCTTGGCCGTGGATATGTGCAGGGAACTGTAGCCCAGCTCGTCAACCGCATCGATGGCAGCCCCGTTCAGCAATAGGTACTCGCAGGCCATCACAGAACCGGAGATCACGGCCTGGTGCAGGAACGATCGCTGCCGGTCCTGCGGATTCTTCCAAAGCTTGTCGGCGCCCAAGGCAAAAGCCATGCACATTACGGGCAGGTTGTGCACCACCGAGGCCATGTACAGCAATTGGTTAGCGTCCAGCTGCGAGAAAGGCAGCTCTTCCGGCAGCTCCGCATCCGACTCGCCATCGGTGCTCTCCTGATCGCTGCCCAGAATGCCAGGAGTTTCAAATGTGTCCAGGGCCAGGTCATCTCCAATAACCAGCAAATCGTCGCGAGAGATACTCAGCGACATCGAGGGAATGTTGATGGATTCGTCATCATCGTCATCGTCCAACTCGTCGCCCGTCTTGGCCGTGTTATAGATGCTCGGATCGTCGCTCAATGTTTTTGGCAGCGGTCGCTGCTTTTGCCTCCGCCGCAGCTTCTTTACAGCCCACTTGCGGGTGCCGCCCAGCGAGAGATTGGCCCGCTTAGCGATCCCGATGCCGCTGCCGCCGCTTTCTCCGTCTTCCACTATGCCGCCGCTGTCTATGCTCAAAACCTCGGCCGTCTCGCTGGCCAGCAGCTCCTGGGGCTTAGGCATACAGCACACGAACCGCCGCTCCACATACTTGGCCTTGATCCAGGCCTCGCGCACTCCGATCTCACACTGCTCAGTAGGCTTCTTAAGTAAACAGTCATCGCCAACGCGTGCCTCATAGATACGGTTCACCACCTCATTGCCAAGCTCCATCATTACCTTCACGTTCTCCGTCTCCCATGCATCCAGCGTCAGGGAGCGTACCTTGCTGTAGTGGACACCCAAGCTGCGGTGCACGCCAGAGCACTCGATGCACAGGGTGATGCCCAGGTTAATGGAAGCCCAGCGCGGTTCAGGGCTCCTGCAGTCGCAGCAGTAAGCGTTGCCCGGAATATTCAGGAACTCCTCCCAGTGGCTGGGGGCAGAAAAAGCAAATGGGTCATAAAACATACGGAATTTCTGGGTGATTCAAGCAAACATACATTCTTCGCTTTGCGGGCAGAGCGTTGGGTGTGTTCGTCGACTGCGGTCGTGAGTGGTGAGTGGAGTCATGCTGAATGGCTGCCCCAATGCTATGATGCAGCGCTGAAATCCACAGCGAAAGCATGTCCGCGGAGTCAGCCTGCAGGATGTGGGATCTAAAAAATCATTAGAAGAATTTATACTTCGTATTTATAGCCCAACGGATATCGACTACTCACTTGGTCGGCGAGATGACCTCGAAGCAGAAGCGCCGGTCGCCTTCGTTTACCGGACGGACGCTGCAGATGCGTAGGTCCTCCTCCATGACCGAGAACGAGTCCTCGTTGCTGCGTTTTCTGCAATGCGAATCCAAATCACTTCAGCGTACGGCCAACACATCACAATACACCACACAACAAAAACATCACAGAAATCAAAAGTTGCAAACAAAAGAAGACGATTAACTAAGCAAGCAGATGGGATGGGTTTTCCAGATGGACAAAATGAGGAGCAGTAAGCAGCGCGCACCCACCTGTAGACGAGCTGGTTGTCGCTCAGGTAGAACCAGCGCCGGCACCAGGTCTTAAAGCCCTTGGACTTCTTCTTGAACAAGTAGCCCTCGATCTTGTTGGAGGTGCTGTTGGTGTTAGAGTCGCAGTAGCGGTTAACACTCATGTGGCGGTTTTGCATTGCCTTTTCCAGTTGCTGGTAGTCGCCCCGAAGCGCGTTCAAATCCTCGCTAATGTTTTTAAAGAACTCGTCGAAGTCGTTGCACAGGTCGAAGCCCTGGTGGTAGTAAGTCACGCACGCCTGATAGTAGTCCAGTAGCTGCCGAAAAAAGAGCAGGGGAGATCAGCATGAGAACGTGCCGCAAGCAAAGAACAGCAGTGATTATTATCCAGTACCCGGCAGCGACAACCCAACTCATAGCACTCCCAATAGACAACTGAGCGCGCTGGCCAACGCATAACTGACTCAACATGCGGATCAATGGTTATAGATATGCAACACACACAGAGGCACATTTATATCACAACAGTGACGTCATAACAATAACAAATCCCTCAAACTTATTTACTTGGCGCTCCATTCATTGCGTTTAGGGGCGATAAGCGATATCTATCGACACCTTGGCCTTTCCTTACCGTGGAGAGAATGGAGGGGACCTTGCGAGCCTGCGCCAGCGTTATGTAGTTGACGTAGTCCAGGGCGGTGTGTTGGAAGCACGACTTGGATGCGGAAAGGATGTTTGCTGCCTCCTGCACCTCCTGCGGTCGGTTTTTACTGGCCTGTAGTAACAAAGGGATTCAGCATCAAGTGAAGGAATATGTTTCATCCATAAGCCCAACACACCTGTGCGTTTTTAATCAGCGCATTGTCATAGCCCTCGGAAACCTTGAGAAAGTGTCCCTTGTAGTCCTTCACCTGGTTGATGTCGTCCTTGACGAACACACTGAGATTTTTCAGCACCGTTCGACTAGCCTGGTCCAACAGAATGGTGTGGAACTTGTTCATCTCCTGCAAAAGAGTCACGACATGAGGTATTTATAGTAATTTCCCTAGCAAAGGACCCCACCTGGAAGCAGTGAATCAGCTTGCCCAGCGCATTGTGTGCGTTCTTGTTGTCGAGGAAGTGCTGCTGCAGATCCCACAAGGACATGGCGAAGGCGCTACAAAAATACAGAGAATGAATGCCAATGAATATGCATGAGGATGGAAAACTGCGCAGTGAGTTGTTTACCTCTGGTTCTTGACATACTCCTTGCCCGAGTCCACGGCCACATTGCATAGCTTGATGATTTTCTCCAGCCGCTGCTCCAAGTGCTCGATGTCGCTCTCCTCCTTGGACACAAATTGTCTGGCAAAACAAATTGAAAACGTTAGCAAATTCTTGCCGAGATGTAAACAAACGTTGGGTATAAGTATGGGTATGGGGAGTGGGAAAGCTGACGATTAAAATTGCGTTTGCCTGGCTCAGCAGGGTAAATATTATCTGCCAGCTTAATCAAAGAAGTTATCGCGGGGGCAGCGGCGAACGCACGAGGCTCTCACTCTGCCTCTGTTTATGTTGACACTTTTAATTTATGCGGACTTATTAAAGCGTTGTGTGCGCTTTCAATTGAATACGGCTCGCCACAAAATAAAGCCCGTCCGGGGACAAGTTTTTGTATCACTCTGTTGCGTCTTCTCCTGGTTTTCTCGCCTTTTCTCCTGTCCCATCCATCGATTTGTCGTGCTGTGCTTTTGTTTTAATTTTGTGCTTGCTTTTTTACTTACTCATGCGGAGGTTTTATAACTATTCTAACCAAAAGTGTTCACTATGGGGAAGGAAATATTTCTGACCCAGTAAATTATATGAATTCTAGATCAATATGAAGCAATTTGAAAGCTTTTCTTCTCTTCATAGGCGCTTGTTTTAGGGCATCAAATTGTAGTACTTTCTATAAGAACGATTGAGTCGAATGCGCAATTTGGTGTTGCTTTTGAAGATTATTTTTTAAGCTTTGCATTTTATCGACTATTACTCTTCTACAAAGTCTGAAATCAGAGGGCTCTGTTAGAAATTTATAAAAGGTTGGAGTTAAATAAAACCTTTTTACAATTTCATGCAGACTATTTAAGAAGACAGTAGAATCCACATGTGTTCTGAGCTGCGGACCCCAAAGCTAGACCTAATTTAGTTTTTTTTTTTTTTCACTGGAGATGCTGCAGGTGCCATGGCAAGTAAGAAGAGGGGATTGAGCTGATGGTAAACGAGTTATAGCCGCTTCTGTGCACCGTTTACGAGGGAAAGCTTTGGTCTTAGGGCGCGATTAGTGGAGAAGAGGCAATTTCGGTGAAATCTTATCAATCAGCGCGACCATACAGCGTTTGTCAGGCCAGACGATTGAGAGTTGAGCATCGGCAATTAACGAGGGAAACGGAAAAGGGGGAGGTAAATTCCACAGTGCTGACGGTTCTGCTCCCAGTGCAAAGTTTGTTCGATGGATGATTAAGCCGAGTTTTCAGCTAGTCGGGGAGGTGGTGGGATGAAGGGGAATGGTGGGCTGTATCTGGTTTTTGATAGCAACCAGTCACGCTACATGGACGGCTTGCTGGAACGATTGCAAATCTCGGCAGCCAAAAGCGGAAGCGGTGCAAATAAGGAGAGGAATTTGAGGGTAGGGCGGGGGCGGGGTGGGGTTATATCCACCTGAATCTGGGAGAATCCTTCAGGCACTCCTCGAACTCTATTGTGGCGCGCATTGTGGCCCAAAACACGAAACACTGACACACGCACTTGCACTGTTGGCTATTCTTGATATTCGCTAATTGAGGCCTGCGAAAATGTTGGCCTGTTGCTGCTTTCCTGGCGATTTCGAGTCGCGTTTCGAGGGCGGCACTTGAGAACCTAATTGTGGGCAGCGGAGGGTGAGGGGGCGGTTTGCATCCTCGGCGATCGACGGCCACACGCGTAGAGTACTGGCCCTGATTAGCGAATCTCGCCGATTTACGCGATTCAGGGGCCAAATTACGGAAATTTACAGCGCGCAGACAACAAAACAAACTGAAACGTCTCACTTTCTACTTGCAGTGTGACCGCGTCCAATGCGCTAATAAATCCGGGATGGCTGCACAGCTTCAGAAGGTCAGATGCTTTGGCGGGCATTATTTTTTTCTCCTGTTTTTAGGCCTTTGAGAAGGTTTTAATTCCACAATTGTTTTGATTTCGAAAATCAGTATTTGAAGAGCTGAATTGGTGCTTCAGATGAAGCTAATATATAGTTAATTGCTTTAATGTTTTTAATTGTGCTGAACTTGCCAGACTGCTGCATTTCCAAGTAAATGTTTAAGAGTGAAACACTTAAGACGGGCTAAAATAGCTATTTGGGCTCCAATTCAAATTATTTTATTTTAAAACGCTGTTCTACAGCATTGCCAGCTCAGAGTTTTAGGGTGACCGCATTCACCAAATACTTTCAGTGCTGCACAGCTCCAAGTTAGTCACTGTCCAACACCGTTTCATTGTTCTGTTCTTCTTTCTGCTGGTGCTGTTTTGGTTTTTGTGCAATTATCAACTTTAGAACGCACTTATACCCAATGCACATGCCTTGTGCCCCATGCTTGGGAGTGCCTAGTGCCAGTTTCATTTATAAAACTATGAGTTTCGCACAATCTTCGACGCCGCTGGCCAAGTGAGAGTCTCACGCCCCCTCATGTGTTTACCCTTTGTCTTGCGTTCTATTTGCGTTTCGTGTTCGCTTTAAGTAGCCTCATTTGCATAAAACTCGTCTTTACGTCACAACTCGCGAGACCAGAAAAGGAGTAGCAAACACACCCATTCCGGAAGGGAATCAGGAACCGTTGACCTGACCGAGACAGCTGTAACAGAATGTGGAAGTGCCACAAGTGCGGCAAACCCGTTTACTTCGGTAATACAAGCACCACAAAGCACCCACGCACACACCAGCACACAAACTGATACCGATCTGTAAATAACTTGTAAATTATTTTTATTTCTTCCCCGCACAGCGGAACGTAAACAATCACTTGGCTACGACTGGCACCCGGAATGTTTGCGCTGCGAGGAGTGCGGCAAGAGGCTGAATCCCGGTCAGCACGCTGAGGTTGGTTTATCACCTGTTGGTCATATGATCTTGCTCATCTCTGATTCGCTTTCAGCACAAAGGAGTGCCTTACTGCCATGTGCCCTGCTACGGAGCACTGTTCGGGCCCCAGCTTTTTGGCCACGGCACCCGAGTCGAGTCGCACAAGAGCTACGGGGTGAAGGGGGCCCAGAAGCCAGTGGCGGCCCAGGTTAATGGGCCCGCTCTGCCGCGCGACCACCTGGAGTCCAAGCTAAAGGTGCAGCACTTAACAAGGAAACCTGAAGCCCGTGAATCATACAATTTCATTTTTAATGCCAGGTCTACAACCAATTCTACGACAACAAAAGCCTGGAGATTCGAAGTCGCGAGGTAAACAACCGCCTGGTGCTAGAGGGAGCGCTGCGTGTCTACTGGGGCGTGCAGGGAGTGATTCACCTGAAGGAGGACGACGACCAGCGGATCCTGGTGCGCAAGAGGAACTCCTGTCGTGTGTCCAAGGCTGCAAATGTAAGCAGTAACCTTTTATGTAAAGATTAAAAATAACAATTTATTTGTCATCCGCAGGAGAGCAGCTCGGATAAGGAAAATGAGGCCAGCGAGTCGCTGGCGCCGCCCACAACCACAACTGGCGAAGTGGACCAGCTGTCTACGGATGTCTCCCTGTCGGAGAGCATGACTTTCGACTCATGCAGCCTGAACGAGATCTCCGAGCTGCCCACCACCCCAGAAGATGCCTCGGCTAATACCACAGCGAGCAGCAAGGAGGTCAGCAATGGTAAGGTCTCAAACGATGACGAGGACACGACCACAACGGACTCTTCCGGCACTTTGGTGGAGGCTCCCACAGCAAGCACAAGTTGCGTGTCCAGCACGCTGCCTTCCAAACTGGACCATCTGGAGAAGCTAGACTGGGACGACATCGACGATTTGCTGCAGGTGGAGAGACGTCACAATGAGAAGGATCGCATCTACGAAACGATGCCCGTCAAGCTGCCGTCGTCGCAATCCTCCAGCGACAGTTCGCCGAGCAAATCATCTACGGACAACACGACAACGACCACTGAATCAAGCTCCACCCAATCGGCCACTACCAACAGCAGCAGTTCGGATAACTTTATGACCGCCACTGGCTCGTTGACGACCAATACCAACACGCAGAATACCACAACAGTGAGCACCACTGAGACCTCGCTGGACAACTTCGAGACGTGCGATGATACCACTCTGAAGCCTATGGATTTCGAGGACTTCAAGCGCAGTGTGCACCAGGATTATGTGAATGGAGCCAACTCGTTTAAGGAACCCAACGAGGGCACTTTGAAGCGAAACCAGCCCATCGATCCCTCTCGCATCCACGACTCCCTCAAGCTCTACGGCGAGAATTCGGCAATGAGCAAAAGCTTTAACTGCGAGCACGCGTTGCGCTCCATAGATCCCTCACTTATCAACGACACCATGAACCTGCGCAGCAGTGTGGGCTCGCCCCGCTCCACGCAGCGCCAGTATGCCTTGCAGAAAAGCGGATCGGCCTCCGCATCCACAGTGCCCAGCAGGGAGCAGAAAAAGCCATATCAACAGGGACGGCAGCTTTTCGAGAAGGGCATAAACCGCTCGAAATCGGGACCTAGCTGCTTTGTGTACTCGGACAGCGATGACGACGATGAGGCTACCCTGCGTCCCCAACGCCTGGCTACCATGCGGCGCAGCGACATCCCTCCCCGGTACATTAAAATCCAGATGGACTGCTATCCCAAAGAGAACGCTGCTGGCGGCAGCGAGGGTGAGTCCAGTCGTGCGGATGCTCCGTCCATTACCAGCGGAGCTGCTGCTGGTGACGAACTCACCCAAACCGATGAGTTGTATACAGCAAGCGAGGGCGTTGCAGGTCCGGATGGAGACGGAGCTGGATCGGGTGGCTTACACGTGACGGAAGATGGCGTAGTGCTGAGGAGACCCCCGCGGACTGGAGCTGCAGCAATTAAGCGACGCAGTGGCAATCGCCGGTGAGTGGTTTATATTTATATTTCTGGATCTGTTTTGTAAATAAGTTCTTTTATAAACAGTTCTCGTACCAAGCTGAAACGTCGGTGCTCTATTAACGGTCACTACTACAATCGGGAGACGTCGTTCTTCACGCCGCCTTATGGTTCTCAAATGTCTGTGTGGGTATCTTCGATGGTGACCACGACAGAGGTTATTAACTTGGTGCTGGAAAAGTACAAGGTGGACAGTTCACCGGGTAACTTTTCCCTCTTCATTGTACGCGACAACGGAGAACAGAAGCGTCTGAAGGATGACGAATATCCTCTGATAACGCGTGTCACCTTGGGGCCTCATGAGGATGTGGCTCGTATGTTTTTAGTGGACTCGCGTAAAACGGATGAAATCAGGCAAGCTACTCCGAATCCTTTAAACTTTCAACCGCTTATTATTTTCCTTTACCTTGACAGTAATGAAGTTGCTCAATTTTTAAATCTATCGCTGCCCGAGTGCCGTGCTATCCTGGAGCGTTACGAACAGGAAGTGGACCGTGAAGTGGCCAAAATAAAGGAAAGGTGGGTTTCCAATGGTAACACTTTCCAGAATCTCTGCCTAATTGGAAGTAATTACTTTCTTGCAGATATGCTGAATTGCGACGCCGTATTGTGAGCCGCATGGAATCTCTAAAAGTGCATTTGTAAAACATGAACGGAATCTCTAGCAGAAGAGCAATTTTTTATTAGCCATAACATGAGTGCGGCCAAAAAGGCGTCGGCAGCAGCCAAGCTAATAAGTATTCACGTTTTTATACAAGAAATATATTTTTATGTAGGATTTAGAGAAAATTACGAATTAGCAACATTAGGCGCCCAGTGAACAAAAAGCAGCTGCTGCACGTCGCAAACATATACTTTACGATTAGGGTTCGATTCTTCCCAGCCGAAACTAACAATCATTTCCAGGCATTTCCATTCGTTTAAAAAGCGTTTAAGACTTGTAACTAACCAAAAAGTAATTATTAATCCACCACATTACCACACCATTTTTTGTTTTGTGTTTAAAATAAAAAAAAAGGGCTTTGCAGTCACGTAAGAAGCGATGTCATGTATCTATTGTACAATGTTTAGCTTTTAAGCCGTGACATGCAGCACAGGTCTTGCTAGTAGCGTGTAGTTGAAAGCCATTTTATCGAGTCATTGAACAAATGTGTGAAAATCAATTTGATTAGCAATTGCAATGCCTGCGAAACAATAACAATAACTGTACACCTACTACATATTGCATAACATGGACTTGTTGATTGAAAATCATTTGGAAATCCAATAAAATGTAAAGTTTTACCATAAAGGCACCGGAGCGGAGTTTAAAGCCCCTTGGCCGCCGACAAATTCCGGCAAGTTACGCGCCCGTAGTGCAAAAGGGCGGACCTGAAGGCGGCCGCAGCAGTCGCAAGTGTGAGCCGAATATTCAAAAAAGGCAGCAACCGGCGCCAGCCGTCCGTACCGAAATGGGGATCAAGTGGAGGCGGAATTCAGCACACACACGGGATGGGGAAACGAACGAAGCCCTGTCCGGCCAAAGCAGCCATCAAAGCACAAGTCAATGATGCCATTATAATAGAGAAGGAGCAGAGGAGCAGCGTGGTGACGACGGCGAGGAAGAGAACGAAAGTAGGCAAGCACAGGCTCGCTCCCATAATAAATGCACACCCCAAGGCTACAGGGAGTGTGTGTGCGTGGCTATTAATTTGAAACTGACAGAGCCTACGGGTCTGGGTCCGGCAACAACGTGGCTGGGACTCCAGCTACAGGGCCACGACAGCGTTGGCCAGCCTCCGAGGCGCGCTGAGCGCTGATGCTGACGCGTTAAATGGTTTTGGGGTTTCCCGGCCAACAGCAGCGGCCAAGCGGCCTGGTCCAAGTGTGCCAAGCGCCAATACATAAAAATCAACAGCCAGCGACGCTAGCAACAAAAAGTCACAAGTCCATTTGGGATGCGAAGTCGCATTAGGCGCCAGTGGCAGGTTCACGACCCGCTGCCTTGGCTCCGGCAATTATTTCTTAAGAGAGCACCAGCTCGCATTCCAGAGCAGTGGCAATGGGAGGCACGAAGAGAGTCCGGAAAATCGATTTTAGACGAATGCTAGTCGCTGTCCTTTTGTTGGTGGTGGCAGTCTGGAAGGGCTTGGCAGTTGTTGCTCGAACAGCAAGGGGATGATGGTCAAGTCGAAGAGAGAGTGTCTGGATGCATTGCGCATACGCAGTGGGGTACACTGCCCGAACGATTAAAGAATAGTTAATATTATTGTTTAACTGGTGACTTATTTTTTAAAAAACTTTGAACTAATGAAAAAATCTTAAACTTTAGATTAAAGTAAAACAAAAGGTTCTTTGTTGCTGTCAGTTTGGTAAAAATCTTATCTTATTGTCCTTAGTAAATATTAGGTTTATAAGTATACTTAAATCTCACCATCTTATATTTGTTAACTTTAAATAGTTGTTTTATAGGTACAGCTTACATGACAACCCTGGTGGTGTCCAGGCGTTTCCAGCGGCTCTCTTAACGCATCCTGCCGCTCTCTTAGCCCATGGCGCTTGTGTCGCAAAATTCCAATGCTGCCTCAGAAGCTCAGAAGCGACTCGAAGGCGCTCAGTTTACGTTTCGGCCGCGTCGCCTTCAGTTCTCCAGTGTTCCGTGTCCAGGCTGCACTTCATCCGCGGAGGCGCCTGAGATTGCAAAAGCAACAACAACAACAAATACAATACCAAACTCATTGTCATTCATAGCTAGTTTCTGCGTGAGTGTGTGTGCATCGCCATTGAGTGTGCGTGAGTGCGTGAACCAAAGGCGTCCGTAGTTTTCCACGGGACAGCGATTAGGACCAGCGAGAGCGGAACCTGTCAACAGGGCGCATCGCTCGAAGCACTTCCTCCGCAACCGCAAGCGCCATAATCTCCTGTTGTTGTTCTCGTTCCTGGACGCCGTTCCAGCCATGAAGCACTCGCCGCTGATTGCCAGCGCTTGTCTGGCGCTGGTGTTGATGTCATCCAGCCTGATTGGCAGCTCGGAAGCCAGAAACAAGAAGAAGTACGTCGGCGAGACGGGCGGCGATTTTGAGTTTATCGATGAGGTAAGTCCCAAATGGCTTCACGGCAGCCCCATTCACTGCCTCCGCTTCCCACCTACTCGGATTCGCAGTCTGAGCCAGATCGGCCTCCATCCCCGCCCCCAGTTTGCCACTCTTCCTGTCTGTCTCCTACTTAATACACCTTAAGCTGACTGCTGACATTTCTCAACGCTCCGAGGGCAAGTGTGCGGGTGCACAAAGAAAAAAACATTTTTTTTTTTTTAGATATTAGCTGATGTGTTTAAGTTAGTTGTTGAAAACAAGACAACACATAAGTTGTTTCCAGTTTTACCATTTTCTGGATCAGAAAAATCACAATTTCTGGAGATATATATCTTCTCTATTGAAATTTTGCAAGTTCCTCAAGTTCCTTAGTTAAACCAATCAACCCGCTGAGTAAATTGGTTAATTACTGGCCAAATGTTTGATGTTTAAATATTGCGAATTAATTGTTTGAATGCATAAAAAAATACTATAAACGCTTTAAAACAAATTAAAATTTTTTCAATGTGTTTTCTGGCATATAGAACGCAATTGCGCTTTTATTTGCCCAACTTTTTGCTCAGCCCGTCGTTGCTGAGGTTTCACACCAACAACTTCCGGTTGTGTTGTTTCTTTTTTCCGCTCTACGTTTCCAGACCCAAAAAAAGAATGCGACGTGCCAATTACTCACGCAAATCCGATTTGTAGTAGGCTCTGTTCCCGTCTTCGAAGAGCTGACCCGGCTGAGCTGGGCTATCTATGGCTCCCCCTTGTTTGGGTCTTTAGCACGCACCTGTCCGGATATCGGAGCCCAATGGAAGACACCAGCCAGCAGGGGAAAATCAATAGCATTTGGCAGTCTTGTTGTCGCTTGGCTGCGCGTAAACTATGAAGTAAGCACTAAGCTGCTTTCAGTCGGTTTGCCAACACGCACCACCCAAGCCTCTCGAACCTCTCGAACCTCTTGGAGCCCACGGGCCACCCGAAAACCCACACGAAATCCCCACCAGAACCAGAACCACCCCCTCATCGATGACTGTTAGTCACAGACGCAACGTCGTCGCATTGTTTTTTTTTCGCCCATTTGCCTGTGTTATTTGCCAGGCGCTTTGCTTTCTCCCCAGCTTTTTTTCTCTTTGGTCTAGTTTCTATTTTATGTTTTATTTATTTTTGTTGTAGTCCGTTTTGTTTGTTGTGTTGTGTTTGTTTTGTTTGCCATTTTGGTTTTATTTCTCTGCGCTTCCTTTCCCTTTTCCCGTTCTCTTTGCTCGGCCATTGTTAAGTCCCTCTCTTCTCTGTGTGTATGTGCTAATAGTCTGCTTTGCCAGTGTGTGTGCGCTAACACACACAATCACACACACACAGAGAAGCGGCCTTTAAGAAAAATTATTGCTTTTCGCAAAAGTTTCCATAGCAAAATAAAAGAAAATCACGAGAAAAAAAGGCATTTGAAATTTTTGGCAGGCACCACATACGCAGAATTTTAAACAGTTTGCAAACCGAATCCACATGTGTCCTTGTATTTGTGCTTTTTGTGCGTGTCACCCATACAAAAGAGTCGGGCAATTTACAGCCTCAGCCTTTGTTTCTGCATAAATTTCACTTTGATGTTCTTAAAATCTTTTATTTTATATTCCTCCAGCTTGTTTTTTATATCGTCTGACTTCCTAATCGCACATTTTCATTTCCTTGTCAAGTTCTGGCAAAAGGGCATAACTTATGTGAAAAGTTTGTATAAGCAAATTGTCTGCAGTGAGAATTGAAATTTCACAAATTTCCTTGACTCTTAAGTTTTGATACATGCCTGATTTTTTTAATTGAAAAGTTTTAATTCTGAGTTAAGAGCTTTCTTGCACACAACTTGGCTCAAACATTTGTGGGAAAATCGTTTTCAGCTTAAGATTTAAGCAACACATACGAGGCAAATTCATATCATAAAAAATCATATTTTGTGTATCCCAAGGTAATTTGGCAGAAAGGCGGAAGTAATCCCAGCCAGAAGGAAATGGCCCCCACGAAGTATGCAGCAGAAAATAAATAACCATAAACAGTTGACGTTAATCAAGCACAAAAAAGGCATCTCACAGATACGCACGCACACAGCGACAAGCAGATAGAGGCCATAGAATTCCGTTATGATTTATGCATGGTATACATTTCCATTTCCATTTCCATTTCCCGGTCCAATTTGGATCCGTTTTGTAAGCCTTGCATTAGCAGTAAAATGATAATAAATTAGCTTAGACGGCAAGGAATTCGCCTGATTTGCAGGCTGTCAACTTAGCAATAATCCCCAGTCATTCATAGCTAGTTTTCCACCCCCCTGAATTCTCCTCTATAAGCATAATCAGCCAGACAAACAGCACTTTCAGCTCCTAGTCTGCGAGTCAGATGCTCTTATCCATCGATTACCGACAAATAACGCTCTGTTTGTCAGCAGAAAATAAATCTTTGCATTGTGCATTTTGCAATTTGAGCGCAGGGAAATTGTGTCGTCGCAGCGCAAAATAAAATGAGAATAAAGTAGAAGTAAGCTAAGGCCCCGGGCCCAGACTTTAGCTCCGGATCAAACACAATGTGAGTACAGTGCGTAATATATGCAAACGTCGTATGCTCCGTCGTTGGTTTTTTGTGTGTGAAATAGCTGCCAGCCATAAAGTTGATATCATGCATATCATATTTTGTATAAGCGGCACTTAGATCTGTAGACACTACCCATATGTAAATCCCACAGAAACACCTCCGCTCGCACAGCGAAACTGAAAACTAAATCAGAATGGGAGAAAATTACAGTATAACTTGTGGCTGAATTCCTCCCCCTGGTCAGTGGTTTAGGATCCATTTTTATGAGCACTAGATGGATAATAGCAGGTCTCAGCATTCGTTTGACCCCGTCTCAGATAAAATGTGTGTAGTGCAAGTTATGTAATAAACTTTTATGTTGTCAAACTGTTGCATAAATTGCCAGCACGCAGGCAAAACTTTGCAGGATGCTAACTAGGATCTGTGATCTGGGTGTGTGTGTGTGTGTGTGTGTGTGGACCAGGCCAGCAGGGACATCATGGCCCGAGAAGTTATAAAAATGGCTGTAAAAGTTAACGACATAAGTATTCGGCTGTCTGGCTATTTGGCCCCGGCATTAGCACCTATTTACGGTTTCCGAATCGGGGCAAATGGAGGTGCTCTCAACACAGGAGCTTAGCGAAGTTCAGGTGCAGACAGCCAGCTAACTTGGTGCGGAGTTCGTTTCGTTGGGGTTTGATTAGCATTGCAATTTCCCGAGCCATTCCCACGGTTCCCTGGCTAAGCAGATTTGCATATTGCATGCCAGAAACCGAAAAACAGCGAGGGAACTCCAGCAGCTGAAATGTCTGAAGGCAGCAATTTTCTTGCCATTCTGCGCTGAAAATTTCCCTGGAGTGACACAGCTCCGGCTCTGAAGGAAATATGACCCGAACCAGACATACCAATTTCTCTGTTCTCCGTTCTACCCCCAAAAAGAAGAAAAGAAACGAAAAACACCAAAACGAACAGGAAAACTTATGAATCCGCTGCAAACTTTACTCACTTTACTCTTTTATTCACCGGCCCACGCCCACTTATCAGCCATGTTGTGCATTCCGCTTTCGTCTGCTTTATGGTCTCTCTTATCGCATTGTGGCCCAGCGTCCTTGCCAGTCCCTCGCAGCCCCCTCGCCTCCCGTCGGTTAATTTCTTTGTGGCAGGAGTCGAGTCCTGCACGTACACATTAGCAAATTGCCTGCATGTGTGCGAGAGCTCAGGCTTGGCAGCTACAAGGACTGCCTGCAAATGGCAAATGGCTTGCAGCTAGGGTTAAAAAAAAGGTGAAAAACGTTTACACACCAAGAAAATGTATTACAGAATCTCATGGATATCCACTAAATATGATAACTATTAGTTAATGTTAGAAGTTGTGCGAACAGAAGATTGTATAAAGTACAAAATATTTATTTTACATTCTGCTGTGCCATAGAAATATCAAGAGTTAGGAAACTACCAACAAAATATTTTAAGAAGTGTCTGTGAAAAATTATACTTTCCAAAATAAAATTTTTCATTGCATATTTTTAAAGACATTTTTATAACAGTTATCACAAACCTGAGATTTCTAAAACATACACTTTCCACAAGTTGTAAGTCACAATTATTAAATATTTGTAAAAATTGTGCAAATAAAACTATTTCCCCCATTAAAGACGTTTCTTTCAGTGTGTTTAATGAACAGCACGAAATCGTAATACGATAGAAAAGCCGCAGGATGCGAGTCTGGTTTTTCCTTTGATCATCGACGCTAATTAACTGCTTAACTCGGATTTGGGGCAACCGTATTCGTTCCGCTTAAGAGCCACTTTACATGGCTTTTGTTGCAGAGCCATGTTTCATAAATCTTGCACTGCGCCCCCACCAATAAGACAAATTGGTTTTGCAGCAACAAAACTTCGATGTCAGCCGAGGCGAAACTAAAGTATTTTTTCTCCGAACCGAAGGGGAAAACTTGAGCAAACTCATTTTTCACTTTCATATTGTTGTTTTGGCAGGCCCCAAACAGCTGGAGGACCCAGTGTATCCCTATCTATTGAGCCCCTGTACATATGTGTGCCACTTAACTGATTATGTAAGACGAGCTGTGTGTGTGGGCTTGTCAGTTCTTGTTTGCTCCAGCAACATCTGTATTTACTGCCGGGTAAATATTAAATGTTCAAAGCCATAGAGCCAAGGATGCCGGAGAGAGATATGTGTGCAATTTTAATTAATAGCTGCAGGACGATGCCCGGGCGAGATGGTCCAGTTAAGAGAGCTGGCCACATATTGCAACTAATGAGTTTTCAAGAGGTAAGGCTGCCTTGCCTGACTCTCGGCCCAAATCGAAGATGCGAGTCTGTCACCCGACACTGGCGCCTGGCCTATCAATTACTGCTCGACACAATGGCCAGATATTCGGGTTACCGAGGCATCCAGGCTTTATGGCAGCCAAGCACATGTCAAATGGGATGTCGTCTGGTCGGTCTGGTGGATGAGTGTCAGCCTGCTAAGCTGTCATTATTTATGGGCCGACTCAAGGAGCGTTTGCTGACAGCATTCTCGCAGTGATTCCGAGTCGACGAAAACAGTTACAAATTATGCATATTAATTGTTTGTCTGCGGTTGACGCAGAGCGAAGGAAAAGTAAGAGAGGGGTGTGTAATTAACTGACTCCCTACCTTCTGGTTAACGAGAAATTATGTGACTTACTTTTGTGATCTTACTATCCATCCTAACTTACTGTTCTCTACCATCTAAACTTTGGATGCTTCATCATCATCTTGCAGCACAAGGGTCTATATCAATCCTCTCTTTCATAAAGTCCTCGAGAACAAATGATTCTTACACAATATACACAGTATTACATACACACCTTTGCATTAAACAAGTAAGACTTACATATAATGAAAAGCCTTTTCACTTACAGTGAAGTCAAAAGATATTATCTTGTCGTAAGCTGCGTATACGTAATGCGTTAGACTGGTGACCTTGCTTTTCAATCAATTTTTGCAGACAACTTGCCGGCGGCCATTGGCTTTGGCTTTTTCCCCGAAAAACTCATTTCGGTATTGACTTTTTTTGACGAACATTCCTGAAATTACAATTTGCTTTATTAAATTTCTCCTCATGTTGTGATTGGCATTTGACATGGCCAAAAGGAAGCTCGTATCGCGTCTCGCCGCAGGATTTTTGGGCCCAAAGAGCAGAGAGTTTTGTGGGGAAAAAGTTGATTTAATATTTCAGCTGTAAGGTGCCACGGAAAAATTAAAAGCGAGATAAAGGGATTCGGCATGGACGTTAAACGAAACGACTTTTGGGGTGTGGTGCGGCTCTGCCGGTCCTGAGGTATGGAGCACATAAAACTTTCTGCCAGAGACATTCACTCGCTCCGCGTGTGTGTGTGTGCACGCATTACCATAAATAAATTATAACGTTCGCTACTTCGACTGTGAGTTTATAGCTTGTATGCGATAACTCACACAGACACACACGGGTTTTAGGAGCCTGTCGAGGGGCGGAGAAAGGACCCCTGAATGCAGGGACGAGCAGGGAGACAGATAATAACAGTTGGCAAGTTGTAAGCGAAGGGAGGGCAGGATGCTACATCCTTTGGCTCAGTGCGAGAGGAGAGACACACATGCAGGCGATAATAATTTACTGCACATAAGCAAAACACAATGGAGGCTTTCGAAGCGCAACAAAAACCCAAAAACCGAAACGTTGACTAAGGACCAAAGCATAAAAGTTTTTATTCCACTGAAATTGCAGTCAGCCACATAATCCTGCATACAAATTATGCAATTAGGCGGGACGTGAACGGAACAAAATTGAGGCCAAGACGGATATTATGTTCTTAAAAACTAAAAGCTCATGCGAAAGTTTTTCCGCCAGTTACCAAATTCAGAAATTGTCTGTGCTGCCAAGTCAGCGTTGAGTCCCTTAAAAATCTTCAAATATCCCTGACAAATTGTCAACGAAAGTTTGCCAGAGAGTTGACTTACGGAAAAGTTTTTACAGGCTAACTGCTGACAGTTGTAAAAATAATATTGCGTATACGCAACGTTTGCCGGAGGCGAAATTCAATGACGAAGTGCCGTTGGGGCCAAGGAAAACACTGTAGGAGAAACGGGTATAATGGGACAAAAGTGCCAAAGTTGTCCATTCAAGTCGCAATTAGCTGGCGGAGGAGCCTTAGAAATCCGCAAACAGGCAATGACAAGTGGAAAAACAGGTCTAAACTTTGACAACCAGCAGAATCAGAGTTGATTGACTTTCTGTTGGCAGAGAGCCGAGCTCAAGACTTTTTCGGTGAACTTTTCTACCACTTCACTCCAATCACGCAGGAAAAGAAAATTACATTTTTATTTTAGCTTCATTTTGCATTTTTGTGGCAAATTCAATTGCTGCTGCTGCCGCTCCCACTTCCTGTTGCACTTCGTTACCCGGCAGCAGCTCCACCCCTCTGCATTCCTTTGCTCTGTTTCAATTAGATGCCAACTCCGCTGAATGCAAAAGTTTATGCAAGAATTTGGCCGTATCTGTGCGAAAGTCTGCGCAAAAGCCAAAACAAAACAAAACAAAAACAGCAGCTGAAACAGCAGCCGAAAATACTTATTGCTGGAAAATAAACGGAACGGCGACTGCAAATATATGGTACGGGCGGCGAGAAAGGGAATAAAAAGCGGAGGAGCGGAAATGAAATTGCAATTGCTGGCCCCACACAGACGACGCCAAGTCGCAAAGCGTTGATGCTCAGCGGCGGCGGCGGCGGCGGAGGCGGAGGCGGAGGCGTCGGAGAAAGCCAAGTTTGCCCTGCCTTTGCATGGTCTCTGCTCCGCTGTTGCCTCTTTCGGCCTGACTTGCAGTGCCATTTCCGCCACGGTCTCATATTGCGCCGGGAGTTGGCAATAAAGTTTGCTCAGCGGCAGAGGCAATGTAAGAAAAGAAACTACATGCACCTACAGTTTTTAAATATTTTAAATAAAAATTGTTTCAATATATTTTGTGCTAAAGGAATTCCTTTTACCTTTGTGAATTCTTGTTTAGTTTGTTAGTTTATTGAATTCGATAGAAAATTTGGAGCAGTTATTTATTTTGTTTAATAAAATCTGTTACTTAAAAATTGGATTTGTGTTAAGGTTCACAATTTTTGTTTCGAGCTTCACTTAAGTTGTTATATTAAACAAAAAGTGCAATTTTTGGAATTTAGTTTTGTTTAAAAAAAGTATTAATTATGAAAGGAAGCATTTTTTCTTAACAAACTGAACAAGTCTATGTGAAACTAGATTCTTAATTCCCGGGAACCATATCCAACCCCAAAGCCCACTTTCACCCATGGCCGCAAGGGCTTAATCAGGCGCAACTTTTTAGAAGAATTTTCCGGGGATCCCCGCTCTTATGTCTCGCACACACACACGGACACAGCGGGCACCCACACAGCCACGCGCTAGCTGCACACACAGGAGCTCATTAGTTGGGCGGCAGCGACGCTTAAGCTTCAGCTGCGAGCACATAGTACTATATAGCATAGTAGAAACTGCGCAGCTTTGGCGCTAAACAAGTTAATTAGTTTGCCTCTCTTTTTTCCGCAATGGCTTGAGTTAAGCTTAACGACAAAATAAATTATTTGCCGCACACACATAAGCGCCATGGAGACTTCAATTGACTTTATTAAGCGTGTGAGTGCGTGTGGGCGTGCTCACGCCTTAATGACACTTTTCAGTCAGCTGCTGCCGCTCCTGACGATGCTCTATTCTACGTTTATTGTCCCAGAAACAGGACCCTCCGTCGTGGCACAATGGAGGGTTATGTGTGCAGAGTGGCAAATGGGACCTCATCTACGGCCTGACTTTGATCTACGGCGTATTAACCGCCACTCTACGAGCTCTAGAATTTTTATTTCTCTCCTTTTTCTTAATTTAAAATTATTTTTCATGTGGCTACGGCAACCTGCCGCTTGGTCACCTGCCGGGCCCACTGTGCAGCTGTGGCGACATTAGAAAACAAGGCAACGGCAATTGCCTCGGTGTCGCATAAAAACACTTTGTTGTCCCCAGCTAAATATATGTTCTATATGTATACACTAAACGTGCTGTGAATGTACACAAATAGTACACCAGCGGTCAAAATAATAGCCCTCTGTAAAGTTGTAAAATACATTAACTACCTTTTAACGGTAAAAAACGGAAGTTAAAAGAGTTTTAAATAGTTTTATATTTGTTTTTAGATACCAATCAACGTAAGGATAATTTCTTTCAACTAGACCAAGTAATATTAAGTTCACTTTGCAGAGGTTTTATAACTGAACAGCATGACCAGTAAAGGAAGGTTAGATTATTACGTAGAGTTGCCATCATTTTGAACGCAACTGTACTAAGGGAAAAGCCATTAAAGATACAAGCGTAAGCTCGTTTAATCTTGGATTTTAATTGCACGGCCATAATGCTGTGAAGCTCGGCTTCCAACTCAGGACATCGAGCCGCAGCAGTCACAAGTAAATTGAATTTAATTAGGAACGAGTTTTTCATTGTGATTGTTGGGTTTTATTCGTCATAAACTTTGGACGGCAGTAAAAAATCGGGGCTGCTGCCAAATGCAAATGTTGAAGTCCTGCCTTAAGCAAAGGAGATGGAATCTTTAAAGGCGCTGAAACTTTTGGAGGCCCTAATTAGTGTAAGTGGGCCATTAACATTAAGAATTTGCTCAGGTTCGGCTTAAAGTTTGCAGCAAGTGTGGGGCAAAGAAATTAAAATTGAAATGTAAAAGTTGCCAAACTTTTTCCCGCACACCCAAATGCACACACACATTATGGGAGTTGGCGGAAATTTAAAATGCAAAGCAGAGCGCCGTGGAAAAGCGGAAGAGCGAAGGGAAAATGAAACCCAGAACTTGCTCTCAAGTGGTTGGTGGCAGGTGGGCTGCAAAAACTTGCTGCATTAAGTGCACTCCGCGAGGACCAGACAGGCGATGGAGGGCGAAAAAAAGGTGAGCGAGCTGTGCTGCCAACTGCCACCAGCTCATTAAAAGCAAAAATGATATGCATTAAGTTGCCAGCGGTAACGAGAGCGTTAAAGGGCTGGACGGCACTCATTACGCCAAACTGGCGCCACTAATGGTCAGTGTTAATTGCGTGGAAAGCATTCGGAATGCACTTCCACTTCCACCCCACCCCAAAGCACAGCCCACCTAACTGACATTCGCCTGATAAATTGTCATAATTCCGGGCAACTCAAAGGACAAGGGATCCCCCTGTGGACCCCCATCAATACATATTTCATTGCCCTGACACATGCATTAACATGTCTAATCGGCACGCAGGGGTCACAGTTGCAACCAGCACACAAATGGCCAAAAGGGGGGCAGCAGCGGGGAGTGCTTTTGAGAGCACGTAGCCATTATTCATTCTGCGGCCCCAGCATAATTTATTGCCCTTGGCACCACTCACATGTCAGACAATCCAAAGTGCTGCCCAACTGACAATTTGCAGAGACTGACATGCAGGAGTTTAACCCCTGAACCCTGACACCACCTCCCAAAACACCCTTTTGCTCGCAGGTGGGGGCCTTAAAATTTATTTTGTTTGACTAACTGACAAAGCTCACTCCCACCTGTCTCGTCCGCTCGGCAGCAGTGTCTCGCTAACTCACTGTACGATGCTGTCACATCGATGACAGCCCTGCGTCCAACGGGAAAACGGGGCGTATGCGCTATGCGCCGACACTGGTCAAGAGTTCCGGTTTGAGTTCTGTATACAACCTGCTGTCCTGCAGACAGAAGTCCACTTGTAGTCGTGCAGCAAAATCATTATGTGCTGGATAAGTGAGAAACTGAAAGCCGGGATCCCCAGGTGCCGCATGACCGGGACGCCACACTAGACTTTGAGTTACCTGCCCACAATAAACACGATACCGATCTCTACACATCATATGTATTTCCCAGCTTAAACTTGTCAGTTTTTCGTTTTTATTTGTTACGTTGTTACTCGAAACTTAACACTCGTGACAGTGCGACTGTAAGGAGGTTGATGACCAAATGGTTTCATCTACGTCGATCATAAACCCAATCCCAAATGTTAGAAAAGCACTTGGACGGTATGATCGCAACCCTGCTTCGGTGGAAGGTGGATAAACGCATGTTGCTGCCTGAGTCAGATCTAGTGACGTTGTTGAAGGAGGCTCGGGAGGTTCTTATGTCGGAACCAATGCTGCTGCAAGTGCAGGCCCCAGTCAATATCCTTGGCGACATACATGGTCAGTACAACGACCTCTTGCGCTACTTCGAGACCTCGGGACACCCGCCAGCAAAGCGCTACTTGCTGCTAGGTGACTATGTGGACAGGGGCAAGTATTCGGTGGAGACGCTGACCCTCCTGTTGGCCTACAAAGTCCGCCATCCCAAGAGCATGTACCTGCTGCGAGGGAACCACGAGTCGGCAGCTTTAAACCACTTCTATGGCTTCTACGATGAGTGCAAACGGCGCTTCACGATCCGGTTGTGGCGGATGTTCGTCGATTGCTACGAGTGTCTCCCTGTGGCCGCCATCATCAACTCAAAGATCTTCTGCTGCCACGGAGGATTGAGCCCATCCCTTCACCAAATGAGCGACATCGAGCACTTGCAAAGGCCAGCCGAGGTCGACAGGCAAGGACTTCTCACCGACCTGCTGTGGTCCGATCCGGATGCAAGTTCCCTCGGCTGGGGTAAGAACTCTCGCGGAGTCAGCTACACGTTTGGGGTAGACATCGTGGAGTCTTTTCTCAACCGCTTCGGCTTCGATCTGATTTGCCGTGCCCACCAGGTTGTCGAGGACGGCTACGAGTTCTTCGCCAAACGACAGTTGATCACCGTCTTCTCGGCAATCAACTACTGCGGGGAGTTTGACAATGCCGGAGCGATGATGTGTGTGGACGCGGATCTGGGCATTACGCTGGTGGTGATGAAGCCCAAGAAACGAGTATCGATTTTCAACAAGCCAGTTACTAAAACGTTGCCTGATGGGACCGTGGTGCACACTGAAAATATATAAAACTGACTTAGTTTTATAGATTTTCATTTGCACCCAGTTCAATTGAGGCACATTCTGTTTTCTGTTTCACAGTAGGCTTTTTATATCATCTTTGTAAAGTTAGCAGCACGTGTGCCATAAAATAAATTCCTTTATCTGAAAAGCTTGATTTAAAAATACCTTTGATTGCCCACTAATAATTTTACCATACACTTATCTTTAATGGACACGTCCTGGGTTAAGGTAAGAAACCTTTTTGGAAAATCAGCGTACTTTTATTTTGATAAGATTTATATATCGTGTTGTTAGACTTCAGTGAGATTACGAATTATCTTTTTGTAAACTTCAATGCCATTTAAATACACATCAGCCTGCAAAAATTCATCATGGTCGTGGATCAGTACAGGAGTGTTTGTGATTGGTGAGAATCCGAGGGCCGGTGTTCCCTGCTCACGGATAAAACGACAGTCGGTGACTCCGAAGCAGACAATGGGTTTTATCTTCAGTCCACTAAAAACCATAGAGAAATATTCTGCATTCTAAGTTTAAGGGTTTAAGGTGTACAGATACTCACAGCTCATCTACAGCTGCTTTGAAAGCTAACCAATAGGGGTTCGAATCATCCAGCTTGGTGGGTGCCACATAGGCTTCCTTCTGAGTAAACTCGATCTCAATGCCTCCACCAGCCTCCTCGCACCAGTCGCGAATCTGCTGCTCAAAGGCAACCACGTCCAGGGTGATGGACAGACGCATATCGAACGTAGCCTCGAAGAGCGGTGGCACAACATTGCTTTGAACTCCACCACTCAACTGGGTGAGATTCACGGTGGTCACATCACCGATGTTGATGCTCTGGTCGTTTTCCAGTCGCTGGACCTGCGATTCGCGGAACTCTGACATCTTGTTCAACACGTAGTTCAGCTTCACTCCCGCTGTGTTGGTCAACAGCAGGGAACCATGTCCAGCAGTTCCACCCAATTTCAGTTTCATAACTGAAAGCGAGCGAATAAGGTCCAAACCATGTGACGTACTACCCTGAAATAGCTACTCACCCCACCGGATACGCTCTGCGTAGAACAAATGGTGGACATCAGTGGCGCTTGTGCCTCCTTCGTCCAAGCTGAATCCGACGTTCATTTGCTTGTAGTACTCTGTTTTAACGAACGCTGCCATCCCAAGGCTACCTCCAATCTCCTCGTCGGGCACAAAGGTCACATAAACAGTGCGCTTAGGCTGAAAGCCACTCTTCTTAAGCAGGCGAATGGCTCCGAGATATTGAGTGCCCACCGACTTCATGTCCTGAGAACCCCGCGCAAATATCCGACCCTCCTCGTCAATGTCTGCGGAAAAGGGTTCGTGGCTCCATAAGTCTGGGAACACCGGAACCACGTCCATGTGAGAGTTGAGAATGATCGTTGGGAGCTCCGGTTGGCTTCCCAGCCACTTAACGATCACCACAGGCTTTGATTTACTAGCTGGACTAACTACTTCCACTGGGAGATCAAGGGAGGCAGCCTGCCGCTTGATAAACTCCACGCATGCAGCTGCAAATTTAAGAAAATTATTCACTCCTCTAAAATAATTTTTAAACTTAGCTTACTGTAATCAATATCCGGGTGGACGGATGGAATACGCAGGTATTCCCGGAATATCTTAATTTCCTCATTGTTCTCCCATTTCTTAGCACTCATTGTACTTGAGGTTGTTTTAAGCAATGTGAACAAAGAAAGTGACAAACCTAGAGTAAACGGTTTAAGGCATCCGCTGGCTTTATACAAGTGTTCATCCATATAAATTATTATCTTATTTGGTTATGATAATAATATCTTTATCATTGAACTGGTCGTCTTTTATTCAAAGGTTTTACTGCATCGTATTTTTTATAGGAAGTTTTTAACAGTGATACTGATGGTAGTAAAACAAAAAAGAACGATATAGTCAGGTTTCCCGACTATCAGATATCCGTTTCTCAGTGACCTCTTAAAAAAAGTGCTTTAAAAGTGCTGCCTGCATTCAAGCGCGAAAATTGTTAAGGCACCTGTATACTCGTACATATGGTAACATTCTTAAAACTGACCAGTTTTTTGGATAGTTATGTAGAAATTTTTATTACCAACCAAATTGATTCAAACAACATTAATTTAAATGTTAGAGAGTTTTTCGTTACATAACAACACGTTGTATTCTTTATATCTACACTTTTGAACTGGATCTCACAAGACACAGCTATACTTATATCTTGAAGCTAACCGATAAGATAAATTTACAATACAGTAAACACTTTTGACAACCAGACCATCTTTATTTTGATAAGACTACATTTTGCTTAATAAAAGATCTTGCTAGACTTCAGCCAGATTGCGAATAATCTTTTTGTACACTTCAATGCCATTCAAATAAATGTCAGCCTGCAGAAATTCGTCGTGGTCATGGATCCGCATGGTGGTGTTAATGATGGGAGAGAATCCAATAGCTGGGGTTCCCCTCTCCCGAATGTAACGGCTGTCGGTGGCACCAGGACAGACAATGGGATGGACCTTCAAGCCACTGAAAGAACAGGGAAGTTTCAGCATTATGCAAGCCAAGATGCTACCCAAATGAAACTTACAGTTCATCGATAGCGGCTTTGACCGCTAGCCAGTAGGGATTCGAATCGTCCAGCTTGGTGGGACCTATATAGGGTTCCTTCTGGAAGAAGTCAATGTCAATGCCGCCACCCGCCTCCTCGCACCAGTCGCGAATCTGCTTCTCGAAGGCAACCACGTCCACAGTAATGGCAATGCGCATGTCGAAGACGGCCTCAAAAAGCGGAGGCACCACATTGCTTTGCACTCCACCACTTAGCTGGGTGAGATTAACGGTGGTCACATCGCCCTTACTGAGGCTGGAATCATTCTCCAGGCTCTTCACCTGTGATTCACGAAACTCAGTCAGCTTATTTAGCACGTAGTTCAGCTTCACGCCTGCGGTGTTGGGCAGCAACAGCGATCCGTGGCCTGATGTTCCACTTACTTTCAATTTCAGTCCTATAAAGGGGGAGGTGGCTTATTTGCCCATCCAACCTAAGGGTCAAGAGATGCTTACCCCAACGCAATCGTTCGGCGTAGAACAGATGGTGCACGTCACTCTCACTGGTGGCTCCTTCGTCCAGGCTGAACCCCACGTTCATTTGCTTGTAGTAGTCCGTTTTAACGAACTCCGCCATGCCCAAGTGACCGCCAGTCTCTTCATCGGGAACAAAGGTCACGTACAAAGTGCGTTTGGGCTGGAAGCCAGTGGCCTTGAGCAGACGAATAGCTCCCAGATATTGAGTGCCCACCGATTTCATGTCCTGACTGCCCCTAGCAAAGATCCTGCCCTCCTCATCTATGTCGGCTGCATAGGGATCATGGGTCCACTTGTCGAGGAAGACGGGAACCACGTCTGTGTGGGAGTTCAGGATAATCGAGGGCAGTTCTGGCTGACTTCCTTGCCACTTAATGACCACAACGGGCTTTGCTGGGACCGCTGGACAAACAACTTCCACGGGGAGGTTTAGGGAACTAGCCTGGCGTTTAAGGAACTCCACACAAGCGGCTAATGCGGCTAAACATGAAATAATTTGTGAAAGGAAATTGATAAGGACTTATAAAAAGTTTCGTTTAATGCTTACTGTAATCAACATCAGGGTGCACTGTTGGAATACGCAAGTATTCCCGGAAAATAGCAATTTCCTCATTATTTTCCCATTTCTTGGTGCTCATTTTGGAGAATTTTTCGTCAGTAATGTTAATTGTAGAAGAGATGGACACCAAATGAGCGCCATTAAAGATCGGCTCAGTTTTTATAATCGCGCTGCTAGTATTAGGGTTTATGGTCAACACATTTAAATTGTGGTTGCGATAAAAACAGCTTTATCAGTAAAACTATCCGTATACAGCTGAAATAGATACATTGTTTTTGTAAGACATGCATTATCACTGAGACTGAAATCAAAAAGTAGACTTGCTGTTCTGTTTGCTTTTTGGGTTCATTTATAAACCAACAAAATAATAACTTTTCTAAGAAATTGAAGACTCCTTAGCTATACAATATTTAATATTATTTCGTTACTCTTTACTTTTCGTTACTCACTTTAAGTAGCTTTCGTATCAGGATCAATAAACCTCTAGGGGAATGTTATAATCGTAGTGTTTGTTTTTAGAAAAAGAAATTATCAGCTTTTCTAATATCACCGGATCAATAAATTCATAGAAATGTAAAAGGTTGCTGGAATTTTGATTGATTTCGTTCGTTCTGAAGTGACCAAAAAAGTATTTGAGTTTTAATGGGTTTTCCAATATTCAAACTTGTTGTCTTTGATTTATGGAAAAAGTATAGACATCCGCTGTTATCTGTTTACTGTCTAATGTAAAAGTTGATATCTTTTTGAAAACATATCCGTTTAACACCGTAAAGATAAGATAAGGAGCGAAGGAATTTTTATATCAACTTATAGCTGATCAATCTTTATTGTGGTAAGGTGCTTATGCAATATTTCGAATTATTTTCAGACTTCAGCCAGGTTGCCAAGAATTTTCTTGTATATTTGAATGCCCTTCAAATAGGTTTCCGCTCCCAGATATTCGTCGTGATCATGGATGCGCATGGTGGTATTTTTGATGGGAGAGAATCCCAAGGCTGGGATACCCTGCGCACGGATATTCCTGCTGTCTGTGCCACCGGGGCAGACAATGGGGTAGATCTTCAGGCCACTGAAAAAAATTATATAGTTAATAAGTGGTACAACGATGTAGTTAATTGAGCTTACAGCTCATCCGTGGCGGCCTTGAAAGCCAGCCAGAAGGGGTTCGAGTCGTCGATCTTTGTGGGAGCCACATAGGGCACCTTCTCGTCGAAGGAGATCTCTATGCCACCACCGGCCTCCTCACACCAGTCGTTGATCTGCTTCTCGAAGGCAACCACATCCAGGGTGATGGACAGGCGCATATCGAAGACCGCCTCGAAGTGCGGGGGCACCACGTTGCTTTGGACTCCGCCACTTAGTTGGGTGAGATTGATGGTGGTCACATCGCCGATGTTGATAGTCTGATCCCTAGCCAGTCGCTGGACCTGGGATTCGCGGAACTCAGTCAGCTTGTTCAGCATAAAGTTTAGTTTCACGCCAGCGGTGTTTGGGAGCAGCATCGAACCGTGTCCGGAGGTTCCGCTAATGTTCAATTTCATTCCTGGATAAAAGGGATATGTTATAGTTTTCCATCTTATCTCAGGTCTAGGGATAACTCACCCCATCGCATACGCTCAGCATAGAACACATAAAAGAGGTCTACTTCACTGGTACCGCCCTCGTCTAGACTGAATCCCACATTCATGTTGCTGTAGTATTCGGTTTTAACGAACTCCTGCATGCCCAGCTCTCCTCCAATCTCCTCATCCGGCACAAAGGTCACGAATATGTTGCGCTTGGGCTGAACACCGCTTGCCTTGAGCAGGCGAATGGCACCCAGATATCCAGTGCCCACCGATTTCATGTCCTGAGTTCCCCTGGCAAAGATCCTGCCCTCCTCATCTATGTCGGCTGCAAAGGGATCATGGGTCCACTTGTCGCGGAACACGGGAACCACGTCCATGTGGGAGTTCAGAATGATGGAGGGCAGCTCGGGTTCGGTTCCCAGCCACTTGATGATCACCACGGGCTTGGCCTCCACAGGATGTATGACGTCCACTGGAAGGTCCAGGCTGTGGGCCTGACGCTTCAGGAACTCCACGCACTCAGCTAAGAGTTTAATAATTAATATTCATCATGCTTCTAGGACTCCTCCAGAGCAGCCTTACTGTAATCCACATTTGGTTGCACGGTTGCAATGCGCAAGTAATCCCGAAATATTTTAATTTCCTCGTTGTCCTCCCACTTTTCCGAGCTCATTTTGTGGTGATGTTTTCCGTTTCAGTTAACAAACTCGAATGTGCAACTCTTGGCGAACGATGAGCTTATACTGGTACTTTCGTGTTGGGTGATTTTTATTTTATGGCCTTGGTTTTTAATTATTATCAAATAATGAGTGCGTTATCAGCAACGATAACAGCACGTATTCTTGTATAAAACTCTCCCAAAACAAATGTCTGATAGCAAACGGTAGCCACTTTCGATATTGTTCAAATAAATTCCACAAAAGCTGCACTCCAATGCTTTTTATACCCTTTAATGGTTTAAAGAAATAGTTTAAAAAATAATTTTTGTTCAGTTTAACTTTGAATTTAGACTATAATACATTAAAGCTTAAGATAAAGCCTAAAGTAGGTATGGAAAATAATAATATGCAGTGTCATTTATTATTTTTATTAAGAGAAAATTATAACAAATCGTTAAAAGAGTGTTAAATATCACACATTTGATTGATGGTTCCAGATAATACAATCTTAATTAATGACGATTCATTGGATATCATTCAAGGGCAAAGTCCATATTGAATTGAGCCCCACGGAACTGTCTACTATCAGTGATTAGTTCTTAGCAGATATGATTTGAAGTAGGCACAAGTTTAAAACATTTAATTTGGGACTTACACTCACCGATTTAAATCATTACTCATAAAAGATAAGACCAATCAAACATATTTGATTTCTATGTTTGAATCATCAGATGTTTATTGATATACTTGAATACAAAATAACACTAATAGTCGTTTCGAGTGAACATTTATGAATCAGCTAGGGCAGGGATAAGCTTCCTGTACACCTGAATTCCGCGCAGATAGGTGTCGGCTCGCAGGTATTCATCGTGATTGTGCAGAAGGACAGGGGTGTTGTTGATGGGGGAAAACCCCAAAGCAGGAATGGCAACTTCCCGGACGTAGCAGCTATCGGTGGCGCCGGGAAAAACTCGAGCATGGGTTTTCAGGCCGCTGCAATAGCACAAACATTAGGAAGGAAAACCTTTTAATCTCTTAATTCTCACAGTTCATCTAGGCTCTGTTTAAAGGCCAGCCAAAAGGGGTTTGAGGCGTCTATCTTGGTGGGTTCCACATAAGGACACTTTAGTATGAAATCCAGTTCCACTCCGCCACCAGCCTCCTCGCACCAGGAGCGAATCTGCTTCTCCAACTCATCTACGTCCTGGGTGATGGCAATTCGGATATCAAAGACAGCTTCCATCTGAGGAGGCACCACATTACTCTGAACTCCACCTCCAATTTGGGTCAGGTTCACAGTGGTCACATCACCTATATCCAAGGTAAAGTCCTCTGCTAGAAGGAGAACCTGAGATTCCCGAAACTTCATCAGCGCCTCCATCACATACTGTAACTTTTCGCCAGCTGTATTTTCCAGCAGCAGCGATCCGTGCCCTGAAGTGCCACTGAACTTCAATCGGAGATCTGGCAGAGAAATAAAATTCAATAACAAATATCTCTATTAATAGAGTTACAATATTTACGCCACAGTGTACGCTCTGCATAAAAGATGGGAAAGGACTCGTCTTCGCTTGCAATGCCCTCATCCAGGCTGAAACCCACATTCATGGCCCTAAAGTAATCGCTTTTCACCAGTTCAGCCATTCCCATGTCTCCACCAGTTTCCTCATCCGGCACATAAGTTAGATAAACAGTTCTTTTAGGCTGATAGCCACTGGATTTGAGGGCACGTATGGCGGCCAGATACTGGCATCCCACGGATTTCATGTCTTGCGCACCACGCGCATAGATCCGACCGCCCTCGTCCATGTGGGCACCAAAAGGGTCGTGGGTCCACTTCTCGGCAAACACAGGGACCACGTCCATGTGCGAGTTTAAAATAATGGACGGCAGTTTGGGACTCTTCCCCAGCCACTTCATAATCACCACAGGTTTGGATGGCAGGACAGGATGGATGACATCCACCGGTAGGCTCAGACTGCCGGCCAGTCTCTTCAGAAACTCAACGCATGCAGCTACAAATTTGAAGGGAACTTAGTTATCCAAACTTTTGGAGTTATAAGTGCTATTCTTACTATAGTCTATGTCTGGATGCACCGAGGGAATACGTAAATACTCCTGAAAGATTTTTATTTCCTCGTCGTTTTTCCATTGTTCCGTGCACATTTTGAGTTGAGTGCCCTGCAGTGATAAAGCGACTGACTTGTGATCCGCAGCGTTGTTTGGCTTAAGTCTCAGTGTGGTTTGACTTTATGGTGTTATCAGTTGTTGACTCTAAGCTACTTAATTGCGGTTTAAGGGGTTTCATCTTCGCGTGGACTGCTTAGAAAACCCTAGAAAATACGAGACGTAAGGTCTTATTATAATTCAAATAGAGTTGTTTATTTGGCTTTAAAAATGTTTATGTTGGCCTGCTTTAACAAAGTTCTTTGAACTTGTTCAGTGTACATATAATAGATACAATACAAAAATGCATAATTTCTTTAAAATAAAGCTGGTATCAGATCTCTAAGCATCGGCTACTGCGGGAATAAGCTTCTTGTACACCTCAATGCCATGCAAATAGGTGTCGGCCCTCAGAAATTCATCGTGATCGTGCAGCAGGATTGGTGTATTGTTGATGGGCGAGAAACCCAAAGCGGGAATGCCAGCGTAGCGAACATAGCGGCTGTCCGTGGCGCCGGGGAAAACTCGAACCCTGGTTTTAAGGCCGCTGCAATAAATAAACAAAATTTTATCAAAGCTATCTCTCTTGGCGCAGTGCATCTTTCTTACAGGTCATCGAGAGCCTTTTTGAAGGCCACCCAGTAAACGTTCGATGAGTCAATCTTTGTTGGCTCCACAAAAGGATTCTTCATTTCAAACTCCAGCTCAATGCCGCCGCCAGCTTCCTCGCACCAGTCGCGAATCTGCTTCTCGAACGCAGCAATGTCCACAGTCACGGCAATGCGAATATCAAAAACAGCCTCTAGCAGCGGAGGAACTACGTTGCTTTGCACTCCACCTCTAAGTTGGGTCAGATTCACAGTGGTGACATCTCCGATTTCCAGGGAAGAGTCGTCAGCCAGTTTCTTCACCTGGGACTTGCGGAACTCCATCATTTTGCCCACCACATAGTTGAGCTTCTCGCCGGCCGTATTCGGCAACAGCAGCGATCCATGTCCAGCAGTGCCACTGATCTTGAGCCAGAGATCTATTATACATAGATAAATAAATATATTTAAAGAAAACTTGGATCTTAAACAAATATGTATAGGTGACCTTGTGTCCCCTTATTTTTTGACTATACTTACGCCACAGAGTCCTTTCGGCGTAGTACAGGGCGTAGGTATCGTCCTCGCTGGAGATGCCCTCGTCGAAGCTGAAGCCCACGTTCAGCTTCTTGAAGTAGTCGGTCTTTATCAGCTCCCTCATGCCCAGGTGGCCGCCCACCTCCTCATCTGGCACGTAGGTTAAATAGATGGTCCTCTTCGGCTGATAGCCACTGGCTTTCAAGGATCGCACTGCTCCCAGGTACTGGGTGCCCACGCACTTCATGTCCTGCGAGCCCCTGGCGAAGATGCGACCCTCGGCGTCCAGATCAGCGCTGAACGGATCATGGGTCCACTTGTCTTCAAAGACGGGCACTACGTCCGTGTGCGAGTTCAGGATGATCGAGGGCAGTTCCGGCTGCGATCCCTGCCATTTCAGCACCACCACGGGATTCTGCTCGTTCACCGGATAGAGTACCTCCACGGGCAAATCCAAGCTGGCGGCCTGGCGCTTCAGGAACTCCACACAGGCGGCTATAAATAGCAGACACATTTTATTGCAAGGTCGTAAAGATCACGGTTCTTATCGCAGCGTCATATAGATAAACGCTTCAAAAACTCACTGTAATCCACGTTCGGATGCACGGTTGGTATGCGAAGGTACTCGCGAAAAATCTTGATCTCCTCATTGTTTTCCCACTTGGCGGCACTCATCTTGAACTGAATAAATAAAGATTTCGCCGGTCGATAATTAAACAATTAAATTGTTTGTTCAAACAAACAACTGCGATCAGCTGGTTCAGCAGTTCACCATGGCAGAGCACACGCACCTTTCTCAACACTGGGACGACAACGACTGTGCGATTGTGGTGAGAAGCGCGCGTTTAAATATGTATCAGCGATAAGAAAGAAAGAGAGAGAAGCCATAATAATAAAGCAAAACACAAACTGGAACCTTATTTTCTTATCTTGCGGTTTTGCCTATAAACTCTTTTATCAGAAGCGTTTGTTTACATTTAGGTGGCTTATCTAAATTTGTGTACATATGACTTGCATTAATTTATGTGTAAAAAGTTATATTATTTTTGACACAGATTTTATTGGTTAAAGGTAAACACACTTACACATTTCAAAACAGAATCTTCTCTTATTAGCGTCTTTTTTTAATCAAACCATCAAAAAGCAGTCAAAATCGATTAATTCGAAAGAAAGATTTTTATTTTAAAATGGGGCTCGTTTAATTGAATGTAAAAGACCAAAGAGCTTTTTGTAGCTCATAAAACCAAAACAAAATAAATTTCTGTGACAACGAAATTGGTAGAGACTCCGAGAATTGGTAAATATTTAACCATCTCTCCCTGTTACACGAAAACTCACTTTAAGGCTCTATTACTTGATGTTCACCCGCCTTAATAGATGCATGTTCCTTAATCGTAGCGAAAGTCCTTCGCATTGCTTTCGGGACAAAATAATTGCTGGTGGATCCATTTGGCCCGCAGCCAAGATTTCCGATTACTCATGAATCGCATGCAATCGCAATCCAATTCCAGTTGATTTGTTAATCAAGATGCAGTGCACACACGTTCGCACCCACAAGCCCAATGGGACCCATGTAAACAAGTTGCCGGGCTTCGAGCTTTTCAGGGACTCCAGATTTCGCATATTAATGTTGTTGCATCGCCAATGTTGCTGCAATGCGACTGTTGTCCCTGTGTGTCAAAAGTTTGTTTTAGATTCAGATTTCGCGCTTGTTTCAACAGGAAAATAAAACAGAACAGAAGCCCTGAGATTTGTATTGCATGCACTCGGTCCCAAAAGTTGATATTGTTTTAGTGTGTGTACTCACAAAAAGTCATTAAAAGTTCATTAACAATGTTGCTGGGATTTTAATGGCGCACCAGCAGCAATAACAGCAACTAAAGGCTACACATGTCTGCATTTTAAATAACACACGCGCACAACATTCGTACATACAAACTCCCTCATATCCAGCGTCACATAAGTCAAATAAGCACACAAACTTCCTGGGCACACGTTCTCACAACTGCACCATGGGGCAAAGTCAACAAAAATATTTAAACCTAAAAAAAAAGTGTATTTGAATTAAGATGTTACATAAATTTGTTAATTAAAATCTTAACTTACGTAGTAATTGATTTCTTATACAAAAATTATTAAAATAATGAGTTTGAAAGGTAAAAATCAATGATATTTAATCATATTTTCTTATCCTTAGAATACTTGATTTATGCGCACAACAATTGACTTTGTGCCCATAGTAAGCTGCGGGTGTGGCTGTTTGCTAAATTTGTTGCTGCTGATGTTGCTGTTGTGCTGGCATGTTGTCGCTGGGCAAATAAACTAAATGAAAATGTTGTATATTGTAACAATTATCCGAGCATCGCCAGCAACTGTTTGCGTTCAGCCCCCAGGTGTAGAGGAGGCTCGAGGACACCAGGGTTTGGGGTGCCCCTAATCCGTTATGAACGCATTACCTGGCAGGAAAAAACTGATATAATCCGGCCCTACAGTTTGCCCATATTCCACTTCCCAGTGAGTGTATTCCCTGTTGTTCGGGCCCTGTTAAAAGCCTTGACAAACTTTGGCAGCATGGAAACGTTGGCGGGCAGACAGCTCAAGGACAATCCGGCGGGCATGCGTTTGCATCTCCCATAAAGCTTCAATTTGTATGCCTGGCATTAGGTGAAAAAAGCGTTGAGCTCTCAGCGAGCACTTTGGCAAGCTGCACTCACAGTCGACATCGATATACAAAAAGTGCTGTCCAACAGGGCGTATGCGTGCTGCGTACGCAAAGCAGAACTGTAGGAACTGTAGGGACGGTGCTCGAAATGGCTTATATTCAAAAGTTGTGCAAATGTCATCAAAATGTTGAGCACTCGAGCTGCAAATTGGATGCACATCCATAAAGCTGCAGCAGGAGCATCTGTAAAAAGTGTTTACATAATTAGCAGCCACGTTCTCATTGATTGACATTTATTGCTTCACTAAAGATAATTACAACACACATTCAAAATAAAAATCACACAGCTTAACTATTAAGTCTGAAGCATCGAATTAACAATTTCCATAATTCAATGCTTTCGATTCTTGTTTACATTGGCAATTAATCGCATTCGGCGTTCAATTATGCAGCTACCAATAGTCTGATGCAATAAAGCAAATCAAATATTTATTTAGCTGCATGGCTGTGGGTGTATATTACAGTTTGGGTCGGATGCAACATCAACCGGAGCAAATAATCAGTTTTGATTCCGCATAAATTAAATTATATTCAAAATTGGTAATGGGCTGGATAGTGTGGCTTAAAGCCACACAAAGGCAGTCCTTCCTAATTGATTTCTCGGATTATGAGAAGATTATTAAATACCTTTGGGAACCACTAGGAGTTTGTTAAATCAAACGTAGCTACAAATCGGCTTAAAAGCACTGCAAGTATTCTAAGGATGGGGAAACACATCCTATAATTCAACTAAAGCGCATGTCTGCCTTCTTGACTTCAGTCGTTTCTTACTTAGTTGTAGTTCTAGGTTGTAGTAATATTTTCTGTGCTCAAGATGCAGCTCAAGACAAACTCAGCGAAAGTAAAAGAAGCTGAGGCGAAAATAATTGCATACTTACAAGCTCACAACTCAAGACCTCGAAACTCGAATTATTATGAATGCGAAACCAAACAGCGATGGCACAGATAAGGAGGCAACAGGCACAGCGTCGCACTTGGCAATTACAGCGACAGAGATTACAAAAACCCAGAACAACACCCGCGGGCTAGAGCAACGCCATCAAAGCAAATAACACACAAAAGTTATGATAAATGCAGATGGAGCACGGCTAACGGCATTATTGCCAGTCATTTCTCATCAGCGGTCTTCGACAGCACGACAGTGCGACAGAGAGAGAGAGCGAGGGGAGATGGGGGCTAGAAAGAGAGGGCAGCAGCAACAGTCGACTTCCGGGTGCCGCCGCCATTTTGATGGGTGGAATGTAATGGCCGCCAGGCAGCCAGGGTGCGCCGTCTGAATGGCTTGTAATGAATGGAGGAATGGGGGAGGAGACCAGCAAAAGCAGCTAAAGCGGGAAAAGCGGGAAATGCGGAAAAAGCTGAATATAAAACATGATTTTTGCCCTGCTTTTATTTTCTATTAAGAGCCCAGCACAGAGCCGACGTTCCAACGTTCCACCGTTTCACCCCCATTTGCGTGAGCGATGAATTGCAATTTGCTAAGTTTTTGTTTGCTCTGTCTGGGAGTTGAGTTGCTGATGTAACTCGGAAAAACTTCATTTTCCGCTACTTCATTCGAGCCCTGTGTATGCCTGTGTGTTTGTGTTTCTGTGGGCGGAGGTGACAATTTCTTGTCTGCCACGCCCCCTTTTGCACTTTCTCTTTGGGGGCGGACAGCTGCTCCTGATGTGTGGCAGTGAGTTCCAGTCCCATTTCGCAGGCTGTCCCTTGTCGAAGCTAAAAGATTTTTAATTGTCGCTGCACAGAAAACATTTTGTGAACCTTCTTTCCCAAAACACTTCAGTTTATGTTTCAAGGTAAAATACTATAACCACAAACAACATCAAATATTTTTTTTATGAAGGAACTGTTTTTCAAAGTCTTTTAAAACCAACCGAATTTGAAATACGTAAAAATAAACTAAGTGTACCAAAAAGTTCTCACCCTTTTTTTCCTGTGCACAACCACGTGAGTCAGTCAGAGTGAATCGGAGTTGGCCAGTGTCATTTCCAGCTATCTGGTTTCCTGGCAAACTGGCAGCTGGCAACCTCAGCTCCTTCCTGGCAATCACTTCGCCCCCACACCCTCACCCACACCCACACCCACATCCACATCCGCAGCTGGGCTCGCCCTGCTAATGACCGCTGCTAAGTGCCTCGATTTGTGCAGTGCACTCCGCTCGGGCAGAACTGCAATTAACTAATTGATTGAACTATTCAATCGGTGAAAATGCACGGCACTTTGGGGCAGGAGCGTGAGCATGAGCGTGAGCGTTAGCGTGGCTGGGTGTGGCTGGCTTATTAAAGGATTGGAGACTGGCGTCTGAGGAGGGGGCATTTAGCGCTGCAGTCAGTGCCATATATGTGGCCTTTGTGGCGTGGCCGGGGCACATTGCTCACTGCGAGTTGAAAGCTTTTAAATGCCCCCATTAGCCGAACCCACCCGCATAACGGGGCCAGTCCGATTTAGCTCGGTCCAGTTCAGTTTCTATTTCTGGCCAAGGAATGCCTGACTGACTGACTAATGGCCAGAGAGCAGCTCCAGCTGCCGGCTGGCACATAATCGATTTTCCGTAATGCATTTAGTCCCGCCGGCTTCCTTCATATCCGGATTGCGGAATAACCTTCAGGATGCTGAGGCATAACTTTTCACCCTTATCCGGGCCCTGCATCTCTGGCCTGCTTACCTTGGCCAGTGTTTATGGGCCGGGACTTGTAATAAACTTGTTCCAATCTCTGAAACCACACTCACACCCACAGACACACGTTTCCGGTTACCAAATGCAGGACATAAAAAATCCCAGCAATCAGATCGTAACCACTCCTCACACAGGCAATCCTCCAAAGTGCGGACTTTTAGAGTGTTGCCCTTTGTTTTGCGCCCACCGTGTTTATAAATAGGAATTGCAACTATGTATCTGGTGGATGGCGGATGGCGGAGTGTATCTCCAGCTCTTCCTCATAGGTAAGCACATTTTAGTGGCCTTTGTTGTCGTCCTCGTACGGGCTGCAATTTGTTGCAATTTTTCCCGCTTTGTGGTCGCTGCTGTTGCAGATGTTTTATGACTGCAATGCGCCTGCCTTCCATCCCAGCAGCTGCAAAATGCATTTATGATGCATAAACATGCCGCCCCCTGTGCCACGCCCCCCTCCCCCACCACTGCCTCCCAACACGTTCCAGGTGCCCCATGTTTATTGTCCTGCAGGCGAGGCACGAAGTCCTGGGGCACTGTTATGGTTTATTTAATGCACGAATCGCATAATTCTTCTCTTTTTTTTTTGAGTATTTTTGCCTCTGACACAAATATTTGTGCTGCAATTTTGCCATTTTCCGTTATAGCGAATCACTCGGCCCCCTGGCGTCACATTTGACAGCTGAACGTTATGGCAATTTAATTAACCATTAAAATGAGATTATGGTGTAATTTATGCATGTGACAGCGCCACTGACAGCGCTTTTAATGAGTCTCTCACAACTAATAAGGCTGTCCAATGGAGAGGCTGGGAGTGGGAGCAATTAACTTTCCCATTTCCATTCCCATCAGGGACGGGGATTCAACCTGACTCCTGGTGACACTTCTGCCAGGCCGAAGAATGCAATTTCCTGGCCCAAAGTCCGCTCATTCCCCACTTGGCTTTGGACACTTCAGAAGCCTGGCCACAGGCAGATTGAAGCTATATATTGATGGATGCACATAGCCACACAGCCACATAACCACACCCGGATCCAACTACGGAAATGTGCCAGCCCAAAGCCCGGACAGCCGGCTTAGTGCCATCCGCCGGGCTGTAATAGAAATAGTAAAAGTAATCGCAATTGATTTACCATTTTCTGTGCTCGAAAATGTGCAATTTATGTGCGGCGTCCCTTCTGACTCAGCATACATGGATGATAGCCCGGACGGATTGGGGACACATAAATTCCGGAACGAGCTAATGCATTTTTCAAGTGGAGTGCATAATTTAGGAGCGAAGTCAGTCAGTCAGTTGGTCATTTTTGGGGGCCTGCATTTAGCATATCAATGGATGCAGTACCCCGCCTTTCGCCCTGATCTCTTGCGCCCTAATTGCAGCAGTATTCCCTCATATTCCCGACCTCACCGCGTTCATATTTTATTGATTGAACGGGGTGGTGGCTCAAAGGCTCAAAGGCAGAGCCACTGCATCATTGGCAGTCATATGATGTCCGCTGAATAATTTACAACAATTTCGGGACGAGCAACGCCCAGTTACAATTTCAGCCTCAAAATGGCGAAATTGCGATTTAATGCGGATATTTTTGCTCCTTTTGGCCGCGCTGATTGCCGACTGCGGCAATGAGTTATGCGCCAGGGGATAGAAAATATATGGCCATCGATCGATTCGAAGTTCGAACCGATTTCAGTCCGAATTAATGCATGAGTGGAGGTTAAATGGAGCACAAAGGATTTGGGCTGGGGCTTAAGCTGTCAGTTGGAGATATCGATTCGGGGGCGAGTTCAAGGCATGCAGCCCCAACTTAAAACTTACATTTACATAATGCAACCGAAATTGACAGTCCTCTGTCGTAGCCCCCGTAAAAGCCGAGCAACCACTAAAATGTTTGCCATTCTAGCTGCGCAAATAAGGAAAACAATAAAGAAATTGCTAGAATTGCACAGGCAGTGGCGGTGGCAGTGGCCACAAGAAAACAAAAGGAGATGAAATAAGCCCGCAACGAAAACAAAGTCGTAAATTCAATTTAAAGCTTGACAGATTGCCACACTGCGGCGAAAAGGGGGCGGCTGGGAAGGCAGGGGGCGTGGCAGCTGGTGTGCACAATGCAGCTGGCTGCACTCCTTTTGCCACTATGACTGCAAGAATAGCGTCAGTAACAATGCCGCCTTTATCTTTTGCCCAGCAAACCGCGCAAAATACTTCCCAGCTCCCAGCTCTCACATTTCTCCCAGGGCTTCCAAATTAGGGTCAAGTTTTCCTAGAAGGCGCCGCTAGAGAACCCCCAATTAAATGGGCTTTAATAAGCTCAGCCACTTAAACAGCCAGAAATCTGGCCAAGAGGTTAAATGGCTGGCAAACTTTTGCCAAGTTGCGGGTGGTGCTTCCGTTGAGCAGAAAGTACAGGGTGGTGCATCTCGCAGTGGGTGGTGCTCAACTACCCCGCCTTGTCCTCCTTGCTGCCTTGCATTATGTTTCACTGGCAGCTGCTGTTTTGACCCAGTTATGGGCCAGTGTTTTTTATGGTCATGTCACCGGGCCTGCTGGCTGCCTTTGCCAGCTGTGTGCAAGTTTATCACTCGCCCCGTAAAAAGCCACAATAAGGTCAATCGCATGGACAACACCACCAGATTTCCTAGCACCACCACCAGGACCACCGTCACCACAGCAAACGCAGCGCAATTAAAGCCGACAAACGGAGCGCCACAGAAGCAGGCCGCACGTATTCTCGGCCAAGCCAATCAGCGGACCCGGCCGCAGATCCACATACTCATGCACAGAAAACAAAACAAATGAATATCAGTTAGTTATTGCCAAAAAATGTACACAATAACACAATAAATGCACCCTTCTCCACTCTCCGCCCATCACCATTACTATTTTCAGTTTAGCCTAGATTTGTTATCATTGTTATTATACTCACTACACAACCTTTTTTCAATAGGTCAGGTTGGGATTCCGAAAATTAAGGTCAGAATTGAAAAGTTATTTGGTAAAAGGTAAAACACAAAGCTATTAGGTTTCCCAGACAAAAATATTTGTCACTATCTACAGCTTATTACCTAACTAAGTGCTTGTCAGATACTTGATTCAAGTGAACTACTTATATGGTTTGGTTCAACATTTGTTCATACTAATTAGACCACGAAAAAACACGTTTTTCTCAGTGCACCCACGCACTGCAACGTAAAGCGAGCATATTAAAGCTTCAAGAGATCCCGGTGCGATGATGAGTCTCAGCGGAATTCGCTTTGGGGGGAGGCATGTGGAAAAGGGAGTGGGGAAAGTGGACGGGAAATGAAATGGGGAAAGTGGTTGCACTGGGAGGGATCGTAAAGGGGGTTCGCGAAGGGACGCATAAGAGGCAGGAAGGCTGCGGCCGCGGCCAGGAAACGCGCACAAATTGCGTTTTAACGCATGCAAATTGCCTGCGTCCACGTCCTGGACGAGTTTATTGCATTACAGGGGGCTGACAGAGGGTGGCAGTGCCCGTTGTTGGCCCAATCGTTTCGGGGTGTGTTTCCAGTGGATGTGTGTGCCGCAATTGCCACTTCGCACTCGAGCGATTTCGCGATGGAACGGGCTATGTGGATGCGTGTTGCACAGGGCGAGATGCATTCGCAGGCAGCCAGGCTCGAAGCTTCACTGCTCCTGTCGCTTTCATTAAGCCAACTGACAGCGGCGATAGTAGTATCAGCTGCAACACCAACAGCTGCAACACGAACTCCCAATAGAAAGCCAGTGGCTGGCGGGCCCCATTGCAAAACTGTCAAGTCAACGTGGGCGGAGGGCTGGTTATTTATTTTTGCCATTTTTCGAAGCTTATTTTCCCCATTTAACCAGCGGCAGCAGCAGCAGCATCAGCTATTTTTGTTGCTGCAGATGCTGTTAGTGCGTCATAAATTTTATGGACAAGTTAAATATTATGCATACGCACCATTGCACTTAATAACATTTCGGTTCGCCTCACAATGCCCAGCGGTGTGAGTGTGGAATGGGTGGTTTTCTGGGAGCTTAAGCTGCGTGCTGAATTGAATTAAATTAAAATAAATCTGCTCGGCAACGAGCAAAGTGTCGCATAACTAAGCAAGGCAGGAGTATGCCATATTTTAGTATGCAATCGGATTTGCATATGTTCTCTTAGACGTGAATTTTAGCAAGGCAAAGGCCTTTTTTGGATTATCCCAAGCAATTTATGCATTTTTCAAAAAAAAAGAAGACTTTTTTCCGAATCATCACACTTTGATATTTTTCATGGTTTAATCTGTGTACCCATCGCTAGTCATTTCCATTTGTTGCCATAACAAACGAACTATTGATCATTAGATACGCATACATATAGTGTACACGTCCTATTTTCTATGAGTCGATAGTGTTTGCCTTTTAACATTTCCCCCTGTAGTGTCCTGAAAGTGTGTGTATGAGCTGCCATCAAGCATACGCCCTGTGTGCTGTGTGTTTGCACTGTGTATGCCCCAGTGAGTCGGAATGGATTGTGTGTGTGTGTGTGCATGTGCGCATTTTGACAGACGTCAGTTTGGCTTGTATGCGCTTTGCATTTTTTATGCATTTAAATAACAAAATTAAACTGGCAAATGTTTCACATGCTATGTTTTGTTCTTTATTTTCCAGATAAACAGAAACACGCAGAGCAACAAGAATCAGGGCGAGCACAAGCGCTGGATACACGATCCCTCGAGTGAGTAAAGCCAACGATTTAAACACCATTTGCCCCATGGCTCCGGCCAATTAAGTTCTCACCACAAGCCAAGGACAAAACAATATGTTGTCGCAAGAGTGACCTATTAATAAATGAAATTCCCACGCCTGCAGGTGACCTTTGCCGACCGCTGAACTGCAAGAAGCGTGAAATTTGCCTGCTGGAGGACGAGTTCAGTGCCGTGTGCGTGTCGAAGAAGGAGCTGCACAAGAATCGGTGAGTGGAGGGCAGTGGAGTGGGGTGGGATGGCTTCCGATGAGCCTGATGAGCCAATTAAAGGGAAACTTGTGCGGTTGGAGCCGGCGGCGGCGATGTTCTAAACTTTCACCCATTCCAATCCATTCCAGTGATGAGATAATCACCAAGGCCAAGTACTTGGAGGAGGAGGCCAAGCGGCGTGTCAACCAGCAGGACAACCAGGACAGCCAGGACGCAGAGGACATCAACAACGACGACGAGGACAACAGCAGCGATGGCAGCAACAGCAACCCCAGCCCCAGCAACACCAACAATGCCCAGGCCAATGCCAATGTCCAGGGTAATGAGGAGACCGACGACGAAGATAAGAGCCTTAGCCTGGGCGACGACGACGAGTCCAAGGAGGATGATGTCTTCTACGAGAACAGTATCGCCTCCGGCGATAAGCAGCAGTCACAGCAGCAACAGCAGCAACAACAGCAGCAGCAACCCCAGCCACCAGCAGCACCATCCGCCATTCAGCAGGATGACGACGAGGAGTTGGAGTGAGTACACTAAGAAAAATAAAAATGTAGGAAATTTATTATCATTTAGGTTTTTAAATTTCTGCGATGTCTTAGAAACTCATTTTAAAGCATTCGATTTCGTTACAACAAATAGTCAAATAGTCAAATATAGTTGTCATAAATAGAATAAATAATATTTTTTAAACATTTTAATTATTTTTAAATCAAATTGACTGAAATTGAATTTTACAAGTTCGTTTGAAATTCTCTCTAAATGTATTTCCCTCAGTGCATCATTCGAGTGCTTAACTTTTGTCCCGAACTTTTTGCGTTTGCCTTTGAATGGTATTTTACATTTCATTAAGCAAATTCGCGTCCACAAAAAGGGTTCACGATGGGGGTCACCTTTGACACCAGCTACCTCCCACACTCGAAGCTCCCCCTGATTTCCACGGTCGCCATGCTAATAACAAATTGTTTTATCGTGTATAAAAATTCCGCAATAAATTTACAGCGGTACAGTTTTGAGCACGCAGGCTTGGCCATCGGGCCCTGGCCTGTTTTTGCGTTCTTATCGTTGTTGGCTTTTTGGCTGGTGCTGGCTTTTACTATACATCCTATACATACTTCTGCCTGAATGGTTCAATGGGCCGCAACGACAGCTTTACGGCCCTTACCCTTTGACGCGTGCCGTCGTCGGATCCTTTGACTTGTTCCGTGTTATCGCTTTGACCCTAACCCAAATTGTGGACTGGCACGCGAGCAGTGCCTCAAAGTAGGGCCCGAAAAGGGCAGCTCCTCGGGCGAAAGAGCAGAAGCAGGAGCAGGCGCAGGATCAGGTGTGGCGGCAGCAGTGCCTGCAAAATGAAGTCAAAGTCGAGTCGGTGTCAAGGCTTGATTGGCTTGGGTTTCCACAGGAAAAGGGTTGCCATTTCTCACAACAGTGAAAGGAAGTCGTTGGCAGCAAACAATCGATTTCCTGTGTGAAAATATTCGGCCCAAACACAAAAAGGAGTTGAAGGAGTTACCTTTGGGCTTTTCTCAAAAGCACGTAACATTTTTTACCTGTTTTCAAAGTTTATTTATGTGTAGCTCTAAGAAAAAAACCTTTTGTTTTGTTAAAAATTATATTAGAATTATAGTTTCGAAACATGTTAAACAAAAAGATTTATTAGCTAGCTTTTTTTTAAAGAAACTTTTGTATAAGTTTTAGAAAAGTGTGTTCTTAATTCATTAGGCGCTTGAACTAAGCTTTACAAATAATAACTCCAAGCCAGTTGGTGAAATTGTTAAAGCCCAGTCAACACTTTTCTTCTTAAAGCCCCTCCAATTTTGTTTACCCAAATAGCCACCCAATAGCAAACTTCTTGGTCTGCCATCCCACTCAACAATCCTTTGAAATTCAGCACCCACAGAGTGTTATAAAAATGTTTTCGCTTGTTGTTTATGTTCGTCTTGTTTATCAGTTGTTTTGTTTGAACAAAGTTTAATTTCATGCCCGCTGCCTGACACTTGCAGGCTGGTGCGGTGGTGGTAGAAACTGGGACAGGCCAAAGTTTGGTTTTGATCCTTTGACGTATATCCTGAAATGAAAAATTAATTTTGCGTAAATAAATTGTGGGAGAAATTGTGCAAGTAAGGCGATGGATTTCATGCTGCTTCCTAGCTTTTACTCTGGTTTTCCCGGGTCCCTTTGCGCCTGTAATTGAATTAAAATCCTCTTGCCAAACAATCCCACCCACACACACACTCTCGGTGGGTGTTTGAGTGTAAAAATCAATCTATAGGCAAATCACGTGCCCGGCCATGACTCCCCCGTGGGATTCGCATTCTCTCTGTGCTCTGTGCTCCCAGCGATGACATTAACAATGGCTTTTGACATATTTTCCCTCTTCTTTTATGTTTACGAATTTTCCTTTTCCATTTCCCCCGCTCTTCACATGTGTATCTATGTCAATGGCATGAAATATGAATGTGTCACGCCGTGGGCAAAATCAATAGTTCGAGCCAGCATTTGCCACTCAGCGTGGCAGCAGGAGCTGCTCCACTTCTCGTCTTTCCATTCAGGCGCAACTCAAACAAAGGACCTGCCTCAGTGAAAGGGTCGCCAGGAGGGGGCACGGGCACTTCTAATAGACCAAAAGACGAGGGAATCTACCCAAACACAAACTCACAACCAGCTGGAGAGCCAGATCGGGCCATAACTCATGTGTGAGACGGCCATTGTTTATTGTAACAATATGCCACCGCACAGTGGTTGATATAGAGCATTATTAATTTACAATTAAATTTCGCTTGGTATTATTTTAGTTTTTGAAATTGAGTTTAAAGCCTTCTCTCGATTCTTGTATGATTTAAAATTGTTTACATTATTTTATAAAAATTGTATAAAGGTTTTTTTTATAATGCATTTCGCTGTTAAGCTGCAATACATTTCTATTTCATTGAACTCGATTTTATTATTGTTCACCATAAACAATTTTAAATAAAACAAAATTTACATTTATTTGTTTAAATCTGAATTTAATTTTGATATTCGAAAATGCGAGCTTAGCCTGTATGAATAAATTACTTTCGGCTGAATAAATATGTAAATATAAAACATTTTCAGCACCCTAAAAAGTATTTAATATTAAAATAATAGGTAAAGCGAGATGACGTTTTTATCTTTAACTACCTAAAATCTTAACCAATATACCAGTTTAATGGCGCTAGAAGTTGTGCATAGTGCATCGCCTGTGAGGTTTTGAAGGATTCAAAGCAGGCGACTCTAGATGGGGGCACGGGACACACACATAGTTCGGATCTCACCTCAACCTGGCACAAGTCAGCTATTCGTGTGGATGAGGGCCTGTCGCTGGCAGTTATTCGAAACCACTGAGCTATTTTGTGGTCTATGCACATGAAGCTGTCGGCTCCAGCTAAAGAGCAGCAGGTGGAGTAACCGCTCAAAGGGAGACCGGGCCCCGAAATTGAAAACTCGGTCGGATCGGTTGGGGGGTGCAAAATTGAAAGCAAATATTTGAGTAAAAATTTACACATTTTTCACAGGGACACCGAGAAGGCATGTGGGCAGCCATTTGATGGGCAATTTGCTCAAAGCAACCACAAATGCTGGGCAGGCCATTCAAGATGCCATCGGCGTTGTCATTGACCAAGGATCGCATTATCAAATTTATTCGTCTTACTATTTACTTGGCCCTAAGAATTTCATTAAATTTGTATAAACAATCCGGAAGGGGAGGGGGAGGGCAAACAAACTGAACCGGAAGCGTGCAAAAGAACATGCGAGAGAATTTTTAATTAAAAGCGCTGCACACACACATACACACACACAGCAGGAAGGAAGGATATGTCCGTGTATATGTTTGCATTGGTTCTGGCCATTGGTCCGTTTACATTGGCTCAGATACGAAATTGGCCAGCTTAAGAGACGCATTTATATATGTAAATTCTTGGGCTTACCCAAAAGTCCTTGACAAATCCCTTTATTTTATTAAATTTCAAGTTATTTTCCTCCCTTCTAAACAAGTGTTTGTCCAAGGTTTAATCTTTGTTTAAAGTTTATTTGGCAGAAGCATATAATAGCTGCAAAAAGCAAATAAATGTCAGGCTCAAATTGTTGCAAAGCCAAGCATGACCTGAATCAGTGGCCAATTTTCAATTAATATTTCTCGAAATAAAAAAAAAAACAAAGGTCCAATGAAATTCTCTAATTATGACTGTTAAATGAGGGCAATTAGGCAAATGGCTTTTCATTCGTTTTCAGACTGCGAAGTACACCCAAATAAATGTGCAAATTTTATTTGAAACCAGACAAAAAAATTCAAACAGTGCAGAGCAAACAACGGCGAATATACATATATATCGCTAAATAAAATTATAGAGTAGGGCCGTTGAATAAGAGCTGGTAGCGAATCCATGGCAGGCCAATTAAGGCGACATCGAAACAGATAAAAACCTCCACCGAAGCATTTTTTATTAAATGGACAGCTCCTATAGTAGCAACCACTAATGGAAATAATCTTTTTGTTGGCTTTATTGATTAAAAAAAAGACAGTATGAATGAAATGGTGAAGGGGTGTAGTTTTTTAATTCAATTAAAGATGATTGATTGACAGATCATTAAGAGGAGTAGTAATTAAAAGGGGATTACTTAACAAACGGAAATGGGTTCATGGATACTGGAGTTTTTTAGAAGGCGCAAGTTCTTTTCAGTTGAAGCTGGCAGCTTTAATATTTTCTCAAGTTTTTAAATACATTTGCTGTGCCTCCGCCGTGTCCCCAATCCCTTGGCTCGAATGTTTGTTTTAGCGTGCGTGCAGCGCATATTAAATAAATATTTAAATAAATGTACAAGTATAAGCATGCTCTCCTCTTACCTGGCCCTCAAATTGTCCACTGGAGGTGGGGACATGTGGAAAGCAGTAAAAAAAAAAAGGAAGAACGCAGACTTCATTTGCATAAAAATTAATTTTGCATGTCATCTATTCGTTGCCGTTGCGCCCCTTGAGTTTTGCTCTTCTGATTTCTCCCGGTTTCCTAACCCCACTCTTTTTGCACTCTTTGTAGCAACTGCAAGCCGTGTCCTGTGGCCAAGCCCACGTTCCTGTGCGGTGCCGACAACAGGACCTACTCATCACTATGCAGATTGGATTATCACAATTGCATACATTCGACGTCCATACGGATCGCCTGCAAAGGATTCTGTCCCTGCAAGGGTAAGTCCTCCTCCTCCTCTACTATGTTCCAGCCCCATAACAAACGAACTCCGAGTGCGGGGAACAAATAACACAGCCGACCCAGGCCAGAATCAAATGCTCCGCATAATGAGCTCCAGCCTGGCAGTCCGCCAGCACCGAAGGACTGCGGCTGGGGGAAGGACATTGACTACAAAATAAATTGCATGCATATTTTGTGACAGGCTTAGTAGGCAGGCAGTTGTGTGCCCATGAAAGTATGCTGCAGTAACTGAGCTGGTGGCTAAACGCGATTTGTTAGAGTCTCCAGAGGGCCGACAATTAAAAATTCCAACTACCAAACAATGGCTTTGGCTTTGAATATATTTTTGCCAGGCACATCACTTGTTAAATATTTAATAGGCCGGCGAACAAGTAGCCGCCGCCATTGTTCCACCGCCCATTGTGGAAACCACTCAGCCAGTCAGCCACGTTAATTTTCAATTTCTCACAGCTGAGAGCGCAGTGTTTTCCCGGAAAATAAAAAACAGAAATGCACAGACGATGCAATGCAAAAAGTTAGCCTGGCTCAGCGAATTCATGACCGCCATTTTGCCACTTGGCCATTTTGCAGAGAGCGTCGATGGCAAGCGGCTGCAGCGCATCGGTGGCTACAACAAGTACAACAAGAAGATCAGCCAGGACAGCCAGAGCCAGCAGCAGATGCAGCAGCAGCAGGCCTACAAGGACAGCAGCAACAACAACATCATGATGACCAGCGGCAACATCATGGGCGGCAACAACAACGACTTCAACACGATCATGAATGTAAGTCAATGGTAAATATTTGGTGCATTGAGTTTAATTTCAATATTTCGCAGGACAAAGAGGACAACAACCGACACTACAACCACATCAATGCCCAGTACACGTTCACGCCCGAGGAGATCAAATATGACAACAAGCACTACAAGTACCTCAAGTACACGGCCTACAAGAAGGTGAGTGAGCCAAGAGGATTTCCCGCTGTGTTTCCAATCCCTAATTGCTTTCTAATTGGCAGGACGCCAAGTACCAGGAGGACAAGCACAAGATGCGCAACTACAACGAGGTGGTGGAGAAGCAGCAGCAGAAGTTCAATAAGAACAACAACTTGAATGGTGAGAAACTGATAATATACATACAACAATTGTTAATAGGTTTATAATTAATATTATGTTAACTGAACTCTTGGAAGGATTCGTAAAAAATATTTGAATTAATGATGTTCCCTTTGGTTTTTTACTTATTAATAACAAACAATATTTTATATTTGCACAGCCTATCCCTCCAAGTCGGCAGAGTGCAAGCCGCAGCAGCTGACGGCGATTGGCAACCGGCTGCTGGACTGGTTCTCGGTGATCATGGCCGACAGCAAGAAGCGGCGCCAGCACAGCCAGAAGTCGAAGGCCCACTTCCCGCCCGCCTGCAAGACGGAGGCGAAGTGGATGTTCGGCCACCTGGACCTGAACAACGACGGGCAGCTGTCGCTGCAGGAGATGTACGACCTGGAGCACGACCAGAACGAGCGCTGCATCAAGCCGTTCATCGACACCTGCGACCTGGACACGGACAGCTCGATCAACACGCGCGAGTGGTGCCGGTGCTTCGAGAAGACGGATCGTCCATGCGCCGCCGTTCGCCGGAGAATCGCCGGCGACTTTGCAGGTGAGATAGGTACAGGTGGACATTTCTCTGGCTACATAACACTAATACTTCTATGTTCTCTCTATATTCGTATGAGTTGTGCGGGGTGCGGGGTCCTGGGCTTCATTTATCCCCTCCCCCAACAACCACCAGTATAAAACAACAAAATAAGACCGAAAAAAACCAGAAACCAAGCGATAAGCGCGAAGAGTAATTTGGTTTCAGTTGGTTTCCGTTTCCGTTTCGTTTCGTTACTTTCATCTCTTTCTCCGCCTCTGTTTCCGTCTCTGTCTCGTGCTATCTGCCATCTCTTTCGGACGGCGCTTTGTTGCCCGCTTACATTTTGTTTGACTGACACTCTTTGCTCCTACTTTACACGCGTTCAAAACCTTTTTCAAACTATAATTAAGCGCCTGACAGCTAAATAGAAACCCTGACACACTTACACTTTCACTTACACCTACACTTGTACACTTATACACACCCACACCCACACACAGACACCAGCAGTTAACAGAAGTAACCTTTTTTCGCGCTGCTTTCGTTGTTAACTTTCGTTTTGTGCTCGCTGCCCCGTTTTTTCTATATCTCAAACTTTTAAGCCAGCAAATTAAACACTTCTAACAACAACACAGAACTTTTCCGTGCCCCCCGCTTGCGAACCCGCCACTGTCCGATGCTTTTTGTGTTTGCCTTTTGAAACAACCCCCACTAAGCATACTATATATATTATATGTTGCCCAACTATATAATTTCTTCCTTTGTTCGCCCGCCACACGACCCGAAACAAAATAGATCCAGAACCCGATCCAGCAACAACTTGCTTGTGCCGCTTCTCACCGAGCATACCCACCCACCCATTACTGCCCCACTAAGTTGCCCCACTAAAACGTTGCACTTCTCTTCTCTCCACCGCCTCTCCACGGCCTCTACAAATCTAATTAGGCGCCTACGCACCGGACTGCGACATCCAGGGATTCTACAAGCCCACCCAGTGCCACAACTCGGTGGGAGTCTGCTGGTGCGTGGACAAGCACGGAGTCGAGTTCGCCAACACACGCACACGTGGCAAACCCAACTGCGGTGAGTACATGGGGTCCGAGAGGGGTGATAAGGGGGTGCTTAGGGGGTGGCTAGGGAGAGGCTAGGGGGTTGGTTATGAACACTTAACCCAAACATTCGGTAAGGGGCATAACAAAGGGCCCACAAGTTCCCAAAAGGCCATAATGAGGGGGAGAGGACCAGCTGAAATGGGTTAAGCTGGTCAGTTGCCGCACTTAACCCGCTGCATACTGAACTCAAGCTTTTGTAATAATACGTGAAAGTGGCTGGTAACCATAGTTTTCTGGTAAGCTGACCAGGAGAACCTTCTGCACGAGTCAAGCACAGTTGGAAAAATCCAACAAATTCTTTATTCGGAAAAATATATCACAATATAATTAAAAGGTATTGCTGATGCGGTTTTAGCTTGTTTACTAGAAAAAAATCTTGACGTTTGTCAACAATTAAAACTTAAGAAACAATCAGGTCCAAAAGACCCGATTTATCCATTTTCTTGCTTTCGTTAAAGTCAATCCACCCTAAGTAAAGGGTGAAGCCAACGGTAATGCGAAATAAATGTACTTGTGCAAAAGAAATCCCAAGTGGTTTCCATTTACTGCAGTGGGCAGTCGCTGCCAATTAATGGGGAATTCTGTTGGACGAAATATGCCAGCAATACTCGTGTTCTTTAACGATTTTCATGGCAATCGAACTGTGACAGCATCCCCACGAAGTGCCACCTGAGCCGTGTATTGAAATTCCAGCCCTTAAGCCTGCTTTTATGGCCCAATGCTGAGTTATGCGTTGCCGCAGTGCCAGCCCCAGCATCGGTATCGGTATCGGAAACACCTCGCACTCCGTTGCGTATACGTAATCTGCTTAACTCCCCCATACCGTTTACTTGGGCCGTCCTTGTCCTTGTTTTTGTGTCCAGGACAGGCCGATTTAACTCTGCACTTAAGGTTGTTAAAGTTGTCAGGAGCTCAGACAGGCCTTGCCAGGGAATCAGTAATTGAGTTTTCCTATTAATATCCCACATTCGCCATGCATAACACATGAGCTGGCTGCAAACGGGTTTTCGTTCGTCCGTTTCAAAAGCAAAATATCGGACAAGGACGCTATGCTCTGCTCTGCTCGCTCTGCGGTTGGCCGCCATTAGACATGCACGTGGCGAAGGGTCAGGGGTCAGATTAGTGGCAGGGAATCTCCATAAATTGAAGCACACATTCTAATTTCGTGTCCAATCCAAACAGAGTCCGTGGTTAATAACGCCGCATCGCTCACATCCGACGACGAGGACGAGGGAGCCGACGACGAGGACAGCGCGGAGGGCAGCGCCGATCAGATGCTGGTCTTCTAAGCTGACCGAGCTCCGGCTGAGGAAACCGATAGCCCTGGGCCCTGGCGCATCCAATCAGCGAGCTGGCGTTATAACGGAAAATGAATATTATTATTATTATGATTGCAAACAAACCGAAAGTGGAAGTAAAAGCAAACGCAAACGCAGCAGCGGAAATCCAAACCGAAAACCAAAACATAAATGTGCAGTAGCCAAGTAAGCGTTTTTGAATAGAACTACGTACAGCAAACAGCAGAAGCAGAAGCAGCAGAACACACACCATCACCATCCGCCTCCAAGGATAACTAAAGCCCTGCCGCGGAAGGAAGGAGGACGAGCAGGAGGGCCAAACCAAAGAGGAACTGTAGCATAGTCGAAGGCGCATCGCACGCAAATTGGCAAAGCGCTGATGCCAACAGTAGGAAAAAAGACACACCCCAATCCCAATAACACACATCCTTGCTAGGAGTAACCCATCCAAGGCGCAGGCTTCTTTTTTTCAGTCAATCAGCACAGCCCAGTCAGCCACAATTTCTCCTTTGTTATCACTGTTGTTTGCATGGATGGGTGACCAACAATCCGTCTATTTTAGCCTTTCGCAGCAGAGTTAGTACCCCGATTATCGGACAGGCCTCTCGTCTATAGTATCATCCCCCCCTGCTTTCGCGCAAGCAGGACACGACACACGCTAAGAATTCCGCCCAAAAAATATATAAAAATTTATGTGATAAGTTTTTGAAATGAATGAGAGTACGAACGAAGGAGGCAACTATCCATCGGCAGAAGCCAGCGACTCCAGGGCCCTCAGAATCAGAGTCGAAATCAGAGGAGACACAGGAACGTGCGGCCAAAGAGCGTAGTTTGAGTAGGGTTTTGAGTGGGGTGGAGGAGGCGAACTCATAGTTGCATATGTACGAAACATAATCGCGTTCATTTAGTGTTACTTACCAGATATATAGTGAGAGATCCGGCGCTTGCAAGGCTTTGTTAGGAGGCTACCGTCGTTTGTATCAGCACCTGCCAGGGCGAACTCAGCACCTGCTTTTATGTAAACCGATTGTCAGTAACACACCCACTCCACACACGCACTCCAGATATACATATGTAAGGCGCAGAGATCCGGGGGCGCATTGAAATTTCCACACACTCGTAGGACATTAAAGTAAGGATTAAATGGCAATTCGCTTACACATGCATATATAAATAAATATATAATATGTTTAACATGTAAGTATATAAGAGGCATAATTAAGTGGCAGCAAACGCAGATCGTTAGACCGCAGCTCATCCCCCATTTTTTTAATTCCGCCCCTTCAGATTTTCCCCACGGAAATTAGTAAGAAATAAAATCGGAATTTTAACACGCGTATGAGCGAAAGGATAAACTTAAAAATGCTTGCAAAAAACTAAATTATATAGCCAATTGTAGTAAACAAAACCAATGCATATAAATAAACCTTTTGATTATAGCAAAAATTTATAACCAACAAAGAACATTAATAACAATCATTTGAGATCCAGCGAGGAGTTGCGAAAAATATCTGTTTTCGGCTGCATTTAAGGCAAAGAGCAGGAGAAAAACGAATACAAATTATTTGTGGTGAACACCCTATAACTGACTATGTACTACGACTACGATTGTATTTATGTATGTATTTATGAACCTGTGTATTATTGTGCAAATTGCATTAATTCTAGGGAGCCAAAGGGGCAGCTACCGTAGAAACCCAAACCCCATTTAGAGCAGACCTCTGGCACCAAAACGTTGTCAAAATCCGTAATTATATATCATTCTTCTGTATTTCCGGCTAGTTTGTTTGCCATTCATGATAACCAGACATACCACAAAGTCAATAATATGATACGTACTTAATGCATTTTTTATCAAACATTTACATTGGCTCGAAAGGACAGGTTTTCGTTTCTACTAACTACGATTTGTTTATAAATGGAATGATGAAATCAATAAATATTATTTAATGCAATTCAAATGTGGACTCCTATTTTTAATTGCTGGCCAGCAGGTAAGGAATCCGTTTCACTCAACTTTGATGTGACTTTTGGGCGCGTGCAAACTGCTTTGTTGGCCACATTAAACAAATTGTGGCAACTTGTGACATTTAAACGGGCTCCATAACAGCACAAAAGCGGCAAGAATGCGAATGACTAACAATAAATTTACGGAGCTAATTTTATGCGCACACAAGCAGCAAAAAGCTGAAAGCGAAAAACAGAAGAAGTCAACGAGGGCGACGCGCAACAGGCGCCCAAAACAATTATGGCACAGATTTAAATAAATTGTAGTTTGGGGGAATGGGATGGCACTGAAGGTGGGGGTGGGTGTGGGGGGTCTGGGTCTGGGTATATGGAGCAGTTCGAGTCAACGCCGACGCCAACGGGTTCACACGCTAGTTGGTTAGTTGGAGGGGGACGGTCGCTATATGGCCATATAGCCACATACATTCACAGCACTACTATATAGCGGTGTCAAGGGTGCTGAAACCGGCGGCAACTTTGGCATGCCGTTCAGAACGGAAGTTGGCGGCGACAATTAAACAACACACATTCACTTATATACGGGGTAATATGGTATGTGCCCTGACAAAGTTGCACTCACATTCTTGGCAAAGTCTGCTAGTCAGTCACTCCATGTTCACTATTACTGCACAGAAAAAAGAAACATAATTATTTTAAGTAAAACTTTACAATTTTAAAAGTGTTTAACTTAATGTTAACATTCTGAACAATTTGTAGGACCCTAACTGAAATAATTAAATTGGACTTCATAGTTTGTGAAAACATTTACTACTTATACGGTAAGAGATATTGAAATTACACCTTTTTGCCAAGAGAAATGTTCTCTAAAGTGGATGGATACATTTCTTTTTCAACTTACATATAAAAAGTTACTCAACACTCAACAAGTAGTTAAACATTAACCCATCTTAAAATAACTTGGTTAAACAACTTTAATTTAGAACCAATCTCATCTGTTACCTTGCGAAGTATGTTTAACCTTCCTGCTATATCAATTATTAGAGAGCAAAGAAATATTGTTTTTTTTTAATAAAACAAACATTTTAAAAACATTATTTTTCTGTGTGTTTTTAAAGTATGTTTGTGCTTGTTAGCCCGTCAAGATTTTTGGCGAGCTAAGCTTGGCTTAATATTTGGCCAACATAAACAATCCCGGCTGAGTCTGCGTCGGTTCATTTGCATAATTCTGTGAAGCAGACAATGCGACAAGTTGCACACTGCAACGGCTGGCTGCTCGGCCAGATTCAAGCCCCCTGCCAGACGGTCTGAACCGGGCCGAAAAGCTTTCATGTCACCAGACGTGGCGGGTGCTTCATTGTTCCGTCCTTCCCCTTCCGCAGCACCCATGACTTTTTGGCATTTTTAATTAGTGCTCTGATGTGTGCTACTATTTTGTTGCATGCAGTTGGTGGCTCTTATATTTATGCGTCATCCGGGCGTCACTTGGCCCTTGACGCGCACATCGCACACTCTCACTCGGACGGACGGACATTATAGTTCAAGGTGAACACGGAAAAGTTTTGTGGGACTGGCAGTGCACCCAGTGCAGTTGTTGTGGCAGCCTTTTGTGTACGGCCAATGCGTTAAAAATTAAAACAAAGCCCCCTGTCCTTCGATGTTGCTGCAACATTCTGGCTTCGTGTCACGCCACTGAATGTTTCACATTATTTAACCCCTTTTTTTTTTGGGGTGCAGTCCGCAGGGGCACGGGCTCTTGCATGGGCGGCGGCGGAGGGGGCAGTGCTGCAGCGGCGTGCCCCGCAGCTGCTTGCAACGGGCAATTATTGCGCAGTTATTGCATGTCGTGTGCAATGCCTATGAATTATTACGTATACGCAGTGTGTCCATTGCGAAAACGAAAGCCGAGAGGCGGTGTTCCTCCTGCAGTTGTTAATAAATTCAACGAAATTGCTACAGGTTTTTTTATTTTTTACGCTTGGTATGATAGCTTTATCGGAAATTTCTTATTGATGAATGGTGCTACTTTAATGAATTACTTTAAACTATTATAAATATTTGTTCTATTTGTTTAAAATTATTAAAAAATACTTTTTTTGTAGTAACTTCTGTATATAGAAATATTTAATTACTATGGGAGCCATATTTGTTTTTTCCAATTCTGTTAATATAATTATATATGTTATAAAAAATATATTTTTTATACTAATACACATTTATTAAAATAACATTAGTATTTATTTCAAGAGGACGAAAGCTTGTGCTTTACTTATCAGTGATAAGTTATCACAACGTTAGATTATCCTTACATTGAGTAACGTATTTGTGTACTTAATTATTTGATTTACAACTCGTGTATAAGCCATAATTTAATTTAACGCTAATGGGCAATCCATATTGACTAAGTAAATTTGACTTTAGGTTTGCCCAAGTGAAGATCAAAGTAGGCTTTAAATGCGAGGGTGTGCTCGTGTAGCAAACGATTCAATTTAAGCTGAGTCATAGCCTTTGTGTCTTGACCTAATTTACTAGTAGTCCCAACTGTGATAAAAAAAATTATTAAAAACTAGGAATAAACTAGCTCTAGATATTGCGGTTAACAAAAATTAGGACAATGACTATGAAATAAAGGCAGCTTATCACATTGTCAAGTATTCAATATTCTGTATGACAAAACCGCACATTATCCAAACCCTCCTCAAGTCAGATGGCGCTCATCAAATTAGGTAATCGCATGTGCCCTTATGTCAACCATATCGCCGCTCAACCAAGACATTTCGGTCCCTGTCGCAACTTCCACGCAATACACATGTCTATCTATAGAGATAGAGCGCCATCGACCTTGGCCAACTTGGCAGTGGGTTCCAAGTGCCAACCGCAAAGGTCACGCACAGTTCGCCATTGCAAATCGCACACTGCGTATCGGGGGGCCCTTTGATGACACACTAATTAAAATGTACCTGCTACTAATTAGTGATAGACAATCGACAGCGGAATTGGCCCGATTCCGATGCTCTAACTACAGGTTACCCCAGCTCCAACTCCCAAGATACACAGGGGCCAACGGCACGGCCATTTATCATTCGGAAGCAGCCGTTACACTACAAAAGGGAAACAAATGTTGTCAACGCCAAAACCACTGAACTGTTAAAAGTGCCATTGAATCCAACAACAAGCGATGCTGGGCCCAGGTCGCAACTGTGCAAACAGTCGGAAAGGAAAGACAGCGGGGGCATGCATGGCTAGATGTGGTGTCTATTTGACGGATACAACCTGAACCGTGCCCCGAGATGTAGCCACGCAGCCTCGCCCTTTTCCCCGCTGCCCCTCCACCTTCTGCACCCCCTGCGAGCGTTAAATAGTTTTGTTTATTGCACATTGAAATCGAGCCAGCGAGCAATTCGGTGGCTGCTCCGCCCGCGACACACTCCAGCGATCTAATCAGCAATCTCGGCGACATGAAATTTCTCATACGCTCGGTTAGCCGCGACGTCGACGCTCGATCGAATATTTTCCCAATGCACCGAGAGAAATGTCTATCTATGTTTCAAGATCTTTAGGATATTATTAAAACTTAAAATGGAACAAACTTGTGTACTTATTTTAAAATACATTTCCTTATCAAAGACTAGAAAATATCTTGGTTACAAACTTCTGACTGAATTAAGTTACATTTTAAAATTTTACAATTCACAAGTTTGCTTAAAAAATAATGTTAAACTGCTCTCTGTGTACCGCTGCTGCTGCGTCAGAAGCGTTCATATCATTTACATACGCAGCGAATGTTTCGGAGTCTACCTGGCGCTCTGGGGGATCTCTCGGCCGAGGGCCCAGATCAGAGTAACAGCCAGAGTCTGAGTCGGCTATTTGAATGTCGAGAGCCGTGCGAGTCAGACGTGCGCCTGCCCCAACGATCGCCCCAGCAAATTAAATTCAAATAAAAGTAAACAGATAAAACAAAGTGCAGTTGGCTAATGGAAGTGGCAAGTGTCAAAGCCAAAGCCGTACGATATTTTCAAAACAAATAAATAATGCATAACCAAGTATGAACGTGTTGGGTACTAATTAGCACAACGATGCTGACCCACATCGCAAAATCGGGCTAATTTATATTTCATGGCAAGTGGTCAGGATTCAGAATTGAACTGAAGTGAAGTGAAGTGAAGTGGACCCGGATTCGGTCCTGGCCTATTTGCATATGCAAATTGTTCAATCTGCAGGCGATTGAGTGGCAAGCAATCCGTATCCGCATCCGCATCCGCATCCGTATCCGTGCACGTGCACGTGCCGAAAGTGTTAAACTGTGCCAAACATAACCAGCAAACCAGCAAACAAGCAAAAAGCCAGTGAATAAATAGCCCTGTTCGTGTAATGCGTCTACCAGCTTGACCCGTGTACTAGCCAAAAATCAATTACAATTTATTACACGAGCATGCCAAACGGTTCGTGGCGGCAACCACAAAAACGCATCTGAAACAATGCCCCAATCAGCGCTATGCAAATTAGCGATTGCAGCGATTTTGCTAATGCTGCACCAGAGTGCAAGCGGTGAGTGGAGGTTTCCCTTTAACTGGCCTTGCTAATTGGCTTATTAACCCAGAGCGTGCTGACGCGTTCCATTCAGTATTTTTAGCTGCTTATTCAGAGAGCGTTTTCCGAGAGCGGTGAAGATGCTCCGATCGCATCACCGTTGCACTTGCAATTTGCATTCAATAGCAAAGTGGAAAACCAAAGCCAAAACTGCACAGATCCATTTACACGTCGCAGGGGGGTAGGGGTTGCTAAATGTGCATGTCAGCTGTTATTATAGATTTATTTTCAAACACCCTGAGAACAAGTTTTTGTTAGTTAGTTGAATGGGAAAGGAAATGCCTTGGGGGTGGTTGTGACTAGTGACTAGTGACTAAACTAAGCTAAAAAGGGGAACAAAATTAGTTAGAATATGGTTTTTACAGAAATAAACTTGTCTTTAAAAAAATTCTAGCTTAAAAATTATCTCAAAGAAAAATTGTGACATTGTTTCTTGAAAAATATATTCTATTTTACTTAAATAATTTGCATTATAAACAATTACAGCATACCTACTTGTAAAAATTTTAATAGTCAACAAACTTTGTTATTTTTCTTTCTTCATATGGCTTTGGTCGAACCTTTTTAAATTAAATTTTAGAATATTATATATTAGGGTTATGAGGTGCAATCCGATAATTGGCCACATATTCTTCATTCTAAAAGTGTTTTTTAATGTAAATTTTTAGGGCGTTGTACCATTAATTTTTAAAGCGGCCAGAGTACATATATATATTTTTAAAACCCTAAGAACATTTTTCGAATTATTTTTCATTTTTTATGTACTATGTTCCTACATGTTTAAGTCCATTTATTATACATTCTAAAAACCTCTACTTAGAGGTTGATTGAATTTCCCATTGCCTACTTATGCATAAACATTTCATATTAATTGAAGCCCAGTCACAAATGGATACGCGATCCCTATTATGGCTGCTCGACAATTTGAAAAATGTTTTGGTTTCCAGTCATGCGCATCCCATAGCTTAGACTCACATTCATAGCATTCCGTTCCGCCCTCCAGTTGCCCTGCTGCTCAAGTGTCCGCTGCACCAGCTGCAGCTGCAGAAGATAGTCGGGTTCCGGCCACCGCTGGAGTACCTGAACGAGGGGAACCTGATCTACGGCCCGGAGACGGTCAGCAACTTTAAGGATCGCAACCGGGACCAGGAGCTCCCGGCTAGCCAGGTGTGCTGGCGGATCTGCAACGAGGATCCCGACTGCATCGCCTACGTGCACCTGTTGGACACGGACGAGTGCCACGGGTACTCGTACTTTGAGCGCACCTCGCGGTATCTGGCCATTTCGGGGGAACTCCCACTGGTGGCCGATGCCGAGGCCGTGTTCTACGAAAAGACCTGCCTCCGAGGTGAGTAATCCCACCGACCTCGGCCTTGGTCCGCCTTTAATCCACCCCCACCCCCCCTTTTTCGCAGTTCCGGATGCGTGCAGGGGGCGTCTGTGGGCGCTGACCAAAATCCCCGGCAGCACGCTGGTGTTCCAGAGCAAGAAGACCATTCCGACGCTGGTCACGCGGCGTGAGTGCGCCGAGCGGTGCTTCTTCGAAAGCCAATTCAGATGCCTCTCCGCCTCCTTTGCGCCCTCGTATCGGAACAATCGTGAGCGGTAATTGACTGGTTGGCTGTTGTTCGTTTTGCGTTGTTTGTTGCTTGTTGTTTGTGTTCGTCCGCCTGGGGTTGTCTGTTGTCGTTGTTGCCGCTCAAATTAATTGCTTTTGTCGTGCATTTTTAATGCATGGCCGATGCTTTTCGCCGGATTATGACATCACGCGCAGGCAGTGATGGGATAGGTTAGGTATTTTGTTATTTTTAATTTTTTAAGCGGTTTTTCTCTTGGGTGTTACAATGTATTTAAAAGAAAAGGAGTACCACCTTAACTCGAAAGAAAGTGTTAAAAAAAACATTTTCCACTCATAAAGTATTTTGCAGAAATATTGATTGGGTTCTTAGATTAATGGAACATAAGTTTAAACTAGACTTTTATCCTTATGCAAATGATTGTAATTGGTTACAAAAATAGACATTTTCTACATACATAAATGAGCGTAAATTCATTACAAAGCAAATACTATTCATAAATTGCTATAAATCATAAATTCATACCAATACTTACCCTTCTTATAGGAGGTTGTTAGGGTTGAAATGGTTATTTCTACAAGAAGTCTAAAAATACATAATTCCATTAAGTAAGGTCATAAATCACCTGGTACATATTGAACGGTTGGAACCGCGTAACCAACTTTCCCTTACATCGCAGATTCCGTGGCGAGGAGGGTCCTGGCCAGAGCCCTTCCCCCCGCCTGGGCAGGTGCATGTTAAGCGACAGGGACAAGACCATCCAGCCTGACGCTTTCCGGGCCGCTCCCTACGACGAGGAGTACATGGAGAACCAGTGCCACGAGCGGGCCGTGGAAAGCGACAACTGCTCGTACGAGCTGTACGCCAACAGCAGCTTCATCTACTCGGAGGCCAGGTACCTGGGCCTATCCCAGAAAGAGGTGTGTCCGCCGCGCTTCGGCTGTCGCGCATTATGATTGTAATCGAAATCGATTGAAGTCGGATGAGTGATTGATGACCTCCCTCCGTATTGCAGTGCCAGGCGCTGTGCTCGCACGAGACCAAGTTCTACTGCCAGGGCGTCTCCTTCTACTATGTCAATCAGCTGTCCCTGTCCGAGTGCCTCCTTCACTCCGAGGACATTGTGTCGCTGGGTCCTCGCAGCCTGAAGCTCCGGGATAACTCTGTCTACATGCGGCGGGTCAAGTGCCTGGATGGTAGGTTGTCCTTTGGTTGTAGGATAGGTTAACCAGTTCCAATACCCCACAGTACGGGTCTTCTGCACACGCGAGGAGATGTCAATCAGGTACAACCCCAAGGACTGGTTCGCCGGCAAAATCTATGCCAGCATGCACTCCAAGGACTGCCTGGCCCGAGGATCCGGCAACGGGAGTGTCCTCCTAGCGCTACAGATCGGCAGCGAAGTCAAGGAAAACCGCTGCGGCATCCTGCGCGCTTACGAAATGACGCAGGCATACCAAAGGTGAGAAAAATGTCGAGGCAGTTCCATTAACATCTTAAATACTGTCTCTCCAGAACCTTCATCTCTGCCTTGGTGGTCATCCAGAACAACCCTAATGTGCAGACCCAGGGTGACCGGCTCATTAAGGTCGGTTGCATCCAGAGCAACGCCACCGCCTCACTGGGTGTTTCGGTACGGGACAGCAGCGTGGATGCCTCGGAGCATGTGCCCAGCGCCATTGCCCTGGAGTCCTCGTTGGAGTATGCCGAACAGTGAGTTCATTTGTGTTCATTATACCTTATTTCTTACCTGAAACCCCGATCCCCGCAGCATGTTTCCGCACGAAGGCGTGGTGCACTACAACAGCAGCACTGGTCCCCATCCGCATCCCAGCATTTTGCTCCAGATCGTGGATCTGTCGCACCAGCACGAGACCAACGACGTGCAGATTGGCCAGAACCTGGAACTGCAGATCGTGGCAGAGTACAGTCCCCAGCAGCTGGCCGAGCACACGGACCTCCAGTTAGCACCGCTGCCAGACTTCCGAGCTACCTCGCTGGTGGCCAAGACAACGGACAACGAGAACTACGTACTGCTGATCGACGAGCGCGGCTGTCCCACGGACGCCAGTGTGTTTCCAGCCCTGGAACGGGTTCACTCCGCCACCAGGAGCATGCTGCGAGCCCGCTTCCATGCCTTTAAATTCTCCGGTACTGCCAACCTGAGCTTTGATGTGAAAATCCGCTTCTGCGTGGAGCGCTGTTCACCCAGCAACTGTGCAAGTGCCTCCTGGCAGAGGAGAAGACGGCAGACAGAGCAGCCAAGCCGAAGACCTGAAGACGTACGGGTCCAGAACCCCGTCTACATCTCGACCGTGGTGGATGTGGCACCTGAACCCGTCAGCCAGAGCAACCATTCCAGGGCACAGGAGGAACTGCCGCTGAACTACAACATCCGAGTGCATGGCCCGGACCAGAGCAACACCAACAGCTACCTGTACGGCGAGCGGGGAGTGCTGCTGATCGCCGGTATCGATGACCCACTGCACCTGGATAACGTGTGCATCAATCAGAGCCTGCTGGTCGCCCTGTTCATCTTCTGGCTGATCTGCCAGGTGGCCCTGCTCTTCGGCTGCGGCATGGTGCTGCAGCGCTACCGCCGGCTGGCCAAGCTCGAGGACGAGCGCCGACGGTTACATGAAGAGTACCTGGAGGCCAGACGCGTCCACTGGGCGGACCAGGGCGGATACACACTCTAGTTGCTGTAGTTGTTGTAGGCTGGGACGCAATGCGTACAAAATGCATCTTAATTTAATAAACCTAAGCGAATCTTACAAACGAGTGCGTGAAAGTTCAGGAGTTCTTCTTGGGGTGATAGTGCTCCCACTTGCGGTGATTCAGCGAGTTGAAGTCCGGGCAGTGCAGGGCGATCTTGCGCAAGTAGTCGGACAGCTTGAGGAGCTCCGTGTCCGTGGCCCGGTTGAGGTGCGCCTGGCGGAAGGGACGGATCTTCAGGCCGGACTTGGGGTTCATCAGGAAGTTGCGTCGAATGTCGTCGAACATGATAGTGTTGCTGGAGCTGTACTGCTTGTACAGGGCCCAAATGACGCCCAGCGGCTTCACATCCACGACCCCGCGCTCTGGCACGTGCACCGAAATCATGGCGGTCGAGTCCAGATAGAACATAACCTTGTAGTTCTCGTTGCTGGCCACACCGAGCAACCGCATCTTCTCCTCGATCCAGCGCATGCTGGTGGCGGACCAGATCACAATGTCGTAGTCCTCGTAGGCGGAGGCCAGGAACTCGTGCAGATACGGCCGCATCAGCTCCGTGCCCGTCTCAGCGGGCGAGCGGTGATCGAAGAGGGTGTAGTCAATGTCCAGGACCAGGAGCTTCTTGCCCTCGCGCGGCGGCGACAGCTCCTTGATCTTGTAGTCGCGCACGCGACGCTGCACCTTGGCCAGGTACACCGCGGAGTTCTCCACCGACTCCTCGCGCTCCTCGGCGTCGTCGAAGTCGTCCACCACCTCCCCAATGTCCTCAGGCAGACTGCAGGCATCCTCGATGTCCGCCTCCGTGGACCCCACCATCATCAGCTTGAAGTTGGGCTTTAGCTCCAGGGCGCTGATCTTAACATTGTCGGCCGCTGTCTTTCCTGCAAGTCATTGGATTACTGGGAGTCCTCTTATTTAAGCTAGGTCACTAATTACCTTTGTACTTCAGGTTGAGCAGCTTCTGGCGCTCCGGGCGCACCTGCGTCTTGCGGAATATCTCGTGGCGAAGCACCTCCACAGTGTCCTGTTCGGTGAGGTCCACCGGGTACTCCTTGCCGCTCCACTTCACAATCACGACCACTTCCTTGACCTCCATCGTTCGCAACTTACAAATAGCTGTGGGGCTGTCAAACCATCTATTTGCCTACGTCGATTGAATCGATGATTTCCTCGCAGCCAGCTGGGTTTCCAAATTTTGTTTAAATTATTCGGCTAAGTTCGACAAAACAGCTTGGAGGCATCAAACCAGTGTGCACGCATCTTTTTTCGCAAGAAAAACCACAACAGCGAATGTGGCCACACTCACCTGGCGGGAAAATCTGCATCTCCAAAATTATTTGTTTCGCGATTGATATTATTTTGCAGTAATTAATTAGCTAGCTCTTATTTTATCTTACTAGGCAATTTCAAACGTTAGTTCAAATTCATGTTTTGCATGCGAATTCCCACACAAGCTCAATATTTGAAAGCTCAATAAGTAAAGAAAAAAAACCGTTATTTTGTACCCTGAAAAGCAAATAAAATAAGCTTAATAATCTTTGTTTTGGTTTTATTCTATTTTATTGTATTTAGAAATGTTGACGAAAGATTCTACATTTTTATTGACATACTTATTTAGAATATGGTCTGTCATGCTCAATCTAATTTAAGAATTTCAGTGATTTGAAAACTTATAAGATCGCTTTCATTGCTCCGGGATCCAGAAAAGCTATCATGCAGACCCAAAACTGAATTCCCGGTTTGTTTTACAAAGGATCGATGTCTTTTGGACACGGAGCGACTGCTTCGAACAATAGTTCGGGTAGCATTACAGGGAATCGCAAGTTGGGAGGCAACCGAGCAGTCGGTTTCCAGGGTTTCTTTGCTTATCGAATCCCTCAGCTTAGCCAGAACAGAGTATAGGATTTTTAGACGCTTAACGATGCGTTTTGGATCCACGGGAATAGACAGATTAACCACGGCCTCGCACTCCCGTAAAATCAGGATGAGATCCTTGTGCACCCGCTGGCCATCTTCAGTAAGTACCGAATAATTAACTGGCAGCCGAAAGTGATCCACCAATACACTGCCCCTCTGAACAATCAGCATCAGGTGACTCTTCTCTTGGATGTGGATACTCTCCCCCAGCATGTCCAGGTAATTGTTGATCAGGGAGCAGCTGTCGATGATTTCGTGGATGACGTTCCGAAAGATCAGCAGCTCCTGGTTAAAATGGTCCTGTAGGATTTCCACGTGGTAGGAGGACGAAACGGATTCTGGTAACTGGAGAGCCGGAACAATCGAGGCGTCCAGGGATTCCAGTGAAGCCAGGCAACTCCTTACAATCGTCTTGGTTTTGATGTCCTGGGAGAAGGCAATGGCCAGCACTCCAATCTGCTGTATGCGATCCATATTGGTATCAAACACGGAGATGAGGTCCTCAGCACCGTCGGGATTCCTTTGCAGGGCTTTCCTTAGCTTTCCCACAGATGTGTTTTCGAGCTCTATAAAACTGACAAAGATCAGGTGCAGGAGTGCCTCGTTCAGGAACGATTCCAGTGCATAGAGCGCTCGTTCAAGCGATAGGGCTTCCAGCTTGCGATGACCACTGTTGGGATCACCTTCATCCTCGTGGAAGATGGCACATTCGCTGAGCAGGGTCTCGCACAGTGCGGTCAAAGCTTTTTTGTCAGATTTAATGGCCACATTGGCAAAGGCCAAGGCATGACGGACAACGTGGTTTACTATGCTGGCCAGCTGGTGACTATCCTCCGCAAAGCTCTCATCCAGAATGTGTAAGGAGTTGCTTCTCTGAGCCAGCTTTTCCATGTAGTCATCCAGGTAATCCAGTGCCAGATCCATCAATTCCACAAAAGAGTGATCCTCCAGGTTTTTAATTGTACTGGCGCTGTTCTCTAGCTGGTTTAAGGAGACGAACAGCCTGCGGAGACACCAGTCCATACGATCGAGGAAGTGCTGCCTTGTCATATGCGACGCCTCCACGCTGATGGTCCTCTCTAAGTGGGTGATGCAGGTGACCACTTGGGTGAGGCACAAAAAGATGGTCTCCACATCCAAGTTGGCTCCACTGGGAGCCACTTCTGGTAATTTGGCTTTGAGATCGCTGGCGAAGTCCAGAAACGTGGCGCAGAACTCGTTTAACCAGCCAATGTTGCCGGTGCTGCTGTAACCCTCTGCAACCAACTCGCTGCATGAATCTAACTGCATCAACAAAGTCTCCATGTTTTGTAGCTTGCTTTCTGGCAAAGATGAACTTTCCGACTAAACACTGACAGGCAATAGAGTCGCCTTATGTATGCAATTATCGCAGGTAGAAGGTACCCACTGGGAGGATTTAAAAAACATCTGCCTATTTTATTACCTCAGCCCGGGAAAACCCGCGACGCATTATTGCGAATCCCGAAATATCCGCGGTCTTACCTGACTGAGTTCCTGGAAAACAGGCAAGAAAGTGTCATCTTCTGTCAATGATTTTGTAGATTTAATTTTATGATACATACGCGCTCTTATGTACTTACACATATGCTGGCTACTTAGATTAAACTAGAAAGAGAATACCCTAAAGTCGCTGATGCCTCCTTGGCCTCACTCTCCTCCTGCTTATCGACTGGCTGGTGTACGCGCTTGTGCACCTTCAGCGTATACTTGTCGACGAAGGACTTCTCGCAGTCGGGGCAGGGATAGCGCGGCCGGTCCGCCTGGTGGGTGCGCAAGTGGTGCTTGTAGGTGCGCTTGGTCTTGAACTGCTGGTGGCACACCTCGCAGATCAGGGCGTTCTCCTCGGCGTCGTGGCGCATAAGATGGTTGTACATCAGCCAGGACAGGGAGAACCGCTCGCCGCACTTATCGCACTGGTACTTCTTCTTATCCCAGTGTACCTCCATGTGGCGGAGGACATTGCGCTTGTGGGAAAACTTCTTATCGCAGTAGCGGCACTCCAGCTCCGTCTTGCCCTCGTGCAGGTTCATGTGCAGGTCCAGGACCTCGTCGTCCTTGACCTTAAGGCCGCACACGTTGCAGGTGGCGTGCTCGCTCTTCTGGCAGTTGTCCGCCTTGATATGTCGCTCAAGCACCTCCTGGCTGGAGAACATCTCGCCGCAGATGTGGCAGGGCTGCTCCGTGGTCTCCGTGAAAAACTCCTCCTCGGACGACGGCATACTGTCGTCGGGCTCGCTGAACCGAAAGTCCTCGTCCAGCATCTCCTCTTTCATGTAATCCTCTTCCTCCTCCACCTCCTCCTTTGTTACGACAAAGGTCTGCGGCTCCACCCTGGACTTCTGTGGCGATGCTTGTATAATCTTAAAGGCTGGAACCTGCACCTTGGCTCGCTTGGCCGCCTGCTTAGTCTCTGGTTTGCCCTGCTCCTGCCGGCAGCCCAGCAGTGCATCCGCAATCTGGCGCTGCACCTGGCTGAGGTTCCGCACCAACCGATCGTAGTTGAAGAGGTACTCCAGGCAGTCCCGGCAGGCGGCGGAGTTCGGCGAGAGCTCCAGACGCTGGTTGATGATTTTCTCAAAATACTTTAATATATCTTTGATGGGTTTGAAAGTTCCTGGCACTATGCAGCCTGCAAATTTTCTTCCATTAGACTTTTCCACCGGCACAGAATCAGAATCTACTCACCTTCAATCAGCTGAAACACGCCCACGGACTTTTCCTTGCCGCAAACGAAGCAAAACGGGCGCGTTGAGCTCATCTCGTCGCTTTGGGGTCGCACAATCGGCTTAAACAAATTAATTTGTGTATATTTTGTTGTGAATGCTCAGCGCATTGGTGTTGGGGGCGGTTAAGTGTGACCGAGTCAGAAGAGTGCTGATTGGCGTGACTAGGAACAGTGGAATTGACTGTACGCCTGAGGGGTTCGATGAGAAACGGTCACACTCAGATAATAAAATCCGCATTTTTGGGAAAATTGCCGGGTGAGGAATAAATAGCTTATTTAAGGTGCTTTTCCACAATAAATCGTATTTAACGTTCTTCAAAGGACTACGACTGATACACAAAATGTCCGAGGAAACACTTGCAGGCGTGCCATCCGTGCACATCAGCCCAGAGGGCATCTTTAAATACATCTTGATCAATGTCATCGATGGTGGCGACGCTTCCAAAGCGGTGGTTCGGGGTTTCTCAGATTGCGAGTGGCACGGTAAGTCCTTTTGTTTTCACCTGCAAACACTATTTATTCTGGAAATCCCTACTCCCAGCTGACATCTTCGATCGTGAGGAGAAAGTGTTCAAGAAGTTGGGCCTGCGGGCCGAGTGCCCTGGTGGCGGGCGCATCGAACACAATCCCGAGAAGAAGTACTTGAAGGTCTACGGATACTCCCAGGTGGGTTAAACCTATTAGTCCTACAACTAATCCTACTAATCACACATTTAACTACAATTTCAGGGCTTTGGCAAAGCGGATCACGCCCAGAGTAAACGAATCCTTGCCACCAAATACCCAGACTACACGATTGAAACGTCTGATGATGGATATTAGAGGCTATCACCGTCTTTTTACCCCTAGAAATTAACACTACGATCCGGAGTGCCATGACATATTTGAAAATGGCATTATAAACTCAAAATGTTAGAAAACCAGTTGGGGAGTAACTGTGCAACTGCTCACACCTAACCATTTTGGATCAAAATTTATTGAAATTGTGTAAAATTCTAAGTTCATCCTTTTGAAAAACCAAAAAATGAAATTGCTCAAGCCCTTGAGTCTGCTTCCACGATTGGTGGTCTCACCCTTGCGTAAGCTTAACCCCAATTAAAACACCCAAAGCAATATAATGGTACACGTTGTTTTTACTGATATTAGAAAAGGGCTATTCGACCGACCTGGTTAGTCTCGTGGGAGTTCCTAGGGTTCAGATAACGAATGGTAAGATGCGCTATTTGTTGGTGCTGGTCCATACCCACGGCTACACGAACTTCGGAAGGATGATCGTGAGGGGAGCGGATGTCGACAACCATTGTAAGTATATTGGTAGCTTTAAACATACACATAAACAGCACAAATCTATTACAGTGAAGATTTTCGACGCAATACTGGAGGAGATGGAACCACAGGGAATTTGTGCGAAGTGCCTTGGCGGTGGAAAAATTGACAATGAGGCAGACAGCAAAAAAATAAGGATTTATGGCACCTCTAGAGTAAGTAGGAGAACTGTTGTTCCTAGAGCTGCTGAGTAAATTACTTGTTTCGACAGACATTCGGACGTGCTGACCATCAAAGGACGAAAAACTTGCTAAAGTCGTGGACTGCCTTTAAGGATTTCAAAATCACTGTTAATAATTAAATAAGCACATCTTTTGGTTTTTCAAATACAAGTTGCACTGGAATAACAAAATTGTCTCTTTATGAAATATACTCATAAAAGGATTAGATTCGTTCCAAGGGTTTTAGTTGCTCGAGGAATGATGATTTGCATAACCAGTTAACTAAGATCTAATAGCAGGTGATCAAATGTGCCTAGACATTTGCGACACTTTTGAAGTTATCATTTGCCTCAAGGACCTTACATAAGTCAGTCGAGCTGGAGCCGTGCTACTGTTCAGACCAACTTTTTAGAATTTTACATCAAAATTTCGGTGCCTGTTTGTTTTTTTTTAATTCTTCAATATGAAACACCTGAATCTTTTGGCTCCAATTTCGCAAATTGTCAAGCCTGTGCGAAGGCAAAGTGTTTCTCGGGTTAATGCCCTTCTGTTAGATGTGCCACGAGTTCAGCTTTCGAATGGAAAGAATAAATACCTGTTGATGATGATCCACATGCACGGTTTAAACAGGTTCGGCAGGACAATCGTCCGTGGATCCGAGTCCAAGAACCACGGTAAGTTTGGTTAGCTGCTGCGCTAAAACATTTCAGTAATTACGTGTCCTATTTCCAGAGGAGATTTTCGATGAAATGAAAGAGGAAATGGACAAAATCGGCGTGTGTACTAAATGCCTGGGTGGAGGGTTCATAAAAAACAAAGAGGACAAAAAATCGATGAAGATCTATGGGTGCTGCAAGGTGAGTAGATGACAAATCCGTTGATAGAGCTTATATTGATTGAGGCTACCCACAGACCTTTGGAGAAGCGCCCCATGGCAGGACCAAGGACATACTGCTATCATGGACCAAATACCAGCAGTACAACATCATCTTGCCCAAAAAAAATATGAACGCATATGAAGAATAAGACAATGGCTTAGTGGCAGCAGTAAAAAATCTTTTCTGAAGTTTTTAAAAAGCTTTGTTGGCAAAGATTTCTTAAAAAAATATTCATGTTTAGCTTGGTGAACAGAAAATAATAAACATTTTAAAAAAGCTACGTTAGACTTTTTGAACTTAAAATTCCAACCGTTGTAAAACGGAACCGGTTCCAATGCTGAAACTTCGATTACCGATTGTATTAACAGTGCAGCCCTCGCTCCCGCTAGCACGCAAGGTCACACTACTATACCGAGGTATTTTGTAAATAAAAAATCGTCGAAATGAATTGTTGCATTTGCCAGTTTTCTGTGCGCGTCCCCAAAAACATTCACACCGAGACTGTTGGACATCCGCCGGTCTTGATCAGCGATCTGGTCCTGCAATGCACAAGGGGCACAAACTACGTCCTGACCGAGGAGTCCTCGACGATCTGCAAGAAGTGCTGCGAGAAGCTGGCCCGGTACCACAAGTCCATCCAGATCGCACGCAAGCTGCGCCAGGAGATACTGGAGCTGATCCACAGTCCGTACATGGGCAAGGACCTGAAGCAGTCGCCAGTGAAGGAGGAGGCGGCGAAGGTGGAGCGCATAGTCAAGTTCGACGGTAACATTAAGATGCAAGACGAGGACGATGGCCTGGAGGAGGAAGAAGAAGGGCAGGAGGAGGACTTAGACTTAGACAGCGCCACGGAGGCAGTCACAATGGAGGACCCAACCGGCATGGAGGAGGTTGTTGAGGAGGAGCACACCTTCATCATAAAGGAGGCACATGAGGAAGACGAGCTCCATTCGGTTGACTTAGAGTTAGATATTGACAACGAGATCATCATAAACGAGGAGGAGGCCACCGAGGAGGAGGAGCTGGTGCCGCATGCCAAGCATGACACCGAGGAAGCCGACTTCTTCAAGGAGGATACCATGAGCGACTTTGATGACCATCTAGACGGCACCATAGAGTATATAATATCCGACGGCGATGGTGACGACCAGGATGAGCAGGACCAGGACAGCTCTGGCGACTATACGGTGAACATAAAGTGCCCCAGCTGCCCTGAGCAGTTCACCAGCCGGCGCTCCTACAATGCGCACACGAAGCGCGAGCACTTTCCGGGCTACGTATGTGATCAGTGCGGTAAGACCCTGCAGTCGTACTCTGGATTTATCGGACATTTGCAGAACCACGAGCCCGTCAAGCAGTTCGCCTGTCCAGTCTGCCCGGAGAGGTTTAGCCGCAAGTTCCGGCTGAAGCACCACATGGCCTGGCACACGGGCGAGACGCCTTACCAGTGCGAGGTGTGCTCTAAGAGATTTGTGCACAAGGTGGCGCTCTACAAGCACAAGATGATCCACGACAACGAGACGAAGCGACTGGAGTGCCAGGTGTGTGGCTTCAAAACCCGCACTAAGGCCCACCTAGAGCGGCACATGCGATCCCACACGGGCGACAAGCCCTTCGCCTGCCCGGTGTGCAATAAGCGCTTCTCCCAGATGTACAACATGAAGGCCCATCTGCGGGAGCACGAGAGTCCTGGGACGAATCGCCATCGGAGGTTCCACTGCCCCAAGTGCACGCACACGTTCATCAACGAGCAGAACTTTGTTAGCCACGTGCAGCGGGATGACTGCACGGCCGTTTAGCGGACAATCGAATAATAATTAGATAATTTCATAAGGTTAACAACAATCCTGGCCAGCCCGCATAAGAATCATCATCGTGATCACCGTCAAGCTGAATAAAATCAGTTCATTGAGTACATTACGTTCTATCCATGTACTTTTTTATTAAATCTATATGCATTTTGCTCACAAATAAAATATGTTTGATATAATAAATTTATCCGTTATTTGCATATTTCTGCGGTTATTTCAGTTTTCTTAAAAAAATATGTATAGTATGTGTGTATGCATTAACTTATTCAAATAAACCAATCGATTAATGTCCGTATCGGCCGCACGGCCTCCAATATGCCTATTGGTCACTGCTGGACTGATCTGATCGCTCCCGAAAATGAAATGTGCCTAATGGTAGATCGGTAGATGCAATTGACGCAATTACAATACATTGTATAAATACATAAATGTTAAGTGTGTATGCTGTGTTATAGAGTATACAAAAATAAAACAGATTATCTTTTGATTTTTGTCGAGTTGAATAGAACTTTGTTAATATCATATCATCATAAAATGCACATTACAAAAATATTAACAAAATTTATTGCAGGCAGTCCGTAGTTAGTATAAAGTAACAAACAAATCCCAATCGAGGTTAACCCATAAATCTTCTTAATAAATCGATTTTGTGCAGTTTCTAATAATCTCAACCCTGTTTCAGGCCGAGGTCCCACTCCGAAAACCAGCTGCGGGACTAAAAACGCTTTTCGGACTCTGAATGTACGGCCTCTGAGGTGTAAACATAAAGAGGATGCCTTTCTTGTGGGTTCTGCTTATGGATGTACAATTTTAGAACTACCTTGAGTGGCCATCAATGATAAATAGATCAGTTTTTGTTGTACAGAAAAATACATTGCCCCGCAAAGAGTAGTTTGTGATGCTTACAAAAGCCGGTCGCACATACAGATATATAGCTTTTGATTTTCGGAAATAGCTTCTCCAGTTGTTAGCTCTAAGATGCGTACAGTTGGTGCGTTCGTTATCGTTCCCTACCGAGTGCTCTAGCGCACCATACACTCACTTTTTACCTTAATACAAAATCTACGCTAAATGCTTAAAGTTAATCGGATGGCTTGACAAGACCCATCGCTTTGTCTCCGAATAGGGGCAGTATGTCGGAGTCGTTAACAATCTCTTCCTGAATCACTGGACTGTCCGGGTCCTCGCAATGCGTCTTGAAGAAGAATCTGAAAGGATGAACACGAGTGAGCAATGCGGCTTTGAGTTTAACCAAAAGATACTACCTAAAGTGACCTCTTCTGGGCAGATAGTCCTTGAACTGACGCAGGGTTGGCTGAGAACCGGGTATTTTAATTCTGTAGGGAACTGGCTCCTCGCAGAACGAGAACACCACGATCGTCTCCGGTGGCTTGGCCGGTAGAGGCGGTGGCGCCGCTGTGCTCTGGAGCTGCAGCTGGTGCTGGTGAGGCATGCTGATGCTGCCGCCACTGCTGCTGCTGCTGAAGGAGGCCAGGGGTTGTTGCGACAGGTGCTGCATCGGCGGTTGGGCGTATCGACGAGAGCGCCGCGGCTCGTCTTCCAGTCTTCGTTTCGCCTCCTCCAGTTTCGAGGCCGTGCTAGAGCCAGATCGAGAGCTTTAAGTTAGCAGAGTTCAAATTTAAGGAGTTAGTAAAAGTTAAGAGGCTCTAGGGCTAAGCCAAAAATCATAAAGTGTTCGAATTTCAAATTTTAAATTTATTAATTTTATTAAAATTAAATGTATTTATTCCCAAATGTATAGAAAATATCTATGAAGAAGTTACATTTACCATACTTATCCCATACTGCTGACAATTAAGGAACCCTGAAAGCTAGTTTTTAGCAATCTTGACTTACCTCGCATCTTTGTACTTGGTAACAGTGTCGGCCGAGAACATGCTAATGCCACTGTCTGTGTTCATGGAAGGCCATTTGTTTGTCAACTTCCTTGAGCAGGAACTGTGATCCGGCATGGACTTCGAGTGCTTCATTGAGTGCCCGCCTGTCGATTGACGTGTGGTTAGACCGCCGAAACTTTCAGGGGTTCTATTAGCCATACTTAGACTCATTGCGCCGTCGCTGACCATTCCCGAATCGTGGGTGGCTGTACGTCTGCGCGACGGGATGGGTGGGCAGGGTGACATGGTGCCTGGGGAGCGGTGTGGAGTTTGGTCCTTCCACACCCGCGACACATGCTGGTCCAAAATGTCTTGGTCGTTGTCCTCGTCCAGTGCAAACTTCTCCCGTATCGCCTCGGCGAAGGCCCGATCGCTGGCACTGGTTCTTTCGTTAGTCAGCAGCGCAGCTCCGGGATTTCTCTGTGTTTTTAAGTGAAAGATGATTAATATTTTAATAATAAATTTAATTATTAATAACAACCGATGGCTGATAATAATTTTAATCTCACCTCACGGGCTCGTTCCTCTAGGTCTCGCTTTCGCTTCACTTCCTCCAACTTGGGTATCAGCAAAGCCACCAGCTCGTCCTCTTTCAGCGGTCTGTGCTCGTTCGAATGTAGTCGTTGTGTGCGAGGTATAACCTGTTTTCATAAACAATACCACGTAAATTAATTATAACAAATACGCTCATCTGTTCTTATATAAGAATTATTAATAATTTCAACAATTTTATATTGATCTGTACTAGGTATATAGTTGGTGCTATTTATTATTTATATTTACCTGAAAGGTGTTGGTTTCCTTGTTTGCCATCGCGCTCTGGCGAATCGCCTTGCTCTCCGTCGAGCTGTGTCTGCGTTGTATGTACGGACGACCGTCCCTGAAACGAGGAATCATTAGTCAGGCGAGCTGCCGGCGGTTCAAATGTTCTATGACTGAAGTATTCATCTCATCAGGATCTTTAGTGTGCGGAACACTTTCACTAGCACCGCTACTCACATGGAACAACTGGAGATCGACATGGTGTCGGAGTCGGTGCGCCCGCCGGAGCTTACGCTGCCCCTCTCCGAATCAACCCGCGAGTTTGGCACATAGGAGGTGTTGGTAGTGCTCGGATTGTACACATAACCGTGGGCACTACTCGCATGCAGATCGGACCAAGAGCAGGAACACGACCAGGACATATAGTTTCCATGCAATGCCGCCCAATTTTATGATCGTGTTTATTTAAGTGGGGGAATCGCGAAGATCCACAAACAAAAATGTTTAAACAAATAAGAAGAACGCAATGTTTATATATCAGGTCAGTAGTGTAACGGTAAACATATGTACAGTGCATATGCGGGTGGTGTTTAAGGTCCAATGAGTGTGGTGGGGCATGTGCACGGTAAAGAGCATTCGGTGTGTAGTATACAGGTGGGTTCGTGTGGGCGTGCGTGTTTTTGTGAGCGTTCATGAACATATGTAAAAAAGTAAAAGAAACAAAAGTAACAAATTAGGAGTTAATCACAGAAAATCATTAAATAATCAGTAATACAAAACTTAAGACAAACATAAGAATGTGGTGGATCTCGTCTGTTGTGGGCTCAAATTATTTTTCTACGAATTCCAGTTACTGGAATTGCAGGCAATACAATAGGAACTTAACTTGTATTTATGGCCCACTTTGTTCACAAAATCCATTGTTAAAAAAATGTAATAACTTGACAAAAAAGTAAAATAAAAATAAATTACATCAAAAAAATGACTTCATACAAACAAAAACTGTTCATTTTACATATTTTAATTTGGATCTATGCAACACGTTGTAGCTTGTTCCGAAATCTACAGCCCCCAATAAGATCATTCCCTTTTTTTTTTGTCATAATACGGTGCATTTTAAGTTATTATTAAATCCGCAACTGTTCTTACGCATCTAGCCTACATACCCTATTTTTAGTAAGGGTTTAAGGTTACGAGTGGTGATAAACATACCCGGGAGGTCGGATTTCCAGTCTTCTTTTCTGAGTTGCTATTAGTAGGTCCCGCGTCAGTCGAATCGGGTAGTCGGGCGCCCGCGCACCTGTGCCCACAGAGCCGAGGGATCCGCCGCCCTCCTGCATCTGGACCTTCTCGAAGTCGTCGCAGAGCGACAGGACCGAGTCCTCGTGCAGCGTGGGCAGCGTGGAGCTGCGGGGCAGAGTGTCGGTGGCGCTGATGGAGCCGCTCGAGCTGGCCGACGTCGAGGGGCCGTACACACTGCCGCTGGCACTACAGGTGCCCGCTGGCGGCCCGCCCACGCTGCTCACCGGCAGGTTGATGAAGGCACCGGGCGGCACCAGCTGCTGGAGCTGTTGCTGCTGCTTTGCATTTGCGGCGGGCAGGGCGCAGGCGCCCACCAGACTACTACCACCGCTTCCGCTGCTGCCGGCACTGCCCGATCCCGTTCGCTCTTGCAGGGCGGACATCTGCTGGATGTATTGGATGTACATGTCCGAGCAGAGAAACGTTGGGTAGATGTTGTCGCGGATGGTGACCTCAACATGGCGCTGCATGGGATCGAAGATGTGCGGGCTGAGCGGGATATCGGGGTTCGACTTGATGGCCTTGATCTGGGCGCGGAGGTCATCGGAGATGGACAGCTGGCTCTTTCGCAGAAATCTGAGTTCGAGAAAAGGAGTTGGATCGTGTTTCAGCCCTGTTTTTAAGCCTATTGCTCACCTGTAGATGGCCCCGATTATCTGCTTGATCTTCTCCGGATCCGTCTGCTGCTTGAGGCCCTCGCAGGCGAAGTAGAAGTTGAGGTGGTCGTTGTAGGCGGGCGCCTCCTCCTCGACGTACTTCTTGAAAAGCTCGACTCCATCGCGGTCCTCCAGCAGGTGGTTCAGCGTCCGGGCCCAGTTCAGGTAGGATGGCGGAGAATTCTTCGAGGACTCTGCTACCCCTTCGGTCATCTGATGGAGGGTGGGCTGTAAGCTACTTTCACTTTTTATATAGCTGGATTACCCACCTTTTTAACACGGCTCTCTTCTCCGGGAACTGGTGGTCGTGGCCCACTACACTCATTATCATCATGTTTTCGGAGTCCCGATGGATGTCCACTCATGCCACTCTAAACTGGCTTCCCAGGACGAGCGATCGCTGCTGAATATTTATGTATCTATTCCTACGCTAAAGTTACCAGTTACGATTAACGAACGTGTTCTCTGTTTTAAATCACAAACGCCCGTATTTTACAAATAGCTGGGTCATGGAAGATGCGCTCGTTTTGCGAATTTGGAAGGCAATTAGACAAGGCCTGAATTGAGAGGAGAAGAAAATCAGCTTTACGTTAGTATAAGAACATAAATTATACCGACAAGACTTTTAAATCTTATTCATGTTTTTAAATTTATGTTATTTAAAAATACCTACACTACAGATTTACTTTTTATTACACCTATTTTTTATCAGATTTTTAAAGTTTGAACTTAAGCCATCTATATTTTAACAAATTAACTTGAACTTTTTCCTATCTTAAAATAACTTAATTAGAAATTGTATGAGTTTCGAAATTGACAAATGACCAATAAACAATCTTGTAAAATTACCAAAAACAATATTTGTGTCTTTTCAAATAACTACTGTCTTGTATGTTTATAATTAACATACAGTGCCGAGCGAAAGTGAAGGCACACTTAGAAATCTCAACTTCAAACGCAAGTGCCAGTCTAATGCAGCATATTTTTGATGAAATTCTTTTTTACATGTATAAAGTAAACATTTCTTTATTCAAAGCCACAGTTTTTTTGCATTTTTATATTATGTTCTTAAAACCGTTTAAACTTTAAAAGAAAATTACCTTATTTGTTGACACAAAAGTGAAGGCACACTTACATTCAAGTGCATTTTTTTTTCAAAACTTTACCGATTCGGCTCATTTTTTCAGCAAAATCAAGGTTATCTGTACGCCCTAAATGGCGGGGTGAAACATTTTCAAGCTTAAATCGGTGCAGGACCTTTATTTTAAGCTAAAATTATCCTTTTTCGACCAAACACTAGGTGTACAAATTAAACCTACCGAATCTCAGCGGAAAATACTTTTTCTTTTGCACTATCAAGGCAAATCGTCCTTGGGTATTATAAAAATCAAGCCCAGTAGCCATTAATAACTTTTTGATCCTTTCTCCGCGTTTTAAAGGCCATCATCGTTTCAAAATGCAAGGTATGCAGGCCAACCCAAGGCTTTGAGGGCCAGAAAACGAAACAAGATCTTTAAAAAAAAAAAAGAAAATTTGAAAATCTCATTGATTACACATCGCAGCTCATGTTAAAAAGGATTTTGGCAAGGATATTCATCCCCTGTCGGTGTTACGCACTATGCAAGAGGCTAACTACAAGGGCCGTAGTACTAGAAAAATAGCATTGATTTCAAAAAGTCAACCAACCGATGAGTTAAGCTGATTCCAAAGGATATCTTAATATCTCAAAAGGACTTTTGGAATACTATCATCCCCTCTGAAAACATGAAATTCATTTCCGTGGGCAAAACGCTTCCGTTGGTTGACTTTTGAAATCAATGCTATTTTTCTAGTACTACGGCCCTTGTAGTTAGCCTCTTGCATAGTGCGTAACACCGACAGGGATGAATATCCTTGCCAAAATCCTTTAACATGAGCTGCGATGTGTAATCAATGAGATTTTCAAATTTTCTTTTTTTTTTTAAAGATCTTGTTTCGTTTTCTGGCCCTCAAAGCCTTGGGTTGGCCTGCATACCTTGCATTTTGAAACGATGATGGCCTTTAAAACGCGGAGAAAGGATCAAAAGTTATTAATGGCTACTGGGCTTGATTTTTATAATACCCAAGGACGATTTGCCTTGATAGTGCAAAAGAAAAAGTATTTTCCGCTGAGATTCGGTAGGTTTAATTTGTACACCTAGTGTTTGGTCGAAAAGGATAATTTTAGCTTAAAATAAAGGTCCTGCGCCGATTTAAGCTTGAAAATGTTTCACTCGCCATTTAGGGCGTACAGATAACCTTGATTTTGCCGAAAAATGAGCCGAATCGGTAAAGTTTTGAAAAAAAGCACTTGAATGTAAGTGTGCCTTCACTTTTGTGTCAACAAATAAGGTAATTTTCTTTTAAAGTTTAAACGGTTTTTAGAACATAATATAAAAATGCAAAAAACTGTGGCTTTGAATAAAGAAATGTTTACTTTATACATGTAAAAAAGAATTTCATCAAAAATATGCTGCATTAGACTGGCACTTGCGTTTGAAGTTGAGATTTCTAAGTGTGCCTTCACTTTCGCTCGGCACTGTACATAAAAGTTGTTCAATCGAGACATTGGTTTTAAATGTTTTAAGTAGCAAGACAAAGTTTTTAAAATTTAACATAATGACTTTTATCTGAATGCAGATCATGTTTGAACCACCCATCCTATCATTCCAATTTAATACACCCACAGATTCGTGTCCCACTTTCCCGTCTCTGGATCGCAATTTGCGGTGCAAGAAATCGAAACCGCAGTCGTAATTGGAACCGCAATGGGAAATCCTCAAGGATGCGGAAGCTGAATGACCACTTAGCGGCGCTTCGACAGCAGCTCCTTCGTCCTTCTTATCAAACGCAAATCGTAAAGTAAAAAAAGAAATCGAACGGCGGCCATTTTGAGGGCGCTTTTGATTGGTTGACGATATCGACCAATGCAGCAGTCGGGGCGCATGGCAAAGGCAAAGGGAAAGGACAATAATCCATTATGTACAAAATTTGAACATGAAACACGCACACACACACGCGGGCACACACCCTAATACCGGGGATGGCAGAGAAGAGGACTCGCCAACTCTGGTGCCTCTGGTATTTCTGGAGCTGTCTGACGCGCTCGAGAGCAGGCCCAAACTAGAAAGCAAGCAACGCGTCGCGCTTTTGGTAAATCAAAAATATTCCCTTTTCTTTGTTCTTCCTTTTTCCTTCCCCTTTGCAATAACAAATGGAGCTGAGGGCTTAGCTCTTTTCCAGCCAGAGGGTAACTTAAGTTCCTGGTTGGGAACTAAGAATAAAATGCACATTCAATCGTTAAAGAATTCTTTCGGTTCAAACATTCTACGTGTTCTAATACCACCTTTATTTTTTTTAGCTTTTACCGAAGAAATTTTACAAGAAACTATCAAATGCTGTTGCCACTTTAATTTTTAGGAACATTTTGGTTTAGTTATCCTCGGTTTTTGAAATAAACTAAGGTCTAAACTAGTGGGAAAATTTGTAGCATGCTGTTTGAAAGATAGAGTTCTATTAAAGACCTGACGACCCACTGTAGCTTTTTCCAACTTAATTTTATGCATTATAATTTGACAGACGGTAGCCGAAAAGTAAGCAATGATTTCCACGAACAGCCTTTTCACTTGTTTTGTTTAAACTTAAAAGTTATCTCGCCACTAAAAGACGCTTTTTTTGGCGTGTAAAAACAGGCAGCACTGAATGCAAACGCCGCCAACAACAGAGCAGCGACAAATACAACAACAAAGTACAAAGGACATAAGCAGCGCCTGGCAAAGCCAACTGGAACTGGAGGGGATTGGAGGACGGAGAAGAGTGAATGCTTTGGGTTTGGGCTGAGACGAGATGAGACGAGCAGCACTTCCCTGCCAGCCATGACTTACAAACACACATACACCGCCAAGGATAAAAGGGGATGAATGCTGTTTGTTTTTGTTGTTGTTGTTGTTGCAGGGCCAGGACAACGACGACTGAGGAACTGAACGGCCACAAAGCGATAGCGCCGGCGGAGAGCCAAGGAAATTCATCAAAACGCCATTTGCATAGCACTCCATTACGGCGAAAAGAACAAAGAAAGGCACAATTAAAACGCTCGGCACCGCAAAGGAATAGAACCCAGATAGAAAGGGCTAGAAGGAGCTAGAGATGGCGTCGTTTCATGGAGGAGGACATGCTCCGGCCACTTGAGACCGATGTTTCCCCCGTGGCCAAGGAATTCACAAAGACAGCGCCAAACAGCAGGGGAAATCGGGCACCTCTTTAGTGCATCTTGGCATACTTGCATCCCGCGCATCTCAGGATTAACAAGTGCCGCCTTCAACATCAAAGATTCGGCTCGACCTTAATGGCGTAATTGCTACTGAAAGCCCCATAGCTGTTTTCTTTGAGGTTACAAAGAAAGTCAGTTGCTGTCGTATTTTAGGTCCACCTAGATGTTAACATGGCGGCCGGAACATTTAAAGGGGGGAATTACCTTTGACAGTTGCGCTTTGTGGCTGTCAGCAGTTACTTAAGCTTATTCTTTTGTTATAAAACAAAGTTTTCGAAAGGCAAAACACAACAAAAAATAAAGAAATTAACTATTAAGAGCTACAAACACAGCTTTTTAAATGAAAGGGTGGGTCCTGGATGAATTTTACTAATAAAAAGTTCAGCGACACGATCGAAATGATGTTGTAAAACAACTGCTTAATATCTTAACTTTCTATATTATTATATTGAAGCCTTTTGCACAGTTTTCGACTTAAGCAGAGATTAAATACAAACGTTAAAGTTTTGAGAAGTCATTTAACAATTACACTTAACTATCAAAATCAAATTTAAGCTGAAAAACATTTAATTCAATTGACACTGGCCATTAGATCTTATCCGATTTATCTACTTAGCTATAAGATAATAATTTAAGGTTTTATTTACCTTTGCAGAGATGGTTCTAGTTCTTTTACGAATTTTATTATGATGTCATGGAGCTGTAGGAGCTGGAAAATTTTAGTTTGACATATAGACTCTTGTGACACCGGACCGTATTTAAAAATGTTATCATATGTATATAAAAAGTGTACCTCCTTAGCAACTATTTATGTCAAATGACGACGAAACTTAAATTGATTATTAAAAAAAAAATTACTATAGAAAATAAATATCTACCTACCTACGGATAGACTAAAAATTTAACACATTTTGGTAGTTTAATTTTATCGATATAACGGTAGTTAAATATTTGAATGGATAAGTTTGTATGTATTTTTACTTCAAAAGGCAAATAATTGTTAAAGTGTTGCAAGTTTTCACTTTTAAAAATTATTCATCTCCTATAAGTATCATCAATACATTTTGCAATTAATTCCAGTAAAAGTTTATGTTAAAATAGTTGACTCAAAAGCTATTCACATTAAAATTATGCCGACGGAAGTATTTGTAGTTGTTCTTAAATCACAAAGAAAGTGGTTAAAATATCTTTTCTAACGTTCAAATCTGTTATCCTAATACATTATTCACTAGAAACTAGTGAATCACATATTGAAGGCATTCTGAATTAAAGTTCAACCCCCGTTAAACCGTTCCCAACTTATATTTGTTTCATTGCTGTTCAAATGCAGTTGAACGGAAATTATGAAATAATTAAATAAATCCTTATTGATTTTGCGTGAGCGATGCCGAAAAACAACAATAGACCCTCTCGAGGGCAGATGATTTTTCTATCCCTATTAGATTGCGTTCGCATCGCCGGATAAATCCCCATTCTTTTCAAGTTATGAGTTCTGATGATTGGCAGGTAAGTCTAGCGTGAGATGAGGGCTTCACATCGACTGCCGAAGGCTACTGCTCAGAGTTTCCCTGAAAACGGTTGCCCAGGTGCCAGAGTACTCAAAGGAATCGTATTTTTCTATGCGGATCCCAGGCCTCAGGTATGCTGCGGTAGTTCAAATGACACTAAATCACTTTGATGCACTCACAACGCCTCGACAGGTTGCTCACTTCAGGTTGCGCCGACTTTTCGGATTATTATCGCCACTAATGGTTGACAAATCTTGCCACGAGCCACGGAGCACAAAGTATTCGGTGACAATGCCTTGACAAGCGGAAAGTCAAACTGAACGAGTCCCGAGTTCTGAATCCTCAATCCTGCGTTGACAGCGATTGCAGATTTCACCCTGCCAGGCACGTATGTGCGCCCATGTCGAGGCAAGCAAAGTACATAAACCATTTCGGGGTTGCCCGGCCCTCTACTTCCTCATCCATATTTACATCCGCACCCACGCCCTCACCCATTCACAATTGTTGCATGCGGACATCCAGGATGGCGCTATCGTCGTTTATGTGCGGATATCGAACTTAATTGACGAGCACATTGCAGTCGGAGCACACAGAGAAAAAAGTAAGACACTTAGTAAAGTACCAAGTAACACTATTACAGATCAAACCATAGTTGTATGTTAAACAAAGGTTAACTTCTCTTACTAACCAGAAAACTGTGTTATGCGAACTAGATTTATTGGTGAGAGTAAGTATACAGTAAGCACATTAAATAATTACGAATCATAAACATTAGAATGTCAAGCCGGCTTTTGATTTTCCAAACTAAACTAGTTGGTATTAAAAAGCTATTGTAGGATATTAGATATATTTTTGTATATGCATATACTATTGATATTCATTTTACTTGTGTTTCTGTTTTCAATTTTAAAGTTATGGCTCTAACTTGAGTTTTACAAATATCTGCTCCCAGTTTTGTATAATATCTTGGTCCTTTTTTATTAAAACACAGAAAACAGCTATAAGTTTAAACATGCTTCGATAATATTTATATATAAAGCTGTGAAGAAAAAATTGTTTAATTGATACTCATATAAAAAAAAATTTTAAAACATCGAGCTAGATTTTAATTAGTAATCTCTAACACCACTTAAACTTTGGTTAAATTGATGTATTTGAGTGATTTTTTTTTCTAGTGGAATAGCGCTGCCCCTGCAAGTTCCCGACCAGCTGTTGATTTACTGCCCGGCGGAGGGGACGATCTCCAACATAATGATGCTTCATGTACATTGTACAACAACACACAAAGGATGTTCTTTTCAAAGTGTCCGTGGTTGCGGCGGTGCAAGCGAGACGGCAGCAGGCGAATAGGAGTCATTGTGTGTGCAACCAATATGCGCAGGTCCAGACCCAGTCCTCAAACAAGGACCTGGCCCACTGCCAAAGCCCCGGCCCAAAGGAAAAATCAGACGACCGTCCTTATTGTACATAAACAGAGCAACGGAGTTCGGTTTTGTTGTAATCCGAACGAAGAGGGGAGGAGCAAGGGTTGTGCTTGAGGACCCACTCCATGCCCAACCCTCCTGATTTTATTTCCTCCCCTAAGAGCAAATGTGGAAATTATTTTCAAATAACTTTGAAAACAATACAGCAGGGAGGAGGTTTGAATCTAATGAGGTTAAAGCCGCCATTGCTGCGAACTGCCAACTGAACTGCGAGCCTGATGAACGGCCGTCTGATGTCGGTCTAGACTTGGCTGGCAAACTGGGGGAAAAATACTCACTACGGCTGCGAGTATTGCCGAAGGTCAATAGTGGCACTTTGTTCACGGCAAAGTTGCCAGCAAAGCCAGAAAAGTTCATCACGGAAACGCTTACTTTTCAGGTGCAACGCCCATTACAGGGCCAGCTGAGAATGGAAAATTGTTGCACCTCTTTGAAACAAAGGCATCCTAATTATCCAAAAGTACAACAGAATAGTGATGACTGTTAGGGCATTAAACACCTGAGACTAAAGCTTAAAATTTACAACACTGTGCAACAGCCTCAAAAATCATTAATGGGAAAATGTAAGTCTTATTGATCTCGGTGTGCTGAACAAGACCACCTCACCGGGCAAAGACTTCGAGAATTGCAACATGTTCCTTATAGCTCCATTTTAAAAATAATGTTGATTGTAATTGTTATAAACATCAATAGCTTAATAGTTCTACTGTACTGAAACTCAACTACAATTTGTTGTGTGCAATTATTTAAAAGTTTTGCTTTCAGAAAACGCGATATTTAATTGTTAAAACGCTAACTGTTATCCATACTTCAAGAACGGTGCCATAAAACTGTATTGAAATTGAAAATATTTTTTTTAAAGAAGTCAATAAGGTTTTTTAGATAAATCTTAGACAAATGAAAATTTAAAATTTCGAATCCAAAGTTTGGCACATCTCCATCATAATAAAAAGAAAAACGGGGAAGAAAGCCTATTTTTTTCGGGGAAACGTTTTTGATAGTTGAAAGTGTTCTGGGTAAGTCTACCAACTTCTCTTCTAGGCAATCTCGTTTATTTAGTTTTCGCTGCAACAATGTTTTTTAAATTCTATTTAAGTTTGAGCCATCTTATAACTTAAAGGTTAAAGAAACGCGCTTGTCAGTTGACTATTTCTTTTCTTTTAAAATACATAAAACCGACTTAACATTAACAATTTTGAAAAAGTGATAGGTCAAACCGGCCTGGGTATCTTTGGTTTCTTGTTTAATAACATTGTAGATAATACATGAACAAATATACTCACATATGTTAATTTGCATAAAATATTCAACAGGAAAATCAAGGGAAGATGTTGGTATTCCAAAGAAGGTCCAAAAGTGTCTGAAAAAATAAATGACGATTTAGCCAAGCAAAGATTTAACTAGGGCTTGTTTAATAAGACCTTCTTATTTTAAGTCAAGTATTCTTTTCATAGACAAACGCCTTTTAAAAATTTGTTCAACAAAATTGATCCAATCAAAGAAGAACAAAATTGTTGCATTTAAAAATATTTTCAATAAACTAAGCACAGCTGCTAAAAATGTATTTAATACCAAGCAACGTTTAAATAATAGTTTTAGTCCTTTACGAGTTAATGGATCAGCCCTAAAAATTGATTGTAATGCATATATTAAGATATAGCTTTTGTTAGCACTACAGTCAAACTTCCATCACTCAAACTGTTTTAAATTCATAGCTCAAGTTTATTTAACATGCTCGTGGTGACTTCCGTAAGTTGAATTTTTTTAGGAAAAATTTAATTCGCGCGCAAAAAATGGGTGCAGTAGAAATCGTTTACAACTTGGTGCAGGCGTTTCGGACCTTTTTTTTGTATGCCTTTAAAAAAAAAACCATTTCAAAGATTATTATACAATTGTTGATTAATGAAAAAACGTGCCACATATTTATGTACACACTCTGTTATTAATATAAAAAAAAATATTGCAATTTGGTGCAAGCGTTTCGAACCTTACACACACGTTTTTGGTAAAAAAAAAAAAAGTATAGACAGATTAATTCTGTAAAAAATAAGAATATATCCTCCACCGACACATCTTTTGACAACTTGTATACCTTTACTGGTATTATAATTTTGAAGCGCAAATGAGGAGGCATTTCCGACCCTACATAGTATATACCAACATAAAACTTGTCCAATCTTCTTTTTCTATGCGCAGGTAGACCGAGTTCAAACACTTTTACGATCGGATGACTGCCACACAAATTGTTGACTTATTTAATTATTAACTTAATAAAACTTTTTTCGCTTTGTGTAAGACCTGTCATCATAAAGCTTTCCTGATCATCTTTTTTCATGTGCAGGCCGGTCAAGCTTAAACATCGTTACAATCGGAATTACGACATATATTCTCTAGGTTCAAATAAACTCAGTTTAATTAAGTTAGAAAATTTTTTTAATAATTTGTTTAACGTCTTTTTTTGGCGAAAATCACGTTCAACAGTTTTTTTTTTAATTTCTTTTAAACCATCCCCTGGATAAGTTGTTCCTTATAACGTGCTTATGATTCTGAGCTCAGTTATGATGTACCCCGCAAGTCAACATTCTTAGAAAGGGCCTCCGGTGATTTCCTATATCTCTCCTAATACTTGATATTTTTCAATAACATTTTTATAAAATATCGTTCAAATGTTGTACCGTTGTTGTGAGTTGAATTATTTCATAACAATTATGAAATAATTCAACTCACAATTTTTTTTTATTTCATAAATCGGTAGAAATAGTTATCTTAGTTTAAAGGATCACGAAACAGTCGCGTTTTTCTCTTGAATTTATAACTTTTACGAAATTATTATTATTATTTTATTACTTTTACGAAATTTTTTAAATTAATTTAACGCGCTGACTTCCGTAAGATATTTTTTTTTTTTTGAAAATATTTTTTTTTGCGAGCAAAAAATGTGTACATTAGTAATCATTGAAAAGAGAACAAAAATATTTCTATATGTTCCATAATTGTTTGGTAAGACTTTTTAAAAAATTCATCTAAAAGTATTTTTACTGCAATTTAAAAAAAAAAAAACTGCATTCAATTTGGTGCACGCTTTGCAGAGATAGCCCCTAAAACACATAGTTTTAGTCTAAAAATTTATAGTAGGTATATTTGTGAACCTTTATTTCCTTAATTCTGTAAAAAAAAAAGTTTCTAGATTAAATATCAGACCAAAATTATAAAACCTGATACAATTTTTTAAAAATTGTGTGTAGATGTTCCCCCTAACTAACTTACCCTCTCCGTATCGCAAAAAAAACAATTTTATGATATTTATGTAGAAATGCTCCATGTAAAAGTTCAAAGGTAAAGGAATTTGTAATTCGATATACACATTTTGTTTTGTTTTTGAGGGCAATCAAGTGACAACTTCCATCCCATAGCCTGCAATATTCAATAAGCCTTTTAAACTAAATTTGTGGGGGAGCAAAAATATTTCTCGCACGGGTGCAGCCAATATACGCTTAAATAAATACAAAGAATGCTCACCTAGGTGGTATGAATATAAAACGAAATAAAACACTAACCGATTAAACTGAAGTGAGAAGTGGCCAATTCAAAAAGTTGTAAGTCCTTTATTATGGTAGAATCCTTTGATGTCCGATTTGTAGAAATGTTTTACTCTGCGTGTTACTTATTTACTCTTATTCGCTTTACTTCCTATTAATGTATCTTATATTACAGTTGATGTAGTACATGCAGTACCTGAAAATTAAGAAAAAAAATATTGGGGTAATATTAATTAAATGTATACATAAGTAGGGGCTACGGGTTTTCAAATTATTTTCATTATATTATTACATATTATATTATCTTTTTCCCCTAGAAATATCTAAAACTTGTACAGAAACTGTGTATACCGACAATTTACTAACAGTTTTGATTTTTCCTAAGTAGTCCAGTCAATCTAGACATTGAAATAACATTAATTCCGACAGAGCTGAATTTTGGTGGAGGCCTTTGGTTTACCCCAAGGAACAAATTGTGAAAAGTCCCCATCGATCCCAGGTGTGCTAATTGAGTTATTCAAGGTCACAGGTAAAAATTTTGACTTTTTTGAGTTTTTCTCAAAAACGGTAAGGTTTATCGAAAAATAAAATGTAAATAGAAAGTTGTAGATTTTGAAATGCTCTACAAAAATTATCCATATGCTTTTTTCTGTAGGACCCACCACTTTCCAGATATCGCCCTTGTAAGAATCAGTTTATACATAATATGCACACATACGCCACGTATACACACAGTGTACGTGGTGATAAGATCACGTCCACGTCGTTGGTCCTGTGGCAAGCTAAGAGTTGTATTTTGATGTGATCTTGTTAATAATAAATATATTGAATATGTGAATACAAACATTTTATTACATAACATTATTTTCATCGAAATTTCTTCGAGAGTTCAAAAATCGGTAAAAAAGGCCCATAATTTCAGAAAGTTTGTGTTTGTCGAGCTCTTGCAGACAAACTAATTGCCGCATTCACGATCAGTTAGGCAGTGTTGAAGATTTATTTGTAAGAAGTAAAAATTGGTATCATGCTCAAAAATCGGCCGGCTACAACCCGAGATATACGAAAAACTTGCAAAGGCCATTCACTGTGTGTGCACGTGTGTGCGTATACGTGGCGTATGTGTGCATATTATGTATAACCTGATTCTTACAAGGGCGATATCTGGAAAGTGGTGGGTCCTACAGAAAAAAGCATACGGATAATTTTTGTAGAGCATTTCAAGATCTACAACTTTCCCCTTTTTTATTTATCGATAAACCTTACCGTTTTTGAGAAAAACTCAAAAAAGTCAAAATTTTTACCTGTGACCTTGAATAACTCAATTAGCACACCTGGGATCGATGGGGACTTTTCACAATTTGTTCCTTAGGGTAAACCAAAGGCCTCCACCAAAATTCAGCTCTGTCGGAATTAATGTTATTTAAAGCCATTTTTATGTCTAGATTGACTGGACTAAAGATTCTTAAGTGCTCTTTGGAGATTAATAGAGTGTGGTTGTGTGAGTAGAACGAAGATGTTAAATTTTGATTCGTTTACTTGCATTGCGAGGGCAAGGTGGTTTGGTTATACCGTAAAATTGTGTGGCTCTGATTTGTATTTGATAAAACTTGGTGCTTTTATGAATTTTCGTATTGAGTTACGATCGTTTTAGTAACATCGATTTTAATAACACATGCGGTTTTTTGTATGCGTTTGAACGTAGATTATTTAAGCTACCCAGTTGGGGTACATTCATAAAATGTCAGTAAATGGAATATGTAATGAAGGCATAGATCCTTGCATTCCACAAGGCAGAAACATAACTCCTGCTTTATACATATCGCGAGGTGACATGCAAATTTAAGCCCTATCGAAGATTACCCAGCAAAACTAAACAAAGAAATCAGAGCATTAGATATTAATTCAGTATACAAAGGTATTGCCATTACATACCCTTAGATTCGTGTATCCTTGGCTTCACTCAATTGGGATGACAGACTGGTCCTGGCGAAATCCTGGCGGTCCTTGCGCTAACCTTCAATGGCGGTGACGAGGTGGGTTTGGACGGGAGTAATTTGATTGTAGCTTTAACGGCTGGACGCTTCGATTTCGATTTCGACGACGAACGTGACGAGGATGCTTTCATTTTGATTTGTATGCTCAACGAGAAGAGGGATTCGTAACTAACAATAAATGCGGATTGCACGCGTGGAAGGACGAGAGAGAGTTCAACAAACAAACAAACGTAAACAACAGAGTGTGGTTAACAAGGCGCAGGCACGGTTTCAAGACCGGATTAAATGCTAAACAAGGCCGAGGATAGCACCAGCACTTGGTCCTGGTCCTGGAGGCTCCTCAGACGGCACACCAAGAGGGCATTTCCCGAGACGAGGACGATCTATGTAGCTGTGGCTATGGCTTCAGCTGTGGGTTCGGCAGGAGTCATCCTCGTCCTCTGGCAACTCTGGTCTCCGGAGAGAAAATCGAGGAAAACCGCCGCCCTCTAAAGCATTTTCGCTGTGTTCGGCCTCCGCACTGTGTAAAATTCGTATACAATCGCTCTCCGTTCAGTTCGCATGCATTTAAACACTTTTCCGTCTGCTGCTTCTTTTATTTTGTGTATTTTGTTGCTGTTGCTTTTGCAGGGGGCTGCTGCTACCGTTGGATTTTCATGGACGTATCGTTGCGGATTCGTTGTGCTGCCCGGCTGGGGCGAATGTCTCGAGCGCGGTCACTTTCCGGGCCCTTTGGCACCGCTTATTTTGTGGTAAATTATAGATTTATTGAATGGCAAACACAAATGTTAGACGGCGAGACGAGCGATTACATGCTAGAGTTGCGTGGTTCGGAATCGAACTGGTTCGATAACGTTACTCCTGCTGCCAGGGATGGCAGATGGCGGAATCAGTTGTCTGGGTGTCAGGGACTCAGCACTCGCAGGTTCATGTTTAAATTTGTTTTTAAATCATTTATACATTTATTAATACACGAATTTCCAGGAAAGATTTATGGTTGCTTGAATAATTTAAGTTTTCCGAATTTCAGGAGCTTAGCGTTTCATAGCTAAAATCTGGCAATTGATCCCAAAAATTATCCGAAAATCCTAAGAAACTTTTAAAATTATGGACAAACCAGCTATGTATGCTCGCGTGGTGAAGGTCCTCGGCCGTACCGGCTCCCAAGGCCAGTGCACTCAGGTGAAAGTGGAGTTCCTTGGCGACCAAAACCGCCAAATTATTCGCAATGTCAAAGGACCCGTTCGCGAAGGCGACATCCTCACGCTCCTGGAATCGGAACGAGAGGCTAGGAGACTGCGCTAATGGGATTGGTGTTTATTTATCCAAAACTTTTAATTCAACAACCATTATAGTTACACTTTCTAAATATTCTAGATGGCACTACTTGAGCTGTTCACCAAAAATCAAAGAATTAAATGAAAACATTCAGTTTTAAACTAGCTTAAACTTAGCTTTTTATTGTATAAAATCGGGCCCCTTAAAATTTTCTTTTTTAATAATAACCGATCAATTAACCCCTACAGTTATCGACGGCCGCCCACCTCTGCTCGACCAGCTGTTTCTGTTTCGTTTTGATTTCCTCGGTGCGATGCGCGCTCTGTGAGATACAAGATACAGATACTTGTTCGCAGCGGACGGCCAACCTCAGATACTCGATCGGGCGCTTTGTTGTTGGCCAAACGAAAGCGAAAACTGAGTACACAAATTAGCATAAAACACATAACCGAACCGAACGGGTGCGGAAATTCGTTCGGTGCATTAAAAGAGTGAAAAATAAAAATCAGAAAATGTGCGGGGAGTGAGATGAAAAGAGACGGAGATGTGTCCGCTGTGCGTGTGTGTGTGTGCAGCGGCGGCCGTAGCAGCTGCCAGTATCTGTGTGTACCGAAAGTGCAAGAGTTTGCGTTGTAGCAACGACAACAACAAAAGCAAACACGGCTAAAAGTTAAAGCTCCCCACCCACCGATCTGCTCGGAATCAGATATATAACATAACCGTAGCCCTTGCGAAATGCCCGAAAACTTGTGGCGAAATCGGCCAGCCAGGGAATTCGTTACGCTGCATTTGGACTTCTTGGGGGCGTCTGAAAAATCGATTGGCGCCCGCAAATAATGACGGTGCTCAAGCTCGAGTTTGCTGAAGGAGCTCGGTGCCCAGCGATTTGCGACCTGCTCGGGTAATTAACCAAATCCAAAGGTGCGTCCAGGTGCAGGTGCCCCCCATTTAGCACGCTCGAAATCAGCGACCAGAGAGTCACCCAGGCAGTCGTAAAAAACGAACAACAAACAGTTACAGTGCTCAGTAAACGGCGCATTTGCCTGCGCTTTCGTGTTTGTTTTGGTTTTGCTTCAGCGTGACAATTTTTGCCATTCATTTCGTAACAACTAAACCGAAAATACCTGTTCGACCTCACCTACCCCCATCCTCCGTCCACCACCTCCACACTCTGCCTCCCGAAAGTTTTTTTTTCATTTACGAGTAGTGTAGTGTAGTGGTTGTTCCTACACAGAAAAAAATGTTAAGATTGGTATTCGTTGAAATCAACTTTAGAAATTTGCTATACAGGAAAAATCAAATAAACAACAGTAGTATCTGAAGAAAGGTATTCCTTACATTTTGGATAAAATTATACATATGTATGTACATAGTTCAATTTGGTTTCAGTTTTAAATTTAACAAAAAATCAGAAGAGTTCATGTTACCTTACCTATTCCCCTTTTCAAACAAAAAAGTCTTTAAAAAATCAACACATCTTAAGGTTTCGCTTTTATTTGTGATGGAAAATGCTTTGGAAAAAGTTCGTATAAATTAATATTAAAACTTTTGCAGTGCACTGCTCTTTCTAGCATTTTTTCCGCATTTTCCTTTCACCCCTTGAATTTCAAAGTCGAATTCTATCGTCAATGCCCCAATTACAGTTTATTAATAAATGGGCAGAGTTATAAAGCAGGTTCATTGATTTTATTTCATTTAAGTACGTCAACTTGACGTTTCCAGGAAGCATTATAATTGGTTGCCTGGCACTGGGGGCGTAATTGGATATTCATCGGGAGTGGGAGTTTCTGTTAATCAGAACTCCACATTTATGTACATTTTCCATTGGGTTTAGTTTCCAAGTCAAATGGATACTCTCTCATTACAGCCTTAGGAGCTGAAACTTACGTATTAATATTTCTGTGCTGTGCACAAACAAATTGGCATGTGACTTGGATTTCAGATGTCCACTTGTGAATCAAAACTGCTTTGGACTGGCGACAGCTAGACGCCAAAACAAACCAATTAAATCCGGGGGAAACGTGTGAAGGAATTAGTTAGGCCGCTAAGGAAAGCTTAAAATGAAACATTTTATTATTCAAAGCCTTCTGTTCTCTTGCCTTTTCGGAAAATTTTAGTTTGGACCTTATATGAAAGGCTGATACGAGCTCATAAAATTATTCTCGGGAAATATTGTGTTTATTCGTATAGAGTTAGTTGGTTTAGACCTTGACCAAATAGCTGATATAAGCATGGGTAATTATTCCACCGAGACTATACAAGGGTTCTTTTGTGTATAATAAAAATTGTTCACAGCAAACTGAGTACGTAATATATTCTGTTTTTTAAAGGAAGTATTTCGTAAAGGATAAAAACTCCACACAGTAAAATACCATCCAATATAGTGGAAAGAGTTTCGGAATTTCCAACATTTGTATTCCCAGAGATAAATAGGTCTTTACGTATGATTTGAGCAACGTCCACGCATAAACCATGTAAACATATTTTTACACAATTCTTAGTGCCAGACATTATCTAGTTATTTCCTGTTTCTGCCACATAAATTACGCTTTCTCGAAGCAAAACCGTTTCACTTGTGAAACATTTCGCTAAACTAAGCCTCCCGCCGCCGAATCTATTTTTATGCCAATTGACGCGAGGCCGCGGATTTCGGACGACGGACAGCAGTCCGCCCACTTTACAGGCTCGCCGACTGCGTGCTCCATGCGGCGACTACGTGCTCCGGTCCTCCCCCTTTTGCCTCCCACTTTCCCTGCGGCGGCTAGTGAGCCTCCATTGCTAATTAAACTCAAGTGCCAAAAGCCAAGTATGGATCCGAGATCGCTGCGCACCGGAGGCCATCGTGCAATTGAATTTGCGTACTCGTTACTCTTCTGATTAGCATTCCCATTCCGAATCCCATTGTGCTGATGAGCCCTGGAGAATCTGGGCACTTACAGATTTCATTAGAGATCCCCAGCCACCTGCGTTCTGGTTTTCACTTTTCTCTCTCTGGAATCTGATTGAATTTAAATTGTTTATCTAATTCATGATACAATTACACAAGGTAGTCTCGTCGGCTGCCAAGCCGTTCGGCTTTTACTCCCTTAATGTTCAGTGCCTGCTCGGGTTTTGATGTGAATGGGTGTCCCCGGACGATTTTTTTTCGGAACCTTAACCCTTGTGGAACAGAAAAATGTCGTTTTGCTGTTTTTGTCTCCATGACGTGATAGGAGTAAAATTAATGCATGTTCCGAAATGTTAATGTTAGAAATTATCAATTCAAAAACAAAAACAACGTTTAATGTCAAACACAAAACTATTAAAAATTAAATTATAAACAAATATACAACATTTTTTATTATACATATCAGCTTTAAGCCCCATGCACCATCTAAGGGTTAATATACGCACTGACTTCGTCATGTCAGTATTTTTTGGTATTTTTTTTTGTTAAGGGAGTATTTTTCCTTTTAGGGAGTATTTTCCTTTACTACCTTGTGTAATTGTATCATGATCTAATTACGACGATTGTACATATAGTACCCACTGAAAGGTCATCAACAGAAAAAATAAGGCTTAAATATTTATTACTTTTTGAACTTGGTGCAAATAATAACAATAATTAAAATAACAAATAAAAATATGTACACATAGGTGATACAAATTCCATTGAAATTCGAATGTTGCTAAAATCCTATCACTATTGTAAAACAAATTACTTAAATGATGGTCAACTATTCCATAGATTCTCCAATTTTGTAGATTGCCAAAACTTGTTAAACATTTAATGAAGGCACTTATGTTATTACCAATTTTCAACGTAAATAGTACTTTTGTATCGAAATAATCAAAAAATCAAAACATGACTGATTGTGCTCATTGAGATATGGGTTGAGTGCTAGATATTTTATTACCATAATGAACATTTCATTCCAGATGACGAGATGAAGGCGCTTTACCAGTGAACACAAGCTATTTGTTCGATCCGGAAGCGAGACGAGAACGAGTCGCGGAAATGTCGAAAATGAGGGGTAATAGAAACGAGCGCCCGATATATGTAACTTAGCCAGCCATGCTAAATCCGTTTGGTGTTGAACAGGTCGCATTCTGATCCCACTGCCCAATACCGGAGCAATGGGGCGCAAGCGCAGCAACTTCTACATGCGCAGCCTCTTCCTTTTGGCTCTGGGCATCTTTGGCCTGCTGCAGTACCACAACTTTAACTACTGTAGGTTATCTAAGTATTTCTGGTTACCAACCAGCCAATACATATCTCTGTGCTTTCCCAGTGGACTCGCGGGACAACGTGCTGGGGGATGCGGTCACCAACGACTCGGACGACGCGATCCTGGCGATGGTTCCCGCCACCCTCCACAAGTATCTGACACCCCACTCCCGCAATCACACCACCGCCACCTCGGGAGCCGGAGTCCTCTCCGGAGCGGGTAAGTCTCAACAGGAGATGCTATTAACAACAAAGGTTAATCCAGGAACTGTTACCCCACCAGCCCTGCTCCTGAATGCGAGTAGTACCGGAGCTTCGACTGCCACCACAATCAGCTTCGACGTTTACCATCCTCCGAACATTACGGAGATCAAGCGTCAGATCGTGAGGTACAACGACATGCAGAGTGTGCTCAACGAGGACGTGTTCGGGCCCCTGCAGAACGACTCTGTGATAATTGTAGTCCAGGTAAGTAGACCCAGCCAATAAAGAAGATTCACTAATGTCTTATTCGCAGGTGCACACGAGGATTACCTACCTGCGCCACCTGATCGTAAGCCTGGCGCAGGCGCGGGACATTTCCAAGGTGCTGCTGGTGTTCTCGCACGACTATTACGACGACGACATCAACGACCTGGTGCAGCAGATCGACTTCTGCAAGGTCATGCAGATCTTTTACCCGTACTCCATTCAAACGCATCCAAATGAGTATCCCGGCGTGGATCCCAACGACTGCCCGCGGAACATCAAAAAGGAGCAGTACGTTTAAGAATCTCCCTTTCGTGTTAAGAATAATTAGACAAGACTTTAATACAACAGAGCTCTGATCAGCAATTGCAACAATGCCATGTACCCCGATCTGTATGGCCACTATCGGGAGGCAAAGTTTACGCAGACCAAGCACCACTGGATTTGGAAAGCGAACCGGGTGTTCAATGAACTTGAGGTCACCCGTTATCACACAGGTTAGTCCCTGATCTTCAGCTTGAGACAACTAATTCACCCTTGCTTTTCCAACAGGCTTGGTCTTATTCCTGGAGGAAGACCACTATGTGGCCGAAGACTTCTTATACCTGCTGGCCATGATGCAGCAACGAACCAAAGACTTGTGCCCCCAGTGCAACGTGCTGTCCCTGGGCACCTATCTCAAGACCTTCAACTACTACACGTACCACAGCAAGGTGAGATCTGGTGCAGAATGGCTATCCACATAATGCTAGACCATTGGCTGCGAAAATTCAGAAAGCGCTTCGAGCCTATCTTATGTATATCCTTCAAGCTTCTGTTGCTACAAAACACACTCATTCAAAACGCATACTACCCATCCATTATTGGGAATTATGATAATAACCCATTGAGGCAAGGTCCTTGCCCGAATGGGTTCAATATTCGATCATACCCTACACAAAAATGTGTTTATCTAGACAAAACTCATTGTACTATTGTAATTTATCATATGTATCTGTTCTATTCCGAATTCTGGCACGCAGACTAACAAGAAATCCTATGCTTCCTCGCTGATCTCGACAAACAGTCTATTAGGATACAATAGGAATAACAATAGAAACTCTGTGCAATTAGCTGTGTCGTCCTCTTATTCTTCCTCATCATCTGCGCAATCACCACCGTCATCCGTCAAATCAGCCAAAGTCTATGTGGGCGACACCGCTGACAACCAGAGAGCCAGTGACTCCAAGCGGGGCAACCTCATCAACACTGTCACCGCCGCCACATCCGACACCAACAATGAGCAAAGTAGCCATAGCAGCAGCAAAAATGGTGCACAAACATGGAACTATCATGTCCTGCCGTCATTGTATTCCGTCTATCAGAAGGTAGCGCCACCGCACCGCTAGCCTCTAGCCGGGCGATCCCCGTTAACCGCACCCGCCCAGCCTGGCCGCTCCAGATCATCCCTCAACGCACCCACCTGCCTGTGTCCCTCACCCCTGTTATCGTAGATTGTCTCCCGTTGCCCAATATTTGTTGCATAGTCCATTCATTTACGCTTTGGCAATTTTGCATGATCTGTGCTATCTTAATTTTATCCTCCTGTTTGCAGTGATGGGAAAGGATTATGTAGTATTTTTAATCTAGGTTGGGGACACATCAAAGAAGTTATTATTTTCTTTTTGAAGTTTAAGGATAAACAATATAAAGTTTTTTTGTACTTTAGTTCACACAGCCCCTTTTCACATCCTTACCAAAATTATTTTGTTGATTTTACTAGCCCGGAACAGCCCTGAACATTTAAAAAATTTCAAAAAATTTAAATTCCTACTCAAGTACCCTGGTAAAAACACCTAGATATTTCCCATCACTGCCTGATTGTTGTTGTAAATTGTTGTGAACTGTTGTGTTTAATTGTACTTGTCTATGTGTCTGTGATGGCATGCCACATCTCCAATCCGCTCCTGATCTGCTCCTGATATGATCTGCCAGTTCAGTTGCACGCCCGCGTACGCACCTCGAAGATCGACAAGCAGAGCATCATCAATGACTATCGCAAGGTATTTGGTATGGCGCGCTCTATTCTCCACCTGATATCTGGCCACCGCACATTGAACCCAACTAGTCGTTAGTCCAGGACGAAGGCAGTGCGTGATGAAACCACTTGAAGGTTCCTTGAATTCAAATTGACCTCACCGAATCAAATGAAATTTGCATGCCACCCACTCTTGAACCCTTTTTATAATCCGTTTCACTTTTTTGATACTCGACTTACTGTTTACCATAATGCGTATTTAACCCGGCTTTTTTTCTTCGACAGGTGGAGGTCATGCCCTGGGTTAGTAGCAAGCACAACATGGGATTCGCCTTCAACCGCAGCACCTGGACAAATATCCGGATGTGTGCCCGCCACTTTTGCACCTACGACGACTACAACTGGGACTGGTCGCTGCAGCACGTTTCTCAGCAGTGTCTGCGCCGCAAGCTCCACGCGATGATCGTCAAGGGTCCAAGGGTCTTTCACATCGGAGAATGGTAAGCATATCTTATATTGCGGACGAAAAATCCTCTGTTTGAGTTAAACCAAAGAATTCACTAACCTAATCCAAAATTGTTTCCTTTTCCAGTGGCGTTCACCACAAGAACAAGAACTGTGAGTCCAACCAGGTGATCTCAAAGGTGCAGCACGTTCTGCGCATCGCCAAGAACTCGCACCAGCTCTTCCCGCGCTCCCTGACCTTGACAGTACCCAGTCTGATGAAGAAGTCAAAGCTGCGTAAGGGCAACGGCGGGTGGGGCGATTTGCGGGATCACGAGCTATGCCTAAATATGACGCTGTCCACGAGGTAGAGGCCAACATCCTAAACCTTGACGCAAACCATAGCCGCAAAAGGAGGCGGAACCGGAAACGGAAATCAATCACAGTCAGTAGCGAGGAAGCCTAGCTCATAGCGTTATCTAAGTAGGAATATTAAGCAGTAGCCATAGGACACTGTAAACGAACATTCAGCAAGTACTCTGTATCAGCTAACTAACCGAATATAATCAAAGCCAGAAGCCCAAAGACCCTCGCCTCGGGCGCTGCACAACTCATACTATAAGTAAATTAATCCTCTAGTCACATATTTAAAAAGCCGTGTTGTAATCTCCTACCTGGTTTGCCCAGCAGTTCGTCGAAAATCACTTTGTACTGTTTAGGCTCCGTCCAGATTCAAACAGCGGCAGAGTTCCGAGCGACGGGAAAACTATCCTTATAACTGAAACTAAACCTACTAATACTAGCGACAAATACATATATTAACTCGTATCCCCAGATTGTGCCGAAGCCGTTTCGCAAACGGTCATGTAACTCGAGTTTTGTGGCAGCAAATCGCATAAACTAGTCATAGCAATGTACCACATGCACATGAGCATTAACACGTATGTTAGATGAAACTTTTGATATATCTTACGATCCTATGTTTTAAGCCTGTACATAGATGAATTGCGTTGTATACATTACATAAGGTCTTTTTAATATATAAACACGAACTAATGTAATCTGTTATTTTTTAATCGTTAGTCCAAAACGCTTTTATGTACTAGGAATTTTTGATTAATTGAACGAATAATCTTAGTAAATAAACGCCAAGTAAATGCTCTACCAGTCGGTTGTTATTTGAATATTTTAAAATGATTTGAATGATTGAAGGGGAAGACCACAAAAGACATAAACTAGCGAACAAAATTTACTGCGCGAAATTATGTCGCTAGGTAATACCTTTTTCAAATATTGCGCTACAGACCGATAACCGCAAGCTTTCGGCCTATCGGAACCCACGCAGGCTTTTCAACACTGACAACTGTCTTTTAAACTTACAAAAACACAACTTATTTAAAAAACAACGTTTAAATCTTCGTAAACACCTTTTATACACAAATGTGGAGCAAAAAAGGTAAATAGCGATTCGCCGTGGACAGGGACAGTAGCAGGTCAGGATTTCAAAATCGTGTTCGCGAAAAGCTTTTGGGTGAAAGCTTTTCTGGATCTCATGTTTGGCACCGCGAACCAGTTGCAAACGCGGTGCTGCAGAGGACGGATTCATTTAGTTATTCCATCTCTCATTGCCTCCAACGCAAAACCCAAACCGCGTACTTTTCGTTATCCCTTCGCCGTGTGTGTTGACATCCAAGAACCATGAGCAAGCAACTGGCGCGCCATGTGGGGCAGCTCAACAAGCTCCTGGCCACGGCGACGACTGCGACATCGGTGTCCGCCCACAACAACTACTTCACCTACGTGCGGGAGCTGTCGCATCCCATTGCCCGAGAGCCGCCAATTGTGAAGCCGGAAGAGGCCGTGGCCTGCATCAAGTCGGGTAAGTCTACACACCCACAACTCTCCCTAAAGGGCCTGGTTCTGAGCTCTCGGTATTTGCAATCTTTTGGGTTATGTAATGTTCTAGTGGGCCTGCTTAGGAAAACAACGGAAAAGAGGGCACCGGGTTGGGGGGGGGCCAGAAAGCAGGGCATGCAAATGTAAACCCATGTGTGCCCGTGTATTTCGGCGTTTGTAATTCAAACTACTTACTACACAGGGAAGGGCAATTACAGGGTGCTCGATATATAGATTGATGGCATTAAATTGACCGTGATTAGAGCTGCGTTGGCGGCTACATGGATGGGGCTATATGGGGTGGGGCAGATAAGTAAGCAAAGGAGGGTTTTGAAGGAGAAAAATATTAAATGTCGTTGAAGGGTATTGGTTTAGGGGAGGAATAATGAGAACACTATTGGGAAAGGGTAATATATTTGGACTACTGAATAAGGGTAGTTTTCTATGGTCAGCTGATTGGAACAAATCTTGCAAAACTTTTATATGCCTACAAAATATATATTAAAACGACTTTTCTTTATCAAATAAGACACAGACGTGCCTCAGTAACCTGAACCATTATCGTTTATTAGAAGAGTCCTAAAATAATAAAGGCTGGTAGATTAAAAGTTTAGTTTAAAAATGTTAAATAAATCCTAGAGGTAGTGTACAAAAAAAAAGTTTAAATTTAAGAAGTTTAGACTCCCCTCTTGCCTACTCCCTTCTGTCTATCAGGTTTTGGAATGTTTATATTTGTTATACCGAGTAGACAATACAAAGGCAAATTATATTAATTTAATATCGCGAAAGCAGCTGTGCGAGTATACTTATTTATACACATTTATAGATGCACATTCAGCGCTGTAGATGAGTTTCCAGGCGAAAGTTGTACTTTGTACTCAACCAACACAAGCGACAACAACATCAGAACGTTCGATGCAAAGCTCAGCTTAGTGGCAAGAACAACTATGTAGCTCATAAACAAGTCTATCCACACAACCGGCCTTTGCTTGTCGCGTTGATAAGACCCTATATACTATATAGTGTGTAGCACACTTTTATACGGAGGCAAGGTTATGCAACGAGAATTTTGTGTGTGCTCGTGTCATTGGCCGAACTATGGATTCTTTGGAGGGAAGCATAATAACTGGCTACACAGGAAAAAAAATTTTGATTTAAAGATTATTACTTATACATAATCACTTGGTTTACAACATAGATAATTTCCTTAGTATCACAAAATTAGTTTAGCAAACATTCCTATCAAAAAGATACGAAAACTGGTAGATAACTTTGTTATTTGAATACAAAGATAGCAGTGATCTGATTTTTCTCTGTTTGACATTTTTTGGGACCCTCTGCTTTGATTAAATTCAATTGTGTACAATTTGGCAGTCTCCTGTGATCCACACAAATATTTGGGCACGCACACAACTTACGCAACATCTTAATTTCTTAGCACTTCTTAGGCCTCTCATCAGCAGGTCCATGCAAATTGATGGATATTATATGATAGCTAATGGGGGAGGGGGCGGGTCTCTAAAGGGGGAGTGGCATATCTCATCACCCAACATCAGTATCTCTAAGTTTAGCCACACAAGCCATGCCAAAATCCACGGCGTAATTTGATTTGAAAAAGTTTTTCGTTTTGCACGTTTTTGGGCAGATATTTAATGGTACAGTAGGCACTAACTATCTTAAATAAAGCGCACTATAGAAATTAAGGTACTGCAACCATAGCTATAATATTAGTGCCGAAGGTGGGTGTAAAAAGCTCATGGAGAACTTGGCATTGTTGACGTGGCTCAGACGTCTGCCGATAAGAATCACACTTAGTTCAAGGGGCTCGTTCGATTTTATTTGCACAGCATGGGTCTTGCCAGTTTCTTATGCAAAAATAAGTCGGCATTCCGGTCTCTATAGGGTGTAACCAAAATAGATTGGCAAAGCAATGGGCAAATGTTTGAAAATGCATCAGGGTGGACTTTTTAGGATACAACTTAAGAGTATTTGTTAAGGAACCATTGTTGTTCAGCTAACTATCAAGTGTTTCTAAAGACAATTGGTTGTTATAATTCTTTAATATAACAAACTTTTAATTCAAATATTTTCGTTGTGCAACTACTGTGCACTTTATTGTACGAATGTATATGTATTTACCTTGTTGATTAGCATTTAATCTCTTTTTGTCAGAACTGTTTACAATGTAATGCTTATATGGAAACCGGTGTTATTTATTTACAAACATTCATTATCACGAGATTCTAGGCAATAAGCTCTCCTGCCCGCATTCTCACTATCGCACTTATTCTCTCTAATTGCTGATATCCCAGCTATATTTAGCTTTTAAGCTTTCGGGAGTATAAATGAATAAACGCTTTGGACATCTAAGAACAAAATATCAGAGAAAATTTTCGAAATGCTTTGGCCGATGCCCTCTGGGAAAAAAACTATGTTTTGTACACTTGCTCTCCATTTTTTTTAGAATCATGACCAGCGCAACATAAACTATTTAAATATAAACGATTTAATTACAGTCGCGGTTGGCCCTGTTACATTCTCATTACATTTAAAAAAACCAATTTTGTCCATGAAACCAATTTATATTCTAGGAGTACTATTTATTTGTTATTTATTAGTGGTTTCGATAATAAAGAAATACACAAGTTTCTGAAGCGTGTTAATTGTTGTAATAAAATCAAAATGCAATAATAGAAAGATCAGGTTTTCTCACAAAGCTTTTATGATTTTGTATGGATCAGGCCACGCTCGTTCGATTAACATTTCATAAAATAATACTGCAAATCAAAGATGAGCACTAGGAAATTTCCGAAAGGCGATCAAGTAAATTGCCCACCTATTTTATTAGAGATAAGTTGGGTGAACTAGGAGTGCTTGAATGACAGGGTCAAAGCTATTGATAAACTCATCTCGACTTGAACGCAATGTTTATCTACCACATAGATAAGGCCTTGATAGATTGGCGAATCATAAAATTTACAACACCTAGAGATTAGCAGCGTGTGCCAAATTAAATTATTGGCAATAAAAACTGCGGTTTCCCTCTTTCTAATCCAGGTGACACGGTGTTCGCCGGCGGAGCAGCCTCCACGCCCATCGCCCTGCTCAATGCGATGGCCAAGCACGGCAAGAGCAACAACCTGAAGGACGTGACTGTGTGCCACATGCACACGGAGGGTCCTGGGGAGTACGCCAAGCCGGAGTACAAGGACATCTTCCGGTCGAACTCGTTCTTCATGGGCGCCAATGTGCGCAAGGCTGTGGCCGAGGGACGTGGTGATAACGTGCCCATCTTCCTCCACGAGATCCCGCAGCTTTTTTACAAGCAGATCGTGAAGCCCGATGTGTCCTTTATCCACGTTTCGCCGCCGGACAACCACGGCTACTGCTCCCTAGGCACCAGCGTCGACTGTGTCCGAGCGGCTCTGCTCCACTCAAAGCTCATTGTTGGTAAGCATCAGTCGCTTGGATTTCGACTATGAGACTTAATTGCTCTTTGTCCTTCAGCTCAAATCAACCCCAAGATGCCGCGAACCTTTGGCGATGCCATTATCCACAAGTCGCATTTCGACTTCGCCATTGAAGTGAACGATGACCTTCCCCAGCACGGCACCGGTGAGATCTCCGCCGTGGAGCAGAAAATTGGCAAGCTTATCGCCGAGAACCTCGTCAAGGATGGCGCCACCCTGCAGATGGGTATTGGCAGCATCCCCGACGCCGTTCTCGCCGCCCTGCACAACCACAAGGATTTGGGCATTCACTCCGAGATGTTCGCCAACGGTGTCGTGGACCTTGTGCGCAAGGGCTGTGTCACCAACAGCAAGAAGAAGATGCACCAGGGCAGGATCGTGGGCTCCTTCCTCATCGGCGACAAGGCTCTGTACGACTTCGTCGACAATAACCCCTTCATTGGTAGGTCCTTAACATAGTCCTGAAATATTTTAAATTGGAACTAAGACTTTTTTTAATTCTTTCAAATTAGAAATGTACGCCATCGACTATGTGAACAACACCAGCATTGTGAAGCAGCAGCCCCGCATGACGGCCATCAACAGCTGCATTGAAGTGGATCTGACTGGACAGGTTTGCTCCGATTCCATTGGCTCGCGTTTCTACTCCGGTTTCGGTGGTCAAGTGGACTTCATCCGCGGTGCGGCTGAGGGACTCGATGGCCTGGGTGTGCCCATCATTGCCATGCCCTCGACCACCAACAAGGGCGAGAGCAAGATCTCTCCCACGCTGAAGCCTGGTATGTAGCTAACTCCGTTTTTTGCAAACTATGGTGACCTTAAACCGATCCTGTATACCTTTCTAGGCGCTGGCGTCGTCACTTCGCGTGCCCACGTCCACTACGTCGTCACGGAGCACGGCATTGCCTCGCTGTTCGGCAAGAATGTGCGCCAGAGGATGTACGAACTCATCCAGATCGCCGATCCCAAGCACCGCGAGTCCCTGGAGAAACAAGCCTTCGAGCGCATTAAGGTCATGCCATCGCCAAACTAAGCACTGCCTCCTAGTACGATCCATTTCCGAGCAGCAACCCGCAATCTTTGAAGGCATTCCCTAAATTGCTCCGACACAATTCATAGATCGCAAACATGATAGCCCCTTAGCATTACCAAATGTGAAATTTCAATTGATGAGTAACGAATTCATGGGAGAAATAAAACTGAAAAATTACTAAGGCGTTTCACAAGTGGGTTCAAATATTTCTGATAGTAAATAATTTAAAATTTGCAGTTATGTAACACATTTGTAACAGGGAACAATAAATGGGGAAGAACGTGAACTAACAATAATGTGAGCAGTATGCGGGAAACAGACATTTATATTTTTAAAAAATTATAACTTTGACACGTTAAAAGATACATTTCTTCCGGTAAAATTGTAGTAGCGCCTGAGCATTCCTTAAATGCAACGAAATTTATTCATTAGATTCGTGTTAAAATTTAAATTTGTGTACCGTTAAATAAAAAGCAATATCAATTGTATTCCGACGACAGTTTATTTTCATACTGCAAATATGAAGGAGGCGCGTACAGGAAGTCCGGCTTAGCTTTAGTTGTATTTTATTATATATACAAATCTGTGTGTTCGATTAGTGCGTCGCGTCACAGTTTGATCTGCTCCCAACAGGGAGCACAACTCCTGGCTGAGTGACAGACCTGTTGCTTAGGAAAACACGACCCGAGCACACAACGTTGTCTTTGAATTGAATGTAAAAGGAGCTGTTCAAAAGGAACTAGATTGTATTCTCAGTATGCATCGTATTGTAATACAGGGCCTAAAACTGTGTTTGCTTTAAAATCTACACTTGGATAGCTTAAACCTCGATGGATGATTGGCGGTTTGCTATTTACTTCTTCTTGTTGTTCTTGGCATTTTTACCATCGGCGGCGCTATCGATCTTGGCGCGCTTCTTTGGGTGCTCGTCCTCCTCGTCCTCAGCCACGTCGTCCTCCTCATCCTCCTCCTCCATGTCGACCACCTCCACATCGTCCCTGATGTTGTGGCCATGGATGTAGACGGGTCCACTGCCCTTGATGAGTTTGAACGTAACCTTGGACTCGTAGAACTCTACGTCGGGATTGACGGCGCGGGTCTCTCCGGCCTTCAAGACTGCGATCGGAATTTGCACGGAGTCCTTCAGCGTGTTCACCTGCGTTAATAAGAAAAGGGGAGATTCGCTCGTTAGATTTGATTTTGTAAATTCCCGTTGTAGGCATTTCAAGTGGCCGCTAGATAGTTGTTGACACACTGACAACACAAACATCTGATATGTGCGAAAGAAAAGTAATCTAGTTAAGTTCCCTGATTTTAATTAATATGGTTTAAACGTTATTCATTCTGTGTTTAACTGCGTAAACAATGAAAATGGGACTGGCACGTAAGATTGACCCATATTGATTCCCGTCATAGGCCTCTGAAGTGGCAATAGATAGTTGTTGAGTTCATCGACTACACCAATTTGGGATCTAAGCGGATAGATACAGCTCTTTATCGCTCTGCGGTCTTCGCCTCTATCTGTAATCTCTGTCAGCCGAGCACCTTCCCTTAACTAAACTAACTGAACTGTCCGATAACTGTCTCCGCTGCCTACGCATTCGCATATTCGTCGGTTTGCAGTAATAACCCCGCCAACTGACGGCCGCTTGACCATTCGTCTGCCCACGCTGGAGCGGATCGGTTCGTTCCCACTCACAATCAGAGGAACCTCTCAGACTGCAGGCTCTTCTGAACCAAGTCAAGCAAATGCGAATCTAACAAGTGGCCGCTAATTAATCATCCACAACTTGTAACTCAAATCAAAACTCCCACCCCGCATTAACCGACTGTAAAGTGCTTTTGGGATCTTGTCGGCATGTGCGAAAATGAAGGTGAGTGGATAGTTGAAATTAATGCGGTTTCCTAGAAAGCCCACCGAAGTGAAACTCAAAACAAAATTAAAAATTAGTCAATAAAAATGTTAAGAGAATTTAAAGTCATGTCCAGCACAAATCAATTTTTTTTTATCTATTTGTGCTGAATTCACTTTTACACATTAAGTTGTAACAGGCTGTAAAAAAAAACAAAAACCTAATAAACTAAAACAAATTTTAGATGATTAGGCAGAAAATCTTTTAAAAACCCTTAAAGCTTATGTGTTTTCTTTTTTAATTAATAAACTTTCCAAATCGAATATCAATATATCAATAACTATTAAACGAAAAACCAAAATCTATGTGTGCAATGTGCTATCAACAATGAACTATCAAGTGTTCCCGGCGCTGAGATATCAGAGACAAGTTAGCTTCCTCTGGATGAACATGTCATGTCTATCAGCAAGTCGACATCGGTAGGTATTTTTCCAGAAGACATACGAATATCTTAGCAAACCATCAAGGCACTTCAAAAAAAACGTTTTCAATTTAGTAACCCACTTTACTGCGGGGGGAATATCAAGATTTCATCAAGAGATACTCCTACTTCGCAGAAGGTATACCTACACTATCTGTTTGTGAGTTTCCAGATGATCTTTACCGGGAGCACCTGCCGAATATATGCGGGGCAGTGGGCTCCAAGGCACGGAGCTGCTGCAGCTTGCGCACCGTTCACAGATACCTGCCCGTCACCGATTGGCTACCCAAGTACCAGTGGAACTTTCTGCCTATGGACTTTGTGGCAGGTCTAACCGTGGGTCTCACGGCTGTGCCCCAGGCCATAGCCTACGGAGTTGTCGCCAACCTGCCACCCGCCTATGGACTCTACTCAGCGTTTATGGGTGGATTTGTGTATATACTGCTGGGAACCTGCAAGGACATCACAGTGGGTGAGTTGAGCACTCTCACAAATGATTTAATCTACAGTTAGTAATTCAAATCCTTTCCAGGCCCCACGGCCATAATGGCGCTTATGGTGCAGCCGTATGTTAACGGCAATCCGGCGTATGCGGTGCTCCTGTGCTTTCTCTCCGGTTGCATTATCACCCTGATGGGTTTGCTCAACCTGGGAGTGCTCATGCGGTTTATATCGGTGCCCGTGACGACGGGGTTCACGCTGGCAGCAGCTTTAACCATTGCCAGCGGACAGGTTAATAGTCTCTTTGGAATTAGAAGTAGTGCTAATGGGTTCCTGGACTGCTGGATACACTTCTTCGGTCACATAACGCAAACGCGTCGGAATGACGTTATCCTGGGCCTCTGCACACTAATCATGCTGCTGCTCATGAGGGTGGGTAACTAAAATACATCAACATGTGTCCTAATTTTATATCTAACGTCCATGGATATTTTACTAATTTTAGCAACTCAAAGACCTGCCCTTTCGTTGTAAGAGCGTCTTAAAGTACATTTCCCTAGCCCGCAACGCTATGGCCGTGTTTGTGGGAATTCTACTGTGTTATTTCTTAAAAAAAGATGACACACTGCCCTTTCTAGTCAGCGGAAGCATCACTCCTGGCTTGCCGCCATTCGGACCACCTCCGTTTCACACAGAAAACACAGAGACTGGTGAAAACATAAACTTTGCCGGCATGGTTTCAAATATTGGATCTGGCCTGGTGTCCATACCACTGCTTTCCGTTTTAGAAAGCATAGCTGTGGCTAAGGCTTTTTGTAAGTGAGCAGCTGTTTTAAATTTGGTACCTTCACTCTTAACTTGAAACTAATTTAGCCAAAGGCAAGATTGTGGACGCATCTCAGGAGATGATTGCCCTGGGCATCAGCAATGTGCTGAGCAGCTTCTTCTCTTCCATGCCCATCACGGGCTCCTTCACTCGAACAGCCATCAACAACGCCAGTGGGGTGAAAACACCACTGGGTGGTGCTGTTACCGGAGCGATTGTCCTCATGACTCTTGCCTTCCTCACCTCCACCTTCGCGTACATTCCCAAGGCCACGCTGGCAGCCATCATCATAGCAGCTATGTTTTTTATGGTGGAGTATGAGACCATCGGCGAGATTTGGCGGGCAAAAAGTGAGAACTCTAAAGCCTTAAGCAGTGGATAACTAGACCAGTGCATTAACTGCTAATATTTTGCAGAGCGCGATATGCTGCCGTTTCTGGTTACCGTGCTGTCCTGTGTCTTTTGGACTCTGGAGTACGGAATGGTGGTGGGCATCGTCTTTAATGCTCTCTTTCTGCTCTATAAGAGCATGAAGCCACAGTTTAATTTGGAGACACAAAAGGTTAGATAACCTAGTACACAAGGTACACCTTGTTCATATCTGTTTTCAACCCGACAGTTTAATGGGATCGAAGTGACCATGGCCGATCTCAAGGGCAGCGTGGATTACGCGGCAGCCGAGTACTTGAAGATGTCAATTGTGTCTCACGTGACAAATAAAACTAGAGACGGTGCCACCTCCACCACATTGGTGGTTATTAAGGGGCACGAGATCGCCTCAATTGATACGACCGTGGCGCTGGTAAGTGCTGTTTACCTACTTCCGTGAGATTTATATCCTCTGACCCACATTCTCTTTCACTTTCTATAGAATCTTAAGTCGCTGCGCGAAGATCTCGCCCTGCTGCAGTGCGACATGGTCTGCTGGAACTGGAGCATCCCGGCGGCGGGAGTGATTTGCCGGATGGATAGGAAGCTGCGCAGTATGTTTAAGTTCTCGAAAAGCTTTCCCGACCTAATGCAAACAATGACGGGCGGTGAGCCAGCCGTTCCGTGTATTGCCGTTGACTTAAGTCAATAAAGAGTGCTCTTTTGTCTTGTTTTATACTTCTGCGTACAGTTTCGTCAGTGATGGGGACGGTACTATTCTTTTTTTAAGTGTGGGGTGCTTTAAAATTAAAATCGGGTACAGAATTGTTAAGTTCCGTCGGTGATGGGAAGCAGCTTCAACCAGGTGCTTAGGTACTCCGCAAACGTCAGTTATTGTTCAATTCGACATATAAAAATACTGAAGCAACCCAGATATCTGGGATTTTAGAATTCTAAACAAGTTAGCTTTAAAAATTTGCGTGATTTTCAAAATGTCGATACCAAACTTTATATTTTGATAGAGAAATATTTTAAAACTAAGAACTAAGAATATTAAAGAATATTAATTTATTATACCTCATTTAAAATGTAAAACGCGTTAATGTCTTTACTATCTTGAGGAAGAGAAATAAATTACCTTATAAAATGTTATATCTTATTGGGCATTTTTTATATTGCCTGGTGAAGCATCTATTTCTCAACAAAGTATACCTAATGTGTACAACTAGTACCTATTCGCGTGCTTTAGTACAACGAGCTATGCACTTCGCAGCACCGAATACAGCAATCGGGGGGCTGGGAACTCTGCAGATGTACAGACAAAATTACCCTAGCCCAAAGCGAGCAAAAAGCGCCGTTCGTGGTGGCTGGGAAAAAATTGAAACCGGTCCTTGCCCCGCCGGCCGGAACAAGAAGACACCGGCGCGCGCACATGTACATAATTTGTGCGATTTATTACATGCACTAATGGACTCACCTCGACCACGTTGAACTCGTTCTCCTTGGCCTCAGCGCCCAGCAGGATCTGTTTGATCACCAGCTTCTGGCCGCGTGCGTAGTCCTCGTCCACATCCCACGTCACGCTGTCGCTCTCGGCGGTCAAAGTAACTCCTGTGAAACAACACAGCCCATTTTAATACATTTTCACGAAGAAATTTTGGAGTGGGGGGCCAGACACACAAATTGGCCAGCGGCAACCTTGAACGAAAACACCGGCAAGCGTCTCAGACACCCGGCTTTTTCGCTTGTTTCCAGCACTTTTGCCGGGCCTTTTTGGTCGTTTTCTGGTGCAGATTACTTTGCACTTGTGAGTAGTAATTACCGTAGAATGATTCCTCAGCCATTGTTGCTAATATTTAATATTAATTCCACAGAAAACCAGCGGCGAACACGTGTTGAGCAAAATCTTTTGCAAAATGGTAGCTGGTCTAGGGTTGCCAGGCGCAGTAAGGTATCGATAGATTTTACTTGGCTTATAATTATCGCAGGGCTGCCACTTCAAACATTAAATATTTGTGAAAATGTCCAACTAACGTTAAAAAAATATTAAGTTTTACATATTTTTAAGATCTTGAGTACTAATAAATACCCCACACAACTTTTGTAAAGAAATCCGGCTTGGACGCCCAATTCTTGGTGGCAACACTGGAACTATCGATGGACGTATCAAATAAACATCGGCAGCCATCGCCGTTTCACGGGCACGTGTAGTACAAAAAGTTTCCATTATTAATTGACTGTACATTGCGTTCCAAGGCCTGCAAATGGAGTCCGAGTCGTTTTATGGTGAGCATTAGGATCCTCCCGGTTAGCGGAGCAAACAGCAGGCTTTTGCAGAACAGCGGTTCTGGCTGCTTCTAAATGGAGCTCCTCCAGCCGGCAAAAAAAATAGTTACAATTCCAACCCTCCCCTCTGCTCTTCCGTCTTCAAGGTGTTACACTCAGCGAGAAAGAGCCCATCGCACAGTTCGACGTTCCAGATATACCAGAGGAGTATATCGTCCACTCACACAAGCTCATCATAAAACAGATTTCCCTGGGGCCTGAGGCAAAGACCGGCGAATTCAACGTTGTACAGGTAAGATTACTTAGACAAAATTATCTCTCACCTCCAAAGACCCTCGTAAATCAAACAATGTCATTTTTCAATTTTCCCTTGTATGTACCACCTTTAATGGCCGTTTTATGCGGAGCTCACTGCAGTTTCGACTAAGTCTCCTTTTTTTTTTTTAATTTATTAAATTTTTATTTCCTAACAAAATCTGTTGTATATTCGTTTAATCTTATTTCCGCTAACATTTTTTCATAGGATCTGTAAATGTTTTTTAAAAAATAATATAAAATAACAACCATTCTGAATAATATTTCATAGTTATAAGTCACTTAAAAGAGCCCAAGACTAAAGCTTTAATTTATATTTCTCAGGCGGAGACAAACATTAACGATGATGGCGAGAAGAAGACGGTAAAGATTCCCATCGCCGTACTGAAGGTCGGCGAGACCCGTAGCTTAAGACCGAATGTGGAGTTTCCCAACGGATCGGTGACGTTCAAGCTGGTGCAGGGCACTGGACCCGTCTACGTTTGTGGCAAGGTAAGTCCTTACCATCCACCTATTTGTTTTTCGCGACTAAAAACACCCTCGTTTCAGGCGGAGATGAACTTTGGCGAGTATGATGACGCCCAAATCTACGAGGAGTATTCGGAGGCGGAAGATGATAGCGATCTGGAAGAGTTGGAAGAAGATGCAGCCCCACAGACAAATGGCAAGAGCAATAAAAAGAAGTAGAAATTCAGTACAATCCAGTAAGCAAAACGAAATGATCAGCGAAAATAAAGAAAAACCATTAAGGTAATAAAAACCAAACTTGGAAACTCTTTTTTTGTAAAGATTAAACACTTGTAAACTCAATCAGATACACAGATTAAACACAATTATGTCGACATTTAATTATTTGGTCTATAGTATATGGAATTTTATTCATTTATTACTGGATTTATACGTAGCCCATTTCATGCAATCATTTCATGAAATGGGTGTGTATAAACACCATTGCATGTATTCGGCAACACACGAAAGTTGACTATGAATTCAGCGTCATGGGTGAAATGGAGAGGAGCTACCAACTTAACATTGTATAAATTAGGTGGCAACGCCAATACAAATAGTGTGAACGGATTTTACTTACATTTTTTGACAAATTACACTTCTGGCAACTCTGCTGACATGAATACATGCATTCGTCTCTAACGTATAAACAGGGGCTATTTTTAATTCACGCATTCAAGAATTCATGAAATAGCATAGTATAAACTAAGTATATGTGTTGTTTATGTTCAAATATGTCACTTAATACAAACGAATTGTGGCAGTTTTGAGAATAATGCTCACGGAAGATTAAAGAGATGGGATTTGTGCTAGTTGCAGGCTCGTGCCACCGAAATCTTCTGACGCGGTACTCTAAAAGTAGAAGGGTTTTCATTATTCAATATGGGATTACAAAATTTCTCTTACCGTATGTGAATCACTCGACGCCTCTCGTCGCTGGAATGTATCAGGTCCAGCTTCTGACTCCACTCTATCAGCTTCATCTCGTGACGCAGTTTCTTGCGATCGAAGTAGGAGATGACACAACTAATAGGTATCCAAAAGACTGCGGTAACCAGCACAACGGCCACTGAAAATAAAAAATTATAGTACGTATTTAAGGATTTGCATTACTATTTTTTCATTGGTGATTTTCTAAGCTAATAATTAGGTATAAACAATTTAATATGTAAAAGAGCATCTTGGGAGTTTAAATTCCTTATACTTACTGACAATGTTGTCCTTGAGAAAACGCAGGGTTTTGGCCACATTTATCTCCTCTATGATGTCCCAGAAACGCTCGACTACATCCTGTATAGTCTTCTCGCAGACGCCCTGGAAAGCAGCAAACTCTTAGATTTGATTGAAGAGTTCTAAAGGCCCAGTCCTCGAGCTTACCTTATTGCAGAAGCCCGTTATGCAGGGCGTGCCATCGGGCAGGACATCCGGCGGCTCCACTGGGAAACACGTCTCGTTGATGCTCATGCGGCAGCAGCGCTTGCAGGCATCCGCGATGATATCACACATGCAGCTCTGCAGACCCTGCGTCTCGCAATACGGCACGCACTTGCCGTTCCTGCACTGACCGCGCTCCTGGCAGATCGTCCCATCCGGCATCGCAGGCGACTTCGGGCACTCGGCATGCGCACCTGTGCAGCGAGCCTCCTGCTCGCAGGTGGCGTACTGCGCCTCGCGGCACTTCATCCCCGAGGCCATGAACTGGCAGTTCTGGCAGCACGGCGAATTCTTGTCGCTGCACATGGCTCCCTGGTTCCTGCGCAGCTTGCAGTTCTTGTCGCAGCACGAGTCGTTGTCCTCGGTGCCTAGCAGTCCGGCATCGCACTGCTCGTCGCCCTCGACGCGCAGGTTGCCGCAGAAGGACTCCTCCGGCTCCGAGAAGCACCTGCCCGACTTGGCCTGGAGTACCTTTCGGATAGAGCGTAGCGAGCAGGGGGAGAATTTCTGAAACGGAAGGGGGAAACATTAGACTCTACCTAGCCCATGTGGGTTAACGATTCTACCTTATTGTTCACGTCATAGCCGCTGACGGAGTACGTGTACATAAGGAAGCTGCCTCCCTGTGAGGCACTTGGCGAGCACTCTGGGATGTCGGGATCGTGCTCGGAGCCCCAGTTGTGTCCAAACTCATGCGCCGTGACCAGGTCCGCCTCGCGGGTGATGACCCGCTGGCCATAGTGATTGCGGGAGCTGCTTAGACCCGAGTTCAAATAGAGTGTGTAGCCGTTTTTGAAGTATTCTTGGGAATAAAAAGCGAAAAGTATGTTAATTTTAACTCCGAGATGCAAAGACAAGCTGAAAACTTAACGAAACGAGAAAAACCAAGGGAAACTAAAGTGTGTAAGCGAAATGAAAAGGACAAAATACGAGAGTTTGTGGATTAGCAACCTGGAGTGCAAATACCGCCGACGGAGTTGCGGCGCGGGGAGCCAACGTAAGCCAACCCTAAGATGCCGCCTTCGAACTTGAGATCGGTAAAGAGATGGGCTAGGCAAAAGTCTTTGTGACTGTACTCCCGGGAGAAGACCTGACAGGATGCGGAGGTTTAAGAGTCGGAGTGAGAGAGAGCACAAGACAGGAGTTATATGAAAATGAGGCAGAGCCACTACACGAAAAGTTAAGGGAAAAGCGTGACCCAACTCACCTCCAGCAGATTGCGCACATCCCACTTCTCCCGTATCATATTGTAGTGGGCCTCGCCTCCACGAAGTCGTGTTGGCTCTGAGTGCACCACAATCTTCTTGATCACGAAGCCCATGCCCTTGAATCCTTCCTGATCCGAACGATCCTGCCACACAGTGTCGTTGTAGATCTTGTGCACCCGATCAATAAGGCTTATCTAGGGGACACATATTGTTAAACGATCTATGGAAAGTACCCAGGAGCTTACCAAGTAGTTAATGGTGGTCTTGGTATTGCCTCCGCCCATTTCCTGAAAGAATCGATAGTCTGCCACCAAAAGCAGCGGACAGCGGGTCTTCGTGGGCGTGTACTCGTACTGATCCGACTGCCGCTTCTCCCGCGAGTGGAGTTCATTGTCCAAAGTGTTATCGTGGTCCTTGTCCTCCAGCTCGAGTCCCTCCTTGATGTAGCCACAGGTTTTGGGAGTACCACCCGCTTCGTTCTTGTGGACTTTCACATCCGAGGCCTTGTAGGCCACCATGGTGTCCTTTTTGGGCTCTGGCAGGTGCCTCCAGGAAGGTTCAATGTGGTAGGTTTCCTCTGGGAGATGGATGGACATGGTCATGGTGCCGTCTTCGATTTGAGCCCTCACGGAGGACTCCAGTTCGCCAAAGACGCGGCCCGAGTAGAAGCTATCATGATCTGGGGAGAGGATATAATCAGATCTCAATCAGAGATTCCAGGAATATAGGTCTCACCCATATGCACCACCGTTTCATTGCCATCTGCATCCACGGCGTAAGCTCGGAACTTGCTGTGCAAAACATCTCTGTGCGGATGCAGAATCAGGCGGAAGTTCTTGCCCAGCGTGGTGAACTCCACCTCCTTGATGATGTTGAAAGGATTCGAGCTGTGCTTGGCACCCCTTTTGACCACCTTGTGCACCACATCGTCTTTATGGAGTACCTCGTAGTGGCGAAGAGTCCTCTGCAGGGCCACTACAAGAGGGAAAACACCATCCTAGTTCAAAATCATTACTTTTACTGGAATATGCCTATGCTCACCGCAATTATCGACTAAAAGGCAGGCGAAGAAAACAGAGATTAAAGCGAGTCCACAGCAACTAATGCATTTTGTAAACATTTTTCGCCCGCAATTTCTGCATTATCGATTTTTTCAGATTTCAGTATAACCGTAACTTAACCGTTACAAATATACCAATCAAAGGAAACATATACGAAATACTGTTAATACTGAAATTTAACGGTTCTATTCAAATTCTTTGCTATATTTCAGGGACCGTAACCATTATAAGTTTTATTAAAAAACTCGAGTGGTAATGATTATATTTTAATTTTTACTTTTTCCTTAACGATAATCATTTTATTTGAGCAAAAAAAAAAAAATAAAATTTAATCATTTTTTTGATTAAAAAAAAAATCAAAAAATAATGATTATTATGGCCTTTTATTTCAATCCACTCAAAATAAAAGGCCGCTGAGCATTGCAGCTTCTGTGTTGAACTTTTCGCCAATATTATTTTTTATCCTTGGTATGGGACCTCAGGACTACCCCCAGGTTAAATTTCAATTTTCTAAAAAATACTTTAAAAAATATTATTTTTAATTCAACAACTTTTATTTCAATCCACTCAAAATAAAAGGCCGCTGAGCATTGCAGCTTCTGTGTTGAACTTTTCGCCAATATTATTTTTTATCCTTGGTATGGGACCTCAGGACTACCCCCAGGTTAAATTTCAATTTTCTAAAAAATACTTTAAAAAATATTATTTTTTAATTCAATAACTTTTATTTTAATCCACTCAAAATAAAAGGCCGCTGAGCATTACAGCTTCTGTGTTGAACTTTTCGCCAATATTATTTTTTATCCTTGGTATGGGACCTCAGGACTACCCCCAGGTTAAATTTCAATTTTCTAAAAAATACTTTAAAAAATATTATTTTTTAATTCAATAACTTTTATTTTAATCCACTCAAAATAAAAGGCCGCTGAGCATTGCAGCTTCTGTGTTGAACTTTTCGCCAATATTATTTTTTATCCTTGGTATGGGACCTCAGGACTACCCCCAGGTTAAATTTCAATTTTCTAAAAAATACTTTAAAAAAATATTATTTTTTAATTCAATAACTTTTATTTTAATCCACTCAAAATAAAAGGCCGCTGAGCATTGCAGCTTCTGTGTTGAACTTTTCGCCAATATTATTTTTTATCCTTGGTTTGGGACCTCAGGACTACCCCCAGGTTAAATTTCAATTTTCTAAAAAATACTTTAAAAAAATATTATTTTTTAATTCAATAACTTTTATTTTAATCCACTCAAAATAAAAGGCCGCTGAGCATTGCAGCTTCTGTGTTGAACTTTTCGCCAATATTATTTTTTATCCTTGTTATGGGACCTCAGGACTACCCCCCAGGTTAAATTTCAATTTTCTAAAAAATACTTTAAAAAAATATTATTTTTTAATTCAATATGTAACTTTTATTTTAATCCACTCAAAATAAAAGGCCGCTGAGCATTGCAGCTTCGTGTTGAACTTTTCGCCAATATTATTTTTATCCTTGGTATGGGACCTCAGGACTACCCCAGGTTAAATTTCAATTTTCTAAAAATACTTTAAAAAAATATTATTTTTTAATTCAATAACTTTTATTTTAATCCACTCAAAATAAAGGCCGCTGAGCATGCAGCTTCTGTGTGAACTTTTCGCCAATATTATTTTTATCCTTGGTATGGGACCTCAGGACTACCCCCAGGTTAAATTTCAATTTTCTAAAAATACTTTAAAAAAATATTATTTTTAATTCAATAACTTTTATTTTAATCCACTCAAAACAAAAGGCCCTGAGCATTGCAGCTTCTGTGTTGAACTTTTCGCCAATATTATTTTTATCCTTGGTATGGGACCTCAGGACTACCCCCAGGTTAAATTTCAATTTTCTAAAAAATACTTTAAAAAATATTATTTTTTAATTTAAAATAAAAGTTGTTGAATTAAAAAATAATATTTTTTAAAGTATTTTTTAGAAAATTGAAATTTAACCTGGGGGTAGTCCTGAGGTCCCATACCAAGGATAAAAATAATATTGGCGAAAAGTTCAACACAGAAGCTGCAATGCTCAGCGGCCTTTTATTTTGAGTGGATTAAAATAAAAGTTACATATTGAATTAAAAAATAATATTTTTTAAAGTATTTTTAGAAAATTGAAATTTAACCTGGGGTAGTCCTGAGGTCCCATACCAAGGATAAAAAATAATATTGGCGAAAAGTTCAACACAGAAGCTGCAATGCTCAGCGGCCTTTTATTTGAGTGGATTAAAATAAAAGTTACATATTGAATTAAAAATAATATTTTTTAAAGTATTTTTAGAAAATTGAAATTTAACCTGGGGTAGTCCTGAGGTCCCATACCAAGGATAAAAAATAATATTGGCGAAAAGTTCAACACAGAAGCTGCATGCTCAGCGGCCTTTTATTTTGAGTGGATTGAAATAAAAGGCCATAATAATCATTATTTTTTGATTTTTTTTTTGAATCAAAAAAATGATTAAATTTTATTTTTTTTTTTGCTCAAATAAAATGATTATTGTTGAAGAGAAACTAAAAAAGCTGAAATTTAAAAAATCATAGCGGAAATGCAAAGAGTGAACAAAAAGGATTATTTTGGTGTCAACCATTTTTGTCTAGGTCTGTTGTAAGTGGACGATTTTTTTGTTTAAAAAATTAAAAATAATCATTATTTACGGTCCCTGCTATATTTACAAGTTTGACGAATTTTCCGGTCACTTTCCGCGTAAAATTCACCTTTTTTGATTCACATAGCTATCTCTTTTTCTGACGGATTTTATTCTTTGGAAAACTCTGTTAAATTTGAGAAATCATATGACTATTTGTATTATCTCGAGAGATGTGGCAACGCTACCACTCAATTTAAAAGTTCATCAAGTAAAAAAACTGGTGTAAGTTTAATTTTAAGTTCCGAAGGAATTTATTCAAAAGCTGTTTAAAAATTACCCAAATTGATTTTTATGTCCAAAATAATGTTCCACAATTTATGCTACCTTCCAAAGGTAGAGTTTTTCCCAAACGTTTAAGCTGAAAATTTGTATGTGGTTTCAAAATTCACTGCACATTCTACACTATTTTCGGGGGGTTGGAGATCGGGGATCTGCGACAACGGGAACAGGAGCCAGCTTATAATCCACTCTCCTGTAAAACTGGCCATTCAGGCTCTTTCGTCTTGGCGTAGGCATGCTTAAGTTAAGAAATCACAAGTTTATTTAGTATAAATAATTCATCACTAAAACCATACAGACTTTTATATTTTTGTACACATAAACAGTTAATATCCGAGTTTCATAACTTACTTGCTGATGTTGGAGCCGTACAGAGCTATGGTAACGTAGCTCTTCGGAACATTGTTCAGAAACTTGCGATAGCGACACCGCAGATAAGGGTTCAGGCGGCAGGAAAGGTAAGGTGTGAGGTGCTCCAACCGGTGCTTGAAGCTTGGCAGGACCACCCAGTTGTCATCGGGAAGGTTAACAAAGTCCCGGGGCGTCTTGTCCTCGTCCACCTCGCGCCCCTGTTCCTCTGGCTGGAACTCCTTGACCAGTTGGTTGATGTCGAATTTTACTGGCCAGCTTGTGTAAGGTTCGCAAATGGGGTTCGACATTTTGACCGACTAAAACATAAGCTAACAAATTTTATCCATAAAAAAGCAAACTGAAACAGGCCTGCTGCCAATAGAACTTGTTTTTGTAATTCCACTAATTTTTATATTTGGCTTAAGTATTTAAATCGTTACATATCTGTTAAATGTACAAATTCAAATGAGAATACACGTGATTCGGGGACCTATAAAAAGCACAAAGACAAGAGGACACATTGCATGTATAGGCTTAATCCTAAAGTTGCAGCTAGCTAAAATGATCGTTTGTCAATCTATTTTGGAGCGATCTCGGCCATGTTGGCCTCGAAGATGGCCGTGTTGATTCTGTGCTTGAGAGCGACGAGCACCTCCCGGTTGCTGATGGCCCGCATCTCGTTGGCCACGTACTCTCCGTACGTGGCGAACTCATCGCGCGCTGGCGGAAGGCTGACGATTGTGGGCGGGGGCGGACTGGGGACTTGTGATTGGACTGGCTTCGGTGGCGTGTGGACCTTTGGAAGTCGTAGATTGCTCATTGAGATCCCGGGAGAGGTGGTCAGCACGCTGCTGGTCGTTCCATTGGCATTCGTTTCCAAGGCGGGGGACAAGATGGTGGTGGTGTTGTGGGACGCTGGGCTGGCCTCGTAGTACATGCGCTTGGGCGGCGGCGGATGCAGCTGGTGGTGCGTATGCTCCTCGAAGTAGCTGTCCTCCTGCCCAGCTGTCTCCCGCCTTTGAATCTTTATAATCCTGGTAGGGACCACGTGCACGGAGTTGCTTGAGTTCTGGGCTGGTGTGGACTGGTAGTGCAGCTCACCACTTTCGTTCGCCTGGAAGCTGACGGCCTCCACTTCGTTGCCCGAGTGGTGGAGGTCCATAAGCGTCTGCTGGTGCTGATGGTGGTGGTTTTCGAGAGGCTCTGACTCCTCCTGCTCGCTAATGCTAACGTACCGCACGCTCAGCTCTTTGCCCTGCTTGGGCTTGGTCTCCGCCTCCTCTAAGTCCGGCTCGTCGATGTCGTCCACGTCTTTGGTTGTTTCCTCAATGAGTTTTTCCAGCTCCTGGGCCCGGTTGCTCTTGCGCAAGTACTCCTCGTTCATGTTGCCACTGCTATTGTTGTTCGCTGGAGTGCTGCTGTCGCTGTTGTTGTCCGCGTTGACCTCTCCCAAGGCAAACTTGCGCTCGTCAGCTTGAAGATCGGTCTTCAAGCGACCTTTTGTAGAACGACAGGCGTAGGGAGAACTCAAGAAGACCAAGTTTTTGAAGCCGAACCACTTGGAGTTGTACGGCTCCTTGCGCTTCATGCGACTGATCTCGCGGTGGTACTGCGTGCGCAGCGTGTGGAACTTCTTCTCCAGCTCGTTCACCGGAATATTCCCGCCCAGAACCTGGCTGACTTCGTTGAGCAGCCGCTGCTTGACGTCCTTCTTGCGGTACTCGTCGCACGTCATGTCCCACAGACCACGACGGCAGCGGTACTCACTGATCAGCAGCAGCGTCTTCTCTCGCGTCCACTCCATTTTTAGCTCAGCTGCCGCCGCCGGGCAAACGATGTCACCAAGGCAGAACAATGAGACCTGCTCCCTTTGATCGGGAAACGAGACAAACAGAACAAACGCACTTGTTAGCCAGCCGATGCACATGTACACAGGCAGCGGTTTTTAATAGCCCAGCGAAGTTACCTCGAAGCGGATCGTCTGCACTGGCTATTTATTCGGGAGCTCTGGTTTATTTTTGCTACTCCAAAACGGTTGCAGCAGCTGGGACTGCACTGCGGACGTCTCTCTGCCTATTGGTTTGCGCGCAGGGTCTGCATCTGGCTGGAACGGGTGCGTAGCGATGCAGAAGGGATGAGGAGTCCAGAAAGCTGAGTTAAAATGCCTATTTTTGTTGTTTAAAATGCACAAAAGTTGTACAGCAGATTTCCTCCCCCTCGCGTGAAAACAAACGCTGTGTATCCATCTTGGGCGCTATCGATGAATCGATAGCTTAACTATTTCTAGTGAGACCGCTTCGACTTGTTATTGGTACTTAATATTCGTCACTAAAATGTATGCTTTTTTTTCTTCTTGAATTCTATTACCTAGCAAACCCAATTCCTGTCCATAATTTGTACGGAACTCTGCGAAAACTTGGAAAACAGAAAACTTTAATATATTAGATTATAGATTTTCCAGAAGAGGTAAATATCTATGTTTTTTTTTGTAGCATATTGCTTAGTTAAAAACTTACTTAAATAAAAATTTAATTTATTTTCTTGATTTTAATGATGCATATTTTAAGGTTTTAAGTTAACAATTATTCAGGAATTTTTACAATGATTATTATACGCTAGTAACGAATGCAATGACTATCGGTATCTGAAACTAATTTAAGTGTTGGAAAATTAAGAAAGTTGTCGCATCTTTAGACGAAATTAATAACAAATAAACGCGGAAATCTCTTGCTTGCAATAAATAAGAATTATTAGCGTTGGAAATCGAGTATTATATCAATCCCAAACAACACATGGTCGTCATGGACAACAACGGCGTAGGCAGGCTGACGGAAGAATCTTTAAAACGCAAGGAACGGCTCCAAAAACTCCGGGATCAAGCACAAAATAAAGGAGACGCCGCGGAAGCCAATGAAACGTTACCCAAGTAAGTAATACAAAGAGATTAGACGTTTAGATCATAATGAACTGCCTCTTCCCATTTCAGGCCCATCTTTCGCAGCTACAAGCCCCAGAATGAGAATACTACCGGGGAGATTCTGTCCCAGGAGCCCACGGGGAACATCGAATCCGCTGTGGAAGGTCAGCTAAGTCTCCTTCAGCAGCCCATGGTGATCGACGAGATAGACATAACCAACCTGGCGCCTCGCAAGCCAGATTGGGACCTCAAGCGAGATGCCAGCAAGAAGTTGGAGCGATTGGAACGACGCACGCAGAAAGCCATTGCAGAACTCATCCGGGAGCGGCTGAAACTGAACCAGATCGAGGACATAAGCCAGGCGGTAAACGTGGCCACTGCCCATGCAGGTGAAAGTGTCCAAGAGGATTATGACTAGAGGCCAACAATAGAATTAAGTTTACTAAACTTGTACAAAAACAAGAAATGCATTAACACTAAGTAAAACTAGCGGCGATTTTCCTTGCCAGTGGGTATGGACAATCGCTCCTTCAAAGTGAGAATCTCTGAAATAAGTAAAAGATTAGTGGTAAAAGCCAAGACATAAGCTTAATACAACACTTACGTTTGGAATACTTTCGCTCTAGGCCTTCGGCGAAGTGGCGCATGGATTGCAGTTGCTGTGGGATTTCCTCCCGCAGCTTTTCAATGGTTATACGCGCCTGTCGCAGTTCATCTTCTCGAAGAGAAAGTAAACTCTCCTTTGCCTGGACGGCCTTCTCCTGCTGAAGAGCCACCTCAGTGCGCCACGCAATCGTTTTCTTGTGGTTCAGCAGCTCCTGGCTTTGCTTCAGGATTATCTGGTTTGCCTTGGAGATTTCCTCAGAGGCCATTTCGAGAGCCTGGCGCTTGGTGTGTAGGATTTTCTTTTCAGCCTCCAGCTCAGCAGAAATGTTGGCCTTTCGAAGGAACAGGAATTACTCTTTTGATGTTCTATATATCGTTGCTTACGTACCTTCTCCTTGTTTCCCTTTTGTATATGTTCCTGCAGCTCGGCTGTGTGCTGCTTGAGATCCTCGATTTTGTACTCCAACTTGCGTTCCTGCTTTCTAGCATTGGAAATATCCCCATGTAGCTTGTCGTTTTGCTCCTTTAAGGTGCATACGCGCGATTTGCAGCAGGATAACTCCTCGGCCATTGTTTGATAGCGTTTCTCGGCCTGCTCTTGGGCTGTTTTTAGGTCAGCTTTATCCTGGGAAGCCTTTTCCAGCTGAGCCTGGATTCCAGCGATCGCTCTACGATTCCGTTCCAGTTCATTGCTTCGCTGCTCGTTAACCTTGACTAATTTTTCTTGAAGTCCCTGGATCTCTGCGGCATGCTTTTCTTCCAGGATGCGAGTATTTTCAGCCAAGGCTTCCCTTAGATTGCCGTTTTCCGTGGCCAGTCGCTCCGTGTGTGAACGTAGCGAGTTCATCTCCACCTGCAATTGCTGGACACTCTGCTCTAGCATGTATTGCTTTTTTTGGGAGGAATCAAGCATGATGTTTATGTAGAAGAGTACGGTGTTCAAAGGAGCAGACCGACAGGGAAGACTCAGGTGCACTAGGTTCTTAAAGGACCTTATTTCCACAAACTGGAGGTGATAGTCGTGGGTTTGGCTGCCGGAAGAGAGGTTCAGATCCTTTGCAGATAGGTGCAGCTCCAGTTTGCCCGACTGACAGTCTTTTAACATGCGCACTACATTGTCCATAAACCCCGAGAAAGTCACATTCAGCGACTGATCCTGCTTGAGTTCGTGGAACGAGGAGCTGTCCACTGTGGTGATGTACATGCGCCGCTGATCGGACTTTTCAGCTAATCGGAGTTGCTGTAATGCAAAGGAAACAAGTAAGAACTGATTTAATCCTTGCAGAAAGTACTCACAAGCAACTCCTTAAAATCCATCCTCTCTGCGTACAATAAACAAGCCCGCTGATTGGAACGCGTCATGTCGCCATTGAAATTTACCAGCATTTCGACGCTGGGCAGAATGTTCACCGCGTTCTTGCTGTAGTCCATGTTGGCAAAGTGGTTTTCCTCACCCCCAGGAGGCCACATCTGAGTTCAAGCGGTAGCAAAACGTAGATTTTAAAATATTTAAATTGTAAACAAAAGCGAGGTTGGCTTGGGTATATCGATAGCATTGCAACTAGAGATGAGCGCAGGACTGGCGGCAATCGCAGGCCCTGGTCACACTGCGGGTCAGGTGCCAGTTGTCCACCTCTATTTTGAACGAAAAAAGCGAAAAATAATTTATAGAGAAAAATAAATACATGTCTACTGTACGTAAGAGTTGAAGATGTAGCGGCAGCCGGAGGTTCAGAGCCGGAGTAATGCAAGCTTTATCCATGCAGACGGCCAAGGTGTTCGTCGGCAGCCTGCCGCGCTGCAAACCGGACGAACTGCGTCGGCTCTTCTCCAATTACGGCGCTGTGGTAGAGTGCGACGTGATGAACCGCTGTGCCTTCGTCCATCTGGAGAACATGGAAATGGCGGAAGCGGCTATAGCCGCCCTCAATGGTACTGTCTTTAAGGGCCAGGCCATCGTCGTGGAGGCGGGAAGGCCAAAGTACGGACCCGGAAACGGCAGTCGTGGACCGCCGGGATCGGGTGACAACTCGGGACGTAGGTCTTCTGACGGTAAGCTAATATGCACTCCGGAAGTATGCAATCTAATTGGTAAGACATTCCCACCTAGGTCAAAGCGGCAGCTCGGACAAGAGACCCCCAGAGTCCGGTGGAAACTTCAAGCGCAACTTCCGTGAGGAAGCCGGTGGAAGATATTCCAACGAAGGGGCCAACGCTCGAGGATCAAACTCCAGTCCTAGCAAATTTGGGCCTGCAAGGACCGAGTCCAACTACAGACAGCAGCGCAATGCTCCATACTCTAAGGGACCGCCGCAGAGCAACGAGGCTTCCTCTCAGGGTCAGGGATTTAGGAACAAATTCGCTGCGGGAGGAAAGTTTGGGGGCAACGACGGAAATGGAGGACGCTTTGGGAACAATAGGTTTCAGCAGCGGGACAACAGCGGGTCCCAGGCTGGCAGAAGGAACTTTAAGAATAGTCCTACCAGTGGGTTTGGAGGAGGAAGCAGCAACAATGACTTCCATACTGGAAACTCTGGTGGTGGAGGATCCCTGAATCAGAGAAGCGGCGGAGGAGGAGCCAGCAACGTGCGGCAGGATCGGCGTGGCTTTGCCCTGCCAGTGGAGCACCAGCAGCAGCAAATGGGCTTTGGACGCTTTGGGAATGGACCCATGAACTCTAGCAACCGCGGTGGAGCCGGAGCCAATGGGTGAGTTGACTATAACTTCCACCGTAATACATAGCTTTAACAAAATATTCACCTACCAGAGGGAACCCACAAGGGGGACGTGGTTTCTTTAACGGGGGCGGGGGCTTCAATGCCAGACGCGGCAGCAGTGGAGCAGCCAGCAATGAAAGCAACAGCCAACAGGGAGGTCCAAACAAACGGGGAGGAGCAGGAGGCAAAGGTCACAATCAAAACGGCATGAATGCATATCACTCGGAGTTTCCTCCTTTGGGCAGCGGAGGAGGAGCGCCAGGCCAAAGAAACCGGTGGGTAAAATACTTATCAATTTTTTTATGCACTATTCCCAATAATTTCCGTCTTTAGCTTCAGCGGACCGAGACCCGGACCAAATATGGGCGGCAATAGAAGATTTTAAACAAGTGCAACGCACCTCCGATGTTTGCCAGTCCTTGTGTACTCCAATTAATAATGTAATAGCCGAATTTTGTTTTCCATTGTATCGCGCGCAGAATCTTTAAGTTAAGCCGACAGTTTTTTTTAATTTGTCCTATAGCCGTACTTTTAAGACCAACATCAACAGTATATTTGTTATTCGTAGTTAAGATTGTTTCAATATTTATGCAATACTTAAATAATCATATTACTTGTGTGCAACTAAACACGACGAGTCAATCAATACAATCAGAGATACCACCAAGTCTTTCCATTTCAAACCACCCGCCCTCCGTTAACTGTCACTGCCCAGGGTTGAGTTTGGGAGCTATCGGTATCGAGCAAACAAAGCTCTGTGTGGTTATCAAACTTGTCCCCAAATTTATAAACAAGGCAAAATGGCAATTGTTTAAACTTCAGATTGACTAGGGGTATATATGAAAACGACGCACGACCAGATTGCCAGTTATACGGTTGAGGTAAGGCGCAGCAGCCCAGATTGATTTTTACCCGTAACCTGTAACCCGCATGCTTACATATGCTTACATATGTTTTCCCGCAGTCGCTGTGGGTCACTTGTAACAAGTGTGGTTTTGAAAATGTGGAGCCACCCCGGCCAGCGCTGTCTGATTTTGATCGCCCTGATTTGCGTGCTGTCTTTCGGTCTGTCGAATGCGCTCCACAGTTATGCTAATTCCGAAGGTTATCCCCAGCCAGACCTGTTGGCCACATTGCCAGGCCAGCTGAAGTTCGTGCATGTGGTAAGAGTTTCGCTTGTCTTTGTGTGGAGCTACCATTTTATCGGTTTTGTTGGTAGATATTTCGCCACGGCGACAGAACGCCCGTTGATCCGTATCCCACGGATCCCTGGGGCAACAGGAAGTACTGGCCCACAGGCTGGGGCCAGTTAACTAATGTAAGTAGCTGTTTAAACGTACTTTATTGGCTAACTTAAATTTCCGCTCCACAGCTGGGCAAACAAGAGCATTACGACCTTGGTAAATGGCTACGGAATCGGTATGGATCACTTCTCTCCTCGAGGTACTCCAACGAAAATATCTTTGTACAGTCCACCGATGTTGATCGCACCCTAATGAGTGCCCAATCGAATCTGGCTGGCCTCTACGAGCCCCAGGGTGAAGACGTTTGGAATTCCGAGATCAGGTGGCAGCCCATACCCGTTCACACCATGCCCGAGAAGGAGGATCCCATTCTAGCTGCCAAGGCTCCATGTCCAGCGTACGACTACGAGTTGGAGACTCTGGAATCGTCTCCAGAGTTTCGGGCCCTAACGGAAAAATACCGCGATCTCTTTGCGTACTTGAGCGAGAAAAGCGGGCGCTCTGTCAAGACCTTTGTGGACGCCCAGTACTTGAATAACACCTTGTTTATTGAAAATCTGTACAACATGACGCTGCCGGATTGGACTAAAAAGGTTTACGGCGGAGAGGAGCTCACGTATCTCGCTAATTTCGCTTTTTCCATCTACACTTATACGCGCAAGCTGGCTAGGCTGAAGGCGGGTCCTTTACTGAAGGATATTTTTCAGCGGTTTGCTGACAAATCATCAGGACACTTAGATCCAGATCGTTCTATGTGGATCTACAGTGCTCATGATACCACTATAGCCAATGTTTTGAATGCGCTGAAAGTGTTTGAGGTAATGTCTTGCTATAGCTTTAAGCGGTACATAATATAATATACTTATTTTGTATCCATAGCTGCACAGTCCCCCCTACACGGCGTGTATAATGCTGGAGATGCGTGTGGATGATAGGAACACGCCACTGGTGTCTGTTTTCTATAAGAACACCACCGAAGAGCCCCTGCCACTGGACATACCGGGCTGTGGCCCGTCCTGCCCGCTGAAAAAACTTGTCACACTTTATCAGGACGTCCTGCCCGGGGATTGGGAGCGCGAATGCAAACGTTCGACGATGATGATGACTTACGAGGAGGCCAATTTGGGCGCGGCGACAGGTGAGTGAATGCTTCTGATGGCTGATTGGCTTCTAATGGAATTGAGACTTTATCTTTGTTCTACCAGGCATTCTCATTTTAATCATCATCGTTTTGCTGTTGGCCAGCTATGGCCTCATGATCTACTACCGTCGTCGTAACTACAAGCTGTATACCTCGTACTCTCAAATGGCTTAGCTGGATAGCTTTGCGATGAAGTGGAAGGCCCTGCTAGAATCTGAATTTAGAGCCTTGTCCGCTCTGTTTGTGCCAAAGTGATTTGTTTTCTTTAGTGGACCCTATGTTGCTTTTGAGTTTAATGGCCAGTCTTAGACGGTTGTTCTTAATCGTGGTTACTACTTAGTTAAAGCGTGCATTTCACACAGAGTCTGTTTACATCGATTAGTTTGATAGTTTACTTTGTGCATTTGATAAACACAAGTTTGTTGGCATTTTAATGAAATAATAACTGTTTTGTTGTTGTTCAGTGAAAGATATGGAATATAAAGACTGTGAATACCGATCTTGAAGTTGCATACATATATACATAACATATTTATACACATATACATTTTTATAAAATTATCTTGAATGATAAATTGATTGTATTAAAATCGCTCAAATCAATTGTCTTGTTTCAAGCTTATTGGAGGAAAACCTATGCCTGCTTTGTCGAAATCGTAAAGGTAAGAGGTTCATATAGGTTTCGTTTCTGAATGGAGCCTTTTTAGAAACAATCAACATAAATAGCTCCAGGTTTTCTAACAGACGTTGGGGTGACATTAGGTTGAGTTATGTTTCCAGTGTATGGACTTTGGTACACCTACTAAGACACTTCTAATAACTGACAGCTGCGCAAACAACTGCGCGCTTCCCCGTCTTTGTAAAAAGCCTTCAGGTGTATATTATTCTAGATTTGTTTATTCCGCATAAGCGATTTGCTTGCACTTAATTATGGTTAGACATAGATACAGTTAGGGTTACAGTTAGAATGTTTTTAAGTCTATATACAACGTTGGCTGAGAGCGGCGATAATGTAGAACCTGTTAGCGGCGATGCGCCTGACTGACTGACTGAGATTGAAATGGACAGATGGAGGAGTGGGAAGATGAAGAAGACACCATCGGCTGGCTTATCTGTAGGCCTTGTCATCCGAGTATATGATGTAGGGCTGATGCTGGTGCGGATGCTGATGCGTCAGGCTTTCAGCTCCATCGCCGTTTCCGCCACCTCCTCCACCTCCACCCGCTCCGCTGAAGTACGACATGCGGGACATGGTCGAGTAGGCCGCCGCAGCCGCTGCGGCCTGCTGCTGCTGTTGTTGCTGCTGCTGGCGCTGGGAGAGATTCTGGCTGGACTGGTGGATGGAGGCCGCCTTGTGCGGCAGGGTGGCATAGCTGGCCTGGTAAGGAGGCACTGCATAGAGCGCAGCCCCCGCTCCATTTTTGTAGTTATAAGCCGCGTTGTGGGCACCCATTTGCATTCCAGCTGGAATGCCTATCATCGCGGTATTCTGCTGGTACTCCGCATTGCTCATCCGCAGCCGTATGATGCAGATGATTATGATGAGTATGGCTATGAAGGCCACAACTCCTCCTACGATTCCTATGATCAGGGTGTCGTCGTTGCTTATGATCGGGGATTGGGCCTTCATCAGCGGCGCCTTGGTCTTGATCTTCTTTAGACTAGGAGGCTGCGTGGGTTCCAGGCTCCAAATGATCAGGGGTTCTTCGGTGGTGGAGCTGCTCCGGGTAACCAATTGGCTGGATGTCTTGAGAAGATGCGGCATTGAGGCAGTGGGTCTTGCGGTGGAGGAAGTCATCCGTCGGGCATCGCAGGTGAGTTCATCGTCACCGACTTCAATAAGTTTCCGGTTTGCCAGATAGCTGGGCGATTGACAGGTGACCTCCGGCATTCCGGAACTGGGCAGCCAGCGCCGGAGAGCTCGAGCATTGCAGTCGCAAACAATGGGGTTGCTGCCTAGTCCCTGCAGCTGCAGACTGGCCCTTCGATCTTCCAGAGCGTTCAAAAACTGCGGCACTAGCACTGTGATCTTGGATCCCTCGACATCCAAATTAAGATGGGAGGATCTCGGCACCGGAAATAGCAGGGCCGGTGGCAGTGCGGTGAGGGAGGTGTTCCGCAGCTGGACACTCAGGTCAGTACTCTTCAGACCCGCTAGAGTGCCAGAGGATATGGACTTTAATCTTTCACCTCTTATTCCCAAACTCCTAAGACGCGGATGCTTCAGCGGCTGGATCTGGTCGCTGCCGATGCTGGAGTCCTTTACTTCGATGTCTAGGGTTTCCAGGCCCGGAAGCAATTCCAATATCCCCTGCAGATCCAGGTACCCAAGTAAGGGAAGATCGTAGGCCTCCAAGTTGACGAGATTGGGCAGCTGCTTGAAGGCGTTCTTCTCGACCCTGGTGCAGTGGGGAAGGTGGCTCAAGCGCAAGGACCGCAGCATCTCAAGTTTACCAAAGTTCGACTGAGACACGATTTCAAAGCTATTGTTAGATACATCCAGGGATTGGAGAACTTGCAGTTGAGGCCAAGCCCCGGAAAGATCGTCGAGGGTTTCCAACTCATTGCTGGACAGATCTAATGTTTCCAAGAGAGTTACCCTTTGGAACACTTCAGGTTTCACATTGCGCAGCTTGTTGTGGGAGAGATTCAGGAACTGAAGGAAGGGTGTCTCCAGAAGTTCCAACTGCTCAATACCTGTACCCGCTAAGCTGAGCTCCCTCACAGTCTTGGGTTCATTGAGGACATTGTGCACTGCTTTGGGGGTCAAGGGATTAAAAGAAAGATCAATCCGCTTGATGTTCACCATAATGCTGTCATCTCCAGGTAACTCCCTAATCCGGTTGTAACTCAAATCCACGGATGAGACAAAGAAGAACTGTCTTTGCAAGGCATTCAGAGGTGCATATTCAAAACGATTGTGAGCCAGGTTAATGTTTTCCAACATCTGGAGCTTTGTGCGCTCAAAGACCCCATCCGAAAGCTCTGACAACCGGTTACCCTCAAGGTTGAGCTGCTCCAATCGCACCAAACCCTCGAAGGTTCGCTCTCCAATGCGATCCAGGTTATTGTGGGCCAGGTCCAAGACCTGCAGCTGCGTGGAATTGTGGAAGGCCATTTCGCTGACCATGTCCAGTTGGTTGTTGGAAACAAGCAGAACACGTAGACGGGGCAGTCGGGCAAAGTCCAGCTCCTCGATGGTTTTCAGTTGATTGTGGGACAGATCGATGTGCTCCAGATACTGCAGGGTAGAAATAAGCTCCGCCGGGAAAAAGGAAAACTTATTGTTGGCCGCTCGTATCTCCCTCAACCTGGGATGAATGCGGAACGATGAGGGAAACAGGTAGCTCAGCTGGTTGTCAGATATATCCAACTCCTCTATTCCTGTACCCGTATTAAAATACTCTCCCTTGAAGGCGGACAACTGATTCCCATGTAGATTCAACTTTTGCAGCTTCATCACATTCACAAAGGCTCCTGAACGAATGGATCCAATGCGATTGTTCGAAAGGTCGATGGAGCTGATGTTCCACAGGTTGACGAAGCTTCCATCCTGGATCTCTTGCAACTGGTTATCGTTAAGGTGGATGTGCTTGAGGTCTTGCAAACCGGCCAAAAGGTCACCACTTAGCTGGCGGATGTTGCACCGACTTAGATCAATGACCTGCAGGCGATCCAAAGGCTTGAAGAGAGCTCCTGTCAGAGGAGTCAGATGATTGCCACTCAAGTTGAGGGATTGCAGATTCTCGAGCTCCTCAAATATATTAATGGGTAGTTCAGTGAGGGTGTTGCCACTCAGGTCCAGACTTCTTAGCTCTGGTAAGACCCATGGGGCTCCTCCTAATCCCGTAAGCCTGTTCTGCGACAGCTTTAGAGCCATTAAAGTGCTCTCCAGTCCCGCAAAAGTGTCAGCATTAATCAAAGCCAAGGAGTTGCCGGAAAGATCCAGGGTGTGCAGACTACTGAACATCTGGAAGCTTCCGGGTGGCAGTTCCCGGATGACGTTACGGGACAATGACAGAGTAGTAATATCGCCTGCCTGTAGGGATCCGAGGATCTCCGAAGAGAGTGCGGCCACACGATTATAGTCCAACTGAAGGGATGTCAGTTGAGGCAGACGACCCAGAGCGCTTCCGGGCACCAACAGAATGTTGTTGTCTTTAATGATGAGGGTCTGTAGGCTGTCCAATCCCTCCAAGGCATCGTCTTCGATCTGCATAAAGTTTAAACACAATGCGTTAGCTTCTAGATTAAGGGGCTTTTTATTTTTTAATGTATTACCGTTCTCAAAGAGTTCAAACTGAGGTCTAGATACTTCAGTGCACCCATTTCCCGGAAAGTTCCTGGTGTAATGCTAGTTATGGTGTTACGGCTGATGTCCAGGCTTTCTAAAGTCCTCACCACCTGCATATGGGTGTAGTCCAATTGCTACCAAAAAAGAACATTTTCATTAGAAATAAATTATGTTTTTTCAGTGTAAACATACCTGTAACATATTTGATGACAGATTTAGGTGCTTAACTCCGGGAACTGCTGCTAGGGCCACCGTGGGGAACTGGTTAAAGAAGTTCTCTGACAGGTCCAGCTTCTGCAGCGACTGCAGCTTCTCGAAGACATCGCTGTTCAGGTGACTGATGCGATTGCCGGCCAGTTTTATTTCCCGAATCCGCTGCAGTCCCTTGAATGCCAGACTGTCGATGTTGCGGATGACATTATGACGGAGATCGATGATCTCCAACTGGCGCTGGGCATTAAAAGATTCCGGAAGGAGCGTTCCTGCAGAGAAGAATATTTATGTTATTTATTGTCAACTTCCATCTATTTTAAACGAAAAGTTTGGAAAACCAATACACATTTTACCGCAGGCAAAAAAAAGTATATGTGTGTACCACTTCAAATTAATGGTTTCTGTCAATCTTTAGCAAAGCTCAATTAACTGTATAGCTCAAGGTTTTACACAATTTGAAATTACTTTTTTAGAACGAGAACTAATTATTTGGTTGGCGTTCACGATTTCGCTTTTTGTTTGTTATTATACCAGTTGCGGTTTTGATTGCACAGGCAGCCATTTACCATACGTTAAACTGACAATCCATCTTACCAATCAGGTTTTGGCGGAGCGACAAGTGTCTCAGAGCACTGGGTCCATTTAGAGAGTTGGTGGGCACTGCTGTCAAGCTGTTGCGATCGATATAGAACTCCTTCAGGTCCACGCAGCCCTTGAGCACGCCCTCTTCGATCAACTTTATCTTGTTTCCGGACAAATCCAAGATGCGTAGGTTCTTTAGAACGTGTAGTTCGGCGGTGGAAAATATCGGATTGAGGTTGTCGCCCAATAAATTGTTCGCTAGTCGCAACTCGTTCAGCGAGTCCTTCAGACCGTCGAAGGCTTTATCCGGTATTCTTCGGATCAGATTGTATGACAGATCCAGCTCCTCAATGGTCAGTTTTAGCTGGCCAAATGTCTGTGGTTAAATACGAAATTAAACATTATTAAAGCACAGAAAGAAAATTGTATTCACTTGTTATCAAATTAAAAAGAATATCAAGCTCTAATATCTTGTTAATGTTTATAATTGGCAAAGACTTCTTCTGTATTAAGGAAAATAAATAGTTTATATTTTTTGTAATGATAACATTTTTTTAAGCGAAAATTATTTAAATTTTCGCACTTTTTGTAATAATCTTTTAAGATTGGATAAAAACTGATTAATTTAACAAGCTTAAAACCAATAAGAAACAAGATACGATTAAGTCCGTACTATTTGCTGATTGCGTGAGATCATCAGAAAATGTCAACAAATGAATATTTGTGAGTGGTCAAACTCTCACAATTTTCGTCACTCACCTGGGCGGGCAGCACCTGTTGGCCGCTGTGACGTTGCGTATACGCCACGATGGGCGCTCCATATGGAAGTTGCGGGGCATCGCCATGGAAGACAACGCGATCGCAGTCCATGGCCACGGCTCCGAGCTGACCAGTCGCCGCAAACGGAACCACGTTGCACCTGTAATTGTCGCCAGGCGGTGATTACAGAAAACAAAGCCAAATGAATCGGCGTCGGCTCACAAATTGCAGTTGGCGGTAATTTTGTGATATTAAAATAATACAGCGGCCACAGCGGAAATTCGCTGTCGCTTTTGCTGTCGCTGTCGCCGCGGCTGTCTTGTGGCCTCCACCTGTGTGGCTACTCACCTGCATGGCAGACGCAGGGCGGGACTGAGCTCCGGACACGGGCGCCAGGCCAGGCTTTGGTGGCTTAAGTGGGAGAGGCAGAGCACCAGCAAAAGCAGGAACCGCCCCCCGTTTGGCAGCTGCTTCCACGCTTCCATTTCGCTGCAATTGAAGAATGGCATTATTGTGTTTCTGGCCCGATCGGTTTGGTATTGCTGGGTGAAACTCGTTTGAGAAGAGATCTGCGGGCCAGCTGCCACGCTCAGTATTCCGTATCGTATTTGGTCATTTCCCCTTTATCGCTCCGTTCGCTAAGAACATTTGATTTGCATACCGATGTCTCCGTCTATTTCGGTCCAAGCCGCATATTTGTGACCAACAACAATGGTCGACACCAAGGTCCGATCGACACAATGAAGGCTATAATCAAGCGAGCTGACTAACAAAGAGCAGCGCGTGAGGCTGCCTACGAGTGGTATGAGTAATTTTGGTATCGCTGACATATTACAGACACTCAACTGTTTTACTATCATTTCATTGATTCAAAACCGAAAAATTTTAATTTAAACTATTAAGCTATTTCCAATAGCAACCGAGGTCCGTATTCAAAGGATTTTTGGAACAGAAAATAATATTTACCTATGATACATTTGCAGGTTCTATGAAATATTTGCATTTTTAAAAAACTCGATCAAAATAAACGTAGTAAAAAAATATTCTTTTTAGTATTTGTAAGAACATGTTTAAAATTATCCTAATTTTTTTCTGTGTGCAAGTCCCCATTATAGCTGTTTCTTATATTAGCAACATTCCAATTCAAGCTTGATAAGTAAGCGCTAATTTTTTGAATACACAGTGAAACTTCTTTAACTCAGACTTTAGTGAATAATAAAAACCATTCTCTGATATAAGTATCATATAGCTAAAAAAATTATTAAAAATTACGAAAATTCTGATCAGAGGTGGTCATGTTTAATCGTAAGTAAGCTAGTTTTATTTAATAAGTGAGAGTGGGTTAAACGTTGTGTTCAACTCTGAAGATAAACACCGATGTCAAGGGGGTATGAAGACTGTTAAATTAACTGTTTAATTTAAATTTAAACTTTAATTTTTTATACAGAGAAGTTCGACTGTGTATCTATTATAAAAAGCCTTCGGCAGCGCATGAGCGGTTCGTTGAGCCGTGATCTTTTCTGGGTCTCCCACTTTGGACCTGGATTCTTGGTTCTCACTCTCGCAGCATTAGCTGTACCGTTGTTTGTACGGTTGGTGGTTGTTGTTGGCCGTGTTCATTGGTTACTGTTTGCTTTTTAATGCGCACTGACACCAAAAAAAAAATACTTTTACGTCTGGCCGTATTTCTATTTGCATTATATTTGGTTTTGCGTTACTTGTGCTATTTACTCTGCGGTCCATGGGCAATCATGGAAGGTATTTGGCCAGTCTTTTGCGCCACTGTTTGCTCAAAGATCGGATCGGAGATATCCACAAGCAGACAAACAAGTGAGTTAACGTATGTAAATTTGTAGTGTCCATAAAACGAAAATAAAACGTCGCTAGGTTTCAAAATCTCCCCGAAAACGCTCTTTATAGTAGATCATTGAAATGCATAGACGATGTGCGATTCGATATAGTGGACAGCTTCAAGGTTGCATTGCCACATGGAATGGGATGAGATGGGATGGGATTCGATCGCATCGCATCGGATCCACTTCTTGTTTCACAGATACAGATACAGATGCAGATACACAGGTAACAGATACAGGTACACTCGCATTGCGTGTAAACGTTTTGATGGGAAATATGTTAATCACACATCTCGGTTTTTCTCTTCTCGTAACCTGTTTCATTATATTTTGATTTATACTTTTGGCTTACATTTTCTTTTTGTTTTGGGCGCTGCTGGTAAATTGCACTTCAGCCTTAGCTTGTCGTTTTTTGTGGCTTGGGAACTCGCGGGTCTTTTGTTTGTCGCTGGATTGCACAAGTTCGCGATGCCTTGTTTACGTTTGTTTTTGCCCAGTTCTCTTTTGTTATACACAAAAAGAAAGCTCCGCTCGGGAAGAATGTTTTCCCAGCGAGATGGCCAGCGCGTTCCGCACACACACCACACACCACACACCACACACCACACACTCCACTCGCGACCGATGAAAAATGCAGACAAACCACTAAACTCTACGGCCTCTGGGGGCGGGGGGCGTTAGTAATTAAGCCGAGCCACCAACGAGCAACAACAAGTACGGCCTGTCTGCGCAGTGCGCATGCGCAGCGGTAACAATTTCGCAGTCTGCGCCTGCGTTCTCCACCGCCGGTTGGACGGTTGGAATCGGTTAAGAAAGATCGAATCGGGTACAGTGAGTTACACCTGCTGCTTCCACTTCCGCTAAGTCCGCTCCATCAGAGCGCCGCAACACAACTGAAGCTGGCCGAAACCAAGCTGCCTAGGCTTCGGCTTTAGTTTGGGCCAGCTCTCTGGAGCTGCTCTGCAGGTGAAACTGGTTTGCCCTGCTGCACAGAAAGAAATTGGATCACCGAGATTCCGATGCTTTCTCAAAGAAACGTGTCTGCATAAAATTTTGTTTAGAAAAGGTACCAAAATAATAAGTCTGTAAAATTAAAAATGTGCATATAAAATGTCAACAGCTCAAAATTTTTAAGTTAGGTACTTATTTTTAGTGCTCCACTGTAAGCGACGTATGTATGTATACATTTTCTACGGTCCCTTAAAATAAAAGTTTCTTTTAAAATATTTTTAAAATGTCTAACTTATAATTTTTAAATTAATTTAAAAGAAATTTTATGTGCTGTAAAAATGTCAGTTGTTGTAAAATTGATTATTAACTTTTGATAATTTGTTTACAATAAATAACAAATAAATATTTGCTTAGAAATTAAAAACCATTGATTTCGTTTTAATCTTGTCGAATAAGAATAGATCACCATCACCTTCAGAGTGTTCTGTCCTTTTGTTGCCCTCTAATAGTTAATTTAAGATCTCCCTTTCTTTCTCTGCATGGATCTAAAAGCCGAGAAGGTACTTGTACTAAAAATGCGAGACCTGCCCCCGAGATGCAGATGCTCTCTGTGGCCAAGAGACAGCGGCCCAGCTTCGTGAATGAGTTTACATTGTCCGACTTTGTTTTCTTTTGTCGTTTGATGTTGTTTCGTTGTCTTTTTCTGGCGCTGGGTAAAAGTTTCGCTCGCTGTTCTGCGCAGAAAGTTGGGCTTCTGCCTCTGCTTCTGCCTCTGCTGGCCCTTGTCTTGTCTACCTGTTTTCTTCGATCTTCAGAGCCGATTGGCAAGTGCGCCAATTCAGCTAATGGGGTTAAGCCTTCAATAATGCCGCAACAAAGTGACAACCAGCAAGAGTTACTTTCCTCTTCGCAAATTGTTTGGCGTGGCAACTAATTACCCGCACAATCGGAGAGAAGCCGAGATGAAATGAATGACGGTTATGATGATCGGCCAGGCACGCACCACCCATTACCCAGGTTATTCACACCAGACCTAACAGGTACAAGTACAAGTACAACTACGACTACAAGTACGACTACGAGTACGAGTGCGAGTACGAGTCCAAGTCCGACTCCAAGTCCAGGTCCCAATCAAAAGCACAGGCTGCCGGGCAGGTAAGTGTGTGGTTATAATTTTTATGTTTAGGCATGCATGTTAACATTAACATCTCAGTGGGCCGCAATTTCTTTTCTTTCTCGCGCGTCATATACTTTCCATTTTCATGAGCAAGTGCTCCACAAATGGCAGTCAGATAAAACACACATAACATAATAATGAAAACGGAGCCTGAAACGAAGAGTGGAACACTCGAAACAATCTCGAATCTAGAACAATATAATCAAAATTAAATGTGCTTTAAAAATTTCGTAAATTTCAGAAATAACTACTAAATAAAATAAATAAATGTTTATGTTTCTTTGCTGTGATATAGATTACATGTTTTTTTTACTTGTTTTTGTTATGACCAGATTTTTAAAAAATGTGTGTTCGCTTTGTTATTTTTTTAGACCCATTAGGCTTGTAGCTTTTGATGGCGGTTTTCTTATGATTTTTCTGTCTCTGAAATGGAAATGCCTAACTAAAATATTTTAAATATTTTTTAGAGTTTATTAGACATATATTCTTTCTCTCATAGCTTTTTGTGGCTGTTTTATAATGCTTTTAAATTTTATTTCAAGTGCAACCGCTACCGCAACAGCCCTGACGTGACGCATGCCATGTCTAACCATATAAATCAAATCGTTCAGCTGATAAATTGTGTCTAAGCTCAACACTTGACTGGCTCCGGCTCCGTCTGCAAACTGGGGTATGTGTTTTGTGAAAACGGTGGTCCACACCCATCCGTGAATCCGCAGAAGACCCCTGGCTCCTAATAAAATAACAGCCTCTGGCCCAGTTGGAGCCGCACTCCCGATTGTTGCTTCAATCTGCATAAATGCATATTATGAAAAATGAATCTTGTCCAAAGCTCTGGCAGACACTGAAAGAAATAATCATAATAAGTATCAACGGCTTTTGTAATAAATTGTGAAATAAATCTAAGTCTTTAAGTCTTTATTTTTTATAATTGTTTTTAAAAATTTTAAAAATGTTTAGTGACTAGACAATTTTCATAATTCTAAAATAAAATTTATGAGTAGTCTGTTTTTGTTTCCAGATCTAACAGCAATTTCTTTATATGCATGAGACGCGTCTACGGTTATATTTTATCCGCATGTAGGCCGAAGGCTTACTTAGCCGTCAATGATATTCATGGAGCTTAATTAACCTCACGTAATTGTCGAGAGTTTTGTCCTCTGGGATGTCATCTCATTCACATGCAAATATAAACGAAAACCTCATTTACTCCGGGCTCTCAATTTTGCCATTATGATTTGGCAGGGCGAATAAGGTAAAATAGCTTGTCAACTCAATGCGTGCAAAATGTATGTACTTTTCAATGCCAATAAAGATTAATGTCTTTGTGTACAGGTCATAAATTATTGTTTAGATGCGACACACACTCACGTGGATTGAATGACCCACTTGGGAGGGCCGTGTTAACTGGGTGAGCTTTACTGGCGGAACCGAACCTAATCAATTATAGCACCGCCTCCCCCGAGAACGGAATAGAATGTCAACATAATAAGACCAGCGTCCTTGCGGCGGACTCCCTTTTCATTTTCATTGTCATTTGGCTTTTCCTGTTGCGGTTGCCTTTGCCGTTTAGTGTCATTTTATTGGTAGTGTGGTTAATGACAAGGGCGTAGACAAATGCGGGAAATCGAAGTCCAAAGTATAGCGTTGTCAAAAAAAAAATATTTAATATATAAAGCATTCATTTCCGACCCAGGCAAACTTATAATAGATCTTTAAAGTTATTAAGTTCACAAAGTTTTAAGTAAATTTATAGAAAAAATTCATTTTCATTTAGTACCTACACTTTTAGTTTAAATATTGTAGGACTTTTGTTTCCAAAAGGTATCTTTACGCCCATGGAAGTTGCCCTCGGCCTTTTTGCATAGCTCGTCCATCACAAGTTTATATACCAAGGAGCAGACAGCCAAGTAGGATTATGCCCCTTTTCCGGATTTTTATTTTGATAAATTATTTAAACGCACAACTTGTGGCATTCGGCCGGTTATTGTTGCCGTCGGACTCATATTTAATGCCAGACTGTGTTGGTTCAGGACGAGGCAGGATAGTGCGTTGTAGGCCGGACAGGATATTCAATCAAATTAGACGGCGAGTGACAGTAAACACAATCATGAGCGTGGCCAGTTCGGCTTATTGATCGAGGACAATCAGAGGGGCTTACTTTCAGCCAGGACTTAGTAGACTGCATTCACTTAAATTCCCGTGTTTATCCAACACGCTGTCATTGTTGCTGAACTTATTTTTGGAAATGTGTATCCCGAGTAATTCTATGCAAATAAAGAGTTTATTCTGGGAACGCCTTGTATGATTCCTTTTTGTACCATGTTCCCCTGGTGGCAGGCCATTTATGAAATTACATTTATTTCAATTTCAATTGCGTTGGGGCCCAACTTGATCCGGTATTCAGGCTACCACGCCTCGTAAAGTGAGTTAACCTTCTGCAGCCACTGACACCTCCCATAAAAGCATAAAAATTCACAAATTCAATGGCTGAGCTATTTTGGGACGCACACTTTGCCCGCCGGCAGTCGACTTTACGGCCGAGTTGTTTCGGCCAAAAAGTTTGCAGTAACAAGCTTTGCCCGGCCTGCCACATCAAGCATACGCCAAGGTGGCCCGGGCAGCCTGCGAAGCCTTTGAGATGTTCAAAAAGTCAAAGCCCACACGCACGCACAGGTGCAAGGCAGGTGAAGCAGTTAACGGTAAACGAGTCAGAGATTCCAAGCAATCAAGTGTGTTAATTGCACCATAATTGGTCAGGCAGGCAGTCAATAACAGCAGAGGCAGCTATAACAACTGCAACTGCTGCAACCATCCTGCACACGGAGAAAAATAACACCAAAATGTGTCAACACCCACTTTGTGGTTATGACATTTCAAGAAAATATGTTTTTTATTATAGGTTCTTTCTTTGTCTTTACCATTTTGATTATTGTTATTATTTAGGACTAAGGCACATAGTTTTACAATTAAATATACACTTTTTGCTGCGTGCAGATTTTTTATATTTTCAAATTTTTCCTTTTTTCAAGAATAAATTCATTAATTTGTTTGTTTTTTTTGCTTATCTGTTTAAGCTTTGCAATAAAAAAATTGTTTCTGTGCAACGGCAGCAGGGAGATGTTCACAGTTGCGTGATTAATTCAGGTGCCTTATTGACGGATGCATGCACGAACACAAGCACACCCATCCACACCCACCTGCCAGGTAAAGTGCTCAGGTGCCACAGAGCCTATCGCAAACACAAATCACACACAAGCAACCCTTTGATGCGTTCTCACCTAATTTAAAATGCAAATAGCTTTAAACAGAACATTAAGGTGAAAGTTAACTGCTGAAAGTACCCGGCTTAGGTGTGGAAATGTGGCTCGCAAATATTTAAACCAATTTCGCGTCAAGTTTGCCCAACCACATTTATCTCTCTCGCGGGTTGCGCTTTTCGCGTACACCTGCAAAGGGATCGCTTCAAAATAAATAAATTAAAAAGCGAAAATCCCGAAAATACGAAAAGCAAACAACTCGCCCAGGACAGATAGGTGGGCCCCAAATGAAAAAGGGTTTCTCCAGTACCTGATTAGAGACAGAAGGGCTCGGGCGGCGGAGTCAAGTCAACTTGGAAATTTCAGAGGCGGTTTCGCGCCGTATTTGCAACAGTCAATTAAAACTTTTTCTGCTGCTCAACAAACGAAAACGCAAACCACAAACAAAGGAGAAATTAGTGGAGAGCAGGAAGAGGTCTCCGCCAGCAACCACCCACAACCCACCACTCGTCCTTGTGCCTTCCTTTGCAGGGTTTTAAGGGATGCACTCTAAAAAATTAGCACTCCTAATTACTCTGAATCTACATAGAATTTATTTTTAGTGAACTTTATGCAACGCGTAAGTAAATTCATTAAAAGGAACCGCTAACATTCCTTTGCAGGTTTTCGCAGGATTATGTTAAAATCTATTTATCTAACTAAAAAAGTACTAATAGTTATAGTATAGTAAAATGATTTCTTTAATAACATTTTGAATTTAAAGGAACACTTAATTTAATGTGCTTTTTGTTCTCTGTAAAAGAAAGCGAATTGAGTTGGAGCTTTTCTTCCCGTCGGCTGTCATGCTTGAGCTGAGTGATTTGATTTGGGCCGCTCCGTGTGCGCCAATGAATGCGTAAAATGTAAAACTTTTTGCACGCGTATTTTATTTAATTTAAATGCAATTAAATCGTTTAATTTCAAAGAAACACACGGCCAACTCGCAAAGTTGTTCCTAGAATTTGGCTGTGCCCCAAAACAAGCCACGGGAGTAAGGGTACTCTGTGGGCTTCCGTTTCCCAAGGACACCACCGGGTCGAGGGCTGTCAAACTAGCACACCCATGTCATACATCAAGGGAACCAGGAGCTCCACACACCGACATACCACATTAGGAATACTCGTGGTTCGGATTTCCAATTGCACAGTTTACGGGCATAAGAGAGTCACGCCATTCATTGGGTATCCATTCCATCCAGCACCTCCACTGCGGCTAAAAATAATTGAAATACTATATAGCATCGAAGTGGTCCACCCTGGCAGGTGGGCAAGGCCACGGCTGACGATAATGTATTGACTTTAGGCCCAAAAAATCAGTGTGACAAGCTCCGGTCCCGGCCCCAATTTGCATATTTAATGCCCGGGAAACATTTTTCATATTCATTTTTTATCCATATCTAAAATCAGGCAATGCAAACAAACTTTTTCGAGGAAAAGGCAACAAGCTAAAGTTAAGGTACACCCACACGCCATTGAGTATCAAACACCCAATAACAAACACCCACGAACACACAGCCTGACATATTGGATGATTTCTTCATCTTCCGTCAAGGGGGCTAAGATTTCTAGTCAAGTCAATGTTTTCTGTGCCCCTCCAACGAGGTGTGAAATTGAAATTCGTATCCTTGCTGCATACTAAAGGTCCTGTACATTTATTATAATTATAAAGGATACATGGAGCATGGCACAAAGCTTAACTTTATTGCATTGGCTGCATCTTTAAGAATTTAAATTTAAAGCAATAATAAAGGCGTACGTATTCTTGTTATATTTACAAAGGATATTTTTCAAGTAGGTGGAAGGTTAAACACCTCGTTACTGGTACATACATTTACGCTTACCAATTGTATTACTAATAATTGACCAATTTGAACTTTCGATAAGCCAAGTGCTATGATAACAGAAATGCTTTCAATATACATACATAATTGCCTGATTTCAAGGCGAACAATAGAAATTAGAATTAAATTCTCTCTCTAAACAATTTTCCATTGTAATTTGCATGTGAAGCACCGTGTGATGTAAAATCAATTAAAATAAATTGACTAATGGCCATAAATACCAGACACAAAATATACAAGCACCAGTGCCATATAATGAACTCACAAAAGCGGCAACAGTGGCATACATATTCATGGCTTTTGTGTGTAGTGTATTTTGCAAATGTGGCACATTTGACATCGCATAAATTATCGGAAATTCTGCGGCTCACAACCGCATAATTGAATTCATAATGGAGTCAATGGCAGTACAAATTAGTTACCTGAATCGCCAAAGGACGGAAGTCATAACCGTCGGGCATAGCGGATGTTTGTAGTGGTGCCCTTTGAAATTAAAACTAATTTAAAAATGTTCTGAGGCTTTCATGGCTGGTCTGTTCCAAAGTCCTTCCAATAAATATGCAAATCAACTAAAAAGTGCTCAAAAGTGCGCTAGACGCCCTCATGAATATGCAACAGAGGTTTTCAATAAATGCTCCCGCATGCCTCCGAAAACTCCGCCTCAAATTCCATTGCTACGACTTAAAGGCAACACTCACTTTCTCGCATTGACAGCTTCTTAAAGTGGCCCGAACGGGCGATGATACACTCGTTTTGCCCAAAAAGGCAGGTTGCACTTAAAAAAATATACTACCGCAAACGTTTTAACACTATCCAATAAATTGTTTGTAACAAAAAATGATTTTGTTTAAATGATTTTTCATTTATTTTTCTAATTTAAACATTTTTAAAACATGTGTCATACAAAACCGTATTATCAAACCACATTTAAAAGTAGTATGGGTTTTTTTTTGGTGTGTGCATCTGACAGCCGGTGCGCCAACGAAATTAACTTGTGAGTCACTTTTGACATGGCAGCCACCGCCGATAAGTAGGCAAGACTTCGTCAGCATTCCTGCACGGGATTCGGCTCTAGATGGCGGATGGATGGGAAAAGGGAAAACAATTTTCAGCAGTTCGTAAGCCGCCACATGCGTATGAAACACTTACATAACTTTCGGTTAAGGTAGTCGTCACCTGTCGATGGCGTGACATGTGCAAATCTGTGAGCAGTGTTTGACAACTTGTGAAAACAAATACAATTTTCTGGAATGAAGCGAGCGAGGAGTAAACAACTTTTATGCACAGCTCTTTAAGGCCCGGGATGGCCATAAAAGTTCACAGGGCTCCTCTGTGATAAACGAGTTTGCCCTTAAAGAATGCTGGAGTGCGTCACCAGAGTTGCGAAAAGAAAGCAGCGGAGTCGAGTCTATAATATAAATTTAAAACACGATATAGGTACACTTAATAATAAAAAGTTAAAAAAATAACAGATGCGTATTGAATTGCTTAATTATTCACCTAATAAAGTACCCTTTTAAAATCAACCAAATGGACTTCTCATTTATTTAAAAAGTTGTGCACAAACTTAAGTTTAATATTTGGATTATTTAAAATGAATTTCATATGCTTTTTGATTAATTTTGTCTTGATATAAATGTTTTTTTATTAACAAACGTCCATATTTGGCCACAAGACAACCAACTCAACAACTCTGACCGACTGATTGCATGAAAACGTCTTAAGTCGAGGACTACAGTGGCCAAGGAATGCGGCCAACATTAATAAGCATAAATTCTGTCTGCGGCAATCTCTGTGAGTATATGCTTAACTGGCCGCGAAAAATTACATTAGCAGTACAAGTGGAGGGGACAAAAGAATCCAGGCGGTCGGGGGAGCAGCTGCGGCACATTTGAAGCATATTAATTTAATATGGCGCGTCGTCTGCGCCTGGGGCAAAACAGAACTCGCAACTCTAAGCTCATTTGCCTCCGATTGTGTGAACATTTGCACAATGTGCCACGCACCACCTCGTCCTCGGTTTCGGGCCAAGCTGGTGCTACTCTAGGCCTAGATAAGGTCTCTTCCCAATTCCAGACTGAAGTGATTCGGAAGCCGAGAGCTTTCTGGCTCAAAGACGGGTTAAGGGCTTGACAAGAGAAAATGAAGTTAATGAGACAACGTTACACTTTTTTCTTAAGTCTGGGGTTCATATAAATCAAATGGGACTCAAAAAAATACCTTATAGACCTTTTAAATATACTTTTATTTAAATGAAAACTAAAAAAATGTTGTCTTTGAGTTAAGAAAGTTTTCATTGTTATGAATCATTTATTTTATATTTTTTACCATTTGGTAAAAGTGTTTACAAATTGAAAATATTGTTTTTTAGTAAAGGTAAGTTACATTTCTTTTTGATTTTAAAAATAAATTACTTTCAGTCATAAGAGCAAAGTAAAAAATACTTAAAAATTAACCTTCCACCACTAAGGATTGCTGGTTCCTTTTTTAATAAAATTTTTTAATTAACATCAAAATTCATGTCTCTAGGCATATTTAGAAATTGTAGGGCCAATTTTACAGATTTCAATTATCTCTGTGAAGATGTGTCTATAAAAACCTGCAACCACACAGCCCGTTAGCTTGCAAAGAGTATAATAACTTCATCTTAACTTTGCCTGTGTACATACCTATTCTTACTCCTGTCGCCTGCGTCTGTGCGGCAATTGTGTTAAATTATTCCGAGTTGAATTACCATATTGTCGGGATGAAGCGACTTGGTCTATGCTACTGTGGAGGCCTTGTTGCTCCGCCTTCGTAGGCATCCTTATGCTGAATCTGAGCAGGATTGTTACAAAATGGGAACACTGCGAGTCGTAGAAAATATGCTCAAGGAGTGCAATCCCCGCTTCGAAATGCTTCAACGTTTTTTTCCCCACGCCACTGTGAAATGAAGCGTAATTTGTTCAATATTATCCCTTTAAATTCCTGCCTCCACTTCCATGCCGGGAATTCTGCTTGACAGGCAAATTGCTCGGCTCAGTTCGTTATTAAAGGGAGGCACATACCCTGTTACTTTTTCTTATCCTTTTTTCCGAGGTCATGGGCGGGGGGTCTCAGCAATCCGGTTGGCCCACATTCACGCTCAACTTAATTTGGCCATTCCGGAATGGTGGCTTCATTACGGGCCCCAGTAAATAAATATAAACTCTTAATTTTTCTGTACTTCGATGGCGCTGGCGAGAACTTTGTCCACAACTTTCTGGATTTTCTCGCAAGAAAGGATGCGAACAAACAAAAACAGCCAAATTATGTGGCTTCTCAAGGAGAAGGAGTCCGCCGTCAAAGATTTCCATCTGGGTCCGGCAAGTTAAACTGTAATAAATCTGTCTGTCCACACGTTGAAAGCGATGATGTCGCTTTAAACGACAGTTGTGGGTTTAGGAAAATCTGTGACTAGCGGAAGGAAGTGCTTCCCCCGGCGGCTCACGCCCCGCCAAGTTTTACTTATTTTCCTGGCATCTCGGAGCCCTGGGGCATACTCCTACTGCTGCTCCCGCTTTGTACTCCGGCTTCTAAGCCACGGCCAAGGACAAAGTTTTTATTACCGGCCAATTGGATCTTGTCTTCCTCAGTTCCTGAGGACTGAGGACTCCTCCATTGCTCCGGTGAGCGGGCTGGTCCCCAAAGTACTGTCACCATTGTGGTTACAACTTGTACTTTTATTGAAAAGCTGATTTTTATGGTGCACAAGTATTTGTCTGTGCATTTCGAAACTACCCTCACTTTAAACCTGGCCAAGGGCCATTTGATGTCCGCAACTGGTTACTCGGTTTTTCAGGCACTCCATGGAAATGAAAATTAAAATGGCTCAAGTGCTTTGTTAAGTGAACCCAGCAGTGAAATTAAATTCAAGTCTAAACAAGGACTAATAAAAAGGTAGCCCAAAAGGGTTTATTTTTGCGTTCCTGATGTTGCAAACAAACTTCAGCTTGTTTTGGGATTACCTTTGAGCACGATTCTCTTTACTAGATTACACACACCGCAAACAAGGATTTTTATTCACGTTGGAAGTCTCCACGGTGCCTCCTATCTGCATACAATCTAAACTCAAATCAAAGTTTTTCGCAACAATAAGTCTAGTGCCTGCGATGTTTTACACACACAGAGAACCTTCAATAAGTTGAACTTTTCTAAGAGTGTTTTTTGGGAGCAATTATAAAGTATAACTTTAAGTATACTTAACCCTTGTCCTTAAGTGTACTTAAGTTATATCTGTTTATCTAAAAATTTATTAAACAAAATTTTATCTTTAAATGGCAAATGTCTAAAACAAAAAAGTTTGAAGTGTACAAAAAAATATAATTTCTTAGACAGTTTTAGCACATAAAATATTAAATTGTAAAAAAAACTTGTAAAGCCCTAAAATTAGTACAAAAAAACATGTGTTTTGTTTGGCAGTATAGTAAGGGAACTAATACTGTGTTATTGTTCTGCCCTTGTCTCTTGAACACCCATTCCAATTTGCTCCTGACGATCCGTTGTTTCGCATTCCGAAACTTTGCACTTCAATTTGTGAACATGCATGCAAATAACGAGAACCAGTCCAGAGGTTCCCCCTCTTCTCGTGGCCAACTCCCGGGATTACACTTGGAGAACTTCAGGGGTGAGAAACATGTAGTTTACATAAAGTTTGTCTTCATCAGGTGCTGCTCAGTTTGAGGATACACAGAAAAAAGAACATATATTTCAAAGTTATGATCAAAGTTAGATCAGATTCAGATACGAATATGGATTAATTTTTACTTTGAAAAGCCAATCAAATAAGCCACATTCAACAGGTGCATGGTATATTTTGTTAATAGCTTTTAAATCTTTCATTTAAAATTATTAAATATTTTTTGCGGTGTAGTCCCAGTTGCCACCGACGAAGGCTGAAGCCAATTCTCATTGATTCGGCGGGCTGGCACATGGGCCTTAGGATGTTGATTAGATGCTTAGCTGGCGGGGTCCTTGATAAATGGCGGCAGTTTAAAGTCGGCGCGTTGTGAGTGTGTCTGGCAGTTGCATGATTTAAGAGTTCAAAGTTCAACTGAAGGGGACTGGGAACGGACGACCAGCGGAGCAACAAGTGAAAGTGTTCTCAGGCAGCATGACAGTTTTAACGCACAACAAGACGTTTAACTAAAATTGATTCAGTTATTGATGCGGTGCAGGAAAAATAAATAGTGCTTGTCCTTTACTTACTTCAAATTTAATACACTTCCTCACAAATGTATTTCAAATTTTAAAGCCATTTTAGTTTTTATTATAGTTGTATAATAATGCCTTAAGATTATAACTTTGTTTAAAGAACAACAATAGTTTCTATATTTTCTTCATTTGATTACTTCAAAGCTCTTATAATTTTGAGTGTGATTATTAACCAACACCCGATTCTTGATTTGGAGGACTCGTGCGTGCAGAGGTTGAAAAATGTACTACCTAGATGGCGATACCTTCATATTTCATCGGATCCCGCGCACACATGCGAGTCAAAAAGTTTGGTCCCAATCTGCTGCAGCTTTTTCCCGTTTCGTAGTTGATTTGCTGCTCTTTCGTGGGGTTTTTTCCCTCTACGAGCAGCTGTCTAATGTAGCCGAAGAAAAACAAAGAAGGCAGCTCCTTGTGCTTTATGGAGATTTAACTTTCCCTAATGAAGCAACGCCAAAAAATCACCCCAAAAGAAAACAGGTCCCACCGAGTCGCATATTTTAATAAAGTTTTGGCTTTATGAAACTTATGTTTGCATTTTGTTGGCCATAAATTTTGAGCGGAAGAGCCTGCACCTTGAATGCTGGGGGTGACTGTGCCTAGTGACACCTGAGCCCAATGAAATTTTATGGCCCGACCTTGGGATGCCGAGGATGCCTCCCTCTACTCAAAGTTGTGCAACTGAAAGTATGCAAAACATTTCGCGAGTTCTTTTTCACGAACTTGTGGCCGCATTTTCACAGGGGCAAAGGGTAATTGGAAAAATGTGGCAGCCTAAGTGGAAATTAAAACAACCAAATGTTTCACATGCCCAGGGAAAATCCAATTCCGAAGCCACATCCGCCTGCCTGCAAACTCCTGTGTGCTGACCTTTCCCTGGTCATTGCGAAAGTCGCTAATTGCCCAAAACACTCATGCGTATATTGCCAAAACCACATATGCGAGGTTGTAGGGGGGTATCATATATTAAAACGCACATTTTATTAGGTTTTCAACGGACCGATCGAGATTGACACAAACTGTGTGCACCCGAAACTTCAGAGACATAATTGTGCGCTATACAAAGAGGAAGATAACAATTTAAATTGGACTTTATTACTTTTTTTCACGGAAAAATTCGCAAAATACTTTGCAAGTTTACTGCGTTGTTTCGACAGGAATAATTTACCACCAGAGAATAAAATAGTAGCCTTGCAGTGCACAAAGGTCGTGCTTTTCGGTTGAAGATTTCTCTGCGTTTGCAAACTGATTGTATGAGATGGTGTAGTGTTACTTTCTCCGAAGCGGACACCCCCTAATGTCCTTTTTGGGTGACCCTCCAGTGAGCTGCGGTTATTCCAATTTATCTATTAAATTTACAACAACAGCAGCACCCTAGCCAAATGACATGCACTTAAAAACAGCAGGGTACGCAACAAGATATCCTGGGGAAAATTAAATTTTCCGCGGCCGCGCAGCCTTGACAGCCGTGGTCATCAATCAAACCACTTGTCACATGCTGTCGGCAGGCTGGTATTTAGCCAAATATACATTTTGCCAGCATAATGTTGACAAACAAATTATCATTTTGTCCGCTGTCTGGGGAAAGATGAGGTGCAGGACGAGACGGGCTTAGCGTTGATTAAATAGGGTCATCAGCAGGGCAAAGCACTGGTAACGAGGAGCCTTGCAGATAGTTAATGATGCCCAGCTGCTCGGATATTGGACAGTGCAAACTGCGTCCACGGTGGCCATTGGCCAGTCTTTCTCTATCCCATCGCTTAAGTCCATCATAATCATTATGGATGTGTTCAATGGACTGCATGGGAAAAAAGAGATAAGGGAATTTGAAGTATATTTGGGGTCATGTTTTTTTCTTTTATTGAAAGAAAACAAGCTGACCTTAAAAATTACGAGAAAGTTGGGATATAACAAAATTATAGTCAACTTGATTTGAAAAACAGACGTTATTAAAGTTAATGGTACCTATGCAAATTCTTAAACTCAAATGAAGTGTTGTGTAAAAGGGAAGAAATACATTTTTCTCAATTTTTGAAAAAGTAGGTTTTTTTTTTTGCTTGTGTAATTTGTTATTGTTTCAGTGAGCAGTTTGCGTTTTAGCCGTTGCAAGTTTGTTGCGGGAAAATGAAGTGATTGATTGGACGTTGATGCATTTGTGGCGAGTGAAGTTGCGGAATTCCATCTCCGCCAGCAAATTAAGCCGTCCAATTCTGGTGCCGCCAAAGCATCTCAGATTCATTGCTTACTTAAGGCATATTTGGCCAGATTCGCGGCCAACACCTGCGGCTGTCTGGTGTGAAAGAGCTAAGTCATTTGGCCAGAAGCAACAAACAGACGCATTGCACTGAACACAATTTTATTGTTTTTAATTAGCCAGATATAAATGATAAATTAAATAATACTCGTATGCAATATTAAATGTAGGTAACTTATTAACCCATAGTCTCTAAGGTTTTATCGATACCCATTTTAATTATTATATTAAGCCAATTAGTTGATCAGAAAAACGTATCACTTATATGTACAAAGTTTTTACCCCATAAAAAAAATTGTTACTTATCATCTTATCACTTTAAAAGGTACTTGTCACTTGGAAATTCCATGACTCTTGTTGACTTAACTACCTGTTTACTTATGCACTCATAGTGTTATAAGTTTTGCCGTGATAACTTAAAACGTATTAAATAAGAGAGCTCCAAAGAATGCAATCAGTTCAGTTTTAATAAAATGATGTGTGTGCATTTCAAGTACAATGACAGGGTTTTATTGGATTTTATTTTCAAGTTGAGCAAGGCGCTGTACGTTTTTCCTCTACGCACCCGTATTGTGCACGTGCCGGAATCACTGGGTTCCGGATTGTTTACGAATGGGCGTATGACAACAGAGAGAGGATGAAGTGCAGACCAAAGAGCAAGTGCCAGGGCGCAGGCGTGGAAACGAAGACTCGGCAACTCTGGCCGGTTCGGGCGGGTTTGATTTGGATTCTGCCCGAGATTTCAACGGTATTCAAATGGAAATTTCGCACATTTTCATGGAGGTCAAAATGTAATGAGGAGTACTCCTTGCCCAGAATTCAAGGGGTTCAGTGAGCCCCTGTCCCTGAGGTCACATCGCAACATATGCAACAAGCGGCCAAAGTCCCCAAAGGTCTAGGGTCCCCAGACCCCCGGAGCCCTCCCACATTTCCTAGCCCACGTAGCTCCGCCGATACCCAAAGCGCGCACAGCTTCAGAAAATTGCGGCACGGCATTCAGAATTCCGTTCAGTTCGACGGCAGACTCGCGCGCGTACGGTTCGAAAAAAATAGCGACGGGTCCGGAGCGTCCAGACTTCGGTTCGTAGCGCCGGTGGAAAGTGTTGAAAAAATGCTGGAAAATCAGCTTACAGCAGGCGAAAATGCCGCCGGCATTCGATCTGTATCGTAATTGAATTCGGGGCAGTGGATTGAAAATAAAACTGAATTTCGTACCAAACAAACACGCAGCATTGAATAGCAAAACGATAAACTAGTCGTTAAATTGAATATACAAATTGGTGTTTTGATTAAAACTAATAAACATAAACACTGAAACCGCAGAGCAGGAGGAATAGCAAGAGCGGAATTTATTTTTAAATACGATTTCTTTGTTTTTGGGTGCTTGCAATTGGCTGACATTGCTCATACGCCTCGTTGGCACAGCGAAAAAGGGGAATATAACATAGTTCCTGGTAAGCGGTCTCCCATCGCCTTGAGTAATTTGTTTTTTTTTTAGCCTTTTAATGGGTTTTCCATATTACACAAACAATGCTTTGGGGGGGTTTAATTTGAAGTTTACTTGCAGCCAAATTCAAAATTGGCTTGGGGTCCAGCTGTATTAAAAGTTTATTTAAATTTGAATTAGCAAAGTAATTGTTTTTGTGGACAACTTTTGGCTGAAGCTGAAACTTTGCCTGTAATTAAATTACTTCAATCGCTTAATCAAGCGATTACGCCGAATTTGAAAGATCAAACTGGAGGGACCGCACTTCGTTTTGATTTTTCCACTCAATTTGAGCATCGAGTTTCACGATTCCAGTCAAGCGAAAAATAGTTAAAGGATAACCAAAAATTAACACGCCCAATTGGTTTCGGTGATTGAAAGGTCATCTGATAAACTTCTGATTTGGGTAACAGCGTCGGTAAAACAAAATCAGTATAAAGGCAAATTAATTTTATTGCGTTTATTATATATTTATAAAGCCAACGCAAACGAAAATAATCTTTTTAAACAACGTACAATTTCGCTTACATCCTGTGCAATAAAATAAAAAGTTTGCGCAATGGATTATCCCTTGGGAATTTTTAAATGTACGCAATTCTGATGTGTATAATATAAATAAACAAATGGCTTAAAATAAATTTATATAATTTTTTTTTCTGCAGTTCAACCTTGTGAATTTAAAGAAATTTGTTGTTAAGGAACATTTGCTTTCTAGGTAATTTTAATTAAGTTGAAAAGTGAATAGAAATTATGGTAAATTTAAAAAAATTTATATTATATAAACCCTTTTGAAAAGTGTTATCTGAATTTTATAAAACACATAAATTAAATTGATTTTTATATTACGCACTTGAACTTATTTTTTTACATTAATAACTTAATATTACACCATACATATTTGTTTATTGAAAATAAGTGCTTTGTTAATCGTGAACATAGATTTGAATATGGGACGTTCCATATCAACCCGGCCACCCCACTTTTTTTTTTTTTTTTAAATCGAAAATATTTATTAGGTGTGTTGGGCCCCTCACCGGTTACACACACGCTCATACTTAATTTGCAAAAGACCACTCATTAGCCTAAGAACCGCATCAGAAGGTTTACTCCAAAACAATTATCTTGGAACGGAAGACTCATTATCATGAATCAAAAAAATGTGATCTGCTTTTCAATACCCTTTTAGCAAAAAAAATTGTCCAGGTCAGACCATTGAGGACTGCTATCGAGTTTTAAAGTCCAAAACGGAATAGCAGCCAAGGGCCAAGGAAATGACCAATTATATTTTTCACACAGCCCCATAAAGACATACTTTAATTCACTTGTTTTAAAGTGGGCCGTCTTTGGAGTAATTAGTAGCGATTTTTTAAGCGTTTCTTATCAGTGTTTTCCAAAGCACATTCGATTGTAAGTTTCTGATTTTTAAATGCTTACAAATTTTCTCTATAAAAATATTACAAACAATCGTATGTGCCATGGAAAAATTGATAAGAAACGCTTAAAAATCGCTACTAATTACCCAAAAGACGGCCCACCCTGAAACAAGTGAATTAAAGTATGTCTTTATGGGAGCTGTGTGAAAAATATAATTGGTCAATTTCACACTGGCCCTTGGCTGCTATTCCGTTTTTAGACTTTAAAAACTCGATAGCTTGGTCATCAATGGTCTGACCTAAGACAATTTTTTTTTTGCTAATAGGGTATTGAAAATCAGATCAAATTGTTTTTGATTCATGGTTATAGAGTCTTCCGTTCGTAAGATTTTATTGTTTTGGAGTAAACCTTCTGTTGCGATTCTTGGACGAATGAGTGGTCATATTGGCAAAATAAGTTTGAGGTAATATATAACTAGTGTAGTGCCCAACACCCCAAATAAAAATTTTCGATTTAAAAAAAAAAAAAAAAGTAGGGTGGCCGGGTTGATATGGAACGTCCCATATAAGCTTAAGTGATGTGATACTGAACACTCAGTTGGCTTTCGCAACCTGAGTGAAAGATATGAAACTTCTAAATACATTTTTTTACATTGAAGTATTCATTTCACAGAGTCATTTTAATTATAGTTTATCAATTTATGCCGCACAAAATTTATAATTGAAAATGAGAATTTCTTTGTGAAATATTTTAATTAATTGTTTAATCAGACACAAATTGATTTATTTAAGGCTTTGTGTTTCCTGTCACTTTTAATCTTATATGCAAATTAAGACTTCCAAAATGAATTCCATTTTTGTTATAATTGACTCAGTTGCCACATTAATTGGGTTCTGAATAAATGTTATACTACGAAACGATAAGTATCCTTTCAGTAAAATTTATAAGTCACAAAATCAAAAAAGACAGAAAGCAGTTTGGAGTGAATCCGTTTGTCAAATAAACCATTTAATTGGTCCTCTTTGCCCCAAGTCTTCTAACTCAATCGTGGGCTGCCAAAACTTTTGCTGCTTCTAAATATTTAATGCCAACTATGATTAGTGAGGCCACAGAGCATTATGCTGTGGGATGTTGGTTGTGGTCGGAGGACTTTACCATGTGAGTGGTTTGCCGGATAAACGGCTGCTTGCTGGTCAAATGGACGCATCCGCATCTTGGCCTGGCCATAATGGACGCTCCACAAAAGCTGAGCAAACCGAAATCCTTTCAACGCGAATTGCTTTTGGATGCGGGGGATCCCCTCCCGCATTAGTGCGTCTAAGCCAGAGTGGGCCGAAGGCCATTAGCTGGCCCAAAAAACGGCCTTTAAAGATCCGGGCAGGCGTAAACGAACGGGGATCTTTAAACGAATGCGAATAAGTAATAAGTGAGCGCCGTATGCTCCTATGTCCAGTGCTGGTCCACTCCACTGTGCTGTCATGCATCAAAACATTTAATTAAATTGAAACCGATGCGGCATCCGCACCACTGCTGACGTCTTTTCCCGGAGACCAGACCAAAGGATGGGGGCGGAAGGCAGGTCCTGTGGCGCCGGAGACGTGTGTAACTTCGACTTCTGCCGGACAACCAGTTCACCATCTCCGCCCCGCATGAATTTAAATGAAGGCAGTCCTAAACAAGTCGGTGAATCATGTACATATTTTAGCGGTGCTCATCTAAGTTCGTCCTTCTTTTATGCAGCTTTATTGAGCTATGCACTGTCCTTATCAGAGACAAAGGCAGGACATTTTTCCAGGGGCTTGCCTTCAATATCTGGCTTAATTCAAAAGTGTTGTTTGTACGCAAGGGTACTAAAAAGCATATATACAAAACTTTGAAAATTTAATTTACACAACATTTTTCCATTTTGAGAAATTTTTCCAAGGGGTAAGAGGTTACCCGCAACAGCTGACACGGAAATTTTATAAAATAGAAGTAAAACAATATTTGATATCACTCTAAATTCAGACTAGACAGTAAAGTGAGAAATGGAAATCAGTATTCAAATAATTTCATTTTAGGTAAGTAAATTTGAAAAGATTTCATTTTGAAGTCATTCAATTGGGGGAACGCAATAAGTTCAAAGAGTCAAATATACCAAAATTCCCCCTTGGCTTCGCCACTGGTTCTCATTTTTCCACACTAAGCAGAGCTGATGGAAAATACTCCGAAAAAAGGGGGACGAGAAAATGGAAGTGGAGACCGAACCAAGAGGGCATGTAGTTCGCCTTTCTGCACTTGCTCCACCAAAGAGCCATCGCCTGTCTCCGCTTTGTTCCTCAATTTACACATAATTGCAATAAATTGACTAAGTGGGTGCCGGGGTGCAAAATTTATTGTAGTCCAGCGCTCCAGACTTTTGGGTGGGGGGCGGAACTGCACCCGTCGATTTGCCCAGTCTGCCGCCTTGCTCCACTCTCTTTCGGATTGGTATGCAGGGCACTCCGATGGACTCCGGCAGATAAGATAAGACATTGAAATACCCGACTGGCCCTGCTCACCTGTTCGCTCTGGTTTATGTCCACCGCTGGTAATTGGTGGGAGTGGCAGGGAGGCGATTGCCCGTACAACAGGTCGTATGAGTCTTATGAGGGCTGAAGGTATTTCTTGCAATCACTGCCCGGATTTTGTGGCTTCTTTATGTGCATGGAGTATGGCCTTAAATGGCACATAATACTTAGGATGTGAGCACAGACCACGGACACTTTATGCTCCTCCGTTCCAAAGCTTCAACTCTGTACACAACAAAACCACACCACCCGGGCAGATGTACCGAAAAATTTAATTTCAAAATATTTCTCTTTGACCTAAGCTGATTCATTTGTAAATATTTCTAATGCCTATTATCTGAAGAACGCACAATCATTATCCCATCCCATTTAAAAGGCAAATAAACCCGAATCGCTGGAACAATTAAATTCACAGAAGCAACTTGTCCTGCCTCAACACTGAGATAAATTCCGATTGCCAAGTACGCAAATGTAGCCTTTAGCTCTGTGTATTTAGCATTTGTGTGCGCGCTTTTATCACCATGGTTTATTTATAAATTAAAGGGGATTGTTTAATTTTTGTGGATGCTATTGTTCTGGCTGTTTTTGAAAGGTGCGAAATAAATCCAACTCGCAAATGAATTCTTGCTCCGAGCATTGTGCGAAGCTCATTAAACAATCATTTTGATGAATTTTACCGGCTGCAGAGATTCGGGGATCCGGAGGAGCCTCCAGCGCATGTGGCCAATTTGCAGCCCCATATATTTAATGCTTATTGTGTGCTTAATTGTTTCGCCCGGCGACTGCGAGTACCAGGGTGAGTGTTTGCTTGTGGGGAAATTAAAAACGCTCGTTTAAGCCAGCAAAAAGGCGTTGGTAATTACAATTCAAGTTCACTTCCACTACCCCCAAAATTGTGCTTATTACGTTTTTGGTTTGGGCGCCTAGTGGCCCGACAAGTATTTTTGTTTTTTAATAAATTGTTTTAGAAATACACAGGCGGGCAGGCAGGCAGGCCGGCAGGAAGTGAAAGTACTGTGAATCTGGACCGACATACCATGTGGGTGGGTATGGTGGGGACAGGGGAGTGGAACAGCGCCCCAACTCTTATTGACATACATATGTAGTGGCACATATACAATCGTAGGCAGAGAGAGAAATATAACAATGCTAGGTTCGTTTATTTATTACTTACTTTGTACTATAAGTACTATCAAAATAATCTCAATTTTTTCCTACGTCGTTATATATTATATTTTACAATATAAACTTGATAAATACCATATTAGTTTAATGGATGGTGGATAACACTAATAGGCGACATTGAGCTTGATTTGATTTTTTCAGAAATTTATTTTGGAACTTGTTTTTTTTAAAACAATCAGAACTTACTTTATTTCTGGTGTTAAAAATTAATTACTTCCTACTTAATTTGGCCGTTTCATTATAGTTGTAAGTTACTTCTATAAATAATCTTGAGCACTGAGATCGTAAACTTTTAAAATGATTTTATTTTTTAAAAACTTTTGTACTTTGAGGATTTGAGCTTACTGTTTTTCAGTGCACACCCAAGGGACTGGGGCTGTCCACATAGACATACATAGACCATACACACTCGCTTAGAAACCCACCGACACACAAAGGCCCACCGACTAAAACCGTCCTTATTTCTCAACGTTGTGTGCCTGCCTGCGCCACCCTGTACTTGACTTGTCAAACACAAAAAAGAGAAACTGCCGAGGGAGCGGGAAAAAAAGAACCTTTTATTCTCGGTCGTAATGAACGCTGCATGTGCTTTCCACGTTCCTGGAAAATATGTGGAAAATGTTGTAAGTAGCAGTGGCGAGTCAAAGGTCCAAGGGGAATTGTTTTATTTTAAAACAAAAGCCTGCTACGAACTTTTATTTAATCAATATCAAACACACATTTTTGGACCCATATCTGCCAACACTTAAGAGAAATTCATTTAATTTGTAAACGACAACTATTTTATCGAACAAGTACACCAAAAATATTAATAACTCCCAAACGTTGTTCTGAATAACCCAAATATTTCTAAACTTTGAGTTGAGAAACTTGGTTTTAAAGATTGCTTTACTAGTATGTGGGGAAACTAGAATATTTGCATTTCCGCCATTCAACAAGCTGGTCCAGAGTGCAGCAGTGCCCTCCACGAAGTGTTTACTCTGACGTTTTGAAAAGCCCGGAGGTGTCTTGAACACTTGGCTCAACTACTGAGCTTCCAGCTAACAGTGCTACTGTTGCCGTGTCTATCTGGGTTTGAACTGATAAACAAAGACCCAGAGGGGAATGGGCGAAACAGTGGCGAGTCAGCGGGACAAACTCGTTTAAAGTTTACAGCTCGCTCGCCCTGTGTGATGGCCCAACATGGCGTATACGCAATCCGCACGACTTTTCACTGTATCAGCACTTTCCATCACTTTCGGTGGCTGGCCATGGTACGTGACAGTTTGGCCATTTTTCAAGTTCACTGAAATGCCAGTAGAAAAATTCGAATCTAATTTTTTGCGATTACTGCAGAAAACGCAATTTGAACGGACATCAGTCAAAAATTCCAACCCAACCCAACACAAAAGGACGCCCATTTTGCAGTTGGGTGAGCATTTTTATATTTTGGCCAATATTTGACCACAACGTATGTTTTTCTTGGAGCGCGCAACGATCTGCCAATTGTGATGAACAATCTTTTGAAGATTGTTTGCCTTTCATTAAGACTGCAACGCTGTCAAGTCGTCTCACGCCGCACTTTAGTTTCCACTTCTAGACCGAACCAGAACCAACTTATTAATTTGTCTGTGGCATATGCTTTATTTTGTCTGTTTGTAATCATTTCCTCGGCAGACAAGCTGCCGGCAATTGATTTCTGCCCGCCTCGGTGTTTGTTTAATAGCTTTCGATGCGTCGCCTCCAGAGAGGGGCGATGCAGCTTTTTTTCCGGGCATTCATGCACACTGTTGACTTGACTGATAAACTGCTTTTCCGACACATTAACTTTTACACAATAAGAAAACAAAGTAATTTTTTAATTTAAATTACAGCTGATTATAAAGAATTTTGATTAACTTAATCTTTAATCTGAACTCAGAACAATCTTAAATGTGATGTTGGGAAATTTATATAGAGAATGTGTTCAACGAACTATGAGAGAAATTAAAAATTGAACAAAATTAAAGGTTAAATACTTTCTACATTTTTTATATTTATATTGTTATTTAGTTTTAAATTAAATGTGTTTAAAGCAAGATTTTTAAATAAATACAAATTTATCTCCTTCAAACAAAGTCCGAATATGATTGTGATCAGCTTTAAAAACCCATGAACCTCGTTCCTACCTTCACCCACTCTACCTGCGTAATGGGACTCTTGTCATTTTTCTGCTGAGTAGTAACAAAGTATGAAAGCTAGCCAAGTAATAAAAATACCTTGCACGCGAATAAATAAGCTACACGGATTATCGTTTTGTTTAACTTGAAGGGGCGCGACTGGCCGTCGCAATTATCTCGGGCTGCCAAGGACAGATCTCAGCTATAATTGAAGGAGGACCCGGCAGATCTCAAAGAAGTCGCGTCCACTCGTTCTGGCCTTTTATCTCCAGCCAGAAGTGGGCAGAGAGAAGGTTTACTGTCATTTTAAAACAATTGCTTTCAAGCCATCAGGCACTTGAAACGCAGGTAAATCTATCTTGGGGGAGGCATAAAAAGAGAAATAGGTCAACTGGGTGTTTTTTTACTTTGTTTCAGCTATTTTTGGTCAAGAAATGAGGTAACGAGACCATTTGAAGTGTTCAGCTTTGGGACCATTTATAATGTTGTGAAACATACTTTATAGTCTAGTACTGAAAACCAAATATAGTACAATGCTAGTCGTTTAGACTTTAAACATGAATTTGTATGAGATTAACTCACCAGCGTGGTTGATTGAATAGTTACTTTAACATATCGCGTTGTCTTTATTTAATTACCCAATGTCCAATTAACAAAGCTACATAAATGTTTGCTATGATATTTTGTTATTTATCCTTTACGTTTTGGGTTATAAACAAGGATAAACCATGTTCTGAATTATTATCCCTAATACGAGAACAAAACTTTTGTATTGGACAAATCACCTGCGTAAACCGCTCTCAAAGTTTCCAAGGTAGCCAAATCACTAATGGGTCCCACTTCTCGGTCTCATCAAGAGCGGCACACTTAAGCAACTTTGCTTTGAGGGAAGTCCTAAGTCAGATTATTCAAGAACTAGCAACAAACCACAGAAAACTTCTGCGGATGAGCAGAAGATAGGCGAGGATGAGAGGCGCCAAGTCACGTCCCAAAAAATAAAACAAAGTTAGGAAGAAATCAAAATCGATATGAGTTCTTGTACTTTTATAAGCACGTAGGAAGAATCTTAAAACTTTTAACTGAAAATGAACATCAAAACCTTTATTTCAAACAACAAACACGAGGTCACCAAAGATCACAGCATAAAATGAAACATCCCAGAAATGAAATTAGATGGCCTTGTTTTAGTTTTTTTTTTTTTTACATTTTTCAGGTCGAGGAGTTGGCAAATGGAAAGCAAATAAGTAAAAGAGAAAGGGACACGCAACATTAACCCGGAAATCGCTCTGTCACGACGAAGAAAAAGTAATCCGGGCTGCAGAAAACGACATTAGACATGGAAAACCGCAGTGACTTTGAGGCGGATGATTACTCTGACATCAGCTGGAGCAACTGGAGCACCCCCGCATCCGTGCTCTACTCGGCCATGAGCAGTGTACTCGCAGTGACCAACCACACGCCCCTGCCCGACTTTGGCCAGGACTTTGGCCAGTCCACTAGCTCCTTCAATCACAGCCAAACGTGAGTTAAGCTCAGATCCATTCCAATGTCTAATTATGACACAAACTCAATTAATCTACGAACTCATGCACGAACACAGTCGTCATGGGTGTTGCAGATTCTAGATTTTTGGGTTAAGTGGCTTAAAAAGAATTTGTTCCTTTGCAAATTTTTAAAATTTATTTTGTTACCCCATTCTATTTATGTATATTAATATTAATATTACAAATACGGTTAAAAAAAATTAACCCATATATTTTAAAATCTTAATTAAAAGGTATTTAACAGATTCAGAAATGAAAAAAGTACACAATCTAAAAACAAATGAAATAAAGTCACATTTCCAGATTCGTCAAGGGGGATTAAACCCCTATAGCACCCAGTCTACACCACTGCACTATGAAAGTAAAATGAGCCCCCACAACTCCTTTATTTCGTGGCTTCTTGATGAGTCCTGATGAGGCCCTCGCCTCCGTATTTCTCGTTCCAATTTTGTGCGCGATATACCAGTGATTGTGCCCACACTAACATGCATCTCTAATGATGCCTCCGTTCAGTCATTCCGCCATTCAGTCATTAATTCAGGCATTTCCGCTTTGTCCGCTCGGTCTTGGCTCTTCACTTCCGGTTCAAATACATAAACCGAAGGAAGGCTCGCGGAAAGTAAACACGTTTAATGCGAAAGTACGTACTATATATACACAAAAAGCTGCGGGTCCTCCAACTGCTGCTGTTTATGCTGCTCTATGGCATTCAACTCTATTCTCCGCCGGCTGAAAAAGCGTTGGCACTTTTTCCAGACATGTCCCAAATTTACTGCCCTACCAGCAGCAACAAATGGGTTGTGCGCTCCTCGAATACGGATAATTATTTGGATATGGCTGCGTCTGACGCATCGAAAATATATTTTGCGAGTGTCTCTCCTTTTTTGCGACCCACTTCTGCTATATACATACATATCCCTCAGGCAGGGCTCAATACTCAGTCCTGTAACATCGGTGACAGTATCATTGGCTGCCGCTGCTTTTTATACTGCTCTTTTTTGAGTTGCCGTTTTGTTTGCGCAGACACTACGTCCGATTTATGTGCAAATAAATGGCAACCAAGAGGACTTACTTCAGAAGGGCGAAGGATGAACACCCTGAAATATTTCTATTCCCAAAAGAATACAAAAATATATTTGCAAGCTTTTCATTGAAGTGGACCGTGGACCTCTTCTGTTTATTTGTTAATGCTGTTCAAGTTCTCATAACAACTAGTATAATAGTTAATTGGTCAAGAAAAGTAGTCAAGTCTATTTTTGGTGGGAATAACAAAAAATATATTTCAACAAATCAATTCCTATTTAATTTCCATTGACATTTTTGACCGTTGTTACTGTTATTTGATATGTTCATGGTTTTAATTTCAGTTTTAAATTACTTACGACCTAAATTGATAGTGCAGCTACTTTAGTTAACTTACATACCCTTCTTCCTGCAGATGTGCAATACTTAAACCTCAAAATCAATGTTTACAAGGGTGAGAAAACTAAGAGAGAAAAACATCAGTATAGTCGCAAAATTTTTTTAACTTTTTGTCATGACATTTTTGTGGCCAGAGGCTGCCTGAATTTGCTTCTCTGAATCTACTTTTCTCTGTTTTCCTTCCCAGTCACTTTCCATTCCGCATTTCATAGGCCTATCTTGCCCACCCACAAATCAATAATCCTCTTGGAATTAGGTCCTCGAACAAAAGAGATTTTATGTAAATCTCCGCAGTTCGTCATGCGAAAAAGGGGTGTACTATATGTAAAGTGAGAATTACTTATGTGGACATCTTTTTAATTGCTCTGAAGAGTGAATAAACAGAGCATTAATGACTACCTAGCCAATTTAGTGCCGTCTTCAGCACACTGCGTGCATATTAAATGACATGGCTGGCGTCCTGCCTCCAGTTTGTGGGTCCAATAAAGCCCGGCTACCCGACTAACCGGGCTGGCGCGTCACAAATCCGCTGGAGCGAATAGAGGGTTTCCGGACCCTCTATTTAAACACTCTTCTTGATGCGAACCTAAATAAACAAGTCTCACAAGGCTCACAAAATATTAAAAAGATGACGACAACCGCCGATGAGTGAGTGGAGTGAAGTGAAGTCCTTTGCCCTCCGGCTGAACCCGATGTTTTATGTGGCAGACGGCGCTGCAGAAAAACACGGATTTGTCAACGCACGCACAATTACACACGCTTAATAGCGACAACATCCTGGAGTCGCACATACAACAACACAGAGAGAAATTGACATCATACTAGGAATAATATTAGGAATCTCAACTGAATGAATTATGCATTAAATTATTACATTTGTTAAATGAAGTGTTGTTGCATAATATTTACAACTTACAATAGTATTCTCTGTTCTTTGACAACCACTTTTTTATTTTTTTTTTAGCTATCTAGTAATACATAGCTCTATGCTATATAGCTATGCTATATTTAACTTTGTAGCCTAACTAATAATATATCTATCTATTTTATTGCTTTTTGAGTAATTTAAAATTTCATATTTTAATATTTTGAGTAAACTACTTTTGCTTTATTAAAGTTTCAAAGCGATGTACATTTCACCCTACTTTCAAGCATTGGTTTTTGTATTTTTTGGTATTGTATTTTTTAATGTTTAGGGATACTATAAACACAACTTATTACATAAAAATTAAGTTTTGATTTCTGATATGCTAAGCCACATACAAATTAAATGTTTTCAAGTTGTAAGTAATATATTCTCCCGGTGAACAGACGTGTGTATGCTGGGAGCACCCTTTCGCATGCTAACATAGACACATCACCCACTTGGCACTCGTTTATGGCGGAACGGTGGGACGCCGTGAAACATAACACACACTTAATCTCGATGTCACTAATTCCCCGTTGTCTCACCCATTTCCACAGCCTATCCACAGACCTGCCCTCCACCGTGGGAGATGCGCCTGAGGATGCGGCAGAGGCCATGGAGACGGCCGGATCGTTTGCATTTGTGGTTCCGTGGTGGCGCCAGGTGCTGTGGAGTATACTCTTTGGAGGCATGGTCATTGTGGCGACGGGCGGCAACCTAATTGTTGTCTGGATCGTGCTGACGACCAAGCGGATGCGGACGGTAACCAACTATTTCATAGGTGAGTAGGTAGATTAATGTATAGACAGGTGTTATGTGTGCAAACGTTGCGTATACACAATATAAATCACTCATACGACATGTGAGCCAAGCTTGTAAATGAAATATTTGCTGGCTTAACTTTGAGGACTGGGCTATTTAAATATTAGAACATTTGGGGAAAAGTAGCAGACGCTGTTTTAAAATAAGTAACTTTATACATAATAAAGCTACGCAGCTATAGATTTTTTCTGAAAACTCTTTTTCATTAACGCATTTTTCTCCAATTATAAACTTAATTTTGCCTTTTAGTTTTCGAGTCTAGGTCGAGCAGCTCTTTTTAGGTCAGAAGGGTTTGTTTAACTCATCCTCAGGGAGCGAAAGGGTGGATTACCTTTTTATGGTTGCTGCACCGTGCTGCTAGGAACCTTTCCTTTTCACCATTTTGCATTCGCCCTGTTGCACCTCGCAGATATTAAGTTTGTATCCCTTCCGTCTTCTGCCTTTACAAATTTTGACTAAGTGGAGGAGACTCAAAGCCTAGGAGGTATTTATAATAATTTTCACAGTTTCGGGCATCAAATCAAGTTATAAAGTTTTAGCTGGTGAGCTTGACTTGCATTAATTGAATATGCTTTTGAGTCACGTTTCAGAGTGCATTAGATGTGCAATCAGGCTCTGAGACTAAACACACTTTTAATAATTTAAATGCTTGCTTAAGGGGGCCCAACTCGTCAGAAGTTTGTGAAAGTTTTGCCAAAGTTTGTCACCATAATGAAATTACTGGAAGTTTTGCTCATATCCAAGGGATTGGTTTAACTTAAAATGCCTTGTGTATGCACAAGTATATCAATACCCAATGAAACTTAAGATGGAAAAAAAAATGAACCTGGAATTGATTACGTTCATTGAGCTTACCACTAATCCACCTCTTGTGTTCGACGGGATTCTGTCAGTTATAACAAGTAACAATGGACCAAACCCTCCTCAACTCTCTTTTACTGCCTTCCTTGTCTGACTTGGTAATGACTATTATGATTACGTAAACTAAATGCCCGTTGAGCTCGCCGGCTTTGGCAGGGCCTTTGGAATTTGCATTTATAAATACACATTGGCAATCATTATTAGTAACAAGTTCTGACGTTTTAATCATTTTTGGGCCCAAAAATTTCAAATTCACATCACAGACATCTGGTGATGGTTGAATTCAGGGGGAAACCAGTCACCGGATGATAATCTTCTTTGGGTTCATTATCAATGCGTATTTGCATCTTTTGTTTGAGTTAATTCGTGTAGAGTATCTTAAGGATAAAGAGTCTCTCAACTTTCTTGTTCAGAAGGTCTTAAATTCTTAAGAGTTCAAAAGATTGGTTTAAAAAAACAGGAACTCTAGACAGAAGTCGATAAAATTAAGCAGGTTAGATATTATATTATGTTTTCAACGCATGTTTTATGAAGATTATCAAAATTCTTATTTATATGTCGCTTTCGAAATAATACAGAGTTATATAATACTTATACCTACATTTTAAAGTAAGTCTTAATACTTAATATAAGTGGTAAGGAATAAATTAAGTTTTGTTTTCTTAATACCTCTGATGTACCGTAGTGTATTCCCTATAGGGATTGTCCGTTTAAACAGTTTCATACTGTTATTAATTAAAATGGGCCCGAATCGATATTTTGGTACGTGGTTGACAGGTCCTGGCCGCGGGGACATGGAGGCCAGATAGCTGGGTATAGTCAACGGCCCCGGGAGCCAGGACGTTTGTTAGAATGCGACACGTCGCCTCGTGTCGTGAAGTAGGCGTCACAGGAGTCGAGAACAACATGAGGACACGGGCTAATGTTCGGCACAGGACATTTGTTTTATTGTAGGTGCTGTGGGTTTCGGGATGCTTTTTATTCTTCGCCACTTCGTCGCCTTATCTCCAGTAGATAATGAAAAGTAAACAAAGGCGGGGGCCAGCCGGCAGACTTTCTTGTTCCATGTTTCCATTTTCTTTTCTTGGCCCGTGTTATTGTCTGGGCCCGCTGATTCATTGGCATGTAAATCGTTCCATGCAAATGAAATACAATAAAAGTATATCAAGTAATGAATGATGGTGCGCCCTGCTTTCCTCTATGGAAATTCGTACATCTCTTTCACTTCCTGTTGATTTTCTTACAAATATGCCTGTGAAAGTGCACTTTAGCCCAGTCTTATTATAAATGTACAGCGCATAAATAAAAGGTAAGTTCAGATGATGGCTTTTTTTCGGCCCTCAAAGGTTGTGTAATTAGAAAAATTCTTTGTTGTTTGTTTGGCATAATTTGCTTACTTTTGCCACTCGACCAGATAAGAATGACTACTCGTCTTTGTCGTTTCCGGTTGGCCAGTGAATCTCTCCATCGCGGACGCCATGGTCTCCAGCCTGAACGTCACCTTCAACTACTACTACATGCTGGACAGCGACTGGCCCTTCGGAGAGTTCTACTGCAAGCTCTCCCAGTTCATCGCCATGCTGAGCATCTGCGCCTCCGTGTTCACCCTGATGGCCATCTCCATCGACAGGTGAGTGGATTGGGATCGCGCTCAAGGAAACGCTGTTCTCCGCCTCATATGCAGATGCACTGGGACCCTTATCAATCACGGTCAAAGGCACAGGCCAAATAACCCGTTTAATGGGATTTTATGGGGCAGCAGACATGAGCACACAATTGGATTGCCTGTCACAAAGCTCAAAATAAAAACCCATCAAAATACCTACGTGTTCTTGAAAGTACATAAATAAATAATGTTTCGCCTACTTGAGCTCAAACATTTCATGATTCATTCATTTGAAACCTTAAGAGGCTAAATCGAATTATTCTGTCTGGTAATCAACGTATTTGATTAATAACTTGAACGCAAACCAAAAAATTAATCTTAATTTAAGTGTCTGAATCAAAAAAATCTACTCTATATATAATTCCTAACACAGAAACACAAATAAATGTTCTTCAAGCAAACAAAATTAATCTTTATTCCAGAATCGCAAAAAATAAATCTATTTAAAATGCTGAACGCAAAAACCCACATAAAACACATAGGAGCGCTTTAAATCCCATTCGACAACATAAAATCATCAGTCAGCTTTCTATATAAACTCCATTAATGACTCCAACTTTTAATGGCGTCTCGCAAACCAATGAGTAACTCAGCACCAGCCAGCCCCAAATTCAGTAGATTAAATTATTTTCGGGCATTCGCGCGTTTTTGCAGAAGCGTTCCTTAATTTCATTTAATGGAGCCTTTTTTGGATGACCACGTCCATTTCGATAATCAGCTTATGGTCTATAGGCCTGCTTTCCGCGAAAGTTTGTTGCAGGGTGCTCCACTCGCTGGAAATTGTTTTAAAATGGCACATCCCATTGCTTTTGCAGGTACGTGGCCATCATAAGGCCACTGCAGCCCCGGATGAGCAAGCGATGCAATTTGGCCATTGCAGCGGTCATTTGGCTGGCCTCCACCCTCATCTCCTGCCCCATGATGATCTTCTACCGCACGGAGGAGGTGCCTGTCAAGGGACACAGTCCTCGGACCGCCTGCTACCCAGAGTGGCCCGATGGCCAAACAAATCATTCGACGCTGGAGTCCCTGTGAGTATCCTTTCGCGAAAAAGCGTCGAGTGTTCAGTTGAGCTAAGCCGAATTTACGAGAGTCGAAGCGGTTAGTGCTTGTTAGGACAATGTAAGCTCTCCGTCAATACACAGAAAAAATATTATTTTTTGTGAACTTGTGATTCCTGTTATTCGTTATGCAGTCTTTCTGAAAACTTAGACTTTTCGGGGTAGCCCATTATAATGAGAAAACGGTCACAAAGTTCTTAGAAATTTATTTCCTTGCAGGGAAGCTCATAAAAGATTGATAAAGGTCATGAAAGTAAAGTTCAGTGTACAGGAAATCGAAACGCGTTTCCTTGCCAGCGAGATGGACACGTAAATCAAAAAATCACAGCGTCATTCAAGTTGGAGGATGCACATGCAGGAGCCAAGACAATTGGAATCCGGATCTGTAGTGGGACATGGGGATTATCGGGGATGGGGGTCGTTAAAGCGGACGTTCGGAGACAAAACTTTACCAAGACGTTCACATAAAAAACGAATGGCAGAGGCAAATCGGGGAGGGGGATCTGTTGCCAGGAGCAAATCAAGGAGGGGGGCATATAAAACGTGTTGCTTTTTACAACCATTTTGTATGGCAATTTGGTAGCAGTGGGTGTCCTGCGTCCTGTTATGCTTTGTGTTCCACATGCAAGGCCATTAATTTTAGATTCATTTCGAATTGCTACTTGCTCAATAAAAAAATAAAACAAAAGCCAAAAGGCAGCTACAATGTCCGATGGAACGATAGGGGCTTTAAAAGCATTGTCCAACTAACTGAAAGGCTTGTAAACACGCTGTTTGATCCACTATTTGTGCGCCTTTGTCCTTTAGCTACAACATCCTCATCATGATACTCACCTACTTCCTGCCCATCGTGTCCATGACGGTCACCTACTCGCGTGTGGGCATCGAGCTCTGGGGATCCAAGACCATTGGCGAGTGTACGCCCCGCCAGGTGGAGAATGTGCGCAGCAAACGGAGGGTAAGTGTGGGTGTGGGTTCCCGGGTTCCATGTGGGCACTGTTATAGGCACTTGATATTGGGAGACAATAGATAGTCATCTCAAGAAGGAAGATTTCATGTCATGTAATTTTTTAGTGCTCTTAAGCGTCTTTTATTACAAATGTTTTTCTAGTTGTTCAAGTTATTAATTGTTGTCCTTTAAACTTCCGTTTGGTTTCCCAACACGTGTTGATGCTTACAGTTTTTATTAACTTTATTTTCAATTGTTCAGCATGTATCAGATACAGAGGAAAAGCATTTAATTTAAGCTGCTTTGAACACAATTGTTTTTCAACTTTTATATCTATGGTTTTCTCTTTAATTTCCGTTTGATGCTTAAAGTTTTTAACAAAGTTACCTGTGCTTTAGGAAGTGGAGCGTTTTTAAAAAAGATTCAGAGGAAAGCTACTTATAAATTATTTTACTTTTTTCCTGTTTTTGTTGTTCACAGGTTCGTATGAATTTGTGAATAATGAACATTTTTAAGTCTAAGAGCTTAAAAGTTGTATAAACATAGGTGAAACGTAGATGGGGGTTTGTTGTAAAGCTCGACAACAAAAACCCCCCTTTTAGTAAAAAGCAAATTGTATTGCACATGCTTGTCCCCCTCCTTGTCCACAAAATAAATTAATGGCTTTGGGCATTGTAATAAAAATCCAATACCTACATAATCCCCCAGGTGGTGAAGATGATGATAGTGGTCGTCCTGATATTTGCCATCTGCTGGCTGCCGTTCCACAGCTACTTTATCGTCACATCCTGCTACCCGGCCATCACAGAGGCACCCTTCATCCAGGAACTCTACCTGGCCATCTACTGGCTGGCCATGAGCAACTCCATGTACAATCCCATTATATACTGCTGGATGAATTCGCGGTGAGTAGCTGAATCGATTGCCACTTAAGTTTGGTCCATGTCCATGTGGTTGCTTTAACCCACAACAAATTGGGCAATTTGGGGTTGAATTAGCAACATTAGGGCCCTAAGTGCAGTGGCATTCAAGAATTCTACAAAGCAGCAAGAGCTCTGCCGACAGATTAGTCGATTGGTTAACCGACTCCACCGAGCTTCCGGAAATTAATGTGCTCGTCTTCATTACCACAGGGACGACAGATGTAATATGCTTGTGGTAAGCAGTTGTCACTGGCTGGTACTTTGAGTTTAGTTTGTAAATACATAAGAGGAAACCAGGAATCCGACATGCAACTGCGGTCAAATTACATTGAAGAAAAGCGTTTTAAACTTAAAATTAGGGATGTCGAAATATTTAAAAATATCGTATCGATGATATTTTTTATTGAAAAAAATAATCAAAATAATATTTGATATATCATTAAAAAAATATCGATTTATCAGATATTTTTGATATTTTTTTTATTATTTATTTTTTTAATTTTAAGCTGCATTAGCAATAAACCCTAAACATTAACCCACATACGATCTTTAATTTTAATTTTTAGTTTATATTAATTAATTAATAAAATGTCATAAAATGCGCGGGAAACAGCGGCATATGTACACACTATGTACATATGTACATATGCCGCTATCTCCCGCCCATTTTATGACCGCGTTTTCTTGCACTGTGAATGCTATGCTGTACTACAAACATACATACATACATATGCATATGCGCTCTTTTTACTTACTTTGTTTAAGCACTTAATATAGGCGTCTTGGTGTTTGTTTTTTAAATGTGATAGCAGATTTGAGCTATTGCCACTTGTTTTTATGTTTCGATCACAAATGTTGCACTTGGCTGATCCATTACCACTTGCGAAAAAAAGTTTTTAGCGACGCTCATGTTTCATATATGTATTTATTCTTGTCCCGACGAATAGTGTGTCAGCCTAAAAATATCAAAAAAATCTGCAAAGAAAAATCGATGATACCTGATATTTATTCAAAAAAAATATCACCATAAAAATATTTATTTTTTCGCAAAAAATATCGATATATTGATATTTTGATATATTTTCGACATCCCTACTTAAAATCAAGGAACAAAATAAATTGTAAACGAGTTTTACATTTTTTGCAATACTTTATATGTAAATTAACCAATTTATTGTCCCAGTAATCAAGCAATCACAGCAGAGCATTTAAAAACGTATGTTTAAAATTATTTTTGACTTTTAAGTTGACCGCTGCTGTGGGTGTGAATATCCGCACTTAAACAAAAGGCGTTGCACATAGGTACTATACATATATTCGCGTACAAATTGGCAGTTCGTGTTCGCGTGTCCGTATCTGGAAAAACGTAGCGGATTGCAATTAATTCCGCTCAGCCAGAGGTATCTGACTGATGGGTAAACCCTTTCCTGAATGGTAGCCCGACAGTGGGGGGCTCGTAAAAACAAAAAAATTCAGGCCACCACGAGAGACTCACCGCACAGGATCAGCTCCGCTATATGCAAATGATGACGACGACGACAACAAAGGTCTTTATTAGTATTTACTACCTACAGGGAACACTAAGATATTAAGTTGCCGCGGTGGCCCGTAAAAACTTTCCCGGACACCATAGATTATGTGTATGAGTAAGCGGTTTCATGGTCGAGTATCGAAGCCAGCAGAAATAGCTGCTAATAAATAACACAAGTTTGATGGGTTTCAAGGATTGTCAGAAAAGTAATCCATAAATCCCTAAATAAATAAGTCTGGTGAGGGTTGAAGCATTGTGATGCCTCTGGAGTAAGTTTGATTAGTTTACAAGTTTTCTGGGATATTGCTTTAATTGGTTTGAAAATGCGCCCACTTAGCTTGATAAAAACTTTCTAAAAAATGTACACCTTTATACAAGTTTTGTGAAGCCTAAGGCCAGTGAGTTATATATTTTTCGGTGTCATTTTTTTCAGTTTTCGCTATGGTTTCAAGATGGTCTTCCGCTGGTGTTTGTTTGTCCGTGTGGGAACGGAACCTTTCAGCCGTCGGGAGAACCTGACATCCCGGTACTCCTGCTCCGGTTCCCCAGATCACAATCGCATCAAGCGCAATGGTTTGTTAAGCTGCTCGTAACAGAGGTAAAAGAGATTGCACACTAATGAGTTTCGCTTAAACAGACACCCAGAAATCGATACTTTATACCTGCCCCAGCTCACCAAAATCGCATAGAATTTCGCACAGCGGTGAGTTGGACCCGCAATCAGAAAAGGGCCACTTAATTATATACCCCCAAAATCTGCCCCATAGGAACGACCCGCAATGCGACGCTAAGGACTAGTCAGCCGGAGTCCCGGAGGAGGATGTCGTATCAGCAGGAGCTGCAGCAGCGGTGGTCGGGTCCGACTGGAGCGACCAGTGCCACAAATTCTAGCAGTAACGCCCACACCACCCAGCTGCTTTCCTGACAACCGGCCATCCAGGTGGTGCCGCCGGAGAACCTGGAGATGCAAACTCAGATCGTCTGCTCGTCGCCCTACAACAACAACTACCGGCGGACCAATCCTGGGATCGAAAGGGAGAGATCCGATGACAAAACCTGGCTCTAAGCTATTTTAAGGTCTCGAATTTACACTTTTACAGGGTCATTGGATTGAAAAGAGCTCCTTGAAACCCGAAAACCCCTAGTCTAAATTTCAATTCGTTCTTAAAGAAACCAAAGCTAAGTTAGGATAAAGTTCTTGCCCTTGACCGCCCGTTGAACATATCAGGTAATGCCGGATTACAAAAATGATTCCACTAATTGGGTATTTTCTTTTCAAATAAGCCAACTGTGTATCATTGCCTAACGAAACCCAATACTTTGTTCTATTTCAAAAATCTCGAGTGGGAATGGTTGTTCGGACAAGATAGGCTATATCAAATTCGATAAACCATATTAGATCCAAGGAGTAGGTTTCCATGGGCCCCCTTAAGCTACTGGTCCACATGTGTCACTGTAAATATTCGGATTGGTTCCTAAAAACTGTTTTTTAATTCATCTTAATGCCTACGGCTGCTTGCTTAAGTTGTAACAAATAAACAAATGACTATGAATGTGAATGTACTGTAAATATAAATGTCTGAATATAAACGTTATTGCGAATAAAGCGACTTGCTCCATCACCACGTTGTTCCTAGTTGTATTGGGTTTCCGGGTGCACAAACAAGGACTGTCAACATCCTTGGAGGAGTACGGCAGCGACTCTGTTTATTCAGCTATTCCATCCATATTATATTAGGAGTGTGAATGGGGAACGGGAAGTGCCCTGAGTGGCAAACACTCTCGCAAATCTAGCAAACCTCCAGTGAGGGTGTAAGACGAATTTAAATATGAATAATCCAACTGCCGGAGGCGGATGAATAAAGGTCTGAATAAAAACCTATTTGAATTCACATGTGCCTCTGTCTATGCGTGCTAAGCCCAAAAGGCATTTATGCTGGCTGGCGTATCAATTTTTTATCAGTAACCATTTTAGAGAAAATTGCATTTGATTTTTTTAGTATTGTATGTTCTTTTTGCTAGCAGTTTTTCTTACCAGCAGAGCATGAACATATTTCAAACAAAGGGGGTTAGGCCCTTAACTCATTTAATTTCACGCTGTTTTGTTCCTACAGGTAATGAACATTTTGGTGATTTATCATTCCCATCAAGCTAGGAGAAGGCGCAAGAAATAAGCCTTTTTAAAATGGTTAGCGAATCCATTTTTAACTTTACTGCAACAGAGTTGATTTCCTAATAAATAACTTGCTTTAAGAATACTAGCACGGGTATCTTAAAGTCCGTTACATCCTTTATTATTACCAGTATGCCTACATGCCTTTTCTGAAATCCTAAAGATGCGTGTGTTTAATTCACCGGAGCATTGTTTTCACAGTATTTGCATTAGCAAAACTCACACGACTTCCTACTTTGACCAGATATACTTTAATACTTGCTTTTCCATTTCCATACGAATTTTTTAAAAAGGTTTTGAGTACAGCCTCTTGTGAATACGACAGGAAGTCGGTGAAGGGTCTCTTCAGCATGGGCCTCGCTTCATACCTACAGTTGTCACAACTTGGTTTACTTAGTGCTGATTTGGTGGCGTATTTTTATAGTCTCAGGACCCTTTAATTTAAAAACAATAAAATGAAAAATAATTAAAATTTTTAATCCAGCAAAGTGCAATAAAAACACAACTTCTTTAAATGTAGTGGGGTAAAAGAACATATGTTCGGTTTAGCTTGCTGTGGTTAAGTAACCACGGATGCGTTAAGTGGAAAGTAACCTTATAAGCTTGAAGTTTTGTTCTGGGTACGTTCCCTTTTATGGCTAAGTATCGTTCTGGACTGGGCAAAACACTTCGGAATTAGATTTTAGCCCACTAATGGTGTGCTAAAGTTTTCATTTGATGACCACTAACTACTGACTTATTTTAATAGCACATTTTAACTTTTACCCCTTCCCATGCGCCTTGCTACCAAGGCCATGCATAAAGCAAAAGGGAAGGGGGCGCGGTCATAATGCATTCGTTGATGGCCTTGTTTCCACTGGTGCACATGTGTATGGTATGTAAGCGAGATATTGTACGTAAGCTGGTACAAAAGCCTTTTAAATGCAGGTCGTTAGCCGGGCCCCAATCAAATCCAGATGGGTTATATTGGTCAGGACTCATTAACGTAGATGATCAGCTTCCGCGGGGTTGGACTTTAGTGGAAGAAACAACTGCGGCCAGAAGTCGTAGCCCACTTTTGAGGGCAAATCACAAGCAACGACCACACATAATGCTAATGTGTGTCTGCCGCATAAATATGCGACCTGAGACAAAGGCGGAAGCGGACACAATAGGCTCAACTTTAGGGCGAGGAACAGCAGAGTCGTTAAATGCCCACCTTTTATAAACATAAAACAATAGACGTACATTTTGCCCACGGAAGCCGTGTGCAAATCTGTGTAGTTGGGGCACGGCGCCCCCCGAGACATGTCAAACACATAAAGATGGCCAACGGGGATCCGGGGGCCTCAATAAGCGACTTGCACGGGCAAACTTGCGGATGCGGTGAGCCGACCACCAACCACCCATAATTGAATCTTTGGGTCGCGCACTGGCGCACACACAAGGCCACATCCAGCCAAGAAGGATAGCAAGCACACACAGAGAAATGGCCCTCAGTTGTTCTTAATTTAGATATTTGCATATATGTTCAAATAAAGAATTCGACAAATTTATCATTTTGAAATACTTAAATGATTTTAAATAAATGTATCTTTTATACATAACATTTTATATATATAGTTTAATTTAATAACAAAAGGATTCATGAAACTATTTCACAAACTATAGTACAAGTTTAAAAGCAAATTTTTAACAACGAAATGACCAAATATGTGATTTTGTTTACAATTAAATATGACAAAATAAAATTGATTTAGCTTAGTTTTTCTCTGTGCAGAAACGCCAGGCAAATTATAACTCGAAAAAAGGCAAGCACTTTGGTTCGACGGTTTTGCGGGAGACAGGTTAATTTTTACAAGTTTCTTCCAATTCCATCGGATTTGCTCAAGCCAAGTAATCTGGCCCTGATTAAAATGCATCCACGTTCGAGCTGTAAGTTTTAAGTTTAGCATTGCTGGCTTGTGCGAGGGTTAAGTTTAAACCAATTTCGTTGGATTGTGTTTTGCTAAATTGAACTCCGCAAAGTACGGATTAATAATAGGAATAAAATTTATAGTACACACAATTTTCTTAAAGTCCCAAAGACTAACACATAGTTCACATGACATTCCCGTAGCAAGTGAACTAATTTTTGTGTACTATTCCGGTTTAGTTTAATTTTTAATTTAAAAGTTTGTGCACAACATTTTTAAAAATTTGTTTTATTTCTTAAAAATCTTTTTATTTATTTTTAATTGTTTTTTTTTTTTGCAAAAATGTAAAAAAAAAAAAAATGTCTTTTGATTTTTGGCATAAAACACACAGGGCTCTAAGAATACTTTAGACTTATCCAGGAACGTACGCACAGATGCATTGTTAGTATCAATGCTGTATCCGACTTATGACTTTTCGATAGTGGACGAAATGTTCCCCTATATTGGGCTTGATATAGAAGATACACTGCGATTGGCGCTGGATTCGGTCGTCTACATCCTTTTCGTGTAGCTGGAGCAGATCATTTAGCGAATCGTTGGCAATGCTTTGGAGCCGTGAGGCGTTTAGAAACTTCATGATGCGTTCATTGGTGTAATTCAGTTGCTAAAACAAAGAGAGTTTTATTTTTCCAATTAACCTGTTTGCTCATCAAACTCACCCCCTCAAGATCGTCCCTCGTTTCGGATTTCAGGCTCAGGTACAGTTTTGAGGGATCTTCGCGGTCCGCCACTACGTCCACTTTGGAAACGGGGGAAGCGAAGGCCAGGTCTTCACTGTCAGACTGCATGATGGCCAATACTGACGATGTTAGAAATAGCAAAGCTGGGCGCAACTGCGTGCTGACCAGCAGGGTGATTTCACAGAAGAACAGCACCTGATCGTGGCTTAACTCTTCAGGCAGGTAGTCCCAAATGCGGTAGGAGCTTCCATGCAGGGCAACGTTTCGTGTGAAACTAGGCTCCACCTGTTGAGGCATGGCATTAAAGCCCACCGTGTGGAGGACTCCCTGACCCGTGAGAGCAAGCATTTCTGCAGCTCCGCTGATGGGTTTCGTCAGGGCTCCAACAATGCCCTTGGTCAAGCCAGCAATGACACCAACAGAACTTCTTGCCTCCAAAGTGTGGTGGGCCAAACCTCCAACTGCGCCGAGTAAACTAATGCCCAATCCGGTTAGACCTTGTGTCAATCCATCGGCAAAGCCTTGGGGTCGAGCTCTGCGTCTCGCTTCGGTCAGTTCAATGTGCTCTGCGTCCAGCGTCAGCCTGTCCAGATTCCGGGCCACTGAGCCAGCCAGTTTGGTCACTGAATTTACGGTTCCCGCGGTTACATTGCGTAGCAGAGAGGCTGAACCTTGGGTCACTCCCACCAGGAAGCCCCAAGGTCCGCGGAAGAGACCTTGAACGGGCATGGAGACAAAGTCTCGCAGACCAGTGCTAAACGAGCGAGCCAACCCACTGGGACTTCCCAAAATTTCAAGGGACCCAACGACCCAGCCAGCACCGAAAATAGCTCCGCTTAGATAATGAAGTCCCAAAGATTGTCCAAAGCGAAGAGGAACTGTAAGGATTTGCTGACGCTCGTAGCGGGAGAAAGAGAGTGGAGAGTGATCTAACGCTATATATAGCCTCGAGGAAGTATGGACGGATAGCAGAAGACTCAGGGGCTCCACCGTAAAACTATTTAGACGCAAGGGTTCCGATATGTACAAAGACTGTGCCACAACTTGGTCGGGTAGAAGGGTTGATCCGGCGGACAAAAGGATTTGATCCTGTTCGACAGGCGGACTGTACACACAATTAGACGGTTCACACTCCACCAGTGCTTCGAGCAGTTGATTGAGGTAGGCATCTTCGATGTAGACCCGAAAAGGGGGTATCTGGCACCGCACATTTTGCAGATGCATTTCATCTTGGTAGAAAACGAATGTGAACAGTGAGACGGGAGTCCGTTGTGCCTGCTGCTTGTACACACAGTCCAAATCATAGACCTGCGGCAGTCCACAGTTACGTTTATACAGCTTCTCCGCACAAAGCAGCACCGGGAAATCATACTTCCCACTGGAGTACAGTTGGTTATCCACCTGAAGATTTGGCAACTGCAAGCAGAGTTCTCGCTGATCGTCGTCATCATCGTAGATAAGCATTGAGTCATCGGCGTAGACATTACACACCTCGGTCTTCAAGAAGTCATTTTCCCGGTTGTCCGTTTGCAGGCTGAATACAAAACTCTTGACAAAGATTTTTATCCTAGTGTGCATCTTGGCTTCGCACTCCTCGCTAAAGTGGGCACATTGGGCCTCCATGTTTGGCAAAGGGTCATTAAAAGCTGGTTTGTCATCAGCCAACTTCTGTTCTGACCCCAACAGCACTTCATTCTCTGATGGTATTAAACTACTCTCTGGCTTTTTCAAGCGCGATCGCAGGTCCTTTACCGAAAACTCCAGCTGCTGAGCTATATAGTATATGTTAAGACGAATAGCTCTATGTTTATCACAGACAACCACCTTCACGTCTCCGTAGTGTGGCACGTGAAGAAACTTCTGCCAGGACTTGTCAGTTCGAACGGGTTTCGACCAGCCGATCTTATTTTTGGCACAAGGCTTACCTAGGGAAAAAATTATACAAATCTTGAAGATACCTTCGCCACTAAGGTTTTAGAATTTCTCACCATTATATAACGCCAAGGATAGATTGCACATTGTGAATTCCACATCGGGAAAGTTGGCGTACATCTGCGGAGGTGTATAATAGCATTTGCTGAAGGGCAAGACCAACTGGTTCCACTCAAAGTGTCTTCCCACGAACTCTGAATTCGTGCAGGTCACATTGCTATTTTCCGACGCACTTGTTTGGGCCACTATAAACTTGACATTTGTATTGTTGCTGATGACAATGGCAGGTGCCGTGTCCCTGAACACGTTCAAGTAGTGAACATTGTCTTTCTCTATAAGGGTGATCATCAGTGGAATGGACTCGTTACCCGCTTGCAAACTGAAACATCGTCTGGTGAAAGGTGTGGACAAGCAAATTGGTATGGAAATGTCATGATTGCCGCCTACACTAAAGCAAACGAAATATACGAATGCCGTATCACAGGTGTGCTTGAACTTATGGGCGTTAAGATCGTAGAAAACGTCCATTGTAGTACCAATGCTGCAAGGAAAACGAAATACAAAATAAATAATAAAAAAGGAAAAGATTAAAATTCCTACCAGTTCTTATTCGCATCCGCAGACAAAAGATTACGGGCCTTTTTGGTAAGGGAATACGCATCCACTTCCTCCCGTGTAGAAGTCTCTTTGTGATCCATGGCTAAAGGTAGGGCATTAAGAACTACATTCGTGAAATTGGTCAATACGAATTTCGATCGCAATTTAAATAGTCGACATCCATCGGTTTCCTGCCGGAATTCTAGTATTAGGCGCAGCACCTCTGTCTTCTCAACTATCACTATATCCACATATGAATTACATCGCAAAGACATTGGTCGTCCTGCGTTGTGCTCCGTTTTTTGGATTAGGTCTTCTAAGTAAATCGGACTTGAGGCGATCCAACCGCGATCAAAGCTCACATCAATGGTGAAAACACTCTTGAGTTTGGGTATCATTTCCAAACTATTCGCTTTTAGTTCATAGCGTGCCTGCTCGTCGAGTATAAAAATGCTTACGTCCAAGCTGGTTCCGTTAATGAACATACCCCAGGCGGTCACCTCTAATCCCTGGGTGCAGGAAAACTCCCTTGTTGCCTTCGTTCGGTATTCTACATCGAAGTCATTTTGAAAGGGCAACTTACGGCAAACTCGCAGTTCCTCCGGATCATTTAGTGGCCATTTGGGTTTCGATGACTTACCGAGCTTGTGCAACGCATTTTCAATGGTCCAAACGTTGGGATCATAATAAAAGAACTTGTGCCAGTCCATCGACTTGAGCAACAGGGTGTACTCTTCTTTGGAAGAACCGCGCAACAGGCTCCTGCAATCGAATGTAGAATAAGCTTTGGAAAGTTTAAAATGGATTAACGGGCTTACGGAAACGTGAAACCAACGGTGTGCTCTGTAGCGTGGGTAGTAGCAGTACTTAAAGCCCAACGGCCACCCTTAGCATCAATAGTGCAGCTTTCTCCAGTAGTATTTTCAGTTGCCTGAACCTCACAGCTGAGCATATTGCTTATCTCAAAGATCGGCCAAATACAAATCAGAATCTTTTGAGGCCGAAAGTCTTCGTCCGCCTTTTCCATCGGAATGTCCTCGCGCAAGATCCGCACCCACACGCTGATGAACTGCTGAGCAGATTGAGTGGGCACTTTGACTAGCCAAGGCAAGTTATTGTTTGTTTTCAGTGGGATATCTCCAGTGCGACCCCTTCCAAGCCCAGCACCTAACTTTAACCTACCAAACAACAAAATGGTCGAAGCATAAATATAGTTTAAACTTAATCTATTTTGTTAAGCCACTTACCGCAAATTTATATCTGCATTACGCTTCACATTCTGGTAGTACGAAGATCTTTCTTTACAAGAAAGAAGATGCTCAGGCGGGTTACTATCGGCGTAGCTCTTTTCTTCCTCTCGAAACTCCGTGATCAGATTAAAAGGAAACATGCTTATCAACTCGATTTGGCCCTTGACCAAAATGTAAATCTGAGTGGCGGAAAGTTTGCCTAACTTAAGGGTAATACAGCACTCTCCCACGCGCAAATGGTGCACCTTGTGCTCCTCCTCAAACTTGAGCGCTATGTGAACCGAATCACTTGTCTCCACCTGACGCGATTCCGGATTTGTGATAAAGAATGTAAGTTCTTGCCCGTGATTACAGCTTCGAAACTGATAAAGCTGTAGTTCGCCTGGAGCTACAGCTATTCTCTCTACTGTGCCCGTTTGACCAAAGCATATGGGAGCTTGCATCCGGTTTACTACAACGCATTTGGGCATTATGGCATGTCGTAACTTTTTCTGCTGCAAAACCTCCTGCCAATGGTATTTGGAACTTAGCAAGGTATGGATCACATAGGGGCCGCAGTTGAGCCGCAACTTGTCTACAACGAAATTGGCATAAACCATAGAGCGAGGACAGTTTGTTAGTCTTGCATAGCTTGTGAACTTCATTGGCTCGACGATGTCCAGCATATTAAGAAAGCCATAATCTAAGCACTTCACCCGAATGCGAAGTTCGGTTTGCAAGCTAAAATCCTTTCTAGAATATATGGTAGAGTGCATCTGTAGGTCCTCCACATGCACAGTTAGAAAAGTTTGGCTGATATTAGTGGTCTGCTTAAGTTTGTATTTTTTAAGCAGTGCTGGGAGCTCTCCAGAGGCATCTGGCTGGTTCAGGAAGTTCAGTTCGATATCCTGGCAGCAAAGTAACAACTGCAGCTTGGGTACTTTTTCCGCCCTAAACACTGTATCAATGCGCATGCAACCCACTAGAACTTTAGGGTGCAATATAAAATCTTTGTTTTCATCCGATTTGAAGTCCGACTGGATATACTCGATCTGAAAGTGGTAACTTATTAAATGGTTTTATTGTTTTATAGCAGAAGTAGACACCCTACCGAAAGATCTTCATCCTCATCGCCCACAAAACACGTCCCGTCTACAGAGATGAGCGATTGCAATATAACTACCCTCCAAATTGTGGCACAGATCGGACGATCTGGAGGCGTCAGTTGCTTGGTAGTGGTCTCCGAAAGCATAAAATCGCAGTAATGCAGAAATGACTCGTGGGTTTCACTAAAGTACTCCATTCGACACCTGATATGTATGGGGCTGCTTACCTTAATCGTACATGAAATCATCAGTTAATTTTATGAAATACCTTTTCTTATAGAGACTACTTACAGGCATGGGAACCGGATATATGTGAATGCTTGTCATTTGTCGTGGCTGCGGATAACGCCAGCATATGATTCCATAGTTTTTCTTGATGATCTGTACCTGGTATGGCATTGGCAGTACAGACTCGGAGTTAAGATACACAAACTGAAAGGCACCCGCTCTAAAACATGGACACAGTGATCAGCCATTTACGAGAACCATGACATTTTGGAAAAAATACCTGAGGTCATCTTGGTAGAATTCCGCGTTAGACTTCAACGGTCGTTTAACCCGCTCTATGGATTCGTGGGAGAGAGTGCACTTTATTAGAGCGCAGGGAGGTACCTCTTCCGGAGTGCCCAGCACGGGACGACGGTGGAGAAACTGCTGCCACTCCTGGTCAGCATACTCGCGGATCCGGTTCATTCCATCTCTAGCCTTTTGCAGTTGTAGAATGCTGAGAACGCCTGCATCGATGTGCAGAAAGTTGAGCTTGAGCGTGGCATTAATCAGCAGCTCATCACACCACGGCTCACTGACCAAATCCACCGACAAACGCATAAGCAACGGATGTAGTAGCATCTTTCCGCCTGACTGCACGTAGACAGAACCTAGAGAAGATCTTATAACGGCTTTCTGAGGACGAGTACTGAACTTAATGCGTGTGCTGAGGTCGAGCCAAACAAAGCTGCACTTGTATGTCCTTTCCTCATCGTAGAACTTGGCAGTAATGCGATCGCAGGATAAGTGGAACCGATCCGCGTTGTAGCAGTTCGTCTTTATCTGACGCAGTTGAGATCCTTCGTCCACGGCACGCTGGCTGCGTACGGCAAAGCAGGGAGTCTCGTGGAGAACCGTGTAGACACGGATGACATCACTTGCCAGTTGCTTAATATTAGTCTCACACATTCGCAGCAAGATGGGTTTCCGTAGCTCCACATCGATTTCTTTCTGATGTAGGCGGTCATACTGGGTCTTAATCGTCAGCAAGGGAGGAGGAATTCCAGAGCTGCCGAGTTGGCCAGGCGATGTATCAAACACGGACTCATTAAAATGTTGCAAATCGTCTGTTTTCTCATTATCCTGAGTGGCAATGCTTACGTTTACATTAAAAATAGAGGCTTGGGTTACAGCTGCCTTTAGGTTTTGGGTGGACATAAAACTCGGCTGAGACACAGTTATCTGAAAAAGGGGTTTCATCACAGGTCTTTCCAGCTCCTCCAATTCCATCACTTCGTAAATCTTTAGCACGAATACCCCGGCTACAAAGGATACACTTCGGGGATAATTCAAGCCAAAAGGTCGACGACCACTGCGATGAATTTTCTCCGCCTCTAGTGATCTTGCGTTTTCTTTTATACGACTGCCCAAATGAATTCCAGAATCGCTTTGGCAAGATCCGTAAAAGAAGTCACTACTAGCTTTTGCATCCACAAAACTAGAATTTTGATTGTCAGCTATATGCTTTCTAGAGGGTCTGCTACTTAAAAATTTCGGACATGATTTAAGCGTGTTGGGATCAGGTAGAAAGTACACTGAGTTGTCTACGCTGTTGTGTCTGGATACTTTTCCCAGCACTTTGTGTGATCTTACTTTAGGCATCTCATTATTCTTGACGCAGACCTGATCAATGATACAATTAAGGCGCTGTAAGCGCAATATGATGCAGCTGATCAAAGTGATTTGGTGGGTGTTTAAAGAAGCCACAAAATCGGTCACGCAATTATACTCCACACTTTGACCGCAGACTAGGAATCTATCGTAACTTATAGCCGGTGCATAAATCATAATGAAGTCAAAGTCCTTGAATATTTCCATGTGATCCAGTTCGGTGGATTGACTTTGGTTGTTCCATTCAAAGGCGGGGTTATCGTGCTTGTTGGCCAGACTTTTCTCAACGCGATACTTTTGTGTTTGCTTCCAGTTCCCGGTAGATAGAGATACCTTTCTGACACTCAGCTCATACTGACGATCTTCTACCAGAGCTCCAGGGGTACTCAGCATGTTTAGCTCTGCAGCTTTTTGGTAAATATCCGGGCGAACGAGCTGTCGAACCAGGGGATTTTCGAGACTCGGTGTCAATTGGATGCTTTCGATCTGCAATATGTATAAAGTTATTCTAAACGAGAAGGAAAGCTTACTTCGGCAAGCCGAAGGTAATATGCCCTTACAGATTGAGAACACAGTACATAGTCCATTTTTGATAAGCTAAACAAATCAGCCACATTTTGGGAAAAAAAATTTTTTTGAAGATAGATTAATAGAAAGATAGATTTTAAACTAAGCGAAAAATGTTAGCTGAAAAAAAAAAAATAGTCGATTAGTATGGCAGCTATAGGATATAGTCATCCGATCGGCAATTTTTTAACTAGACTGACTTGGACATAAAAAAAGGCGGTTGGGAAAGTTTTAAGTTGATATGTCTTACATTGAGAGAAAAACAAGCTACTGGAATAGACAGACGGACCAACAGACAGACTAACATGGCTATATCGACGGTGATCAAGAATATGTATACTTCACATTGTCGGAAATGCCTCCTTTTATGTATTACAAACATTAGACTAAAATTATAATACCCTGCAAGGGTATAAAAACTAAATAAATGGGAATAAACTTACCCTGAGCAGTAAGACACTGCAACTCTTCTTGCCTGTAGATAGGGGAAGGTAAATACAGATTCCCTTGCTGTTTAAATGGACCATAGGCAGGTCTTGGACCGTTTTAACCTGGCTTGGTGCTGGAGAACAGGGCGTATTAAACGGCTGTTCTGGGTCAGAACTTCCCATAATTTTGAGGACCTCGCATATAGGAACCATAAACTCAGTTATTTGATCTAAGTCCAGCACCATTTCGATTGGCTGTACTTCGATCAACACCTCAGATATAGTGTGCTTCTTGTTGTGGGGATTCCTTGCCCCAATCTTAGCATACAGATCCTGAAGGCTAACCGTGGTAATCACCACACTTATCAAGGGCAAGTTTGTGCTATCACCCAGCATTTTTATGTGAAAGTTTTCTACCTTTTGCCACTCTTGTAGTTTTTCCTCGTAGTAGTTGAGGCCACAGTTTTCTATTTTAGCGGTGACCTTGGTAAAGTCACTATGCTTATCAATATTCAGGAGCAGATCCTCTAGAATCATTATGATTTTACTATGCTGCAAGTCGTTGGAGTTTTCCATTTCAAAACTTATTCGGGGAACGGTCCACTGACAAAATAATACTAGCGAGCTTTTGGGAGCTAAGTGAAATAAAATAAACGTATAAGATTTATAATATTTGTGTATTTTACTCCTTACCACTTTTTACTTGAGAAGCTTCAAAGTTGGGATCTAGCTCCAGAAATTCTCTTATTATCGGAATGTTTTGTGCACTGCCAGTGTAAACATCCAGTCTGGGTTTAATTTTAGATGTCTGGCATTTGGATGCAGGATCGTCCGGGCAAAGCGATGTGTACACCTTGGACATTATCTGATAGTGCTCATGTAAGAGTTTCACCTAGAAATGTTTTAAATAAAGTAAACTGAGAAAAATTCTAAAGAATGCCTTACCCGCTGGGCAAATATATTGATGGCGGACATATCCACATGCACATTTATGGAGTAGGTCTGTTGTTCAGCTAAATCTGTAGACTTTGTCTTCTTTTCTTCGACATTTTTAGAGTCCTTCTGTTCAGACATTTTATGAGATAGAGCCAAAGTTATAGTGGTCCTAACTGGCGCTACAATCATTTCGGTGACATTAGCTCTGCGGTAGCACACATTGAAGTCGTTGAGGTCGATGACCCAGTTTAGCAGCTCTGAGTTGGTGGATATCAGAACGACTCCTCTAATGTTGCCTCGCTGAATGGCCTCGCAATTGCCTGACTTTATTTTCAGGTGGGGCAGCCGGATTGAGGTATACTCCACATCCGTCTCCGCTGGTGTCTTTCGCATCATAACTTCACACACGTCAATCTTGGCCTGACCAATCTCAACCAACACCACCATGTTGCTCACCCGCTTCACCAGCTCCGTCGAATCAAAAGTACTTGGCTGCGGCTTACTAGAGACCAGTAAACTTACAGGCTCTGCCTGGGTGTGCCTTTCATCGCGTTCTGAACTCAGATGCACGGTCTCCTCAGGAACGGAAATCTTTCGACTCGTGTTTCTGCTGATTCGACGCGGTTGAAGATCATTCAAAGCCATCGCTGAGGCAGAAATCATGGAATAATTCGAAACCGATTGCGTGAGAGGTGGTTCCGACTGGTTAACAGACTCAATGTCGGCTTCTGTTTCTAAAAAATATTACAGGGTTTAAAATCGGTAAACTAAATTAAAAAGGATGAGCACATACCCCTTTCTCTTGATTTCTGCTTCTCACGGCGATCCGAAAAGTTCAAAAATTGCAGGAGGTAGATGTCCGTGGTTAGGCGAAATGGTTCCAGCCACACGCACACAACTGTGCCAGGCATCTTCTCCTGCTTTGGACTGGCCTCCTCTAAGGGAAGCTGAAACTGCACCTCTAACCACTTGTTAGTCGCATTCTTTGAGGTGGACAGCACGACTTTCCTATTATTCATCTTGGTGTGGACGGCATCTGTGTGTATACCTTGAAGAGAACCTAAGGCAGCCAAATGAGTGTAATACTTATGGTAACTCAGGTTGAGTTTGGTGCCCAAACTTTGAAGTTTAATCACGTCCGAGTGGGAGTTTACTTGGGCCACTATATGGGCCAGATCGCAGAGCTCCGACCCGTTGAAGCTCGATATAAGCGGGACCAACCGCTTGGCAAGGATCAGCTCACGCTTTGAAAACTCTACAGTAATAATCTCCGATTTGATTTCCGCCGTCTCTAGAGGCGCCTCGTTTTGGCGCCAGAGGTGAGGTGCCAGCAGACGGTTCCAGTTCACATGCATGCGTGGAATGCTCAAGAGCTTGGCTCGCCCCTTGTCCGGAGTGGTATTTAGAATCATCAACGTCAGGTTCTTTATGTTGAAGGAATACAAGTTGTAGCAGGCGTTCACCACCTCCCGGGGTTTCTCCTGCAGATGTGTGATCAGTTGGACCAGGCGAAGTGGATTTACTGGACCACACACTGTGCCCTCGACTAGAGAGATATTCAGCTGAAGATACGGCAAGAGGGATTGCTTTACTGTGGTCGTCAGTTGGTGCTGGTTTGACGCAGAAGCCTCCTGCTGCTGCTGGCGGGGATACAACTGAAGCACTATATTGCGCAGCTCGATCTTGTAGTTGCAGGAGGGCACCAGTCCCATCAGATACTCCAGATCCGGTATTGTCATTTCGGCATTCTTGAGCTCCTGCTCGTGCGCACTGCGATCATCATCCTTCACCGATTCTGAATGATATCCCGAGTAGTCGTAAGGACGAATTAGGTCGCTAATTACATTTTTAACCTGCGCAAACGATTGTGAAAAGTGGAAGGTGATTCCAGCGGACAGTAGGCGGTACTGGACGCGCAGTCCGAGGTCCCTGAGCTGGCTCTCCGCCAGGGGATGGCTGTTGGGCTGCGGGGTACGGTACTCGACAATGTCGAATGCCAGCACAGGGCTGCGGAACAGCATGTACTCATCCGTGTTCCTGGCCACGTAGTCCTCGTAGTTGTAGCTGCACCAGGAACGATCGGCGAACATGTAGTGCTCGTCGAACAGGCTCTTGTCGATGAAGGAGCGCTCGTCCAGGAACTGCGGAAATAAAGATGGTAAAACAATTTTACTTTAGGTTTTTTAAGTCCTACTCACCTCCTGTGTGTTGATCAGGTTGCTGTCGACGGGATCTTCGCTCCGGTAAGCGCCCAACGGCTCCATGCACATGCTTGACAGACCCGCCTTTACGTTAGTCCAGTCGCACTCCTTCAGCTGCGACCGCTCGTAGTATAGTCCGCCCAAACTTATCCGCAGGATCGGGGTGTAGCGTATCCGCTTTATGCCACCCATGCTCTGGTCGGTAAAGTACTCTGAGTTTTTGAGCTGGAAGTTGAGTTCCTCGGCGTAGATGCCCAAGTCGAAGGCGTGGCCAGCAGGAGCGTCACAAGAGGAGGATGGGGACTGTGCCTCGAAGCTGGGCAAAAGGTTCCAGGCCCACCAAAATACGCTTTGGCCAGCGGGTTCCGCACGCTGCTGCTCTTCGCTTCCCTCGGCTGCTGCCTCCTGGTCCTCCGTACTCAGAGGATCCTCCTCAAACTCGGCTGGCTTAAGTTCGAGCAGCATCTTGACCAGCCTCATCACCATGGGAAATTGCAGAGACGACACATTAATGTCCAGCGCCTTGGTGAGGACTCCAATGCGGGTGGTGCTCGAGGTGCTCACCGTATTGGCGTTGTACTTGCGGAGAACTCGGCACTCTAAAGTGCAGCGGTAAAGCACTGGCTCCTGGCACACCTCAATCCTGCCGGCGGTGTTTCGTTTGTCCAGACAGATGGTTAGATCGGATATCTGAAGCAGCTTGCGCATAACCACGGACACCGGGTGAATATCCACCATGGTGGGCTTCCAGTCCTCGCCAGCGGAACTGAAGTTCAGGGTCTGCACGTTCATGGAGACCACAATGTCGTCCTCCACGTACTTAAGGATGATGTTGTGGCACTGCAGGCTGATGTTGTTGATGATCTTGTTTACCACGCTGGATGTGCTGCCTGGTCCGGGACTCTTGGGCTGCTGGTCCGCCTGCTCCACCGACACACGCTTGCGCTGCTCCCGCTGGAAGGAGGCCCTGCGCTGCTTGCTTTCGCTGTCCGGCAACTTGGCCACGAACTCTATGGTGTTGATGACGATCTTCACCGGCTCAGACATCAGCTTGGTCCAGGGCACCTGGATACTCAGTTCGTGGATGTGGCCGGAAACCAGCTCCACGGGCAGGTTAAGCTCCTCCTCAAGCACCTCCAGGCGCAGGTCCAGGTTCTGGAAGGTGACCTCGCCCTCCCACAGCGACACCTGGGCATCCTCGTCGCGGAAGTTCTTCACGTACTTGGCCACGTAGCTCAACAAAATGGGAGTTATGTAGGACTCCAGTTTGAACATGGTGACGGCTCTTCTCCGCAGGCCCCCACCTCAATTTCCGCGACGTTGACTGCTGACTCAAATGGAACTCTTCATTTACTGCGTTACCGGCGATTTACTTGAATTTACATGCTGGGGATTTTTATCCGATTCTATTCCGAAAATTTAGTCAAAACAAACATAGCCAGCAATTTTTCGATTGTTTACGTTTTAGCCCCGGCACGGAGTGTTGGAAAGCGCCAATCTGAGCATTATCAGCTGCAGTGTGTAAAAACGCAGCTCTTAAATAATTTGCTTCGTGTAGGTGGCCTTTTCAGCACAGCTGTTTAATTTGTTGACGTTTAACGTGCACAGCAGTTTTAGCAATTTCGCCAAAATGCCGCAAATTACAGAAAATAACCAGAACTTTGGTGAGTTAAATATATGGTAAACTCTTTGGGAAATGTTTATAATCTCTTTCTACCCTCAGATGTCGTCAAATACTTTTTGCAGCTCCTGGAGGAGGACAAGGACCTGTCCTCCGGCATTGCGGCCATTCGGACACTGCTTATGATCCTGGAAAAGAAACAGTGTATGTGGGCTTGGTATTACTACTATTAAGTGAGTTTAATCTGGCATCCTGCATCCCCCAGTTGGCACAATACACATTCTCCACACAACCATGAGGGAAGCGGTGGCCGCCATGCGAAACACGGACTTGTCTATAGCGGCAATTGTATCCGCCGGAGAACTTTTCTGCCGGTTCATCACTCTCAGTCTGGACGACAAGCACATGGAGGAGTGCCGCATGATTATGTTGAATCGCGGCAAGATCTTCCTCACCAAGTTGCTTAACTCCCGTCAGGTAAGCCTTCCTAATAAACACTTTGGCGAATTATTAACTTCTATATTTAAACCTACTCCAGGTGATTGCCCAGCAAGCGCAGAGATTCATCACTGATGGCTGCCGCATATTGACTCACTCCCGATCCCGTGTGGTCCTCAAGGCTTTGATCACTGCCTCTCAGAACAAGAAATCCTTTCACGTATATGTGACGCAGGGAGGCACTGGAAACTCTGGGTGGGTTAAGGTAGTTTTCCACGAATGATTCCATATGTAAACAATTCTATTTCTTTAGCGATGAGATGATTAAAGACCTGCTTGCAGCTGGCATTGAGTGCACTCTCATCTTGGACTCAGCCACGGGCTACGTTATGGAATCGGTGGACTTTGTCATGGTGGGCGCTGAAGCAGTTGTGGAAAGTGGCGGTATTATTAATCGCATCGGCACCTACACAATGGGTTTGTGTGCTCGTGAGATGAAGAAACCCTTCTACGTCCTGGCTGAGAGTTTCAAGTTTAGTCGACTATACCCACTCAATCAGCGCGATCTGCCGAACGAGTATAAGGTGAGTTAGCACAGATTCAAGAGGATACTTTAATACTGGTTGGTTCTAGTACTCCCGAAAACACCTGAATGATGTAAGCAAAGTGCATCCACTGGTCGACTATACGCCACCTGCCTACATTACTCTGCTCTTCACCGACCTGGGAAGACTAACACCCTCAGCCGTGAGCGACGAGTTGATTAAGCTCTACATGTAAATGGACAATAAATGAAATTCACTTAACTATGTTTGTTTAATTATGTTTTCATGAAATGGATAAATAGAGGTTCGATAATTCTGAGTATATACATGTACATAAAATAAAGCTGGTTTATCCCATTACGCCTATAATTTAAATTGTGTCTTAGAACTGCATCTCCCGCGAATAAATTACGTCGACTTCATCTTCAAACCCCCAAGGGTCGTACACGTCCAGGCTGTGGCTGTAGTGGGACGTTTCGCTGTTGTTCCCATCGTCGTTGGTGTACTCGCTGTTGTACTCCTCATCCGTGTAGCTGTCACTGCCGCTCTCGTCGTCCATTCCGTGATCGTGGACACCGAACTGATCGTCGGCACCATCATCCGCATCGTCCAGATCGCTGGCGTTCTGCATAAAAAATCATTTATTCAGAGGAGCGTTTGGGGAACTTAACTTTTAATTAAACTATGGAACCCTTTTTCTGCTACATATAAAAGTTACAGCTCGAAATCATACAAAACACTTGAAGCTAATTGCTGAAACAATACAACTAGCCTCTATCAAAAACGATAGTTTTGAGAGCAAACTATTTTCATCAATTATAACAAGATGATACAATAGCAATCCACTTATGGAAATAAGTGGTTCTTAAGTTAAAGTTGTACAGATTATAACACTCACAAACTGCCCGGTTTGTATGTTGATCTCGATTTGCAGGCGAATGTCCATCACGAGAAATGCAGTGGTGACCAGAACGGGTATGGTGAGTCGACTCTTCCAGGCGAGCTCTGTGAGAAACATGAAGACCTTGCCGAAGGTGGAGTTCATTGTGATTTAGTTAGTGTTCGATCTGGGACTGACTCTCCTCCTCTTCCTCTGCCCGCTGCAAGGCGTCGTGGTCCACTATATACACAGTTTCACCTACGTTGACTGCCTGCACGGGAAGCAAGTGGCGGTGCAGTCGTCCACTTTCGATGGGTGCGTCAAGCTCGAGAAACTGCTCGAATATAGAAACAGGCACACCCTCGGAGGCCAGTAATCCTCGCATGCAATCCTGCCGTTTGTCGCGCAGGTTGTCCAACAACTTGTTACCCTTTTGCACCCTTGCCAGCTTCCGTTCTGAAAAGATATAATTTAGTTGGAGATTCCAAATTTCCAGAAGTAAGTCCCACCTAGTAGCTTCAAATAGTCGCTGGAGTCCGGCAAAGGCTCATGTCCTTCGACCCTTTCCGCGTCCTTTTCGACGTTGCTCTCTTTTCCAGTAGGCGGGGGCGTGAAGTTGTCCTCGAAACTGATGTTGTTATTCGCGGACTCGGTGTTTTCTTGTTCAGTTATTGTATTATCAACGTGCCAGGGATCGGCATTACCAAGTGACATGTTTTACAAACTATAAAACACCCAAATCTCAAAACTGCTATGGAAAATATTGTATTTTTGTGCAGTGTGCCTTCCGCTTCTGTCCCGAAAATACCATAACGCCAGGTCATGGCGGTGGAAAGGCAAAATCCGCACAAATTTTTCATCCGCAGTTGTTTTGCGAAGACCTACAGATAAATGAATGGTTATTTGTATGTTTATTTTTAATTATTGTTAATTAATTATGTTTTTGAAGCTATTTTATTTGTTATGTGATAATATACAGTGCAAGCAGTTAAATATCCGCATTCGCATCCGCAGCAGCCCATTGTGGAACTGGGTGTCATATTTGACAAATCAAGACAAGGTCATACTGCATTCAACGTCACCATGGATGTTTCGGCTCTTTCGGGGCCAAATTTTAGTCCTGCGGAGTGGATAAACGCCAACTACAAGAAGTATGTGGAGGAGAATGGACGCGATGACAGCGACGCCGCCTCGTCGTTCATTAGGAGTTACGTGGCCAAGCTGCAGCTGTACATATTCAACGTAAGTGGAGCTCCTCACCCCTCTGTTGGTCAGTTGGGATGTTTTCTATACACATATTAATAAACTGCAGGTGAACAATGCTGTGGAGGAGTCCAGTCGACAGGTGGTGGCCAGCATGCCACGGATCGCCAAGGAATCAGCCGCTCTCCAAGGAGATGTACGCAGGCTGCAGGAGAAGATGAGTGCCATGCGTTTGGAGGTGGCAGCGGTTCAAAGCGAAACCGGCGAGTGCATGGCCACCCTGGAGCGTTTAAACACTAAAAGTCAGCGGCTACAGGTGGCCAAAGAATCGCTACAGGAGTCAGACGGCTGGGGAAACCTCTTGGCTGAGCTGGAGGATGGATTCGAACGCAACGATCTAAAGGTAATCTCGTGCTTACAACCGAATCCATGAACTAATCATTATTTTTCAGGGAGTTTGCGACAAGTTGATAGCATTGCAAAAATCTCTGCACGCACAGGAACAATTGCCTGGACACGCTGAGCGTCAGACTCAAGTTGAGGACTTCAAGAATCGCTTGGAGGCGCTAGCTTCGCCCAGTGTGGTTCAGTGTTTCGCCGAGGGCAACTCAGAGCAAGCCCAGCACTATGTTCAGATCTTTACCAGCATTCAGCGCCTGCCACAGCTGCAGCAGTATTACCGAGCTGTGCAAAAGAACTTTTGGCAGCAGCAGTGGAAGCAAACTCTGGAGCTGCAGGGCACGGAATCCCAGCCGCAGCAACAGCAGTTTCTTTCCCTATACTACGATCAGCTGCTGGAACACTGCCAACGCCAGGTCAAGTGGTGTTCGAACCTCTTCGGCGAGGACTCCTCGCAGCCCTTTCTGGTGATTGCCGAGCTGTTGCCGGCACTGCAACCCACCAGGGATGCCCATATTCTACAGTTGCTAAAAACTTCCAACGAAAGACTGGAGATGCTGGCCCTATTTGCCCAGGTCAATCATAGTTTCGTGCTTCACTTAAACTCTTTGCTGGAGCAGTCGCACATTAAGTTGTCCGAGGAGTTACATCGTATGCTAGGCGATGCGATCTTCGAGTATTTCCACAAGTTTATTCAACAATATCCGCGCTTGGAAGAGACCCAGCTATCGACGCAGGTGAAGCAATGCCTTGTAAAGTCTACTTTTAATCTTTACTTATGTTTACATTACACTACAGGTCGATCGCCTGACATCCAACCAGGCTACTCCCAGCGATGCTGTCCGTCATTTAGAGGAGAGCACACGAAAACTTTACGAGTGGTTAAAAGAGGCCTGCGAGCGTTGTGCCTCTATAACAAGTGATCTGGCTCTATGCAAACTCATAACTCTTCTGAACGGCATCTTCAAGCGCCAGCTGGAGAACTTCGGACGCATCCAACGACAAATTGGACTCAGTTTGGGATCCAGCAGCTATGCGGCGCAGAGTGAGAACTGGTCCCTGCTGCAATACACCATGTCGCAGTTGCAGTGCCTGGCCGATTTCCAGGTCCAGCTGCATCAATTTGAGCAGGACTTGCACACACGCATGGCCGCATTGTCCAATAAGCTGGCTAAGCCATCCAACAAAGGGCCTATAACTATATTCCAGACATGCGACCATGCAGTCCGCACCCAGTTATTGAATAGCATAGCTGATTATCAGCAAAAGAAGTCGGAAGCCACCGATAGCCTTGGCATCTTTCCACAAATCTATGTCACTTTAAAAAGTCACTTCGCCGATACACATGACATAACTCTAAATATATTACTGCAGCCTATTGAGACACACCTGGCGCACATTCGCCCGCCTGTGCAGGATCACGCGTCGTCGGGTATTGATATGCCCTCATTTAGCTTTGCTCCGCAGGAGAGCATCACCCAGATTGGACAGTACCTACTAACCTTGCCCCAGCACCTGGAACCACTGCTGCTGTCGCCATCATCTCTGCTAAAGCAAGCTCTGGAGGTGTGTAACATTAAGTACACGCAAACCATTCCCTGTGCCGACGTCTTACTGTCCCTGGTCGTGGAGCAGTGTTGTGTTTTGTACCAGGCGCAGATATTGCAAATCAAATCGCTGCCCGCTTCTTCGGCCACTCAGCTTAGTGTGGATATTGAATACCTATCCAACGTTCTTGAAGAGCTCGGCCTATCCATTAACCTACAGCTGTCCCAGATCCTTACGCTACTCAAGGCCGCTCCAGATCAGTACCTTACCCTCAGCAGCGGATGCGAGCCGCGTCTGGTAACGGCCATTCGGCAAATGCGCAACATAATATCTACACAGTAGATTTGACATATGTACATATATGTAAATGTATACAAATATTTAAGCCAATATAAGGCAGTTTAATTAATGAATTTTGTTATTTATTTGTCGTACTCTCCATTCAAAAAACAGATTAAAAAAAAATTCAAACATAAGTCTATTATAAACCTTAAAACTTTTTCAACATTTTAATGCTCTTCGCTTTAAAAAAGATTTTATGAAAACGCTATCTTCAAACAAGACTCTGACTCCAAGTGCAGGGTATAATAAAGGCCGCTCAAATGTTTAAACAAGTGCCAAGAAACAATGGCCACTAGCATGGTGCAGTTAAGTACTTTTCACACAAACCGACCGAACTTCACTCAATGTGCAACTTAACTTAGTTACAGAATGTATTTCTTTTATTTAACTATTCGACGAGCGCGTTATAAGTGGTACACGGCAAACACCACTTCGAAAATCTGGATTATTGCGTGCGGAATTTTGACAATCGGCTCAATACTCCTTTTCTTTCAAGGTATTTCAAATAGATGGACCAAGGGTGATAAAACAGGGAACAAGGAGAGTGGACCGATGTTAATGAGTTATGAAGATCCGGAGGAGGAAAATCCGACAGAGATGCGTCGCAAGATTAAGGGGATGATGCTACATGCCTGGCGAAATTATGCTCGCGTCGTGTGGCGCACCAATGAATTTCGTCCGATATCGCAGCGTGTCCACGTCGGTAGTGACTTTGGAGCTCAAAAAATCGGTGCAACTATTATAGAAAGCTTGGATACCCTTCATTTAATGGGTCTGACAAAGGAGTTGAAGCGCTCTCGGGATTGGATTGAGAAGTTATTCAGTTTGGATCGCGTTGACGAAGCGCTGCCGGTTTTTGAACTAACATCCAGACTGCTGGGCCCTATGCTAACACTATACTCCCTCACTGGTGATATTCTGTACAAGAATAAGGCCATTTATATTGCTGATAAGATTCTGCCTGCCTTCGAAACTGCCACAGGAATACCCAGGCGGCTCGTAGTTCCAAAGGAAGACAGTACCCTTTCAAATTATCTTTATGACGTATCTCGTATTTCAGAGTTTGGATCTCTGCACTTGGAGTTCTTCTACCTTAGTGAAATTACTGGCTTATCAGTTTACAAAGATCGGGTAGAAGGTATTCGGCATGTGCTGGCCAATATGACCAAGCCAAATGGCCTGTATCCCAATTCCGTTTGCACAAAATATGGTAAATGGGAAAATAACAACTGCTCAATGAACCGATTTTATGATAGCCTTCTTAAGTCATGGATTCAGTCCGGTAAAGCAGATCTTCAAAGTGTCGAGCTTTTCAAAGAAGCTATTCTGGCTGTAGCGCAAAATATGGTTGTTCAAACACCCGAAGGTGTAACCTACTTATCGGAAATGAGAGACAGTACCCCTACCCATCGGATGAGACAGTCGGATTGCTTTGCTGGCGGTCTCTTTGTCCTGGGAGCAGCAGAATCCTTGATGGATCACTGGGAGAAGTATGTGGAAATCGGCGTTGGCCTAGCAGACACTTGCCATGACAAGTTTTGGAATTCACCCACACGACTAGGACCGGATGCTTTTGCCTTTACGAAAGAAGCCCAGGAGGAATTACTTCCTCTTCAAAGATCCTACTATATTTTACGGCCTGAAGTCGTCGAGACCTACTTGTATTTATGGCGGATGACCCATGACCAACAGTATCGCACTTGGGGCGGTGAGATCGTGCATGCAATAGAGAAGTACTGCCGTACACCGAACGGATATTCCGGTATTATGGATGTTTACAACATATCGTCGGATCAGGATGACGTACAAAGAGGTTTCTTCTTGGGCTCTACTCTTAAGTTTTTGTTTCTGTTGTTTTCCGATGATGATGTGGTTCCGCTGGAAAAGTGGGTTTTCAACAGTGCCGGACATTTTTTGCCCATAAAAGGTGTAAATTCGATGTATCGTGAGCATAAATAAACAAATTAAAACAAATTTTAAAATATATTTTTTGGTGAAAAACAATTAATCATTAGCTTACCATAGATTTTTAAATGCTATTTCTTCCACAATACCGTTAAGCCCAATTCAAAAGGGACAATTATTTTCATTTTCAACATCCATGTATTTTTAATTTGCTTTCAATTCAGACATGTATAAAAAAGTGGTGAAAGTTATTCTTTCACAATGAGTTACAAAATATATTTTCTAATTAGCTGGGAACACACACATTGAGCACACCTACAAGCACATACATAATAAATAAGCTCTTACGTCGGGCCGCTAAGCCATCTTTAAATGCCGGGTCTGCAGCTTAGAGCTGGCTGTTGGCCAGGTGGCTGTCGATTACCACCTGGATGATCCTCATGCAATGACGCTGCCTTGCCACCGTATTGTCGATCAGTTGCTCGGTGAACTGACTAGCCGCTATGTTGGTGTTGGGCGGTATGTCCTGCGTGCAGGATATATACTTGTTGAAGATTTCCGTGTTTAGGGAGGTGGCCAGGTATCGTTCGCTCTCGTCCTGCTGCTGCAGTTTATCCAGGACTTGGGCAGCTTGCAGTAATTGTCCCTTGGCCTTTTGATATGTTTGTAGCTCCTGCAGGCTAGCATATTCCGCGCTGTTCAGTTTCACGGATCTTTCGCCGTCCACATCCTTAACTACGCCCTTTGTCATCTGAAGTATGTGATATTTCCGCTCGGCCACGAAATTTCCCAGTAAGTAGCCTGCAAAATGGGGCACTCATAAGTGAATGGTCCCTAATTTTTTGTATATTTTCCCACTTACCTGCTATCAGCATGAAGAAGGCAATCGTTAGGACCAGGGAGGCACAAGTCCGCTTTGAGACATATTCGCGGTATTCGCGGGAGCTGTTGGCCCGCACCGCCGTCTCGTAGCTAAGTACCTGGTGCATCCTGCTGTTCCTTTTCGGGATTATTGGGTGGAGGCTATTTGGTAAGCCTAGTCGCTTCTAGACAATCGAATATCTCTTTGAGGGCCGGAAAGGAACATTTTGCTTTCCTCTATTGTACTCTGGGTGATTTGCTGCTAAAAATATAATTGTAATTCCATTCGTTAGCACAAAAGATCCAATAACCCGTAAAAAAAATCAGCAATTGACAGTTTTTAATAACATAGTAGTTCGAAACTGAAATCAAATAACGATTTATCACTTTTATTTACGCCTAAATTAATTTTAAAATTACTGATTGTATAAACTGTTTCCCAAATTCATTAAATACTGCTTTAACAGGAATGATCAATAAAAACTAAAAAACAATAAAAAAACGCTGTAAATTCATAGAACCAAAAATATTTGTTTCCTATAATTCCCGAGCTTTTACTTCCGCAATGCCTTATTTATTTGGTTAGTGAACCCTTGATTCCACTTCGCATGATGTGGATGATTTGGCAAGAGCGTGACTTAATCGCCCCACCTTAAAAGGTAGAAGTCCTTGTTATTATGGGCATCGCACACGGACAACAAACACAATCCTTTAAAACGATTCTTCGAACATCCACTCACTCGCCGTGTATGGTGCTGTTTTCCGCTTTTGTACTTCCAGGATATTGTGCACATGCATTAAAATAATTAATGCCTGCACTTTGTGTTTTGCACTGCCTGTAGGAAACAAGTTTTACGCAAATGACGCGCGCAAAAGTTTTAATTGAATTGTTATTAAATTGTTTATTTATGAAGTCGTTGCGCGTTATCCTTGCGAAGGACCTGAATGCCTGGACGCCTAATCGGGAACTGACTCATGCCTCGTTGGGGGTCGCCTTTAATAGCGTTCCGAGCTGTGGTGAGTTTCCTGCCCCGAGATGTTGCACATTGCGATGTAAAAGCGAGAGAACTGCGGTCAAGCATTAGCACGGAAAATGCAAACATTAAACACTCCCATTGGGAACTGTAGAATCGTCCAGCTGCACGGTCTGTGACTTTCCTCAGAACCCATATCGAGTTTCAGGCGGTTGTCTCACCTTTAGTGGAACTGCTGCGCCGTAGTTCCGAAAGTGGACTTCCCTTTTAATTGCCATAATCGTATATTCTATTTCTGTTTCACTTATTCCTGTGCTTTTTCAAGGGTATCACATGACCCTCGAGTGCAATTTCTATATCGGTGGGTTTAATGGGGATCCACGGCTTTGATGTTGCTCCTTTTGCTGCTCTGTTTGCGGCATTCCCTGTGGTGTTTTAGGTTATTCTAGGTGACTGTTACACATACCAAACTATTGCTACAACTAAATTAATTAAAAAACGTAATTACATCTTTAGCATAAAGAGTATCAAAATCAGGGAAAATGTACCTATGCACATGTTTTATGAAACTTATCTGGATATTTTGTTATAATGATTTGAATTCCTATCTTTACCCTTAACTCACTTCATAAGTAACTTAGTCAAAGCACTTGCAAATAAGAATAAACAAAAATGATTTATTGATACATTTCGATGTGGCAGCATTTTATTCTTGATAAGATTTGCTCCTTATATTTACATCGATAATGATTTCGTTCGAGCTATATAATACTATAGCCATCGTACTAGCAGTGTTAGTCTTGAAAAATGACGGGTCCTACTCTCATAGCTCTAGCCCTTTTTGGGGTCTGTAGCGCACTAACTGTGCCCCACACTGTAGTACGCCCACGAGATCTGGAGGTCGAGCATCGAAGCATCGAGGGTCGTATTACCAACGGAAATGAGGCAACTGAGGGGCAGGTTCCCTATATCGTGGGAATCAGCCTGAACAGCAACGGAAACTGGTGGTGGTGTGGAGGATCCATTATCGGAAACACTTGGGTTCTGACCGCCGCCCATTGCACTGCCGGGTAGTTACATAATACATCCAAATAAGGAATATTAGTTGATAAATTTAAACGTTCTTAGTGCTGATGAAGCTTCACTGTACTACGGCGCCCTCAACTACAACCAGCCTGCTTTCCGGCACACTGTCAGCAGTGAGAACTTTATCAGATATCCCGACTACCGTGGACTCGATCATGATGTAGCTCTGATCCGGACACCTCATGTGGATTTCCACAGCCTGGTCAACAAGATCGAGCTGCCCAGTATGGATGATCGTTACAACTCCTATGAAAACAACTGGGTTCAGGCCTCTGGCTGGGGTGCAATTTACGATGGCAGCAATGTGGTGGAGGAACTGCGCATTGTTGACCTAAAAGTTATTTCTGTGTCGGAGTGCCAGGCTTACTACGGCTCCGACACCGCCTCCGAGAACGTCATCTGCGTGGAAACTCCGGACGGAAAGGCCACCTGTCAGGGTGATTCCGGTGGCCCTCTGGTCACAAAAGATGGTGACAAGCTGATCGGAATTACGTCTTTTGTTTCCAGTTCCGGCTGCCAGGTAGGAGATCCGGCTGGTTTCACTCGTGTGACCAAGTACTTGGAATGGATCAAGGAGGAGACTGGCATTTATTACTAAGTGTTGTCAAAAAACCCACTTTAACTGAATAAAATTAAAAATATTTTGATATGCTCAATACTTTATGAGTAAATATTTATATTCTTACTTATCACAATAAGACAGATAAATTAATTAAAGTTTAAAAGGAAAGTACTTAAAGATTGCCCTAAATTTATTCTGTCAAACACTCAGCTAAATTATCTGCGAATATAAATCAAATAAATTGAATTATAAACAACAATGTACAGCGACAGATAAGGTCTCCGCATTTATATTTGCATCCAAAGTGCCAGACTTACTACGGAACCGATACCTCCATTGAGAACACGGTTAGGTTATTTCCAAAGTACAGTTTTTACTTCTTTATTTGCACTTGTATATTTTAACAATACTGATACCCCAAAGAAGTTGTTGAAAATTGGACACTCCTTATCACACCATAAAAATGGGCTATAATTTTAGCAAAGTCTTATCAATCGGTGGGGTTTTCCATGAAGGAAACTTGATCAAAATTTACTGCACTAGAGGTTTGCATACGAGTCGAAAACGAGATACGGTCAGTGGCTTCTTTTGTATAAAAAGGGGCCCATGCCCGGGAAAGTCAACGAGTTGCTAAACTTGATCGAAATGAAGTTGTTCGTATTCCTGGCTCTGGCCGTGGCGGCAGCCACTGCCATCCCTGCCCCCGGACAGAAGCTGGCCCCCACGCCCGTGAAGGACATCCAGGGTCGCATCACCAACGGCTACCCGGCCTACGAGGGCAAGGTGCCCTACATCGTGGGCCTGCTGTTCAGCGGCAACGGCAACTGGTGGTGCGGTGGCTCGATCATCGGCAACACCTGGGTCCTGACCGCTGCTCACTGCACCAACGGAGCCGGCGGAGTGACCATCAACTACGGAGCCAGCATCCGCACCCAGCCCCAGTACACCCACTGGGTGGGCAGCGGCGACATCATCCAGCACCACCACTACAACAGCGGCAACCTGCACAACGACATCTCCCTGATCCGCACCCCGCACGTCGACTTCTGGAGCCTGGTCAACAGGGTGGAGCTGCCCAGCTACAACGATCGCTACCAGGACTACGCCGGCTGGTGGGCTGTGGCCTCCGGATGGGGCGGCACCTACGACGGCAGCCCGCTGCCCGACTGGCTCCAGAGCGTCGATGTCCAGGTGATGTCCCAGGGCGACTGCAGCCGCTGGTGGTCGCTCCACGACCAGATGATCTGCATCAACACCGACGGAGGCAAGTCCACCTGCGGAGGAGACTCCGGTGGTCCCCTGGTCACGCACGACGGCAACCGCCTCATCGGAGTGACCTCCTTCGGCTCCGCCGCTGGCTGCCAGTCTGGAGCCCCCGCCGTCTTCTCCCGCGTCACCGGATACCTGGACTGGATCCGCGATTGCACCGGCATCTCCACCTAAGCATTTGATGATCAACCTTTATTTTAATGGGGTTACTTCAATAAACGTTCAAGCATAACAAAATTTGATTTCACTAAGTGAACTTTTGACAAGGGTTAGGGGATTGATTTGATTAACATGAGTTTCTTTAACCGAGTTTCAAATTGTTTGTAGTTCTGATTAAGATACAAATAATTTTAACGGCAGTTCAATCTGTAATTTCCTCTATTTAATTCAAAGTTAAAAGTAATTTTTTAATTAAAAAAATCTACATTCTTTATTTAAAAATGTAGTACAAAATATTTTCTTAACTTAATAATACGTTGCACTCAACCTTCAGTTCCTTGCAATCCAGTGTACTTGAACTAAGTAAAATATAAACAAAATCATACTTGAAGTTGTCAGCTCCTTCAGTTATTTTTAGCAGCAGTTGACAGGGACTTATAAATATAATTTTAAGTATAAATGACTAGCTGCGGTTAATTAAGCTATTATCTAAGTCAGTATAGTTCCCGAATATTAAAACGAAACAAAAGTTATTTTTAATGATTTTGCGAACCGGTTGACAGCATGTAAAAAATATTTCTTCAAATACTATTGACCGTCTTCATTTCAATAAGTCGTTATCTAAGAAGAACGTTAACTAAAGGTGTCATCTTAGTCAAACATACTATCTTATCAAAAACCATAAAGCAAATCGGGTTTGAATCTCTTGATATTTATGGGTTTCAACTATCTTTCTGCTAATATGCATGATTACCCACAGAAGATTTTTCTTTGTGAAAACAGTGAAAGTGCAACCTGCTACAGAAAGCCAGGGAAACTGTGCTCTTTCCCTTTTCTCGTTACATAGAAAATTGTACACGTAACTCTCAAGGGCTCTTATAAAGCTAAATAAGGCAGGAGTTCTGTTGGAGGCCAATGTATCATTAAGAGCAGCAGTGTTCTACACTGAGAACAGTTTTATAACAAATTTAAACTTAGCTGTAATAATCTAAGCAGAGTATTTATTTACTTAATATTGACATTAATAAAATGTTGGTAAAAGCTCGTTTCTTTTTAAATAAGATTAACATGATAAGATTATTAAAACGGCACCTCATTTATTTTTAGGTATGCGAACTAATTAATCTGCACTTAATGAGTTTCCGTTTGCAGCTCTGGCTTTAATTTAGAAATTCCTCAGCCCCACATTCTCTCCCCAGAGAAATGTGAGCGGAGTGCATTGCCCCCGCTGAAAACGCCGTACGACTTGAACACGTACGCTGCCATTCCGACCGGAGCCCCCTTGAACCCCACCTTTCGAACACACATCTCAAAGGGCGCTCCTTAGAAGTATGTTTGTTCCTTTGCTTTTGCTTTTGCTTTGCCCAGGAGCTGCCATTTATTTCCAAGTGCATTGACATACAAAAAGCCCTGCGAGCGCCCTGAAGTAGGCAACGCTCAACATTCAAGGTTCAAGATGTGCAGCTGCCAAGGACGAGTTGGGATTTCAGTGCGTTTAGAGCTGAAAATAATGTGCCTGCTTGTGTAGTCAATATTAATCAATCACAAAGTGAAAATGAGTGACCCAGTGGCATAAGGTGCTCTAGATGATTTAATTTCTGTAAAGTCGGACTGTTAAGAACAAGTGTGGTGGGTTTTGCTTGGTCTTTTGCTTAAACAAAAGCTTAAAAGCTTGCCTTTATACTATTTTTACATGCTGTTGTGCTATAACGTCGAACTCAAACAGCTTTTCAGCAACAAATGATTGTCAGGATGATTTATATTTAGCCAAAACAATAACACATTTTTTTTGTCAATATTATTTAGTGACAATTATCAATGTATTAAATGCTAATGGATTACTTGATGAAGTTTTTTGATTATAATTATTGGTTACTTCAAACTTTAAGTGTCACCAACCCCAAAGGCTTATTGTCCCATTTAAATACTTGTGTGATGCTTTATACAACCAACGTGGAAGCCTTCTGAGATTTCCATAAAATCAATTTTTTTACGTCAATTAAGTCCTAAAGCAGCTCGTTTAAACTATTTATAGTTATTTAATATGCCACTTGGTAATTTTTCTTGGGTTTCGTCCACAGTCCCATTGCAAACTATGGATTTTTGTTCATCAAAACGGTTAAATCCCGCTGCTAGGGCTTCGAAAATCGAACATAATGCGCTGCTCGATTATCACGTGCCGGACAGGCAACAATGGGCAATAAATTCCTATGCTGAAATCGGTTGCTGCCTCCCGAATGCAGCCCCACAACTACCAAGTGTGGTCAAATGGGCCCATTGACTTGCGTTTCGCCTACACATTGACCGAGTTTTCGCGAAGCACTAATGTAATTAGTGGAATATAGCGACTAGTGGCTGCCACTTCTGAGCAGTGCAACGCGGCTAATTGGAGACTAAACATCGTCACGATGGAACACTAAAGGATACAGTGCGCGAAAGGATTACGCCAAGGCTCCCAAGGAGCAGGGATATTCCCAGAGTGCAACTAAGCAGTGTGTGAAATGTGAATTAACCGAGTGATCCTGGCTTTCGCGTGCGCATAGACCAAGAAATCAGAGATATGGGTAGCAACACGGAATCCGATGCCGAAAAGGCATTGGGCTCTCGGCTGGATTACGATCTGATGATGGCCGAGGAGTACATACTCAGTGATGTGGAGAAGAATTTCATATTGTCCTGCGAGCGGGGTGACTTGCCGGGTGTCAAGAAGTGAGGACTGCTCGCTGAGTCCTTTGGAGTTGATTTTGAGTAATTGGTTTCGTCCTTGAAGGATTCTCGAGGAGTATCTGGGAACCGACAAGTTCAACATAAACTGCACGGATCCCATGAACCGCTCCGCCCTCATTTCGGCCATCGAAAACGAGAACTTCGACCTGATGGTGATCCTGCTGGAGAACAACATAGAGGTGGGTGACGCTCTGCTCCACGCCATCTCCGAGGAGTACGTCGAGGCTGTGGAGGAGCTGCTGCAGTGGGAGGAGACCAACCACAAGGAGGGTCAGCCCTACGTAGGTTATTTCAAAGCGTTGGTTAAGCCCTCAATGGTTTATTAACGGTCCTTTGGCAGAGCTGGGAGGCGGTGGACCGCTCGAAGTCCACCTTTACCGTGGACATCACGCCCCTTATCCTGGCCGCCCACCGCAATAACTACGAGATACTCAAAATTCTCCTGGATCGCGGTGCCACTCTGCCCATGCCGCACGACGTCAAGTGAGTAGTGAGCTCCCTCGTCCTCCGTGCGGCACGTTCCGTTATTTGCCCACCTTGCATCTCGTGTACATATGTAGCAAGGTTCTTTGAACTTCTAATTGAACCCAACTGCTGTCAAAATAGGTTGCTATTTTTATACAGGGTGTTTGGAAAAGAGATTACAGTTTAGTTTTTCCTACACTTTTTTCTTCACACTTGAATGTCCTTTCCCAAGAACTTCCAAATGTTCTATTAAAAGCTGAAAATCTAAGACCTAGTACAAACGGTTTAAATAAATCCTTTGTTTAATTTATGGTTTTCTTGCTGAAGTTTATTTTCGTTGGGAGTTCGGAGTTCGGAGTTCGGCGAATCTGTGTTATTTAAATAAATCGGAAAAAGTGTCTTTCGGTTGTAATTTCTTGGACAGGTGCGGCTGCGATGAGTGTGTGACCTCCCAGACCAGCGACTCCCTGCGCCACTCCCAGTCGAGGATTAACGCGTACCGGGCGCTGTCGGCCAGTTCGCTGATAGCGCTCAGCTCCCGGGACCCTGTACTGACCGCCTTCCAACTGTCCTGGGAACTCAAGCGCCTGCAGGCAATGGAATCGGAGTTTCGTGCCGAATACACGGTACGGTAGACAATGTTAGCGTGGGTTGCAGCGAGTGCAAATGCAAGTCCTTGTTTGTGTTTGCTTTACAGGAGATGCGACAGAACGTGCAGGATTTTGGAACGTCGCTCCTGGACCATGCACGCACATCCATGGAGCTCGAGGTTATGCTAAACTTCAACCACGAGCCTTCACACGACATCTGGTGTCTCGGGCAAAGACAAACCCTGGATAGATTGAAACTGGCCATCCGGTACAAGCAGAAGACTGTGAGTTTGTTTTAATCATTTGTTGTTTTACAATCAATTATAGAAAACCATACATTGTAGTTGACAAATCTTTATTAAATTTTAAGGACTTTTTCAATTTTAAAAAACAAATGCATTATTGATTTACACCGTTAGTAGGTAATATTTAAGGGTTCTATTAAACCAAAAGATAGCGGTATAAGGATTCTAATGAACCAAAAAAAACTGGAATCCAACGGTTTGCTGCAAGTGCATGTGGTGGGGGCGGGGGGATGGCGGAGGGCGGGGCGGGGCGGGGGGCGGTGCGGGCTGATGTTGGGGGCGGTGGGCGGGTTGTTACAAAAATTTATATATATTTTCAACCGCTGTGTAATTTATTTGCGGGGGGCTGGGGGCGGGGTGTTGGTCGTGCACTAGTTTCTTATCACAATTTTAAATTGCAAACATTTTTTTTTATAGTCATTTTCCCATTTCCGTATGCAATATGTCTGTCTGTCAATGTCTGTCACTGTCACTTTGAACATATCACATAATATATAAACAGCAACATTGTATTTTGCGATTTTTCCTGATGGACGGCTGTATATGTATGTATGTACTTTGTGATTTAACAACGTCAGAGACCGCGTATAAAAAGCGTTGAGCGGTCAGCAAGAATTATACTTTAAAATTTTACAACGATGCCAGAAGTTGAGTTAAATTCGGTTAGCGTTAATATGCTGAAAACATTAATTCAAGCTGAAGTAAATAATGTCGGACTGTTACGACGGGCTTACGCTCGAGAATCTGTTGTAATGCAACAGACAATGGATATCATTGCACCCGACCCGCCCCGCCCTCCGCCATCCCCCCGCCCCCACCACATGCACTTGCAGCAAACCGGTGGATTCCAGTTTTTTTTGGTTCATTAGAATCCTTATACCGCTATCTTTTGGTTCAATAGAACCCTTATACCGCTATCTTTTGGTTCAATAGAAGCCTTAAATATTACCTACTACCGTTTGTAGGCATTAAAAAAAAACTCATATAATATTGATTTTTGGGAGAAAAAATTAATTGTGCGGATAAAATTAATTAATACACTTTAAATGAGCCTTAACTATTTAGGTTATACACCAGCTCCAAAATTTTTTTTTTTTTCATTTTCCGGACAGTTTGTGGCACACCCTAATGTCCAGCAGTTGTTGGCCGCCATTTGGTACGACGGACTTCCAGGATTCCGGCGCAAGCAGGGTTCCCAGCAGCTGTTGGATGTCATGAAGCTGGGCTGCAGCTTTCCCATCTACAGCATGAAGTACATCCTGGCCCCGGATTCCGAGGGAGCCAAGTTTATGCGCAAGCCCTTCGTCAAATTCATCACGCACTCCTGCTCCTACATGTTCTTTTTAAGTGGGTACAGTGGGAATTTTGCACTCCATCCATCTCAATATTTCGCAATTCACAGTGCTTTTGGGTGCCGCCTCTTTGAGGGTGGTGCAAATCACCTTTGAACTCCTCGCCTTTCCCTGGATGATAACCATGCTGGAAGACTGGCGCAAGCACGAAAGAGGCTCCTTACCGGGTCCAATAGAACTGGCAATTATTCTCTACATAATGGCTCTCATATTTGAGGAACTAAAGTCCTTGTATTCGGATGGTTTGTTTGAGTATATCATGGATCTGTGGAACATAGTCGACTACATATCGAATATGTTCTATGTTACATGGATTCTTTGTAGAGCCACCGCTTGGGTAATCGTTCATGTAAGTCTTTACCATAACCTAAACGCACTTTTCTCTTATATTTTTCCGATATTCCATAGCGTGATCTCTGGTTCAGGGGAATAGATCCGTACTTCCCACGTGAGCACTGGCATCCGTTCGATCCCATGCTGTTGTCAGAGGGCGCCTTTGCTGCCGCAATGGTCTTCTCATATCTGAAACTAGTGCACATCTTTTCAATCAACCCCCATTTGGGGCCGCTACAAGTTTCACTGGGACGCATGATAATCGACATTATAAAGTTCTTCTTTATCTACACACTGGTGTTGTTCGCCTTCGGCTGTGGACTGAACCAGCTGCTTTGGTACTATGCTGAGCTCGAGAAGAACAAGTGCTATCACCTGCATCCGGATGTGGCTGACTTTGATGACCAGGAGAAGGCGTGTACTATCTGGAGAAGATTTTCAAAGTAGGTAGTCCTTAAACTAAATCTATTTCCTAAATATTTCTATCACATGTTCGTAATCTATATCAGTATACCAGTTACCTTAAAGACCACTTTTTTTTTTTATTTTAGCTTATTTGAGACTTCACAGTCCCTTTTCTGGGCCTCCTTTGGTCTTGTGGACCTGGTCTCATTCGATCTTGCGGGAATCAAGAGTTTCACTCGCTTCTGGGCCCTTCTAATGTTTGGCTCCTATTCGGTTATCAATATCATTGTGTTGCTCAACATGCTGATTGCCATGATGTCCAACTCGTACCAAATCATCTCAGAGCGAGCCGACGTCGAGTGGAAGTTTGCCCGCTCCCAGCTCTGGATGAGCTACTTCGAGGACGGAGGCACCATTCCACCTCCGTTTAACCTTTGTCCCAACATGAAGATGGTGAGGAAGACTCTGGGTCGAAAGAGGCCATCACGAACCAAGAGCTTCATGGTAAGACACACCCACATAAAGCCGTTAAAATACACCTTAAAAAAAGTGGGAACTCTCCAATCAATTTGAAAAAACCTTTTAATTTTAACAAAGTCTCCAAGAAAAAAAGATTTTCCAAAAACAACACTCAAATAATTTTTAAAATTATGAAATTATGAATTCATTATTTAGGGATAAACAAAATTAATTTTTCATTAATTTGTTGTAAATTATTTTAAAAAAAACCTTTAAAAGAACTGTTTAAAAGGGTGGAAGCAAACTAAAGTCAAATTGATAAATAACAAAAATTTTTTTTCATAGTTTAACAAACCTCTCAGTCACAGTGAGAGGCACGACAATAAAGACAAATCTTTGGCAAAATCATTTTCAATCAAGCCCATGCAGAGCTGGCTGTGCGTCAACGTCAGTGCTAATACAACCTTTTCCGTGTCCTTCCACCCCCTTTGTTTCAACTTCTAGCGCAAGTCCATGGAGCGGGCGCAGACCCTGCATGACAAAGTGATGAAACTGCTGGTAAGGCGGTACATTACGGCGGAGCAGAGGAAGCGGGACGATTACGGCATTACCGAGGATGACATCATTGAAGTGCGGCAGGACATCAGCTCCTTGCGCTTCGAGTTACTGGAGATTTTCACGAACAACAGTTGGGATGTACCAGACATTGAGAAGAAGTCTGCGGGTAAGGGAAGCCCACCCAAATCCCAAATGGCAACTCTCCCTTGCTTTTAGTTACCACCTTATTATAGTTGAACTATTTAAAGTAATAAATAAACGGCTTCTCAGTTACTCAGTTCTCAGGTACTCCTTTTAACCCACTCAAATAAACGTACACTATGCTTGTTTCATTTATTGTTAAGTTAGCCAAAAGATTTGGTTGAAATCTTATTTGTTAGTTAAAGAAATATGAAGACGTAAAAATGCCCCCAAACTATCTGTGCCACTGTTATAAGTGGATGTAAATTGTTTTAAAAATGTAATAGTGTCATAGAATATATGTTCATATTAAGATTTGTGAAATGTACTATTAATTTGGCACAATTACAGGAGTTGCCCGAACAACTAAGGGCAAGGTGATGGAGCGTCGCATTCTTAAGGACTTCCAAATTGGCTTCGTGGAGAATCTGAAGCAGGAAATGAGCGAAAGTGAGAACGGAGCCGACATCTTCTCATCGCTGGCCAAGGTAATTGGCAGGAAGAAGACTCAGAAGGGGTAAGTCGAATTTAAGACACAGGATCTCGCCTAACCTTTGTTTTACACCTTACAGAGATAAGGACTGGAATGCTATTGCACGAAAGAACACCTTTGCTTCCGATCCGATTGGCTCCAAGCGATCCTCCATGCAGCGCCATAGCCAACGCAGTCTGAGGAAGAAGATCATAGAGCAGGCCAATGAAGGTCTGCAGATGGACCAGAAACAGTTGATCGGTAAGCCCCCAAAAAAATCTTAAATAACATCGATATAATTTTTTCCTTTTTTAAAATCACTACAGAATTCAATCCCAACCTGGGTGAAGTGACTCGGGCAACGAGAGTGGCATATGTCAAGTTCATGAGAAAGAAGATGGCTGCCGACGAGGTTTCTTTGGCCGACGACAATGGTGAACCAAATGGCGAAGGCGAGAGAAAACTGGATCCCTCTGCGGTAAAGTTTTAAATATAATATAATTATATTTATGCTTTCTTAATGCGTAATGTTGATTTGAATTGCAGTCCAAGAAATCAACAACAAGTGGTGGAGGAGGATCTTCCATGATGGCTGCAGCTGCATTGCGAGCTTCCGTTAAGAATGTGGATGAGAAAGGTGATGACAAGAAACCCGGCGAGGTTAAGAAACCAGGGGATGATAGGGATAAGCAGCAGCCTCCCAAGGACTCCAAGCCACCACCTGGAGGTCCAAAGCCTGGCGATCAGAAACCAACTCCAGGAGCAGGAGCTCCAAAGCCCCAAACAGCTGGCAACGCAACCAAACCCAATGAGCAACAAAAACAGAGTGCTCCAGCACCTCCTTCCAAGCCCGGAGACACCAAACCTTCAGCTCCCAAGCCCGGAGAACCTGCGAAACCCGAGGCAGTTGTCAAGAAAGAAGAATCTTCCAAGAGTGAGGGAAGCAAGCCAACGGCCCCAGGTGGAGCAGCCAAAAGCGCAGCTCCATCAGCTCCAGGAGATGCCAAGCCGGACTCCAATATGAAATCTGGCGGAGCTGGAGCTCCGGAAGGAACCAAAGCCACCAATGGAGCCTCTAAGCCGGATGACAAGAAGAGCGGCCAGGAGCAGCCCAAGAAGGCAGGAGATGATGCCAAGAAACCCGATGATTCCAAGGACAAGAAACCAGGTGACGATAAGGACAAGAAAGCCGGCGATGACAAGGATAAGAAGCCTGGTGACGACAAGGACAAGAAACCAGGCGACGATAAGGACAAGAAGCCAGGTGACGACAAGGACAAAAAACCATCCGACGACAAAGACAAGAAACCAGCCGACGATAAGGACAAAAAGCCTGCCGACGACAAGGATAAGAAGCCAGGAGCAGCACCCCTGAAACCAGCGATGAAGGTGGGTCAAAGCAGCGCAGCAGCCGGAGGAGAGCGTGGCAAATCCACGGTCACAGGTCGCATGATCTCAGGCTGGCTATAAACATTACCCTGAATGCAGTTTCGCCCCAATGAAAAGCTATTATATATATTTAAGGTCTTTGTTTGTGTGAACAATAAACGAATCTGAAATACAAATGTCCAGCAACATGTTGCAAAGAGCCACCTGTTGCTAGCAACCTTTATTTTGCATCCCCACAGCGCCAGCAACATTTATCATCCGCCCCGTTGTTTGGGTGGACATTTATTAGCTGGCCATCGTTCTGTCCGGTTTTCTGGCCTATAAAAGAACGTGAACCTCGACTAGGAGCATCAGAGAACCTGTGAGCGTTCTCAGGAAAACATCAGACCGAATAACGTATTTCCCCAACCAAGTGTCTAATTCTAAAAAAATCGTTTAATAATGAAATCAATGTTGGTCAACGCAATCGTAGTGGTTTTCTTACTCGCAGAATTTAGTGCGGCAGGTGAGTGAATTAGGGTTCTTAGCTGTTGTTTGTAGAAAACATAAGTGGACATCGTAAAATCATTTTTGAAAAAATTCAGCGAATATTATGTGTTATATACAAGAACAAATCAAACAAGTTTAAAACTAAATTATTGAAATGAAATTGGAAAAAGCTTAACAAGAATTTTTATATTTTCCAGCACCTTTAAAAGAAAAAGGTAAACTAGTGCCATTTTTATTTACATTCTCCCTTTTCACACAAATTTTTGCATATGCCAAACGTTCTACCAAAGATAATTTGTTCACTTTGCAATTAAAACACTTTTTTTTAAAAAGCATGAAATTTCCATTTAACTCTACTACGTATGCGATGTTTAGTTCAAAAATTTAATTTATTTATCAGAAGCAACTTAAATTTTCATTGTAAATGCCGTTAGCGTCAAGAAAGTGACAAATGTGCATTAAAAAGTTTAAATTTATTAAAAAGATTTCTATTTCCGTTCTTACTTGAAAAACATGTTATTTAATAAATTACAAACGATAAACTATCTATTCAGAGATGGACCACGACAAGAATCGCCGAGGTGCTAATATGGGTCTCTATGCTTTTCCGCGCGTCGGTCGCGGAGATCCCAGTCTGGCCAACAGTCTGCGCGACGGATTGGATGCCGCGGTCCTCGACGGCATTTACGGTGATGCCTCCCAAGAGGATTATAATGGTAAGTCGTTGCGGCTGCGTAACTAATTTGCCTAAATGTCCTGGGACCTACCTTTTCAGAGGCTGATTTCCAGAAGCGGGCCAGTGGTCTGGTGGCCTTTCCGCGCGTGGGCCGTGGAGATGCGGAGCTGCGCAAGTGGGCCCACCTCCTGGCCCTGCAACAGGTACTGGACAAGCGCACAGGACCCAGTGCCTCCTCGGGGCTGTGGTTTGGTCCCCGCCTCGGCAAACGCAGTGTGGACGCCAAGTCCTTTGCGGACACCAAACAGGGACAAAAGGAATTCAACTAGACACCCACTCCTCATTGATGAAAGGCACCTTTTGACACATACTATGTAGTAAATACTTTTGTATATCAAAGAGAACGCTTCTAATTGAATACTGTAACGGGTATATAACAAATTTGTTTTTCGGTCAAATATATTATGAATCAAGGGCTGGTGAGAGCTTGTAATTAATGTCTTTGTGTGTTGTTCTTGCTATTTAAACTAAGTAAATGTAATTAAAAAAATCAAATAACCTGCACAACTCGTTTTTCCTTTAAGTTTTTCTTTAAATCTTTAGGGACTTACAAAGGAATTAAGCCTGCATACGAGTATTAAGAAAAGTTTATTCTAAATGAATTGCAAATATTTTTGGTACAGATATGCTGGTGTAAATGATATAAGTATCACCATGACAAAGTTAAGATCATCGAATTTTGGGTCTACTCCTGCTGTTGCTTGAACTTTCGCAGTTCGCTTTGTATGGCCTCGATAAGGGGCGCTGTTCCAGTTCCCGACGAACTTCCAGCTGGTCCAGATGCATCCAAGGTGTTCTCCACCCGATGGAAAGGACCTGCACTCAAGGGCCTGTTCAAGGTGGAATGAGAGGAGTACATACTCCCTCCCCAGGCACTGTGGGTGGGCGATGGTGGTTGAGTGGAATGGGCCGACTTGGACGTCTTCTCCGGCTGGGCAGTGGCCGGGCGATCGGAGGAGGCTCTAGTGCCGCCAGAAGGATGGAAGCTGAAAGATCACAAAATAAGCTTTGGATGGGTACAATAATAGCCTGCAATTATCACCTGGGCAACCCCGCAGAAGAGCCTCTATGCTCGCGCTTTGTAACCCTTCTGTTGTTCGTAAAGTTCTGGGTGGGCAGGGGCATGGGTATGTCATCCTGGCTGGAGTACATTTGCAGGGCTCCCTCCAGAAGTCCTTCGTAGTGGTTGCGTATGGCCGACGGATTGTGCAGCGGACTGGGATTATAGTCCGCATAGATCAGAGCCTCTGCGGAAGATTGATTGGAGAAGTTGAGTACAATATAAAGTGGCTGACTTTACCAGGTTGTTGTGGGACTGGTTGGAGGTAGGTCTCTACGTTGTTAGTTAGCTACGTTTTGGTTATCGGGTTATCAGGGTTTGTGCAAGCAATAACAATACAAAATCAACGACTACAGGTTGTCCTAGTAACGCGACTTGGCCCCAAATCGAACGTCGCTATCGTCCTCGTCGTCATCGTTATTAGTTTTGGGTTTTATTCCTCCCGCCTCACCCTGAGTCTGCTTCTTCTTGTGCCGCTCCCAAACCACTGGACCCACCACTCCTGGATCCGGGTTATCGCTGTGGGAGGCGGAGCGGACGTTGCGAACGGACTGCGGGGCCTTGGGACTGGGAAAGCTGGCGATTGTGGCTATGGTGGTGTCCTTGCTGCCCTGCGACTTGTGGGATCTCAGAGAGCGCGTGGAATTGTGCGGAGCCACTGCGTTCACATTGTCGTAGTAGGTCACAAAGACCGGATCCAGCACGCGGTTCAGCGGTTCCGGCAGAGTGCTCTTTGGAAAGGCCCTCACAGAGGCCATCGACAGGAAGGAGCCCACACTGGCGGTATCCGACTTATCCGAGGGCTGTAGATTTCGAATCATCTCGTTGTTAATGGCTTCCGCAGAAACACCACTCCCTGTCTTCTGGTTCAACAACTTGTTGCGGTGATAGTTGTTGTGGGGATTGAAGGCCTCGTTCCGCTGAAAGTTCTCGTAGCTTCGGCGTAAGACTTCCGGGGACTCCTCCGCAGAGGAGTGACCTGCTAAAGATCCCTGGACGGGACTCGTCTCCAAGGAGCCCACACGGTTCTCGTTCAAGTAACGCCTTCTCGATTTGTGCCGGGACTTGTCGCCCTTCTTTTCGGAAACTACGGAAGTATAAACGGTTTCCTCGTGACCCTCAGCTCGATCGTACTGATGGCGTCTTTTGTGAGCGTCGAATAAACGAGAAGCCTTATCATCCAGTATCCGTTGTACGTCGGCACTTGGTGGGTTAATGGGACAGTAAACCGAGGAGTCGGACGTGTTGTCCGTCGAGGAGGATATGGAATCGCGACGCGATCGGGTCTCCTGCGGCGGAGCTGGAAAACTAATACGTGGCTCTCGCTCATAAGAATAGTTCCGTGCACCAACTTCTCTTGTATGGGAATGTTCTGGACTCGGTTCACCTTCGGTCCTCTCACTTGTGGTAGGGCGCATTGATTGACCCTCGGAAAGCAATTCGTTGCGGGAGGAGTTTCTGCAATGGACACTCAAAATGTACTTTGGTAACAATAGGGTGTTAATTAAAATTAATTTAAGTCATTTTTACCTTTTCTTATATTACGATAATTAAAATGGACTTACCTGTTGACGGCACTGAGCTCCCTGTGTCGGGAACGTGTACGTCCCAGGAGCAAAACTGCTACAAGTAGCAACATCAGGAGCAAGATGGCCAACGAACTGATCACAACCAAAGCGACGTTGTTTTTCACAGAGTTGAAGAAACCAGCTTGTCCACTGCGTGGAACTGGGGCTAAGGCCGTGGCAGTGGGCTCCCTTATGTAGGCTGAAATATTTATTGGGTGTTGGGAAAATGGGTTAGAATGGAGATTGTACAGCTTACGTTCAGATTTCATGTAAACAGCCTGTCCAAATGTCTTAACTGCCTCGGATTCACTGACCAGTTCCATGTCCTTGGCTGCTGTTGTAGCCAAAACCGGTCGACCATTCACCAGAACAGTGTAAATCAGCTCCGTTTGATTGGCAATGGGCCTATCATTGCTACTATAAAATAAATAAAGGATATTTAAAGTCGTATTTTTAAATTTTAAAACTAGAAATAATACACAAAGTCAAAAGATTAAATGTTTTCTTTATATTTTTTTAAATCTCGAAATTCTTTTTTATATAAAAGATTAGGTACAACTTTTCTACTTTAATTTCATTATTGTGTTCGCAACAAATATTTATTGTTTGTGCACCTTTTGGGCTAATCAAACTTATAATGTAATAACAAGTTCAGGGGGCACTTACAATTTGAGGTTGACGTAGTTGTTCTCCTCCATGGTACCGAACTCATTGGTGTTGGTGCTCCACTTTTGCACATCCGCCTCGCTAATTTGCGTTAGGTTGTGTATGACAACTCTGACGTGCCTGTCCCTATAAAGTGGTTGGGGTTGCTCCCGTTTTTGCTGTTGTTCCTGTTGTTGCTGCACCAGCGGTTGCTTAGTCAACAAAGCTTCGTGCATTTCCCGCAACTTTTCCGATTTCCCGTTCTGCTGTATGAGCTCCCAAGGGATCAGAGTAACGTATGCGCTGTAATCTATCGCTTCTGTGCTAGTTGGGGGTGTGACCCCGATGGAAACTAGCTCGTCAGACTGCTCCTCCTCAGAGTTACTGGCCCATTCGGTGTCTTCGCCCAGCCTTCTTACATTCTTTATGTAGTGCTCGTCGTCGTTCTGCATATCCAGTATTTCCACATCGTCCGCAGGTGATCCTGTCGTGGATTCCGGTCTGGTTGGCGGTGGCGGAGTAAAAGATTTCCGACGCTCTCGAGGTGTCGGTACGTTAACACCTTCTATTTGTTGAGCCCCATTTATGCCCAGGTGACGGGTTTGTTGCCTGTTTGTAAAATCATAGCAGGCTTTTATTTGCATTCTTTTAGAAACCCCAAAAAATAATACAAAATTAAAATAGAACAATTTCTGTTCCAAAATAATTAACTAAACTTAATGTTAGACAGCGTTTAAAGTTTTTACCTGGTAAATCCTAGCCGATATAGACCTGCCAGCTTATCCTCCAACGTGGGATTATCCTTTGCTGTGTAGAAACCCGACATGACTGTTAACAACCAGTAACGCCGATCCGTGGCGGAGTAGTTCAGGGGTGGCATACCGGGACCACCCATATCCCAGGTGCCACCCCCATCATCAGGTTTACAGTCGAGGCAAATGGGAATGTCAATTTCCTAGATATAAATCTCCATTGAAACCCTTCTTCCTGGCTTACCAAGCGCCGTTACTCACATTGTTTCCATCCACGTAGACAGTGGCCACCACTGTTTCGGTCTTGACAATCACATCTTTGCCCTTGGTTATGCCCGTGTGGACTTTCTTCAGGAAATCCGGCGGACCATCGCCCGAACCAGTCCAAAAAAAATCCTCCAAATGAATTTCGTCCTTAACTTCTGGATAGTCATCGTCAGAGTTGTCTGAAAGTGTCATGGTTTTATTATTTATTTTCCAGTTTCTTGAACTTTCACCCCGTTTCCATAGAAAGTAAACAACGTTTTTTGTCGAACAAAAATAGTGCCTAAATTGATACTAATGCAGAGGGTCTAAGTATTGGTTTCTTTAAATTAATATGGATTTCTAATATAATTCATGTCAACATAATATAGAAAACTACTTGTGAAAATGTATGAATCATCATGGCTCTTCATTCAATTGTTATTTACTTTATTGGCTTTTGATTTTTGTACCCCTTATTTGGTAACTGGTTACTTTTCGAGTTTGTTTGATCAATTGCGCTAATAGCAACATATTTCCCACAATAAATGCAGTTGTCCCGCAGCAATTATGCTAAAGCCTCAAGTCCTTTTATGTGCATTGGGTACGACTTTGGTTGCTTAACACCAACTCCCCCTCTTTAAAGACAACAATAGCATAACCTTATCGATTAGCACTTCTATTTCCGAAAACCCAAAAAAAAAACAGGAACTTAACAATTTGCTTGCGTGTTGCCCATGCAATTAACTCTAACGCATTGTACACCTGCCTTGATTTGGCAGGTCGAGTCACTTGGGTCAGTCCTCTTTGCCTTTCGGTTTTGCAATTAACTCTTATTGATTGTCCCAAATTTTAGCTGAGGTCAATGATGAATTTTTGGTGTTCTGTGGTAACGCTTTCAGCCAGAAACTCGTAATAATGCGTAGCGCAAGGGAAGCGTTAAAGGTCAAAATACTTGCACCGTATAAATTCTAGTAAGGGGCCCCTAAACCTGTATGCTGTATTATCTATAGTACATCAAAATTTCACCCACTGGATGCTCAACTCACCGTGACTTAATTGTATAAGCGGCTGACCAAGCTGCGACTTTTGCGTAGCTTTACAGTTCTGTTGAAATGCCAAAAATAAAAAAGTAGGCAGAATCGTACGAATTGCTTTCATTTTCACTGGATTATTCATGAGCGTTTTGGTCACTTTCGAGGGTTTTCACTTCGTCCCGCATTTCCCTTTCGGCGAGCTTAAGAATCGGTTTTGTTAGGAAAAAAAATGTTATGCCGCTGAAGTACACTCTACTATATATAGACTAAATAAGAGTCGCGACACTAGCACCGTCGAACGCCAACCGGGAACTAAACGCTCCATTGTAATCCAAAACACACTTTACTCGGGCTTTGGTGGTGCGGATAGTTGACATTGTTATAACCCTCTCTCTGTTTGGGCCGCTTTATGCCTGGTCAGTTACCTGGGGCAACGCAAATTTCAGAGGCAACAGGCCAATATCGGAAAAGCGCGCCAACACAACCCGCTTTTCATAAACAATGAAAAGCTTTTCCAAATGCCGCTAAGTCCGACTTTATCACAGAACTTTGTGTAGCTTTTTGGGACGAAAATATACAATACAAGACGGATACTATGTGTAAACTAAGTTTTTTGCATATTTTTTAGCTACTGTTTCCCTTTTGATTAATTAAAGCTCTTTTAACCAAATACAAAAGCTGCTTGATATGTCAATTAGGACAGATTAATTAATAAAACGGCCGTTATTTTAAAATACGAATATACTGGACGTAGTGTTAATGGAAGAATAAAATAAAAGTATTTAATCTACATGCTTTTATGAATTCGAAAAAACCGCAAAATAGTTATTTAAAGAATCCTTAAAAAGCTAAAAAAATCAAAACCACAGTTCCAACGCAAAGAATACTTTAAAATGTTAAAGAACGTCATTATTTTTATTTCAAAACTATAAAAGCTTACTTTTAATTAGTTGATTAATTAAACATGATTAAATTGAGATTAATTAATAAATATTTGAGAATAAATTAAACAGGTTTTTAAAGTAGCTTATTAACAAAAATGCGTATGTAAGAAATTATACACAAAACATAAGCCTCTATCAAATTTATTGTTTTTATCTTATTTGCAGTTTTTGTTTTTTGGAGTCTGTATGTAAAATGGCAAGGTAAGGCGACCTTCATATTAATACATAACATATTCTTTTCCTTGGTGTATTCAATTGAAATTTTGATTAAATTATATTAATTAATAAGTAGTTTAAAAAAGATTTGCATAAGTAAAAAGTATGTTTGCGAAGACAAAAAATGCTGTGAAAAAATTGTTAACGGCCTTCAATTAGTACTTGAGTTGTTGTTGTCTTTTTTATATTCCCGACTTCTATACAATTGATTAATTAATGATAATTATGAAGATGTAATGAGCAACTTCACACCTAAAATTTTTTTTTGCTCGTCTTCAGTGATTGATGTAGCCGCTATATAAGCCAAATATGTCAGACAATGGGACAAAGCTTCCATAAAGGCTTTAAAAAATCCCCGAAAAAAATCATAAACCTTGTTTTGTAGGTATATTGATTTATCATTAATCATTGAAACCGAAACAAGTTTGATGATCTAAATGCTTCCAGGAACCAGTCTAAAAATCGTTTCTAAGTTGTTGCTATTTGGAATCGCCAAAAATTTGACTTTTATTATACACCTGCTAAAAGTAAACCTGTCATAATTTTAAGCCGCATGGGCTTATGAGCTTTAAATGACTTGCCTAACTTAAAATCTTTGTATACATATATTGAAGAATGGCGAAAAACAAAATATCTTTGTCAATGCCTCCAAGTTTTAAAACGTGTTTCGGGTGTTGTGCCATCATTACTATAGAACACGCTAATTTGTCGAGCATAAAGATTTTTCAAAGGTCAAAACTATTACGCAACAGAAAACAAGTCTATCCAGAGTGAGGTCTACTGATATTGAAAAAAGTAGACTTGTTCTTGTCCAGAAGCAAATGGAAATTCATTAAACACGCCACACAACCAGTTTCATTAATAGAAAATATATTTTTGATTCTTTGTTTACAATTCTAAGTAATTAAATGATTATCCAGCAGCGGACTTCAGGGCTCCGGGGCTCAGTTTGCGGTTCTTTGTTTGGTAGCGGGCCTTGTAACCATCTTTGTCTGCGGTGTACATCGTGACAGTCTCGGTATCAGTCTTTTCATCGTAAACGGAGTAGGAACCCATCACCACCAGCTCCTCCTTGTCGGTGCCGGGATTCATGATCACACCGATCTCCTCGCGTTTGCTGCCGTTGGGCTCCTCCAAGCTGGAATGGATGTACAAATATGTTATTCCTTATCCTTTTTTTAAATATCTTAACTCACTTGAAGCGGTATCCTTCCTTGGTGGGCGCCTGCTCGTAGAACTCTGTTACAATTTTGGGATAAATGTAGTCCAAAAGACCCGCCGAGCAGTTGGCGGCCATAATGGCTACTAGGGCAGTGAAGAGTAGCTATAAGGACAAAATAATATATAACGTTTGCATTGATCAAAGAAATTCTCCAATTTAATATGTTTTAAATTTAATATAAGTAGATGGCACCCAATGGTAGTTTACTTTTACTTCTGTTGTACGGATACTATTCGATTTTAATTATAATTGATTTTTAAATGAACCGACTCCTATTCAGAAAGGGAAAATAAAACTGTACTACATGAGTATCAGCAGTAATAAGCTATTAGTATAGGTACTAAGAGACTGTGGATAATTCTGTCCTGTTTCACATTTTTTAAAGTGACAAAGGTTCAAATACGCATTTTTTTATTCCGTGCATATTATTTTCTTCCTTTTAAAAAAGCACATATCGTATTTAAATAATTCTTTTTCTCACACTTTTTTTATTGTTTTTTTTTTAACCAACTACGAGTTGGTTTAGTACTTACACGTATGGAAAAACTACTTTATGTCAATGAAACAATATTGCTAGCTACCTGGGCCATTAGCATACTTAACTAATTCTTTTTCTAACATTTTATATTATTGTTTTTTAACAAGCAACTACCTGTTGGTCTAGTACTTTGCACGTATGGAAAAACTACTTATGTCAATGAAACAATATTGCTAGCTACCTGGGCTATTAGCGCAGCTGCATATCTCAGGTGCATTGATAGTTTCTACATATTCAGATTATTCACACACTTCACATGCCAATGTAATTGCCGTACATTCGCTAAGGTCTCGGACATGGTCAAGGGTTCGGGTGCCGCCCTGAGCTACTGCTTACCAATTTCGCTGAGGCCATGTTGATGCGCGCTGAAGTTACTGAGCTATACTAAGCCATCCGATACGCGACCCCTAATATATAAAAGCTAAGATCTGCATAGATTTTTCAAGCTCGCGTCGCCGAGCACACATACAGCGGATAAGTCATATTTTTTACTTAGTTGCTGCCACTATTGAGTAAAACCGGTCGTGTTGATTCCCCACTTAAATGCTGAAAGAGACGCCAACGCCTTACAGACTTTGTGTTTAATTTTGGTTAATGTGGAAGAACTTGTGGCGCAGGAATCAGCTCATCTGCTAACCAAATAAAATTAATTTTCCCGTCTGTGCAAAACAGATGCAAGACTATTTTGCGATATCATATCACAATGCGGTTATCCTTGGGCTAAGACCGAACATTTAGCGAAACGTGTGATTTATAAAAACCTATTTGCATATTTTTAATATGCGAAATAAAACAAATAATTACCTTTAAATTCCCAAAAACTAGCAAAAACTTGTTTATTTTGGTACACAATCTTGTTGTGGTTTTACTTTCTATAGGAGGCACCCGCAGGTGATGTCCCTACCTCTGCTGACTGTTCTCAACAATTGGTTTTTCTTTAAATGCATCATGTTTCCTGTAAAAGGTACTTCACGGATTTTTTTATGATTGTACGATGAGATCAGTATTAACTTGTAATTAACCATTACAAATGTTGAGTCATAACTCGAACAATCCTTTTTATATATGACAGCCAATATTGTTATTCTTTTTTTATCCTGAAAGGCAACCTAATTAAATTAAATTCCTATTAGCTAGTTAGCTTTGAATCAATTAATTTAAACGTTAAGTTCAACGATCTTGACAGCGTCAAGATAATTAAAAGTTTATTCAAAGCCAGACAGTCGACAAACTTGCAAAGTGAAAGTGACAAAAAACTGTTAAACAAATGTTAAACAAATTCTTATTTCTGGATCAGGATTCAGTATAGCTAGTTTTTTTTAATAAGTCCTACCGCCGAAAAATCCTTTATCAAACGAATATTCCCAATTGCCTAAGCATTTAAGTATTTTACCAAGAGATATTTAAACATTGTTTTTTTATTGCTTATAAGTAGTAAACTAATTTAAAAAACTTAAACTGCCGGTAAGGAATAAAGCATTACTTATAAATTAAGTGATTTCGCAGATAAAAATGGTTATGAAATTTAAGAATTCAAAAAAAAGTACACTCGCCATACGCTTAATGACAAAAAGCTGGGAAACGCAAAACATCTGTAAAGTGTCATCTACTTTACATGTAAATTGCTTGATTACGAACATGTAAATTAACAATGTTTAGAAACTTGACTAACTTTTTTCATCTTATAAGTGTAAGCATTATTTATTTATTTAGTCATTATTTACAAAGATTTTTACTTATTATAAATAAAGAAGTACTACGAATAACTTATTATATTCAGCCAGCTGTAGCCTTCAGAACTAATTCACTAAGCTGGCGGTTCTTTATTTCGTAGCGGGCCTTGTTACCATTTTTGTCGGCAGTGTACATAGTAATAGACTCGGTGTCAGTCTTTTCATCATACGAGGAGTATGAACCCATCACCACCAGTTCCTGTTTGTCTGTTCCGGGATACAGGAACATTCCGATTTCCTCACGCCTGCTGCCATTGGGCTCCTCCAAGCTGAAATTGTATTAAATGTTATCGCGAATCCTTGTTATAAGCAGAAGTCCCTTACGTAAAATGGTATCCTTCTTTAGTGGGGACCAAGGAGTAAAACTGCGTTTTCACATTTGCAACGAAATTGGCGAACAGGGCGGTGGCTGATAGGGTGGCATCAAAGAATGGGTCAAAAAAGCCCTGCGCCGAACCACTGGTGGCCATTATGGCCAACAGGGCTGTGAAAAGTATCTAAACAAAAAGAAAGCAGAAAAGATCAATTTAAAATGGTCATAATCATTTTCGAGGACTTCAAGATCGATCCCAACCAACTGCTTACCAGTTTCGTTGATGCCATGTTGATGCGTGCGGAAGTTACCGATCTCTACTAAAGTTCTAGGCGCGCAGTTCGCCTTAATTTATAAAATTTAGGATCACCTTGCAAGTCAATGATGATCGTATAACTATTCAGTTTCTGTCACTAATAAGTTAAACCGGTCGCGAATATTCCACACTTAAATGCCGGGATTGGGAAGAACATGTAGAGCGAGAATCAACAGATATCCATAGCGCATAAAACGTATTTGCACAGTTGTTCGAAACAGTCTGCATTCTTTTCCTAATTTTTGTATGCTAATGTGGTTGTCCTTGGTTAACTGATTTTTAGAACGTGCTTGCATTTCTTCATCAAGCCAATAAAAAATAATTTGAATTTCAAAAACTAGTTTATTACGGTTGATTTCGCTGATTTGTGACTTCACTTTTTATGGGATGATTTTATTTGTGCACCTAATTTACCTGTTTTTAAGTTTGATAACTGTCACATGGCTAAGTTAAAATATTTTTTTAAAGTATATAAAGTACATAGATACCACAAAAACTGTCAAAATAAAAACAAAGGAAAACTAAAAAAGGTTTGGTAAAAAAAATGTTTGTTGTTAAAAAGATTTTTTGTTTATATCGTTTAAACAAATAACGGTTATTGTACGATTGGTTAACTTCTCTACAATGTAGAGCCAACATGTAGAATGTATTTTGTGAATTTGACATGTAATGTATCGATAGATGGCGCCACTAATTGGCATTTTTAAATGTAAACCTTTTTTATACATACAAATATGTATTAAAATTAAAAATAAATTAATATTCTGTTCAACGCAGAAAATGCAGAAAGCAATTATCATTTTAAAAGAACCACACACATAGGCTAATAACTTTCAATAAATAAAGAAATAAATACATTAAAAAAAAAGACACACATTATGACTTTCTGACCCATCATCCATTCCCCTTAAATATCGTAACATTAAATAAAACTACCCTTTCGGAAAACCTAATTAAATTGCGAAAAAGATAATGATCTGCTATTAATATTTAAGGTAGTACTGCACACGTTCTGTAGACAAAAAGTGTACGCGTAAAAAACTGATGAACAGTTGGTGATCCATTTCCAAGGCGTCACCATGCTAAACACGCAGTGTATCCTGATCGGACTCATGTCCTTTACAGTTATTTTCAATTGTGTTACAGTCACCGAAGCAGCATCCAATGGAACTGGGTTGAATCTGGGACTTATCTCCTTACCGGCACAGGCCCAGGTTTGCAAGTGCTCCTTGACGATGTCCTGCAGCTGTTGCCAGAGCGTGACGATCAATCCTATGAATGACACCAAAACTCGTAAGTTGGATAAAGACTTTACTTTACACCGTAGATTATCTCTTATTTATATGTTACAGTTTGCCTCACCTTCAAGCTTAGCGTTCTCAGTGGGTCTATAGATGTGGAAGCCACCATGGATGGAGGCTCGGTGGCCAAGTTTTCCTTCAGCACCACAAAACCACCCACTTATTGCCTCCCAGTGGTCTCGCTGACGCCCCTAAACATTTGCCTCAAACTTAACGTCAAGATAGCAGGTCTTTCCGGGATAAAGGCCTGTCCCACTTTTTATACCACTTACGACAGCAGTCAGATCGTAAGCTACGACTTTCCGTGCGTCCAGTTGGGCCTAGATGGTGTGAGCCTGGTTTAAAGATAGGACACCAAGCCAAAAAAATACACAATGCTTCTTTCAAGTTTTTTATTCTTTATTCTTTTCGTTAGGATTATAAAATGTTTAGCAGCTAGCCAGGAAAATTACTATATACAAATGTAACTGGTCAAATGCATGGTGTAACATAACCGTAGATCCAGGACATAATTTGACAGCTAAGCTTAACTCGTAGGCTATTAAACAAAAACAAAAGTTATCGGTGAACCCATCAAGCCCAAAACCACGGGTGGCCTACATAAGAGAAAAATGTACAATAAACTTACAACTGAAGATCACAAAGGACTCCTAACCATAGAGGTTGGTCTTACGAATTCTACCAATTATATTATGTTGGGTCTTCCTATATTGAGGTAAGCAGCAGATAATTTAGGCTTTATAACGCTTTTGGGGATTTTTCGGGACACATTGAGAACTGCTGTAGTTCACCCAAAATTTAGATCAGTTCGCTCGTAAATCGCTCGTACACGTTATTTATCGGTTATATCAACTAAAACTATGCTTGGAGCAGGCCACTTCGATTGTCCAAACAGCTCTTCCGGTCGGACGCACTTGCCACGCCCATTCCAAAGGGGGATCCCGCTCCACAAAGGGAGGAGGACGTCGAGGGGGGCACCTCGCTCACGATTGCCTTGCACATGACCATCCTGACTCCGGCGACGAAGTCCGAGAGGTAACATCATGTGGGCCGTGAAGGAGCCACCGGCTTCCGCTCCATGGAGACCAGGACTGCGGGTGGTGGTGGGGGGGCACTGCGCATCCTTGGCACCGGCTTCTGATCCTGCTTGGCATTCGCATCCCTTAGCACCTTTGGCTGCGTGGTTATGACCTTTGGTATGGTTCCCAGATGCTTTGCCCTGGCATCCGCACCGCCCTCGAATCTCACCGATTCGACGGACGAGGAAATCCGGCTGTTCCCCTCCTCGTCCACGTTCTCCACCTCGTCGTCCTCATCCTCGTTCTCCTGGTCCTCAATCAAGGCTCGGAACTCTTGTATCGATTCGTTCAGCACCCACAGTTGTGACAACAACGAGAGATCTAGTTGACGCAGTCCGTTCTGAAATAAAAAAGATAGCACATTAGAATGATATTTAACTCGTATTTTAAAACAAACAAGAAATAAAAAAAAGTATGAATTTTAGATTTATGTTAATAACCAACCAACATCTAATCATAAAAAATCTATTGATTAAAATATTTATATTACCTCAAAGAATGTTTTAACCTAATTTAAAAGCCAACTCTCGGTTTTTTTTAGAACATTGGTCACCTTTTACTGTATGACATACAGTGTATGTTAATTAATGCATATCCTTTGGCCACGATTTAAAACAAATTGAACTTGAAAGTAACTCATTTATAGTCGCTGATTTATCATAGCAAAATAGTTACATTGCATTTTATAGATTTAGATTTCCTTATCCGAAATATATATCGTCTGGCTTGCCATGAATAATCCAAAACATTCATGTTTTCCTTAAGCCTTGGCCTGTATTTTCGCTAGCACGACGCTTGTGGTCAAAATGAAAGTTCCCCTGTCGCTGTCGAGTAGGAAGGAAAAATCTCATTTGTCAATTAATATCGCGGCATAATATCGCGCGAAAAGAAAAGCAGAAAAACTTTCTGCAACCGCCGCGCAGCATCGTGGTATTAACCAAATCCGCTCAAGCCTGCGTTTCGCCCCAGCCAACTCCCACCTACATGCTAATGCATTCAGATTGGACGCAAAAGAAAATTAAAATAATATAAATAAAAGAGATAAAACAGGAAAAAAGTGTAAGCAATTAAAAAAAAAAAGTATTGGATATGTTTAGAAGCAAACTTGAGAACCAAGCTACGACCAGGAAACTAAAATTGTTTATAGAGTTCTTACACCATAAATTAACTCAGTAAGCTTTCCCTTTGTGGTTGTGGACTTTCAACCAGCAAAACCACAGAACTCCATTTTCCCTTACTTCCGACTAGAATACGATAATTACATTTGTGTTTGAGGTTTCTTCTTCAATATTCAATATCTTTACAGCTACTATTTTTCCGCTTTCCTCAGCTTTCCCAACAATGAGGAAGTATCTACGTGTTCTCAAGTAAGAACTGCCTATCTGCGTTTTCTGTTTTCCACTTTCTGTGAGCCACGTTAAAAGTGTGTGCCAGTTTTTACCAGATTAATGCCGGTTGTACAAAACCTTTTTCGCCACATTTTGTGGGGGCGTCGCCTTGGTTCGAATGTGAATTAGTGGCAAATTAACATACTTGCAGGGTTATCTGTGGGAAGCTGATCTACAGAGAATTGTGCTAATACCATTAGTTGACTTGGACAGAAAGTACAAATCAGGCTGACAGCAAATGTAGGTCAACTATTTAAAACAAAAACACATTTTGGTTAGAAGTTTGACACAAAAGTTTAGAAAACGTACAGGAATAACTATGCTTTGCTTACAAATATATGTATACAATCGTTAGGGTTGAAAAACTCTGACACTTTGTGACCCCAACTACTGATTTTGAAACCAGCCTACCATAAACTATTTTTGTAATACCTCCGTATGTGGTCTTTATTATTCATGAAGTCAACATACAAATATACGTTATATATTAAAAAATGTAAAAAGAACATGTCATAATTTTCCTAAAAATTTTATATGTTGTATTTCTGCACTTCTGCCATAAAATCAAATCGATACGGTTGGAAATTTAATTAGCCCTAAGCTCATTGCGCTAAAATTGCTTAGGGCTGTTCGAAGTGCTTAAATTACGTGCCCCGTGGTAATAGGAGGCTTTGACACAAGCAGAAGCCCTAAAAGTATTTCTTAAATGCAACAGCGCCAAATGGCAATGAACGCTGCAAATGCCAGACAAGGCTGCCACAGCCCTCTCTTGCTGCATGAATACTCGTATATATAGGCCTACATATGCATCTGCATCTGCCCAAGATCCAAGATAAATAGTGGCGCGTTCTATCTTTAGCCGGGAAGCCATTCAGTTTACATCAAACATTTCTGCACCGATGCGTGAACTCTGCAGCTGAGCGGCGGCACCTTTGCTAAAAATGCGGAAGATCAGGAAATGGGAAGGAATGAAGCAGGCCGGGAATTTCAGCGATTATCTATAGAAACAGGGGATCCCAAGTGTGTGGCTACTTGCATCAAACGGATTAGGTTTATCCAGAAATTTTTTTTTTTAAATAAGCTTTAAGAAAAATGAGCCCTATGTCAGTTACAATTTTTAAGTTACCAAAAGTTAAGGGGGAAAAAAACCCTTGTCTCTTTAGGGTCTTAATAGATCAGGTAAATAAAACAGCTTCTAACTAATTATATAATTTACAAAAACCATAAAAATTGTTGTTTTAATTTATAAACCAGTGCTTTTTAAATTTTGAACGCAAATAGTTTTTGAAACACAAATTAGTTGGATTGGCTTTAAAATTTTTGGAAAAGCAGCGGAAAATGTCTGGTATCAAAACTGTAAATAAAATAAATTTGTAAAAAATTAAATAGTAGCCTATAACGCTTTTCTCTTGTGTCTTCCACAGATTTAATTAACTCAAGAGGTAGGCAAATGAAGCAATAAACGGATTGCAAATCCTATGGTACATATGTATATCTCCTTTTAACCCACGGCGGAGGGTTGGCGTGTCGTGTTCGCGGTCTGATTAACTGAGCTCGGCTCGGTTTGCATGTGCCAAATAAAGTGGAACATGTGAGAAGCGATTAGCCGCAAATGGGGGTCTTTCTTGGCCAAGATGGGCCTAATCACTGGCTGATCTTAAGGCCGGAGAAAGAATGCCGGCCTTCAAGGCCATTTTATGTAAGCCTTTAAAATCCATTTCATGCATTGATGCATTTCTTCTCACAAACTGTCCGCTGGCTCTTAAGTTACTTAAACCGATGTTGTTGTTGCCGCTGCCTTTTTTTTCGTTCATAAATTTAATTTGCTGCCATAACCGAGGTATCTGGCAACACAACAACGCCGGGCAACATAAATTAGCTGAAGCGGACCCGCTTTGTTGCTTTGTTGCTCAGTTGCTTACTTGCAAGCTTGCCAGCTTGCTGGATTGCTTGGCTTAATGGGTGCGCATGCGCTGATTAGTCTTACTCCTGTTTTCTCCCATTGTGGCCGGGTGCTTTTTATTTCTCCCGATGCGTTGTGTTGCATTAACCAGGTTTATTACTTCATTTTCATCGTTGTACACATTAGAGATGGTGCCGGTGATGGCTATGGGAATGGCTGTCTTAACAATTGAGCGTAATTTGACTTGACAATCATCTATTAATATGGAGTGTGCGAGGCAGGCCTTTTCTTTCTGAGTTCTGCACTTTAAGTCGTAAAAAGTAACTGTACCAAGGGGTAAACTCATTTAAGGTTGGTATAAGCCACAAATGAATTGTTTTTATTTTAAAGTAACGTATAGAAAATGGAATTAAATGGGGTACGCCTTGAACATAAATGTGATCCTAAAAACCATCAGCTTTTCGAGGAAACACCAAACAAATTGATCCTAAATAACCTATAAGGTTTTTACCGTAAATAAGCAAAGATAATTGCATTGTAGGTGGCTTGGTACTCGTAATGTTCGTTCCGCACATTGCTAAGAAATGTGGTAAAAACATAATTAAAACCATAGAATGGATAATCGCATTATAGGTGGCATGTCAAACAATCATTGTGCCTCGACCGAAAGCTGATCTAATAACTCAACTACCGTACTGACCTTCAGCAAATATGTACTTTCAATTTGCGCTCGAAATGTAGTGAGTAAAAGCGGCTTTATATCAAACACTGTGGTACACATAAATAGACGTGAGTGAACAATGCATATCAATATCTTGGGTTCACCAAGAAGGCTAACCACTCTATCTCCGCTCAGCTCGGCATTCGAAAGCAAAAGCGGCCAACTAACATAATTGCAAAACACATTCACACACCGGACCCATACTTACGGCTTACACACCCACCGAGCGATCAGAGCCTGAATCGTTAATCAACCGACCGAAACATTTGCGAAAACCAAGAAAAGATAGTTCAGATAGGTCAACAAACGGATACCCTATCCATATAATTACTTGTTTTTAAAATAAATAAAATAAAAAATCACTTCCCTGTTGATTCAAATCTATTTAGCCAAGAAACTCGAAAAGGCGTCCAAACAACCGGGGCTTTTCCTCCCTTTGTAGCATTTCAAGTAGTTTGGCTTAACTTGGCCACAAAGTGACTAAGCCCCTGTGGAGTTAGATAAACAAAAGCCGGGCCTCGCGCTATTGTGGCAACGAATAAATTTAAATGCCTCGCAGAAATAACACACAGTAATAAATGGTTGGGTAAATACAATGACCAATTAAAGTGTCATTGGGCCTGCGTTGGCGATCTGCAACTGATGTAAAAGTTAATTTAACACCGGGTAAAAGCCAGTAGAACTGCACACATGAAGTGCGTTGAAGGTATATGTAGTGCACATGTATCATAAGTAATAATAACACTAAGGAAATGAGGCCCACAAATATTTCAACACAAGACTGGGCCAAGTCTCAAGACATATTGCACAACAGCAGACATGCAAATTGCGCAAAATGCTTTAAATGGTGCACAATTTAGTATTTATTTCCAATTGTTCACCACCGCCAGATCGACGTCTAAATCGGAGCAGCACGAAAAAGTCAGCGTTTTTACTCAGAAGACTTTGGTTTTGATTTGATCCGAGACAATACAGCAAATGGCCGCTCCTAACTCAAGGCTTACTGGGGTATTTACACCTACGCCTCAGCGAGTATTAAACAGGTTCTTATGGCCATAATACTACAGGGTATTAGTATTGAACAACGCTGTTGCCAGCTCACAAAATTTAATGTGAAAGGTTTGGCCAACTTAGACTTTGCCCCTGCCGCAGAAGTTTGATATTAGGCGGTTGAACTATAGTTTACTGAGGCAGGTCAACAAAGTTCAGTTCCAAATGCAGCTGATACCCTTAAGAAGCAAATAATATTTTGGCACACGAATGACAACATTCAAGTAAAAATAACTTGGTTCGTCAGCGAACTGGTTTTGGTTGCTAAACGAACCGATTTAAATGTTTTGGTTCCAATGGTAATTTTTTAAATGTTTTACTTTTTGAATTGATTCTTACTTCAATTTCATTATTTGCAACTTGGTATTTTATTGATTTTGAAGTTTTAGGAGAATATACAAAGTTGAATTACAAGATGTATTTTTTTTTCACTCAAGCTTTTTTCTAATAAATAGTCTGAAATTAAAGAATAGTTTAGCCATTTTTTTGGCCGAATATATCAGCTTATCAGTTGCCATTCTCTGAGCACTTAGCTAATTTATATCGTGAACATACAATTTTCGCGGATGTTCGTTTTCTTTTAAGACGCGATTTAAAATATAATAAAATTGTATGGAGATCTCACCATTTCCTTCCGCAGCGTCGCAATTTGTGCATCCAAAGTGCTGCCTGCTTCGACTGCTTGGGGGTTTCCTTTGGCGGATAAGCAGGGGGATTGTGCCTCCGATTTCGCTGCTGCTGGTGGTATTGCTGTGTTTCCGTTCGGGGAAGCGGGCAGTGACTTATCGATGGCATTCTCATTGCTATCCTGGATCTTCGGTGGACAGGTGTCGTTTGGTTTTTGGCTGATCTCGCTGCATACGTTGCTGTTGTTGTTTCCCTCCACATCGCTGAGAAGACCCGAATCGGAGCACAATAGTTTATTGAAGCCAATTAGCGACTTTGGCAGCGGTGGCAGCTCACAAACTGAATTCCCACTGCAAAGAAAAGATAAAAGCGAACCAACAATTAGACACATGAAGTATTCAATTTAGACACAATACATACAATTTATTTCCAACCCAACTATACCTTTGCTTGCCACCCAAATAGCCATAACCTTGCCAATAACCAATCACATGACCATCAAGACCATCATCACTCTCCTTATCAAAATCATCAGAACCATCATCCTCCTCATTTCGATCGATATCGTTCAGAACCAGGGGTAAAACGGTCGCCGCCTCACCGAAATCACTCTCATCCTCATAGTCACTGCACGTAGTTGGGGTTTCCCCGTGCCTGATCCTCAAGTCCTCGTCGTCCTTCTCGTCTATGCTGAAGAATCCGTCCTGGAAGCGCTGATACCATTTGGCCACATACTGGGCACTCGGGGAGAAGGGCCCGAATGCATTCCGGCACTCCTCGAATATCTGGGCGGGATGGAGGCGACGACGGAACCCGAACAAGATGCACTGCTGCAGCTCAACGGCTGAGGGCGCCGGAATCGGCGACAGAAACAGCTCGTCCAGATCTTCGGACATTTTCGGGCACTTTGTGAGCTTGCGTCTCAAACGACTTATGACATTAGCTGCAAAGTTTCCATTTGGGGATAAGATGGGGGATCTTTAGAATTTCATTTTGGAGCGGAAAGCTGTACATATCTGCCAATCTTGGCTTGATTCGACTGGCAGATTCCTAAGGCAACTGTTCGCATTTCCTTAGTTTAAACACATAACAAACACAGAAACAGAAAAGAGAACAGTGGATGAGGTGATGGGTTCTTTCAGCATGGGATATTATCAGATGTTGGTTAGGCACAGCACACGTTATGGCTTATTGGTATTATTTTCAATGAAAAGACTTGTGACATTAGCTGAAAATGGGTCTTTATTTATGGCAACGAAAAGCTGCAGATATTGTTAAAAATGTATCAGCAGATAAAAAACACAGGAACAGAAAACACTTATTAAGAAAATTTGGCTATTAAGGATTGGTAAACAGGATAAAAGCAATTAAACAACAAGTTCTTAAGAATGTTATTTCAATCTCAATCTGTTATTAGCACTGGCATTAATGTGTGTAAAGACCTGAGAACATGGACCAATATGCGAAAAGTTAAAGTTATGTACATAGTGCAAGCACAACTCCATTCGTCGAAGAAACCAGACACGAAGGCCATCAACTTATGGCTTTTAGAATGCTAACAAACGAGTTCAAAAATTTGTTAAACAGTCTGTTCAGTGAGTTGCATCAAAGGCCATAATACAGTCACAAAAACGTGGTCTGTGCAGGAGGTAATTAGCTTGTGAGTTCATTTATTCGTAATGAAGATTACAAAATTAAGTTTGCCGCTTGCAGTAAATTTATACTCTGAATACAATTTGCAGTTGTTATACAGCTTTTTGTGTCTCAAAAGAATTTATAACTATTGTGCAATCTTCATGCCTTCGCATTTACAATCTGCCTTTTACGAAAAGTCGTTTAGTCAAATAAAACCCAGCTAATTAAAATGAAAATATTTAGAATATCATCACTTCTTTTAATTAGTATTACTGCGAATCATAATCATCAATTCAAATTGATTTTCTCTAGAACTGATATTACGTCACGAGATTTTCACAAACACATTGGGGAAAGCATTATTCTGCGCAGGGCAAGGCTAGAGGTCAACGAAAATGATTTTATACAAACGTAAGTGATGGGTTTATCTGAAGTGTCTCACATGTCGGTTAATGAAAACACATGTATATCATACGAATCCGCAAGTTGTTACTTTTCGAATAGCCGATGTTGTGAAGTAATAACACATTGAAAAAACACTGCGACAACATTTTTTAGACAATACACAAATCAACACGAAATGTTTTTGTATTTCTTGTATTTATTTTGCGAAGCATGGCAGCATTATAAGTATTATTTTTTTTACTATTCGCAGCATGGCTAATTTATGAGCTAATCTGTCATTTTTATCTGAAGAATTCACACAGCTGCGTAAACACTGTCATTAAAGGGTCTGCTATTCAGCGCGTACTCACAAATTACGATTTGTACAAACAGTATGGGAAAAATGAACATATAATCTGTATTTCCTAGTTCCGTTTTTGATGAATATTGTTTGTTTCGCTGCGAACTTTTTGCTCGCTAACGCTCCGAAATTCGCGTGCAACTAAAAATTAAACGCTGCTACTTTCGGCCACGTTGGAAGCCCAAATCCCCAAGAGAGCGCCCCAAGCAAAGGAGCCACCAAACAGAGATACGAAAGCCACGCGATCGGTGAGCACTCACAGCTGCACCGCCGAGCATCGGAGAGTGAAAATTAGGAATCGAGACAGAAATAAAAATATATAAGAAATGAGCAAATTGATTTAATAAAAAAATAAGATAACAAACAGGGTGTATCTGCACACGAAGGTGAAAAAGTAATAAGGACAATGAGTAGGTTGCTTGTTTTTACAAGTTCAGATCAGGATTTAGTTCAAGATCATATTAAAACAGTTAAGGTATTAAAAAAATTTTATTTTGGTTCTACAATAGGTTTATTTTTCATTCTAAAACATGTCTTTTAAATCAAACAGCAAGGTTTACTATACATATTTGAACACAACCCCACATAGCTGTTTTTTTTTTAGAAATTGTTTTCTTCAGCACACTAATAAAAACTCCATACATGATCCATAAGATCCCTAGCCTTTCGCCACCCTGTAGCGCCCTGTCACCAGCCGATCCCAGATATTTTTAGACACAACAAAATAACACGCTCGCGCCTCTGTAGTACATCATGTACGAAATAATCAAGCAGAGCTCTTCAACGAGACCTTAGGGCGTACGGCATAGCCGGCAATCCAACAATCCGGCAATAACAGAGAATCGTTCCCATTCCCATTCAGAAATATCCGAACATGAAGGCGAGTGATGCAGCCGTCAAATTTGTCTTATTTCGGACCCCAACAGCGCGTTTTTGTTTTAGCCTTGCTCGTCGAGAGACCAAAGCGAATTGGGAGCGTGCGGAATGCGGCTATATAGCTCTATATATAAACCGGGTAGAATCAGATCCACGCACTGCCTGCGACATCCGCTGTGACCCACAGAAGTGCAGCGAATGGGGAAATTATGCAGACAATTGCGCAGGTGGCAAATCGGAGCACGCACGTTGCAGGATGTCTCGCCAGAAGGCAGAAGGCAGAACAATGCAATAGTATATATTAGCGCCATGCGATTTCTCGGCAGGCTACCTCTACTTACGTGATCATAATACCAATAGTTGACCCAAAAATTTCACCAGGCCCGCAGTCAGCATTTATGAGCTTTCCTTGGCTAAATGGTTGGCACAACAAATGGCACTCAAGTCTCAAGAAGGTGATAAAAGGGGGATTTAAATGGCAGCGTAGAAATCTCTGGGTCAGTTCTGCGCGACTCTTTCTCAGCCATTTAATGAGGGCACGGTAAAGACTAATAACGCCAACTCCGACTGGGAATTGACGCTGCGCTGCGCCACGCACACAATCGGGTTCCAGTTTCTCACAGTAACTTTCTCACGCATTCTAATAAGACAAGACATCGGTTTCCATTGTTTGCAGACTGCTGCCGGACTCAAATTAAGTGAGAAGTTGCAGAGTTGGGTAGTTGTTGGGCAGTTGGGAAGTTATTATCGCCAGTTACTCACGTATTGTCGCCCTACGTGCGCCACTCCCAAACCTCAAAACCGACACAAAATCGCTCATATCGAACCGTTTTCGCTTTCATTCAAAATGGCCCACAACTACACACCGCAAAAGCCCATAAATTTCTATTTTCTAGCTTTTATTTTATTTCTCTGCGCGAAGAGTTTCTAAACAAATAACCAATCGTATGCAAATGAGACACCGACTAGAGTGAGCTCAGTTCGGTTTAGTTACCCAAATAAATTTTGTTGTGCGGCATACGATTAGTCGCGCGTTTCTCTTTCGAATCCAACAAAAAGCGACATTTTGATTTCGGTTTCCTGATTAGTAGAACGAAGCCGGCCAAATAGCTCTTCCACCTTACAAATAGCTCTTCGAATGGCTTAATTTATGCAGATTGTTCAGACCCCATATAGCAAGGTATCGGCACCGCTTTACATGGTATAAGTATAAGCCCACTGCTGAGACTTTGTTTGCCAGATTCAAAAGCGAAAGCACCGCAATATGAGCGGGACATTTTGAGAATACTAAAAATATGCAAGACACGCTATTGATCTCATTAAAAAAAAAACAAGTAACAAATTGAACAGAGGGTGATAAATTATCTTTGAAAGCAATCGGGTTGAACCCATTTAAAACCATTAATCGACTTGAAGACATTATCCTAAAACAATGATATAAGTATCTCTTTAAAAATATTGATGGCATGATGATTCTTAACTAAGTTATATTTTGTAGCAGATTGTGTTTAAAAATAGAGAACTACACGTTCAATTAAATATACAAATTATACAAAATATAATGTTTAGTTACAATGTACACAGCTATCACTGAGGTTTCCAAAATCAATCTGCTGCAAATGTCTCTCCAGCTTAACGTAAGCCCATAAATAAAAAAAAAACGAATCTAATAACATAAGTACTATTAAAATTTCCTTATGTGAAAGTAAAATATTCGGTGTGCAACATGGCAACAACAAACGAATAAATCCGTCCACTTGACCACCGAACGGAACAGGAAACTTGAGCAACACCAGCGCACCTGAGATACAAATCTGCGCCAGCTTGGCTCAGACTGCTATTTTTGGCCAGACATCTGCGTCGAGCTGTTGGCATTAAAAAATTAAACCAAAAAAAAAGTTACCACAAGTGCAAAGTGGGGGATAAATTAATGGGGAATTGAGGTCCCACCGTCGACAACATATGGAACCTATTCGCCTGAAAGGGCTTTAATACGACTGAAAACTTAAGCCAGAACTATGGTAGATTTAAGTATTTTGTTATGAACACTCAAGTGCTTTAAGCCCTGCAGTGATTCTGGTTATTGAACTGTCTTAAATTCAAAGAGGGAAATGGAGCTAAAATATTTAAGTGCCCGTGAATCTTTCCCCTCCCCTAGGGTTGGATTATATCATTAGTGTCTATTGCAACGTTTCTGTGTAAACTTTAGCAGAGCATTCAAATAAATGTGTACTCAAAGTTTTCAGTTTATGTAAGCCAAGTGAGGCAGTCAGCCTACACACATAGACGAAGTGGAGTAGAGTCCACAAACTTCATCCATTTTGGCTTCCAGGTCCAGGCTGCTTTTCCGCATGTTTTGTTTTCCGTTAAAATCAAGTTTATTTTGGCTACTTTTTTGGCGAAGTTTGTCTTTAACTGGAGAGTCGTTTGGTCTGTATTCCTCACCTTGTAAACTAGTAACACTCTTTTGGGCATTCATTTCTGGTACACGGAGTAAACACTTTGCTAATCATGCACTTAATTGACTTGATCTTTCTAAGAAGTTTCTCTTCGAAAGGTTATAGTGTGTAGTTACAGCTTAAGATCCATTGACCTGATACTTTCTTCTTCTGCAGAACGAGGGGTAGTTGAACTCTGAATATCTGTCGCATCATCTTGGAATATTTAGCTGCTAGCCCAGTGTAGCAGAAACCTATTACGCAGAAGCACTCGTACGCCTGAAAGTCAGTCAGTTAGGCCGTCCGAAGAGCTCTGCCGAGTCACTTGTCGTACTTTAACGGTTCTCACACTCGCACTCACAAAACCTGACTTGTATATCTTTGGCAAACATAAAAATTACAACTCTGCCACCTGAAACGACTGAGTGGCTGACAGCCATCAAGCCTCTGAACCGGCCATGATTTAAATCGTACTCGAAGGTGTTTCTGCGCCTAGTTTTGGGTGATTCCAAGTCTATTACCTTTACAGTATAGCTCATATAATATGTTGTTCAAGGTTTATAACCTGAGACCCTTTATGAGCAAATAAATGTTTATAAAAGTTACTAAGGATGTTTGTTTGTATTGTCCACTTTTTAATATTTTGGAGAAAGCTTGTACGTTTGACCTGCTAATCACCTAAAGCCCCTTCTTCAATATAAATAGATATATTTTTGGACCACAAAAATCTCTCTTAAATCGATCTGAGGTACCGGCTAATAAAAATATCTGGCTGTGAAAACTACAGTTTCTATTATGGGTTTTAACAGCGCTTTGCTTTTACATTGAGTTTCTATGATATGTAAATCGCCATCTGCATTTTGTGATTGGCTTTCATTCGCCTTGCAATTCACAGAAAATTATGTTGGAAAATGAGTGGTGCCAACAAGCAATGCGAAGCTATAATCAAGTTGCAGTCGTCGTTATTTAAGACATTACCACATACAAACATTCCATTTCGCTTTTAATAATGGCTTGCAAATGACAATTAGGCAGTGCTTTCAGAGAAAAATATTTCTTGGGTGAGTTCTTTAAAGTCAGACAAAGAGTGAATGAAAGTTTTGAATGCAATAACAGAGAAATAAATTCATGGAAATTTCTTAATAAAAGTTGTAAGACTTTTATTCATTCTTGAATAGCATTCTCTATATATGTACATACATGTGTAGAAAAAGAAGAATGAGGAAACGGTAAACCATTCTTGATAACAGTAAACCATTATGCAAATTGAAATCGAAGGAGCTATAACTGGGGCCTCATGTTGGGATTGGTGCAACTGTTGCTTTCGCCGTGTGATTGAATTTATTTTATAACGCTTGCGTCGAAATTGCAACAGTTAGCCACAGCCGATGCCATGGAAATAGATATAGATATGCGACTGCACTTATCTGTGAATCACCTCATATGCATAAGACCCAATCTACACGTTCAGGCATTTGAAAGATGCAATTTGCCAGTTGAGTTGGCCAGTAGGAAATGACTTCTCGACAATGTTCGTTTGTCGTTTGAATATGCATTGATTGAGTGAGTAATAGACTAAGTAAAATACATTATTATCGGAACAAATTGCATGCATAAGAAAAGAGAGCCAGTCCGAGTTATTTCAATTCGAAATTTTATTGTTATTGAAATGCAATCATGTAATGCATGAAATATTGTAATGTGCTTTTGTTCTCCGTTTCCTATCATGTTTATTGTTTATTATATTTTTTAAATTTAATCAAATTAGAATTTAAAGTCTCCGATCAATTTTTAAATTATTAAACACATAAACTATTTTTTATTGTAACTTAAAATCCAACTTTCCGTCAAGAAAATCGCTTGATCAGAGAACATTGACTCGTGATTTATTGACAATGTAAATAAAGCCAACTTCTATCGGCGATTCTGATGGCCTGCCAATGAAAGCTAGCTTCGTGTGAATAAGCAAACATTGGAATATACATATATGCACGATATGTGAAGTATCTTGGTCGTGTGTGCGATGGCGCAAATGCCAAGCACTGTGAGTCACGATAATCATTTTTCGACGCGACAAACACGTACCGCAAGCGGAATACATATAAGTATTTATATGTTAATATAAACACAGGCCCATTGTGTGTACCCGCTAAAATACGAATCTTTCGAGTCGTAAAAGAGCGGCTCAAAACGGGTTTCGGCTACTCGATTCTGCTGTTAAAATACTAACGAGAAAACCTAAATTGTTAATATCGCAAGCCTCTGCGGCCACCGCAATCGGGCCCAAAGCTCGCTCGCACATGCAATGTGCAATGTGCAACATGCAACAAACCACATTCGAAATGATGTCAGCACAGATAAATTAATGTAAGCCAGGCCCGCTTCTGTGAGATCTCACTCCGAAAGTGGCCGAGACAATGGGCCCCCAGATGCACGTGAAGAGTGCTCGGGATTCCGTGGGATGCGCACGGTCGATCAAAACCATGTCAATGGAGCCAGCGAAACTCGGAGAAATAATTGCGGTAGCTCAATAGGAGATCGCGATAGCCAAATACTCACTATCATCGTGTACCTCAATTCAACACAATTACAACCTCTAACTGGAACTTGAATAAACGATTTTCATATGTGTTCCATTGGTTCGTAACACGAAACCTTAATTTCTTTGTTGGCTGAAAGTTCATTTCAATGTTTATTAGCACTAGATAAACGGCCACAACGGCCACATAATTTTATTGATGCGTTAATTTCTATGTTTAAATATTTATAAAATAATTACTAAATGACTTTAAAACTCACCGTTTTCCGTTGCGAGAACGTTTCTCAGTTTCAGCTTCCTTGACGCTGTCCCAACTGTCGCCCACGCCCGAGGACATGTCGTCCAGCCGCTCTTCATCCTCCATGCCCGAGTCCTCCAGGCTGATGTGGCAGCTGGTTAAAGTCACCGCTGTGCCATTGTCGCCCACCTCGATCCAATCCGAGGTGCGGATGCGTTGAGACCTCTCCGTTCCATAGGGCGACGAGTCTGTGGAGCAGCCCGAAGGACAGCGCTTCCTCGAAGAAGATCCCTCCTTGCCGATATTTTCTTTCAACGATTTGTTTACCGCATAGGTTAGCGTGTCCTCTTCATCTACGTCACCGTCGGCATCCTCCACATTGTCTGCATCCACATCCTCGGTGTCGGCGTCGTCAATGGAGTTGTAACGCCTGCGTGATATTACGCTTTTGGGTGTGGATGTTGTCGGAGGTGATAGGGACTTGGTGGGCAGCTGCTCCATTGAACAGGACCTGTTCCTCATGGCTGCCAGCTCTGAGATGAGCATCTCGTGGAAGGCTTGCTTCTTTTGCGGGGTGTTGCCCACGCTAATCGAACTCTTCATGGTGCTTTTGTCACCCACACCACCACCCACATTGATTCGCATGCAATTTCCTGTGGCCTGGATGGTCAGGAAGTCTGACTCCTGCTTCAGGGCCTCGTGCTTGGTTATGATCGTGGTGTCAATTGCGGACTGTTTCTGGCTCTGATTGATGATTATTTCCGAAAACAGACGCTCTGCGGCATTCTTTAAGTTGTTCTTGATCTCCACAGTCCGGCCTCCCAGGAATCCTCCATTGCTTTGGGTCGGTGTTGACTCCTTTTGGTAGCCATCTAGTGTGGTCTTAGATCGCCTGAACAGCCCAGTGGATTGAGTGGAGACCACTGGAGGTGTATCCTCCACATCTAGAGTGGCCACTGGAAGTTGGACTATTTTCCGGGGTCTGGGAAGGGGCTGGGTCGCCGGCTGGAGTCCCGCCCTCTCAAAGTCTACCTTTCCCAGGCTCAGACGGGTGTCCTTCCGTGGTGTGGTTTGCGGGGAACCCCCAATTACGCTTATCGAGTTATGTCGATTGACCGTAACCACTGAGGACATCACCTCCCTGGGCTTGGCTGTGGGTACATCCGGTGCCTTCCGTAACTTCAAGGGTTTCACAGGAGGAGTGGGTACTGCCGTGGTGGGGGTCTGGGTTTGGGCCTGCTTCTTGGGCAGACTTACCGTTGGCGACTTGTAGACCAAAGTGCGACCCACCGCACTCAGCTGGCTCACGAAGGTGGGCTTCTTCTGGATGATGGGAGGTGCTCCATGGGCCTTGGGCCTGGGTGGCACTGGTGGTCCGGGCCGCTTCACCACCATGGCTGCTGATCCGGCGGTATCCATTGTGGCCATTGGCACTGCTGCACGTTCTCACGCAAACCGCACTCGAAACCAGTATTTTTAGGTCACTTCTCGAACGGCGAACAACGACTGCGCTTATTTATTATTATTAGTTAGCATAAGCGCGCAAATGGGAAACTAGTTTTGCTCTTCTCACATGGCGATCTCCTCATCGCCTCACCGCCTCCTCTTGTTCCTCTTCCACCCAAGTGCAACTGCCTCCGATCTCTGATCTATTTTGAATATAGGCCACGACGCTGCAACGGAGCTAGTTGGATATGCCAAGTAACACTTATTGGTCGGTTATTCGATATGGAATATGGCCGCTTGACTTGGCTCTGCTCTGCTCTTTGCAAAACTCGTTTTCGTTGCTTTATTTGCACGCTCGATCTTTGGGGTTCTGTGGATTTTAAAGTGAAAGGGTTCCGTTTATTTTGTTTTTCTGACTCTACATCAGGCATTGGCACCTTTAAGGCCGCCAAGAAGTTTTAATTGTTCATTACTTAAAAAAATATAATTTGAAAACCTCGGAAACTATACAGCCCATAAACAAACTATTAGATTAACAACAATGTGGGTTCTGTGGTTTTTAAAGTGAAAGGATTTTTTTGGTTCTTGCGTTTTCGCTTTAAAAGATGAAAATTATAATGCCTGAAGCAATTTAAATCAATTAAATTAACCTCTACAGCTTAGTTCACCAATAATTTGGGAAAGAATGTAAAAAATCCAATAAAACGAAATGATTCAGATGCATTTGTATTGTTTAAAAAGTACAAAAAGCCACTAAAATTTAAGTATCACACACACACAAACACACTTTAAAAATGGGCTTTAAAAGAATGGCGTTGGCAATTAACGGTAGTTATTTGTACAAAGAAGTTTCACTTTAGCACAGGTATAAGCACTTGCTGGATTCGAGTTTACGATCTTTTAACAGCTTTTATTTGTTTAAATTTTATGTACATATATTATTGGTTTAATGAGGCACTGCACTCGCCAGAGGCCCACACCTACACATAAATCACTAAGCCTTTATTTACGGCTGGGGAGTATGAGTTTAAGATCACGCTATATGCCCGATACCAAAACGATCAGTGCCCAAAGAAATTTTCCAATTATCTCCGGATTCTAGTCACTTGCTCTGCCGCCTAGTGATTCATCTGCGGTTGTCAAATAGTAAATATTGCATTTTTGCGCTTCAAAAAGCTAAAACCATCGCATCGAGCACACTCACTCACACACACTCAGTCACACACACACACACGCAGACAAAGACAGAGCCGATTTGAACCGATACGATACGGTTACGATATGTCCGCTGTACGTTGCGCTTTGCTCGAGAGTCAGAAATAAACTGAGAAATATACTGAAAGAGCGGCAGCTAAGCGCACCTTGCCCAATGTTGTTGTTGCTACACGTTTGAGAGTGCCTGTGTGTGTGTGTCCGAGTGTGCGGCAGTGTGGGTGCGTTGGATAAATGAGTGACGCGGCACAACTCTAAAAGTCTGCACTTTAAAGATTCGTTATTATTATATGCAGACTTAAAGCTACTCTATTTCCTATTTAATTTCATTATACAACTAACAAAATAAGAAAGAACGATATAGTCGGTTTTCCCTGGTCTTGAAAAATAACAAAATAAGAAAAACCGCTATAGTCGCTAGCCTTCTTTAAAAAAAGTATAGCCTGCTTTCAGGCGCAGTAGATTTTTAGCGCACTTGTTTACACAATTTTGAAACTGGACAGATTTTCAAAATTTTTAGATAACTGTGTAGATATTTTTAAGACGAACAGCATTAATTAAGGCCTCTTCTCTAGAGTTTGTGGGCGTTAAAAAGGGCGTGTCGGGTTTTGAAACAAACTTGGTCTAGTTGGGGTATATAGAAGTCTGTGTGCAAAATTTGGTGGCTCTAGCTCTTATGGTTTCCGAGATCTCGACGTGCGTACGGACGAACGGACAAACAGACAGACATTTTCAAAGTTTACAGTATTTTCTTACTCCTCGAGTATCGCAAATAAAAATCTTAAAACTTTGGTAAATAAATTATTTTATTTAGAAAAATATAGATACAAAAACTCACCTTAAAAGCAGCAGCTCTAAACCTTCTCTTCCAGTTTTTTTTCTGTCTTTAAACTATGCAAGCCATGTCGAGTTTACCTTTAATTTGACTTTAACTTCTCAGCCAAAACTCCAATAACATCTCCCATCCACTTCTGGTTTCTCTCTCTTTGCTGGCTCTCCCAGTGCTCGGAAGAGAAACTTGGCACATGGCCAGAAGTGCATTGATTGCCTTCTTGAATTGAAACGGGTGTATGCTGATGACGAGGTCCGCCGTTTGCCGGCGTCTGGCTGCTGTTCGTTTTTTTTGGGGGGTCGTCTGGCGTTGCAACAGCTGTTGTTGCCGCATCGCGACAAAACACCCGCCACCCCAACTCCCCTAAAAAAAATCTTTATTGATTGCATGTTCAAGTACCCGGGTATGTAACATGGGGTGGACTTCCATAAGCTGAAATATAAAATCCTAGCCCTTGTTTTTACAAATAGTGCCTATTTATACGAATTATAAGCTTAGAATGTAAAAATAGACCTTCAAAATTACTCATTCGCAACAAAAATTAAGCATACGACACGTAGACCATCCCAACAGTTTTCTTTCGGGACAGGAATTAAATGTTGGTTTGGAGCCATGACATGACTAATTTTTTGTGGTGAAAGTAAGGTCCCAACAAAAATATCTTTTTTGTGGGCATCAAATATTTAAAATCATGAAGAGTGGGTGTTTGGATACTGATCCATCTTTAGATGATAAAATTTAGCATTCAAGATCTCGTTTAAATAAATAAGTAAATTGAATGTGGTAAAAATATTGTGATTTTCCATAGGAAGTTTTTTTAAACAGCCTCACAAACGGTTCTTGGAAGAAGGCATTGAACATTTGACAACACTACGTATGAGTGATAAAACCAGAATACATTTTCGTTGGGAAAGACCGATTTTTAACCTTTTGTCGTTTAAACTCAAAAAGAGATCTAAAAAGTGTTGTACTCAGGTCCACCCTTACGTATGCCATGCATACATATATATATTTATTTTGCTTTGCAGAAGTACTATGCTATGAATGCATGTATGAATGCACATAAAAACGTGCGCAGTGCGAGTTAAAGTAATAGCTGCTCGTACTTCACTTTTTACTGATGTCAATGTTAACTAAAAGGCCAAAACAAATGATACTTAGGAATGTCAGTATGTTATTTATATACCCATGTAGCCATGAATTTATTTGAATCTGCTACGATTTTTGGGGGTTCTGCCATTCGAAATTGCCGCATTTATTATTGAGTAAGTAGACGGTCAGCCCAAACTATGCAAATACAGTCAACAAATGTCAAACCATTTAAACCAATTCACGTTTTCTATATTTTAGTCCCTTCTGTAGTTATAATACCTTAGATTAACAAATGTCTGCAGAGTTGTTGGCAATATCAAATTACAACCATTTTCTTTTAGTTTGTGCTATCACCCACTGTAGGAAGCCTCAAATATGAAGGTTAAGCTTTCGTTAAATAGCAGAACTGCCGGACGAAAGGAATGTTTTGAGTATACTCTAATCCCGAAGCACTTCAATACCGCCAGCCCCCTTTCCATGATAAAGAATATCGGTAGCAGAAATAAAGCTACAGTTTATGTCCTGGTTGCACATTTTTACTTTACACAAAATATATATTGTTTAAAAGGTAATTATATTAGGTTGGTTATGTTAAGTTCGTAAACTTTTAAATTAACTTATTTGCGAATCGGCATACCGAGTCTTACGTACCCTTGCAGGTTGGCCAGTAGTTAGTTTTTAACTAGATTACACATCAGAGGGAGTACAGACTTATGGCCAGACGGACAGATTTAATAATAATCGTGTATATCAAAATCAAAGCTTCTGTACAGTCAAAATTCACCTCACAAGGGCATAACAATATACAATTGACTTTCGAAATAATCAACTTGTTAAAAAAATATCTATACACATATTCACACAATCAGCGTTAAAAATACATAACATAGTTTGCGTAAGATTAAACAGTTCGCGCCAGCAGCAATTGGTAACAACTTTTACAATGGAAATAAAATAGGTGTGGGGACAGACAGAAATTAGTAATCACGGATAATGCATATAAATAAGCGATGGCGCTAGTTTCTAACGGTACAAAATGTCACAAATACAAAAATAAAATAATAAAATACATGTTTTACTCTTCTATTTTTCAGATCTTCTACCTAAAGACTAATCCGCGATGGCCGTGTAGGGTAGACTGCTGTGCTTTGGCTTCGTCTTGTTGATGAAGACCTTGATGGCGCCATTGAAATCGGCGCTGACCAGCACATAACCACATCCCTTTTTGTGCTGCTCGACCAGTGGATCCGGCTGATTGTGAGCCAACTGCAAGAAGAAGCATGTTCATTAGAAGTACTGTTATGTTACACGACTGGATTATCACCCACCTTCTCATTCGAGATTTCATCCGGTTCGGGCTTAATGATAGCCTCAGGATGTGGTGCGAATATAGCACAAGTAACCGTGGCGTTATGTGCTTTGATGCCCTCCCAGAAATCACTGCGATCGCGTCGAACCTGTAGGTATTAATATAATAATAATAATTGATTTTTAAACAAAAGATTGTATATCACATACCGAGCTGAGTTTTGAGTAATCGTGGTTGGTTTTCCATATATAGATGCACTGATTTTCGGATCCGGCAATGATGTACTTCCCATCGTGGCTAAACGAGCCCTTAATTTGCGAGGACACGTTCAAATAGCCCTTGTACTTGCAGGACAAGTTCAAGTCCCTCAAATCGTAGAGACGAACTCGGCTGTCGTTAGAGGTGACTAGAATTTTGTCCTCTCCGGGCATCGGTTCAATGCCACTAATCTTGCGTCCAATGCGGTTCTTGCCTCTCGTGGAGCGCACATGGATCTGCGTGTGGTACTTCAGCTGATCCGTGTTATAAAATATGCAACGACCATCGTAGCTCCCCACCACAGCAAACTGTCCGTTCTGGCAGAAGTTGGCAGCCGTTATAAGCTTCGTCTGGCCATCTACCTCATTCCACAGAGCCACCTTCTTGTCGGGTATGTTCCATAATCTCAGCTTGCCATCGAGGCTTCCACTCAAAAAGTAGCGATCGTCACGTGGATGAAACGCAATAGCGGTGACAAAATCGATATGCTGAAAACAGCAAAGGCACTCCTTTCTGGATATGTGCCAGAGCCGCACAGTCTTGTCCATGCTGCTCGACAGAATGAAGTAATTCTTTGACCAACTGACATCCAGTAGATCGGAGGTGTGTCCATTGTAGGTGCAGAAAGGTTTCGGCATGAATGGGCCCGTACACTTCTCAGCAGCTGTGGCCATGGCAATGGCCTCTTCTGCTGAATGCTGCGAAACGAGAGACTCCTGCGAGGGCGTGGGCGAGGATTTTTGGTCTGCATTGTATTTGTTGCGCATGTCCTAAATCAAGATGTTAGGTATTACAAAAATGTATAAAAAGGGGCATTGACTTATTATTACCTGGAAAAACGGATAGGCATCTTTGAGAACCCAAATCCGTAACACCTTGTCCTGCCCAGCAGTGGCCAATAGTCGTCCGCAGGAGCTAAACTTCATACACCAAACCGCACTCGTATCTTCGCCACTCAAATCCTGGACATGCTGCAGTTTGGTAAACTCATAGGGACCCTTGTTGGACGACGAGGCCTTGATTTTGATATTCTGCTCGGGATTCATAGCATCAACAATGTCAGCCACATCCTCTTTGTGCCGCGCATGCGACACCTCGGACGCAATCGATTTCGCCTTGTCCACGGTCTTTCGCATTGTGGTGCCGAAGAAGCGTTTGATCCGTGCCGTCTTCTTTTTCAGCCGACTTCCATCCTCCGTTTCAAGTTCCTCTTCGTCAGGCTGCTGGCCCTCGATACTAGGAGGTATGCCTATCACACTCTCTTCGTCAGATTCCTTCTGGATCACCTCCAGGTGTGAAGTCAACTTTAGGATGTGGAGCGAGAGCGGGTTCCAGCCCTCAGGCACGGGTGGCGAACGCATTTCGGAGAGCGGCATATTCTCTCCCGTGTCCAAATTCTTCACAGGAACTTGTTCAAGGATCTCAAAGTCTGTTAGCTGCTTGCCAGAACTGGTTCGCGTGCGCACATACACGTTCATCTGCTTGAGTACATCCTCGTCGCCAGCAGACTTTCGTCGCTCCTTGTCGTTAACCCCTCGATAGAAACCGGGATAGCTGTTGAAAAATGAATGATTATTCAATAAAAAATTTATAGAACAGCATCATAGAGAGCTCACCGTGTAGAGCTGCCCAAACTGTTGGAGCCTGTTCCCGCTAACTTCGGTCTGTTCGCATTCTCCATGAGCATTTTCTCAATGCGCTCGATTTCGTCTTGGGACGGACCCTGCGCCTTGTTGCTGGCCTCATCGCGTGGTTTGACCACATACCCTCCTTGAATGGCCTTAAATAGGTTCAGACCCTGATTTGGATCAATGGAACTGCAAAAGCCAAATGTTTGTTAACACTTTGTTGCTATCTGCATCAGAAATTGTATTTTTACCTGACCCTTCCTGGTGCCGAGTTACTTTTCGACGAGTTCGATGGACTTGGCCTGGAGTGAACAGACGTTGAGCTGTTGCCCAAAGACTGCGAAGGCTTTGGTCCAGCAATCATCACCGAAGCGGCCACTGGGCGCATATGAATTGCACTTGTCGATGGCAAGGACGAAGATGCCGCCGTAGTCGAGGCTGAAGCTGAGACGATCGTATTGGTGGAGGAGCAGGTTAACGTGTTGCTGGAAGCTGAAGTAGTTGCATCATTGAGGGAACTCTTAAACTCCATGACGAAGTCGTTTCGCAACTTTTGTTGAAAGCCTTGCACACTTTTCACAGATCGGGTATCACTGTCGGTATCTTCGTTGTCCGCCGGTGGCGAACTATATTGATCCGAGGAACTGATAGAGCAGTTTCTAGACTTTTTCTTTCTTCGCGGAGGCGCCACGGGTCCAGACGAGGTGATGGAATCTGTGGTTTTTGACTGGGCAAGCTTTGTGCTTGCTATCACATCAGGTTCCTGCAGCATTATGGCACCAGCAGACGAAGATTGGAGGGAGGATGTAGTATTAGGAATCCCTTCTGAGGTGGCTGATGCGTCCTGACCGCTTTGCTGATGCTTGGGCGAAACCCTGGGCGTGCTCATCCCAGAAGAGGTGTTTCCAGTGTTCGGTGGAGTTGTGGAGTTTGTAGACGATGCTGGCAGCGCCGGTTGTTGCTGCTGGGCTTGTTGCTTCTGCTGTTGCGCATTTAGGGAGGCTAGGGACTCGCGATCTATGCTGATAGCTGGGAACAGATGAAATGAGAGTGTCAGTTTGTTTTATTTGCAAATACTTATTTGTACGCACCAGATGGATCAATGCTGCCCGCCAAGATTCTGCCCACACGGCCCAGTGATGTCATGCTCTGTATGCTCATCGCATCGGTCTCAATGACCTTAAACGGATGCGTCGAACGGTTGGTGAAAATGCCATCCGTTGAGCTATTCTGTAATTTAAATTAGTATCATAAATATATCTGGGTAACCGAGACAAAGAAGGCTGAGAAAACAGACTAGATTTCAAAAATGTATACCTGAGAATCAGGTGTGAGTGTATTTCCTGGATTATCATCTTCATCGTTTTGCATGCACTGACGTAGTTCGTGAAAGCGCTGTCTACCATACTATTTATGATATTTTTTTAACAAATGCATATTTTACATTGGTTAAGATTCGAGTTGAAGTTGATATCCATTATTTAAGTTGGGTATTGGTTTTTATTCGTTGGATTTTACGAAATGAGGCGGAGAAAATATGAAAGTAAAGAACACAAATATGGAAACAAAATTAAGGGGGTGATTTGGCTTATATTCAATAGATAGTGCTTTTTGGCATAATTATATGTTTTTACTGAACATATTTTTAGAAAAAAAAAAAACTATTTATGTGTTATCAGACCAATGAAACTAAAAATTCAGAATGGGAAATTGCTGATATAATCATGAACATACTTTTTTAAAGTGGGAACGTGAGATAGGTCTTAAAGTACAATTTGAAGTCTAGCGTTATCTATCTGGTTGCGCTTGTTCCGTACAGTGACTGAGTAAACGTTTTAAACCATTTCATATCGGCTTTTAACCAATACTTCTCGTAGATAATATAACGTGGTTTTATAACCACAGAGCAGTTAAACATTTATAGCTTTTAACACCGATAGCAACTATGGGTTAGTGCCTAAAAACAGAAAGTGTATGACAATTTGAAAAAAGGAACGAAAATAAATATACACATCTTCCTATGTATACGGAAAACTAAATAAGCCGTGCTTAACTCAAAAGAGTTGTTTTTCCTAGATCGTAACATGGCAAATTTAACTGGAACCCCTAAATAGGTAGTATGTAAGTAGACTCTACAACTCATAACATCAGAGTGGCAAATCAAAAGGTTTTCAAGACCACAAGTGGATCAGTACCCTAGCCGATGACATCATAACACTAGCAAAACAGAAAGTAAGAGTACTCCATTTTAGCCCCGTCCACTTACTGATCCGAGCACTGGCTTGGGCTCAGCAAACACTCCAGCGTCCTGCTGTTTTAGCCTGGCACCCAGGCTGTTGGTGGGACTTCGGGTGGCGGGCGTTCCAGCGCCGATGGGAGTAGCATCGCTGTCCGAAGAAGCAGCCGCATTGACTCGAACGGCGGGATCGGGGAATATAAATTCCTGGGCCACTTCAGGCGGCAGTTTCCGACTAAAAAGGTGCTCGTTTAGGTAAATAAATTGATGACTACCCCACAGGTACTTACCAGAGGGTCGAGTGACGATTGGGCGTTGTGTCTTCGGCATCGAAAAATTCCTCTGAACTGTCCGAATCGGTTTCCAGCTTACTCATTTCGTGTGTTGTGCGTTGACAATGGCTATCGCTATTACCTAACCACCGAACCGACTTCCCCCGTGAGCTGTATGCAAATTGTCGACCAAATTACGCTTTTCTCTCTTTTTGTTATTGATTCCCTTTTGTTGCTGCGGCGCCTCACTGCTCTTTTGGTTGTTTTCAGTTGTGTGACGTCACTTGCTGCCGCGGTAGCGCAAAAGGCACTGCATTTAACATTGTGCAGTTGTCGGGGGGTCAATAAACATAATCACACTATTAATTTAAGTTGAAATTAATTAATTAATTTGAGTTTTACGCTTGAGCGTAAATTCTAGAGGTGTTAAAGATGCAATAATGTTTTCGATTGCATCCCGCAGCGTATGATTCATGGACAATCGATTGTCTTAACTAGAGGTGGGCACTGGTCGTGCATTTTTCGTGGCACGATCACGGAAATATTACGATAATCCAATAAAATTTTCTATGGCCCCTAAATAAACTGTATATTAACAAAATCCGAAATTTAAGAGTTTATTTTAAAATATAAATTAGTTTTAAATTTAAATAAATGACCAACGTTTTTTTTTTTTGGAATCCCCATTATATCAAAGTTTTCTACCTTGGTTTGGGTCTGTGGAAGAAAAGACATCATGTGGTAAAATATCGATATATGGTTTGTCGTCGCTATTGCACCGTATTGTTGTTATTGTACAATTCATTTTCCGCACGGCACACGAACAAAGTAAACAAATGTATAAATGCATGTGTCAATGGCGAGCTTGTAACTTTTAGTAAAGCGACGCGCGGGGAGACGACATAAAGCCAAAGACTTCCGCGGGTTCAAGTGTATATTTAACTTTGGAGGAGCCCCAATGAAATAAAAGTGAATTGAGCAATTGCTGCGGAGTAAAACGGGTGCCAATGATCGCTACTACGCAATAGAAAAGTAATTTATCAAACAATTCGCCAGAATACAAACGTCAATAAAAACAAAACCGAATTGTGTGCTTTGTGCGCCATCATTAAAGTGATAAAAGCACGTTAACCCGAATTCCAGCTGCATGTTAAACTACGGTAAAAATAACTGCATAATTTACTTTACGGATTTTACAAATATCGGGTTGTTGTAAAGAAAACAAAGTCGCAAATATAGTGATGTGTTTAAAAACAATATAGTTCTGTAGTTTTTTATGTTTTCTATAGGCCTAAACCTCTAAAACTGAGCTCAAATTGTCTCAGCTGGCAGAGCTTATCAGCTATTCAAACTAACATATGAGCAGTGTACAACGTATATGTTTGCATACATATGTACAAATAATATATACGGTCTGAATTTCTTTTGTTGGTCATTCCTTTATGTCAGCTTTCTGTCTCTGATAAACAAACAACATATCCCAAAAATATGGTGCATTAAATGGAGAATATGTATGCTGAAACAGATGTAATCAAATATTCAAATTAAAAACTGTCTATTTCCGCTTTGAGCTTTTTGCATGCAAAATAACTAACCTAGTGCAAGATTATCATCCACACGTCACTAATAGCGGCCATATTTGATAAGTTTTCCAACAACACCTCAATCTAATCTTAAATCTGTGCTCTGAGCACTATAATAATATGCGTGTATTGCCTTTTATCAGCGGTACATATACCATAACAAATCGACTAGATTTCGTTAAACAAAAAAACAATGACAACTTGTTTTGCAAACTGGTTTCGCAGCTTCAGTCTTGTTTAATAATTTTTATTGAGAATCGAAGGGTTTTGAATCTCTATGCTGGAAAATCTTAAGTGTATATAAACATGGGATAATCAGTAGTTATAAGAGAAACGTCTAGAGTTCTGGTGATTAATCTATATTTACGAATGATGAGTACATCAGAGTCAAAGCCTAATCAATTCTCGGGAAAGTACCATCATGTTTATTTTCCCGATTTCATAGCCGCCCCCACAATAAAATCTCTGAAGCGGGCGATCAATTCTTTGTTCTTGCATATGTAATGAAAATATCCAGGGTTCCCCTTTATGTATTCTGGTTATATCTTTGTAAGACGCTAATCTATCTCCCAAGGGACGCATTTTCTTACTCAAACACAGGGTTTCGCACGTTTTGATTGATAATGAAAGTTTGCTCACTCGCAATGTCTCATTTTTAGTGCAGCGTGCAAAATAATCTGTGCCATTTTGATGATCCATTGAAAAAATACGACCTTGTTGGCGACAATAATGATTCACATGTAATTTTCAAGTTAGCAACACTTAAAACACAAAATTTTTAAAAAACTTATGTATGTTAGCTACCTTTGGAAATCACAAAGGAAATGTTCGGTTTGATTGTTCTATAAGAATGGCTGTGAAAGACGATTCCTCCCCCATAACGAGCTCAGTTACCGGCGCGATAACACGCAACTTGTGGAGCTTGGAGCATAAATTTCCGCATTAGCAACAGTCAAGTGTGTTATAGTCTCTGTATACAAGTAACCACACGCCACAAATCAACTTTAGCGCAAGAGTCTATTGTCCTCAACTCATATAAAAACTTGTGCGGATTGTTTGATTCGTTTATATTGTGATGTGCGATTTATTTAAACAGGATTCCCGGAAGAATGATTTCACATGTGATAATACAAAAGATAATCCCAAAAGAGAACTTAATTCTTTATTAAATCTCGACGTTTAATAAACAGATCGGTCGAAAACACAACAATTACCAGCTAAACACATATTCCTCATTAATTGTGTTGAAATTGGAGTATTTATTCAAGTGATCAAGAGACATATACAAACAAACTTGAGTGGCTTCATAGAAATGAATTTAGACTAAAGTTGTATAAACCGGCTTTGAGCTCAAACAACAAAAATTTACTTGTGCTCGTATTGCTGAAAACTTTTTCAGAATTAATTTTAAATTGAATTTCTTTCAATTACACAGATTTATTTGCAGGTGTAGAATGGTCATGGTTCGTATATGGAATATCACGGTCTTAATAGACCAAGCTTGAAACGCCTTTCGAATGCAAAATTACCTTATTATTTTTAGAAATAGCTCTTTCCTCACGTTTTCATGTAAACACACGAAGTTTAAATCTAATCTAAATAATTTACATTGTGATAGTTCAATGACAATAGCTGCGAAAGATAAGAGTCAGCCATACATATTTATTTCGCTAGAGGTTTTGTCTTTTAGCATCAAAAGTGGGGTTTCAACTTAAGGTATAGTCAAAATTCTTGAAGAAATTTTTGAGACGGTAACAGCCAGCAGCATATTCCCCCGATTCCCCAATACTCATGGGTAGTATTGCCGTTTAACAATGCCGACGAAGTCGTACCACTCCAGCGCCGTCGACGGCGACAGTGTCCGTAATCTTATCGGGCAAAAGTGAACAGTTTAAGCTGCATCGTGCACATCAAATCGGAAATCAAATGGAAGCAAAATATCTTGACGTGGGCGTACCAAACTAGCGTCTTCTGAAATTTTGTTTAGTCTGTATGTGCACATTAAGGGCGACGGTTATCGAGTTTGGAAATTCGCTTTGCCTGGCTGGAAATATTTTCTGCCAAAGTTACGGTGTTAGTTGGTAGGAGTGAAATAAGTGTAATAAAATATAAAGTCATTTTAAGGGTGATTTACAAGTGAAATTTATCTGACTCATTCCATTGTTAATACACGAATTTTGATCGTACAGTCTTTTGACACTTTAGGTTATGAAAAATTACTTCAATTGTGCCAATCAAATTTGAACAAACTCGCATTAGATGACAATTTTAAACTGAAAGTAATTAGTTTTGGATTTTGTATGTCCAATAAAAATTAGTTATGGCAGGCAAAATATTATAACGCCTATCAAATATCGAAAAAACTAGATAAAAATGTTTCCTACTACTTTTTGCTAACATGTGCAAGCGAACATAAGCGTAATGCTTTCTTGTTATATATAAAAGTGAGTTCTGCGGATATAAGCACTCTCTAAACCTTTAAAACAAAGTCTAGAAAATTGAAAAATGGAAATTAAGTTCCAAAATCCTTATGTAGTATTGTATTGGGCATAGTGAGGCAGGACAATGCTTACTCATCCTGACGAAAAACCTATCGGGCAATGGTCTTAGTTTGATTGACTGCTGTTTCTTATAAAAGCCATCTAGTCATACTTAAGCCGCTATGCTTAAATTTTACAGAGGCTTGCTTATCGAACATGACAACAGTTGGGAGAGTTTTCGCTGCCCCTTTATTGATATTGGCTGACATTGTCCATATCTAAAAGATTTTCCCATCATCGCATGTCTGATACTGAGAAACGCATCTAGTTATTCAATGAGTTTGTTGCCAGGTGGCCGGATATAGAAAATAAATATTAGCTTTACTTTATATTTGTTTCGAAATTTCCGTGTAAATTCTTAAAAGAACATTTTCTTTTCGCTTTCAGCTAACACATTCCGTCGAAAGCCGCAGGAAATGACCATTCAGTAGATACTAAAGAAACCTTAGTTCCTGCACAAAACAGTACATAAAAAGCCGTACGAGGACAGCTAATAATGACCACCAACAGCAGCTTCTTTGATGAACATTTCGCCATGCTATACTCCAACCTGATGGATCAGTACGTGCCCGAGTATTTTAAAAGCTTCGAGTACACGCCATGGGTTTTCTCTCTGCTAGGATCGGTGGTCATCGGGATGAGTGGCATTCTCCCACTGATCATCATTCCTACGGAGGAAAAACTGGCCAAAGATGGATACAAAGATCGTAAGTGTTGTTTAACGAATTCTGTGAATATTCAATTTCTAGACCTAACCAATTTCTCACTCTCTAGCTTCGGAATCAAAGCTCCTGCGAGTTCTCCTGAGTTTCGCAGTTGGTGGACTGCTAGGCGATGTGTTCCTCCATCTGCTGCCAGAAGCCTGGGAAGGCGATAATCAGGGTGAGTTGCGCCAAGAGCGCAATCGTTTTGTGGATTCTAATAAAATATTGTTTTTTAGACCCATCTAGTCACCCATCGCTGCGCTCGGGCCTTTGGGTTCTTTCCGGCATACTCATCTTCACAATAGTGGAGAAAATTTTCTCCGGATATGCCAGCGCGGACGAGGAGAATCCCCAGCCTAAGTGCGTGGAGATCGCCAACTGCCTGCTGCGTCGCCATGGAGGACAGTTGCCTCAAGGAGAGACCGCCGAGAGCTGTGGAGGTGCCTGCGACATCGAAGATGTAGATAAAGTGTGTTTCCTCCGCGAGCGGGAACTGAAGTCAAAGGAGAAGAAAGATCAGCCCAAAAAAATAGCGGGGTATTTGAACCTCTTGGCCAACTCCATCGACAATTTTACACATGGTCTGGCCGTGGCTGGTTCCTTTCTGGTCTCCTTTAGACATGGAATCCTGGCCACATTTGCCATATTGTGTAAGTACCTGCTTACTTCTGCTATAACCCGAGTAATATTGGATATAATCATATTTTTACCCTTCCACAGTGCATGAAATTCCGCACGAAGTGGGAGATTTCGCCATCCTGCTTCGCTCCGGGTTCAGTCGCTGGGACGCGGCGCGTGCGCAGCTTCTCACAGCGGGAGCTGGCCTTCTGGGTGCTCTGGTGGCCATCGGAGGCTCTGGCGTAACGTCGGCCATGGGTAAGCTTAAAGTGGCTTTGGCAGTGACGAAGTACTGAACTTATCTTTACATTTACAGAGGCACGTACTTCATGGATTATGCCGTTCACTGCTGGCGGTTTTCTGCACATTGCTCTGGTCACAGTATTACCTGATCTCTTGAAGGAAGAGGAGCGGAAAGAGTCCATTAAGCAGCTAGTAGCACTGATATTTGGCATTGCGTTAATGGCCGTGATGACCGTGCTTTTCGAACACTAGAAACTGTAGCTAACAGCAGTATAGGAATTAAAATTAAACCACTAACAGTTTTAGAAACCCGTGCTCTAAGATTGTTTTTGGCCGTTTCAAAATTACTTGAATTTGTTGTACTTTATGGGATTCACTATCCTGCTTGCGTTATGTAATTATAGCCAATATGAATGATATTTAAACTATTGTTAATGATAACGTATTATTGTATCATACTTATAAAGTGAAAATTCAATAGACTTTTAAGGGAAAGCCTTTGGCTCTCCAATATCCACAGAAATATTTTCTGTTAATTCCTTTTTTTTAAAAAGGATTTGGGCGGGTTTCTATAGTTAAATTTCCACTGCACTGTTGGAGGCTAATTGAAAGAAAAAATCAGACAAATGCACTTCCTATAAAAAACAAGTTGTTTTATTCTGTTTTCTTTGCAAGTCCATTTCTTGCAAGCTTATCTAGTGCCTTTATTTCTTAGACTTGATCTTCTTAAGGTAGAATTCCAACTCCTTGCCTTCCAAAATGTAGCCGTCGGAGCGACCGCACTGTCCAGGGCGGGAAGAAATGCAAGCTGGAAGGAAAGAAGAAATTGATTAGTAAAGGGCATTTAGCATTACGCGAATTATGCACGTTAAGTAATGAAATCAGAGTAACTATGACAAGCCGAATCACACCCAGCAGGCTTGCATCTTTCTTAAAACAAGATCAATACAATAAAGTAGCTGGATCGCTAAGGTCTTTACATCACTTTAACAAGCTTAGTTAGATTGTAGACTACAAAAATACACACCCAGGATGCGTCCGGAGGTGAACTGGTCCTCGAGGGCCTGCTCGACCTTGCCGTACTTTTGGCGCTCCAGGTACTTCTTCATGACCTTTTCGCTGCGCTTCTTGGTCAGCACGTCGTTCTCGTCCTCCTTCTGAGCGTGCTTGGGGTTGCGCTTGCGTCCCAGAGGCAGCACGTAGTGGGCCTCGTACCACTGGCGGAAGGGCGTGGCATCGATCACCACGATGCTGTTCTTCACCAGAGTCTTGGTGCGCACCAGCTCGTTGTTGGAGGCGTTGTACACCACATCGGCGATACGGGTCTTGCGGGCGACGCCCTCGGAGGCCCAGGCGAAGTTGCCCTGCTCCAGGCGCAGAGCGCGGAGCTTGCTGTTTCCACCACGGGTGCGCACACTGTGCACGCGGCTGCCTCCAAGCTAAAAGGGAAAAGTTTCAAGTTAGTTAAGGTTTACTCTTTTAAAGATACTTTTGTTGGGAGCAGCATAATCAGTAGTCCGAACATAAAGCTTTTCAATCATCAAGGATTGTGCTCAAGAGCGCAATTGCAGTTGACACGCGTTAACATCATTTTTTGTATACCTTAGGTCCGAATGCCTCATACTTCTTGTTACTCTTTTGAAGTTTTCGAGATTGTTAATAGAGACTTTTATTTATAGAAAACATATTGGATAACTTTTAAAACGATAGTTACTAACAAGTTTTTAGACATATGCGATCATGTGATACACGAATACTGCACCCATTATTACATTTAATTATGTTATATATTGTGTTTCAAGCTGAAGACAATGCTAATTCTGACTGAAACTCGAACGAAATTCAAATTATGTTCCTACTTAATAGGAGCTTGGTAAGTATAAGCTACTTTGAAAATGGTTAAACAAAATTCCATGTGCTCAAAGCAGTTTAAATTTAAAATAAAATGCCTATGTTTTAGATAAATGTGTTTAACAGGGCTTGTTTTGATTGGAATTTAATTATTTTGTATTAAACGTACTTAATTATTAAGTCATGGCTATGTGAAGCAAAACACTGAAAATAAGTAGTCTCCCTAAGTGCAGCTAGCTAGATACTTTTCAAAACCGACCATAAGAGTTTATTCAGAGTATGAGAAACTGGACCTTGGTATGGGAATCAGGCATAGGCTCGGGCTCATCCTGGGATTGTCTTACCTTGGTGTTGGCGGCGGGGCGTCCCAACTCGAACTTGCGCTTCTTACGGAGCGACTTGCGCTTGCCTCCAGTGGAGCGGCGCTTGTGTGCACTATCGCGGCTAATACCTGGTTGCAATAAATAGTAACAAATTAGTACAGATCACATTAATGGCAGCCGAATATCAAGAACACAGGCACGCTGTATGGGCACTGAAATCGCCGCATTGCACGGGGCACAACATATTTTCGCGAATATTTCGTTAAATTCACATATTCCCAGTTGCTGCTTTGTCGATGCCGGTGTAAACGTACTTTGTGCGCACTTTCATGTTGTTCGCAGGCTGTTTTCAGCCCATTTTCTTGATATTTTGACGCATTTTGCGAGAGCTGACTTACCCATGTTCGAGTAAAAAGCGAGAAAGAAAGGAAAAGACACGCACAGCACCTCGTGTCAAAAAAGTAGGGTTATTTTTTTGACGTTTGGTGCGGATGGGCAACGCTGCACTGTTGTGTCTGCGCCTAACGTTACTTTTAGTGATGTTTAAATAAATAATTTCCGAAAAATAAAAGCAAATAAAATATTTTATTTGAAAAAATAACGTTAATCTGCCATAAATAATTAAATATTTTAAATCAACAGTTAAAAAAAAGAGAATGTAGTAAGCCATAATGTAAAAATCAGTATTTTCCAGTATAATGTTGCAAGAAAACTGTTAATGATTGGCTTCTCGAGTACGGTCACACTAAATACTGTACGGAAAATAATAAGTGCAATTTTACAAATAAACGCGACAACAATTGCAAGCAAGTTGGCCAGAAGCTCCCGAAGGCGTCGGTTTCATCATCCCGGACCTGTCCATGCAACTATGGTTGGGAAAAACTTCAAGGCCCTGTCGCACTTCCACCGCCTGACCGAATACATTGTACAGTGCAAGCATTGCGACAAAACACTGTCCTCCAAACACACCTCCTCGAATCTCACACGCCACCTAATTAGGAATCATAAACTGCTCGCAAGGACCATTTTTGCCGGCGAGGAGGGCAAGATGCTGGCGGAGCTCAAGGACGAGTTGGAGGCATCTGTGTCCGAGGACCTTAGCATGGAGCTGCACGAAAACGAGGGCGAGGGCGAGACGAAGAGCGCAGTGCGCGGGATCATGGACATCAAGCACGACATGGAGCGGCAACTACAGGCAGATGCGCTGCGCAACAAGGTGATCGGGAAGAACAACAAGCTGTGGGCCCACTTCACCCGCATCTCGGAGTTCATGGCCAAGTGTATGCACTGCGGCAAGACGCTCTCCTCCAAGCACTCGTCCTCCAACCTGATGCGCCACATCGTGCGGCGCCACAACAACCTGGCCAAGACCCTAAACCACTCGCACCAGCACCTGATGACGCCCAAGAAGGAGCTGTTTAGCAGCAACTTGGAACGCCGGCAGGTGGCCGATCCCCTAGAGAAAGTCAACTTCGACGACGTGGACAGCATCATCGAGAAGGTTGCGGACCACCTGGAAGACGAGGTTTGTCAGCGGGTTTCGATTCAGACTCAATTGCTATATGCTAAAGCGATCTCTGGTTTAAGGTTACTTCGATTTCGCTTCAGGAACCCTTCTACGAGTACGTGGTGGACAACTCCGACGTGGTGGTGGATCGGTGCGAGGATCCCGAGCCAGCGGACATGCAGAACATGATCCCGGCAGATAGCGCCTCGCTGGCGGAGTCCACAACCCAACTGGACGAGAAACTCAAGGCGGAGACGATATACTACAACGAGATGGCCGAACTGGCCAGGGCCAAGCGCCGGCTAATCGATCTGCAGACCAAGAAGCTGCTGCTCGAGCTGAATGGGGTGGATAACTAACCATTGACGATATTTACAGATTGTATTTGAAGTAGGATAAGGCGGGCAATATGATAGTTTAAACTTAAGTACAATTATACTTTTAATAACATTACGATGTGTGGACTTACTGTGGCTCTGGGTTTCTAGTAAGAATACTTTTAGTCCAAATGCTATCAGCGTGAAGTTTTTATAAGCGTTTTGTTTTAAATTAACCCAAATCTATCAGCAAAATATTTATCTATGTTGGCTGTCACAGGAACTAAAGATTAAAGGGTATTTTAAATTCGGCTCCTTGTCTTGATTCCTGTAGTATCTACTGACTGTCATGCACCGGTCACACTGTTTCCTTTGCTGTTTCTGTTTGCCGGTAAAAATAAACAACTAAAAACCAATATGCATTGCATATTTTGTAACAAGTAAAAAGAACCTGACTAAAAACCTCCGAGATGTCTAAAAATTTGCCTAAACTGAATTGCCTTGGCGCAAACTGCATAAAGATCGAACTTGTTAATGACGGTAAGGAAAATATTAATATTTTTCTTTATACTAACTTGTCATCGTTTCACCAAGATCGTCAAAATGAAATCAACACGGAAGACAACGAAAGCTCTATCAGCCATCTTCCTGTTAAATCCGAGCCACTGTTGGCCGTTAAAGAAGAAGGTTTGTTGTCCGGTCAGGAAACGCCAAAAACAAAGCCAACAAATGGTGTGCCTGGAGGCAGTGACTCCACAAAAAAGCGGAAAAGGTCTCGTAAAGCCAAACTGAAGAGCAAGACTAATTCGGTCAACCAAGTGACAACGTTGGAGGTCGCAGATTCCCCACAAAACCCAGTCCCGGCCAGTACCTCCAATAGCGTCGGGACTAAAAGCAGGAAAAAGAAGGCAAAAAAAAGGCTGTCAAGGGGAAGAAGGTGAAGACGGCCCCAAAGTCACCTCAACCGCCGGAGAAAAAGGCGAATACTTCGGGAAACGATGGTCAGTTACAATTTACCAGATTTTTCTCTACTAACATTTCGTTATTTTTGTTTCCTCAAGGCCATCCATCCAATATGAAACATATCACGTCGACCCACCAAGAAAGACGGTGGGCGGCTTATGTACTGACCAAGGCAGCCGCAGTCACCCTTGCAGAACTGTCCCCAGAGCAGTTGAAGGAGCTGAAATGGGCAGTAAGAGTCCTCCCAGACTTCCACCCCACCAAGGCAGCGAAATCTATGAGATCTATGCCGGCTGAGCCGACTCAGACAAATGGCTTAAAGAGGCAACGGCCCACAGAGACTAGCGGACCACTGCCACAGCCCAAGAGGATCAAAGTGTCCCATGCAGAGGTGACCAGTGATAAGGTTCTAGTCGGGGTCATTGACAATGGCTCCGCCGATGGTCATATTCCCCGCGACCAATGGAGGCAGGTCGTGAACGAGCTAAACGACCGCTTCATGGCCGAGAGTTTAAAGAATGGTGGTCCGCCACCAATGTGCGAAGACGCTGGGTGGCATCAAGGCTGCGTCAAAGTGATTACATGCCAAGATGACCACTCCGTGGCGGTGTACAGGGCAATGGTCTCTACCCTTGGGGAGGTATACCCTGGAGCCAAACTGGAGGTCGTGGACTGGGGCAAGATTCCCTGCAAGCCACAAGCCCGGTTCTGGGTAACAGAGAAGCCTAGTGACCCCGCTTTAATCCTGAAAATGTTGCAAGTCTGCAACCCTAATCTTCCAACAAAGGATTGGAAAGTAGCGAAAGTGGAGGAAGCAAAGGACTTCAAACGCCAGGTCCTTCTTACACTAAACGAAGAATCGGTCGGAATGCTTCAAGAGGCGGGGTACAAGATTCGGTACGGCTTTGAGAACGCGGTCATCCGGATCCTGGATGAACCCGATCTTGATGTCGAGGACGAAGATCTTGAAAAGATGTCGTCTAAGGAGAACGAAGACTAGCGAAGGCCAAACATCCACCACAGTAAGATAGCACGCCCCGCTCCTCCAGGTCGAGATCAGGGCAGATATTATGGGCAATGAAGATTAAAGTTCCAAGATGATGACTCTTGTGGACAAAAGGAACAGCGGTTGTGATCAAGGCTGCAAAGAATGTAAACATTTGTGTGCAGACTACCTTTTGAATTATTTTTTAAGGATTAAATATTATAAACAAAAAATATACAAAGGTCAATAAAATGAATATAAAAAAGCCAAGTTTCGTAGAAAATTAGTTTGAATGAACATTGAATGTAAATAATTCAAATAATTTAAAACAGAAATATTTTTTGATCCGGGCAGACAGACAGACATTTCCACCGTTTAATGATTGTTGATTGCCGCGGTCACACTGACTTTTTATAAACCTCGTTGTTTTGTTTGCATTCATAGTAAAATTAAATCGATTCAGATCAAAGTCATACAGATGTCTAAATATTCGTCAGATGAGCAGCGTTTCACTCCCAGCAACTGCAGCATGAAGACCGAACCGGATGACGATGGTAATTCAAATACTGCCTGTTGTCCCATTATTAACCTTTTCGTTTTTTTAGCTTCCCAAGATAGTCCATCCAATATGGGACACAGACCTTGTCTTTTAGAAACCATATCATTGTCGGACGATGACGAAGACGAGGGGTTGTCTTTCAAGCAGGACACTCGACAAACAAAAGAAACCACCAACAAAAGCAGCGACTGCGACAAAAATAAGAAGATGACCCACAAACTGCGGAAGATTAAGGCCGGTCGTGCTCGCTATATTCTTAAACAGATAGCCAAGAACGAAGCTGAGGGAAAAACGCACCCCAGAGATGAAGAGGACAAGACTCGATGCCAGGTAGTGGTCGAGGAGTTCGAGAAGTATACAAGGGAGCGTGCAGAGGCTCGAGGACAGGCGGTGGTCGGGGGGTTCGACAAGTATACACGGGAGCGTGCAGAGGCCTTTCAGCCAACACAACCGAAGCGAAAACAATATCAGGACGTGAGCGGTAGCCCTCCGAAAAGGTCAAGGGATGCTCAGTGGTCAACATCGTCAAGGAAGTTCAGTGAGGCGATCAAGGACAACCTTGCAATGGCTTTAGTAGACGAGCTCAACGATGACGGTCGCCTTCTCTCCGAAAAGTGGGAAGAGATCGAGACCAGGTTGGCGGATATGGTTACGGACAGACTCCTGGCCGATCCTTATGGTCCCACCCCGTCTTTCGACTCATCGGACGTGATCCGGGGGCACCGGGTGATTAGATGCGACAACTCGTTCTCCAAGATGTTCTTAGCGGAGTGCGTAGGGAAGATTGGCAACTCATGGAACGGCCTACGCATCAGGCTCGTCCACGTCAAGGAGATTCCATGGAGGCCCCGAGCTCGCATATGGTTGCCAAAGGGGCTAACGGATCACAGGAGGGTGTTAAGCTGTCTGAAAGTTCAGAATCCAGATGTCCATATGGAGGACTGGACCATTCTGAAGGCAGAGAATGCTATGAAGTCAAGTCAGCCCTTCTTGATCCTCATTAATCAACGCTGTCTGCCACAACTGGAATCTTCCGGCTACACGGTTCGTTATGGCATAAGAATGGCCAAGATCAAGGTCTTCTTGTCCGAGCCAGATGAGATCGTCGAGGAAGAGGAGGATTAATTTTTTTAAAAGATATTAAAGTCGGTCAATTGTCTATTTTTAAAGCTAACATGATGTATAACAAATTTTTACAAATTTACCGGGTAAAATGCATTTGAATAATGTTTGACTTCCTGTTTAAGTTGTCTAACAGCTGGTAGGTACAAACATTTTGCCAAATCTTTTTGAAAAACCACGGTCATACTATTTGTATGGCAGGCTTTGTTGATTTGTTTTACACTTTAAAAAATGGAAAACTTGCATTTAATTAATGTATAGATGTAAACCGAAGAATATTGAATCACCGGCACCTCCTGCACCTGGGAGAGCATAAAGAACGTACCGGATAGTGGTGGTATGTCCAGAATTGCTTGTTTTCGCTATACTAATCTTAGAAACTTTTAGTTTCCAATGGCCAGAAGATGGAGAGCTCACTTTGGAGTCGCCGTACGAAAGATGACCAGTTGCTTTCCCGACCGGACATCTCTCAAGTAAAACCAATCGATGGTGTGGCTCAGTCGACAACTACCGATGACAGCAGTCAGCAGGCGCGAAAGCGAAAAAGAGAGGAGGTCGTGGTCGAGGACAACCTGGCAATGGCCCTTGTTGACGAACTAAACGATGACTGTCGCTTGCTTTGCGAAATGTGGGTGGAGATCATGATCAGATTGACGGATATGGTGACGGACAGACTTTTAGCCGTGCCAGAGGGTCCCAACCCGTCCTTTGACACATCGGAACTAATCCGGGGCCACCGGGTGATTAGATGCGTCGACGGCTTCTCAAAGGTCTTTCTGGAGGATTGCGTAGCCGAAATTGGTGACGCGTGGGATGGCCTACGCTTCGGTCTTGTCCACGCCAGTAAAATACCATGGAGGGAAGCGCCCCGAAACATTCAGGCACCGCCGGTCATGGTGGAGAACCAGTTCGGTTGGATGGTAGCTCAAGGGGCCAAACTGTCCGACGAGGTGATCTTGGAAATTCAGAACCGAATTGGGACGAAGCGGAAAGGCCAGCAACAGAGTTCACTGATTAAAGATGGGTCAAAAACGTGGAAAGTGTGCCTGGGCCGAGGCCGAAACGTACGCATCATGGAGCACATTCCTTCCAATAATTCCGCCAGATTAGAGGAAATGGTAAAGAACCGAATTTTAGACGCGCCCAAGAGTTCTAGCCCGTCCTTTGCAACATCGGAAGTGACCCGGGACCAGCGCGTGATTAGAAACCACGACGGCACCTCGAAGATCTTACTAGAGGATTGCGTAGCCAAAATTGAAAACGCATATGACATCCAGACCCCAGTGGAAATGGAGGAGAACCAGTTCGGCTGGATGGTACCTCGAGGGGCTGAACTGTCCGACGAGGTCATCTTGGAAATCCAGGACCGACTTATGAGGATAACAGGCCGACGATGGCATTTTCTGACTAAAGATGGGTCAAAAACGTGGGCAGTGCGCATATCCCGAAGCCGAAAAGTACGCATCACAGAAAAAAATCCTTCCAGTAATTCCACCAGGTTAGAGGAAATGGTGACGGACAGACTTGTAGCCAAGCCCAAGAGTCCTAGCCCGTCCTTTGCAACATCGGAAGTAATGCGGAACCAGCGCGTAATAAAAAACGAGAAAATTTCTAAGGTATTTTTGGAGGATTGCGAAGCTGAAGTTGGAGAATCATTTGACATCCAGACCCCAGTGGAAATGGAGGAGAACCAGTTTGGCTGGATGGTACCTCGAGGGGCTGAACTGTCCGACGAGGTCATCTTGGAAATCCAGGACCGACTTATGAGGATAACAGGCAGACGATGGCATTTTCTGACTAAAGATGGGTCAAAAACGTGGGCAGTGCGCATATCCCGAAGCCGAAAAGTACGCATCACAGAAAAAAATCCTTCCAGTAATTCCGCCAGGTTAGAGGAAATGGTGACGGACAGACTTGTAGCCAAGCCCAAGAGTCCTAGCCCGTTCTTTGCAACATCGGAAGTGATTTGGGACCAGAATGATAAGCAGTTTGGTTGAAAGAGATTGGAGAAAAGTACTGAGCGCATTGAACCGCATTAAATAAGTAACTAAATAATGTTTGTGCTTTAAGTGGCACAGAGCTTTGTACCTGAAAAATTAACTAATGAAATTTGTTGACTGAAAAATATGTTTGGTTTTATTTTACAAAAAAGTTCATTAAATCTAGTGTTAACTTTTAAGAGGATTGATGTATGCAAAGAAGCAAAACTGAAAATACAAAAATAAAAAACAATGTTCATTAATCCTGTCGTTTATAACAATCAAATAAAAACTGAACTAAAAGAATTTGTTACCTAAAATATGTATTTTGTTAAATTAAAGTTTTCTAGATATTAATTTTTGGTTTCGTTTTACAAATGTATTAACAAATATTACTATGAAGAAAAATGTACAAATTAAACAATTTTAAATTAAATTTTCGAATTTCGGTTTAGTTCTTCCTATGTGGTTTGAGACGGCGCTTAATTTTAATCAATGTTTCCTACCATTTGGATTTTACTGTTTTTAAGGGATGTTTTTTCGCTTGGTAAATTTTAACACCCAGGCTGCGGTCACACTGTTTCCGGAGAAGGCTTCGCTTTTTTTGTTTCGCATGAAATTTAAGAGAAAAAACCAAAAATCAAGCCGCGGCAAAAAAAACGAGATGTCTAGCTTTTCGCCAAACCAACTGCGCCAATGCGCACGTTTCACCGGCACTCCCTGCACTCCGGACAAGGAGCAGCAGTTGCGGGAGCAAATTCACAGCGAGCTGGCCAAGATTAAGTACTGCGCCAATCCAACGTACGAGTGCAGCCTGATGAGAATCGAGGGCCACGACTACTGCATCCGCCACATCCTGCGGGATCCGCGCTCAAACTACCGCCAGTGCTCGCACGTCTATGCGAATGGGAGGAAGTGCATCAACGCAGTGGCCAAGTTCGACAACAAGAAGGAACTGATCCTGACATCTCTGTGCTTTGAGCACAACCGCCAAACGCAGCTGCAGAAGACTCACCTGAACGTGGGTCGCATTCGTAGTCGCGTGGAGACCAACGAAACTTTGCTCCACAGCCTTTCGTCCCACATCAACGTGGAGGACATCAAGCCTGTGGTCCCAAAGACCGAACCGGATGATGATGAAATCGATGTTGTGTCGCCACATGTAACACCTTTTGGTAGGTCTAGCATTGTGTGTTTATCTTAGCCAAAAGCTGATCAGCTTTACTTTCAGTTACCACAGACCATCGCAATAGTATTGGACATGTGGTGGAGAACTCTCGCAAACGTCGTCGAATTTTGGATTATGCTTCTGATAGTTCCAGTAACGATGAGGATCCACCTTGCCTCAAGAACACTGCACAAGACATTGAGTTTTTCGAGTCGGACTATGAGAGCATTGACTCTGAAGACGATGATCCCCTAAAGTAAGACTTTTGCTCTTTTGTGGGCCAAATTTGTAATACCATTTGTTTTTGTAGACATGCTGGGGTCTTTACGCGAGCGGAGGCCGTTAGAATTGCCGAGACCAAGCTAGTAAAGCTTCAGGGCCTTTACCGCGAGCAGATTTCGCATCTACAACATGTCCTGAAGCAGCGGCGCCGCAAGTATTTGCACGACATACGCCGAGAACGAGAGCTATATTGTAAGGTTTTTAATGATTTAAAGATTAGTTGGAAAGTTGTCTCATGCCTTTTTTTCAGGCAGCATCCACGACCAGCTGAAGGACACGCCGCACGAGCGCAAGCTATATGAACAGCTTAAGGCGCTGAATAGCTACCATCGTCGCCAGGGCATGGAGGCTGTGCTCTACAAGAAGTTAAAGGAAAAACGCGCCCGGGACACCTTGTACGCATCCAAGTCCAGCAACCCCAAGTGCGTGTTTACCGAGGGAGGCGTCAAGTGCGGAGAGCGAACGCTGCCGTGCTGCAAACATTGTCGCAAGCACATTCTGGAGGACAAGCGACAGGTCTTATTCCGAGCCTGTGGAGTGGAACGAAGTGGGGTGGTCTGCCAGGAGCCGGTGGCTAGCATTCTTGAAGACTCCAGTTGCGTACTGCATCTGACCGTGGCGCCGGCTAGGCGCCAGTATATACAAAAGGTGCGTTGATCAATAACTAAACCTAACCCACGCCATAACCACGACACGTTACTACTTAAATATTCCAACTGCCTCTTCATTCATTGCCATAAGTTGTGTTGCACATAACTACAGAAAATACAGTAACTGAACTGTCAAACAGTTTTGAACATACAATTCTGCCTAATTAGTGTTTAGACTTGATTTGTAGTAAAGCTAAGTATTTCTACTGAGAAACAAACACGAAACACATGTACATAAGTACTAGAATTGTTTATTAAGCTTTTTGTGATCGACCCTGAATAAACTGCCGACCTCTCATCCTCCAGTTTTATGAAGTTCCAAGCAATCAGCCGCAAAAAAGAATTTTCGCTTCAAGCCGTGGTGTCGATAATTTTGTCGGAGCAGACCCACGGATTGAAACGCATTCGGAGGGTGATGATCTAATGGATTGTGCAAGTGGTTTGTTTGAGCTTGACCTCGGAACAGCTGGTGATCTTGACGAAGAGTGCTCCATGTTTCTTGATATGGATAACGACTTGGGCTTAGCTTTTGACAATCGCAGTGTGGACGGTGGACGTGTAGAATTAAGCCTCGAGCGGGAAGGCGAAAAAGTGTCCAACGATACTGACGACCTCGCTGAGACTCTCGATCAAGAAAATCTCAGTGCAAGGCAACTAGTTTTAGACGAACCATCCATGCAAGACAGTAGCGAACTGAACTTTGAAGTGCACGGAACCGAAAGCAATGTTGACGATGTGTTGCGAATGCTCGAAGGCATTGAGCAAATGCCTTGGTTTGATGCCCTAATGAACTAGTTCGATGTTTTAGAATAAGTAATAACCCTTAATCCTATTTGTAATCCATCTTATAGTTTAATGCAGGACCCCTTTTCATTGTTGATAAATACTTTATTCCACAGAAATGCGAGTCTGAGACCGAAGAAGATGAAACAGTGTCTACAAGCGTGAGTACCATTATAAAAACGGAAAAGGAGGACCCTACAGATAATCTGTTCATGAGCCAAGTTCTTAACGTCACCACAGCTCATGATGAAGACAACAAAGACGATATTAAACTTATAGAGTCAATGCAAGTGCAAACTAGTACTACTTCTTAAGCCTTCGTAGAATTAATGTTTAATGTTGCAATAAATCAATATGTATTTAACAAAAAGAGTAGTTAAATATCTCTTATCCAAAAAAGCAGTAAAAGTTATCAATTGGTTTTTGTACGAATCTATTGTAATTTGTTGTTTGTAGAATAAGAAGACTTAATAAATAGTCATTTCTATATCCTTCTCTTAAAATAAACGATTTGTTGGTTTACGTATTTATTTATTTACATCTATTGGCTTTTTATAATTTATACAACTAAATATTTTCTTTATATTTATTCAAGTATATTTAACAATTCACACTTTCAGAAAATGCAACGCTTAGCAGATTCTTGAAAAATAGAAAGTATGCACTCCGTTTGCTTAAAAATAATGACTGTAATTATTTGATCTTAAAGCACAGTTAAATATATCAGTAATCAGTTCCTCCATTCAGGATCTCTACTAAAATATTTACAGATTGCATATGCTATGATCCTAATTGGATGGCAACTGCTCTCGTTGTTAAAATGCACTATTAAAAATATAAATTGGCAGCTAAATATATTAACAAAGTCTCTTGTTATATGTTGAAAACTGTTTGCACAATCATTTTCGAAAGGCATGAAACCTTAAAGTTCCGTCGTAGTCTCTACCTCCGATCGATCCAAATCATTAAGATAGGAGAAGCCTATTTGGCCATAGTCCCTCTTGCCAAAAGAAACATTTTCATTTGTGCTGCTTAGGTGATTGTGATCAGAACTGGATCTGTAAAAAAAGAGTTTATTAAGTTAGGGATAATTCTTTGAAGTTTAATGAACATACCGTTGAAAGAGCGGGTTGGTAATGGGTAGTTCCCCACCGTAAAGTCTGTTGTTGAGCTGACCGTTTCGACCCAATGTGGCATTCATCAATTCCCCGTTGCCATTGAGCAATCCGACGTCGCAGAACGTATTTCCACGCCTGCCCATCGTACTATAAGTATTGTTTTTGGCCACATTGTTCGGACCAGTTGGATCTATGTTGTAAGCGCCGTTCTGATAATGGTTACTATTCTGGTGCTTGATGCGGCCCAAAGTCAAGGTGCCCGAAGGAGGAGATCCCAGTGGGTTGGCATTGTTGCGAGTGTTCATCTCCAGCGTGCGGTTGAAGGTGTTCTGCCTGTTGTTTATGGTCATATTGTTGTTCATGTTGGCATTGTTTAGATTCTTGTGCCGGCGAAGAGTGGCGATGGTAGCCGTCGTGGCATCCGAGTGGGATGGACTGGACTGACCACCGCCGTTCTCCTTGTGCGTTATATAGCTGACATTGTCCAATGAGAAGGCATGGTTCTTGGCACTAAAGTCCAACTGCAAATCGTCATCCACATCCGGTGGTACAGCCATCGCAAGCATCTGGGTTTCATACTCCTTCATGTTGGCTATGGTTTCACTGGCACTTGAGGCCTGTGGGTTCACGATCACAGGATCGTAGCGGGTTGGATTCGTGGAGGAATACTGGCGCATGCGTTGCTTAAAGTTTTTGTACCTTTTAAAAAATCGAAGTAAATTATAAGTTTTACGTTCACATTATGGAAGGTGTTAATTTGAAGTTAAAAATAGTTAAATTCGCCATACAAAAATGTTCCTAAGACTTACAAACAAATATACTTACTTTGACCACGAAATGCATATGTAAATTATGCCGATTGTGCCTAGAATGAGTATAACAAGTGATATGGCAATAAGAGTGAATGGGAAGACTTCATTATCGATGGCTACAGCGGCCTTGACCTGGTCAAAGAGAACAGAAAGTGGTTTAACATATCACCAAGAACTTAAGTTATTGCAAAGATAAACTCACCTTATGAACATGCTCTTTTCTTTCGAGGGGAAATGAAATATTATCTGCTGTGGCTCGTGGCAGTGCAATATTTAACTCGGAACGCGCAGCGGGTTCCAGTAAAGTGGTCTCCACAATGCTGTCCTTACGGCTCAGCAGCTGTTCTGTCTTCGGATCGATTAGGTAGAACCATATATCCGTTGCGGACGGATTCTCGATCACCGATCCGTTCTTGGCCAGATACTTTTGACTGCTCATACGTTCAATGCCGCTAACCAGTCCGGTTTTCTTGTCCAACAGTTCTTCCAGTTCAGTGTAGTAGCTGCGAAGGTCGCTGGGTGCTGCATTTGGGAAGGATAATGCCATCCGATTTATGTCGGCCAATTTATTGATAACTATGCGGGCTCTTGTCCGATGAGATCCCTGTTCTTGAGCATCATTATCACGCGCCTCCACCAAAAATGTCATGGGGAAGTCATTTTCATTTTTAAAATGCTTAGCCGTTCTCAAAACTCCACTATCTTCCGACATCATAAAAAAGCTGGTGGGCTGGAAATACAAGGTATTTTCATAAAAATAAAAATATTTTAGAAGCAACTGATTACTTACCATATTAACCCGGTTTTCGTCTTCGTCAAACAGAGTGTATCGAACTGTTCCGAATTTACCTGAGTCACGATCAGTGGCACGCACCTGTAAAATGGTTGTGTCAACATCCATTTCTTCGGTTACGACCGTGTAGAAGGTGTCTCGTTGACCGCGTAGCCTATTAAACTCAAACTCCGGCGCATTGTCGTTCTCATCCTGAACTATTATCTCCACAGTGGTGGTATCTTTTAGTGGGTTCACGAAATAACGATGAGATGTTAGGCGTAGCTGAAGCGTGTAGGAGGTTTTGTTTTCAAAGTCCAGAGGTTGGATCAACAATAGGCTGCACCCATGATCCGCGAAGCTCAAATTGAAGTTTCCCTCCTCGTTTCCGTGGATAATCTCACACCTAAAAGCTGGTGGTCCATTGGTTGATATCTTTGAATTCACTATTTGGATGAGTTTCAGGGTGCTATTTGTTTCCGTTGACTCTGGCACACTGGTGGTGTAGCTGTCGTCACTGAAGGCCAGGCCAATACTTTCACTGCTCATGATCATTCCGCTTTCCAACTTATTGTCTGATTTAGCTTCGTTGTTGCCGTTGGCCAAAAGGTGATGCACGTCTACCCGAAGGGGAGCCACCGAACTGAGCTGGGGTTCCCCCAGATCATAGGCTCTTATGTCCACCTGGTATTCCGTATCCTCTTCTTTCCGCAGCTCATCTCTTATCCGCACTGCTCCTGTGTCCGGATCCACTTGGAAGTACTTGGGGGCCTTGCCACGCCCCACAATCTCATAGCGGACTACATTTCCCGGCGAAGTACCATCTCCATCGATTGCTGGCAGAGTGGCAATAATGGTTCCTATGCTCTGGTCATCATTCACGGTCACTGGATCGGGAACGGTTATGAACCTCGGTGGCAAGTCGTTGCGATCCTCCACATCCACAACCAACAGAACTGTATCTCCTGGCCCGTCACCATCGTTTTCAATAGTTCCAATGGTCAGCTGGTGTTGCTTTTGGCTCTCATAGTCCAGTCCCTTGATTGTCCTCACTTCTCCAGTTTTGGGTGAAACCTTGAAGAACTCCGCATTTCCCTTGCGTAGCACGTAGGTTATTTCCGGAATGGAGTCCGGATCGAAAGCTTGGACTGTGGCCACCAGGAAGTTTTCCTCGTTCTCCGGAATATGAACGTCAATGCGAGCGTCGCTGAACTTTGGAACCTCATCCGGAAGGTCGAGTACCATGACGGTAACACTAGCCGTTCCCAGTCGAGCATCGGGAGCACCATCTTTAGCGGTGATCACGAACTTGTACTCATTCAACTGCTCATAGTCCAGTTCCATGGCTGTTAGTATCTCCCCGGAAGTAGCGTTAATTGTAAAGGGAATGTCAGTGGGTATGGAGTAGGTAATCTCAGCATTGATACCTTCATCGGCATCGGTGGCATGAACAACTCCAACGGAAGCCTGAGCCTTGCCTTCATCCACTTGGAAGACGTACGGCAAGGTAGAGGCGTCGAACTCTGGGTTCTTGTCATTGATATCCGTCACCTTGATATTCACTGTAGCACTGCTGGACAGACCACCAGTATCCTCTGCTTTTAGGATCAGCTGGTAGCGGGTTAAGCTCTCACGATCCAGTTTGCGAATGACTACAATGACGCCACTTTCCTGTCCCACCGCGAATTGCCGGAGATCATTGCCCGATATTATGGAGTAAACGACTGCATCATTCTCTGGATCATCTGCGTGGACCACCGTGACCGTGGAGTTGATTTCCGCTCCCTCGCTAACCTGAACCTCGTAGATGGGTTTCTGGAAACGGGGTGGCTTTGTGTTCGGTCCAGGAGTCACACCCACCTCCACGATCGCCTGGGAGGACAGTCCTCCGATGTCGGTGGCCTGCACAGTAATACTGTATTGTTCACCTGCCAGCAGACGTCCTTGGGTTCTGATCTCACCCGTTGTCTCGTTAATCGTGAACTTTTGAATGCCGTTGTTGGAAACGTGATAAATGGAGTAGGTCACCACGGCATTTGGCCCCTCGTCGTTGTCGGTGGCTATGACCTGGGTGACCAGCCGACTCTCGCTCTGATCCCCGGCTGTAATGGAGATCGGAGGCACCATAGCCAGCTTGGGAGCATTATCGTTCACATCTCGCAGGTGGACCGTGAGACTCAGTGGAGCACTGGCGGCATTGGTTCGCGGTTCCCGGGCCACCACTTGAAACTTGAAGCGTCCTGGGGCAGGAGGGTCGCGATCGAGGTTTTCCTCGTTCACTATTAGAATGCCATCACTAGTCACATTGAACGACGGCGTGGTCAGCTCGTATATGTAATCCGGCTTCGGATCAGTGTCGCTCAGGTCGGCATCTGTGGTCCTGAACGATATAGGGTTACCACTCGAGTCCAATACCCTGGTGCCTATCGGCGAGTTCTCGTCCACATAGCCCTCTGTTTGGGAGGATGATATTACTGGGGGATTGGCATCCACTGGCTTGACAGAAATGGCCAGCTTGGCCGTTGTGAAACGTTGGGGTCCCGGGGAAACCTCTTCTGCTTTCACTATAATGTCATACTTTTTCGCTGTCGAAGTGTCAATCGCTTTTGTTTGCTTCAGCACCCCGGTATTCTCATCGATCTGAAAGTAGTCAGCATAGTTTCCTGGCATTCCACTGGCAAAGCTATACCGAATGGGCGAGTTTATAGTGTCCAGATCCACTGCCTGGATGCGTTCGGGAAGCACTGTTAGTACACCAAGTAGAGATCCTGCCGGCACGGATGCGGAGTACTCTGGATTAATGCAGGCGCCATCTAGGGACGCACATCCGCTGTATATAAACGATGGATCCAAGTCATTGGAGTCGGCTATGTTAACCGTCAACGTGGTGGTCGAGGAAAGACGATCTGCAGTGTTACGCGCTCGGTCCTGAAAGTTAAAATAATGTTAAATTTATTGAAAATTTAAAATGCGATATTAAGTTACATAACCGATCCCTTTAGCTATGTTTATAACTTTGGGTTAGCACCCAAGTGAAAGGTATGTAACTTTACAAAATGCCGTCGGCCAAAAGCCGGTAAAAGTAAGCATAAACATACAATTATGGCCTTTTTAACCCAACCTTTAATTTTGTATTAGAAAAGCAGACAGTTTAAGTAACCCATTACATTTAATTAATTAATTTTTAAGCCTTCACTTACCGAAGCCACAATAGTAAGATAATATGTTTGTATCTTCTCAAAGTCCAAAGTCTTGGCTACAGTAACCTAAAAAAAAATAAAGTGGGGAAAATAATGTTTATCTTTCCAAAGTTATGATCAGGCAGAATAAACCCCGAGTTAACTGGACTTACTTGACCCTGGTGGGGAAATGATATGGCAAAGGTGCCATATCCATCTGCACTATACTTTTCAATGTCGGTTGAATTAGCACTTCCCTCGGCTATGAAATACTCAACCAGCCCATTGACACCTGCGTCCTTATCGAGGGCCTGTATGTTCCGAAAAATTGTAGTTCCCACCGGTGTGCTCTGTAAAAATTAATATATGTATAAGCCATTGAAATGTCAGCTAATTCGGCATGGGAAGCGGTGTGTTACTTTTTAGTGGGTCTCAACAAGAACTGAAAGTGTTTCCTGCCCAGTTAATAAATCCCCATTAGTTCAACAAGAAGATACTATAATTTTTACTCTTGTGCTAAATTTCTAACATTTCCCATGAAGCCCAACTGGGAGCCAACTCTGAGATCATTATTTCATTCGCATTGTTTTACCGTCAAGTGGCTTCAGCAGAAGACCCAAAGCCTGCTGGGCGATTGAAAGCGACTGTTATATAACGGTTACAGCCTCTTTAACTTATGTTAAGGAGCAAGTTTGCTACCTGCAACTGAGCGTCTGCAGTTTGTGTCTGTAATTCAGCGTCCACAGTACCCAGAATTGCAGCTGAGCTCATACACAAAAGACACAAGACATTGTTCATCTGCTGAACTTTGGGATTTGTTCAGTTAAATGGCATGCACGCTTAGGTCATCTTTTTTCGCTTTTCATAATTTTCAGTTTTATTGCATGCTGTTCAGGAATTTCGTTTTTGTGGCTGTGCAAACTCCCATCGCTTGTGGTGATCGTAACGAGGAATTAAAATGGGGCTGTGGGTATTGATTGTGCAGATTCAATATGGTTTCGGTAGCTCTCTTGAGGTATAATTTTCCTCTGTTCTTGTAATTATTTGATAGAGCGAGAATGAAATGCGTTTCTGTTGTCTTGTCTTTTCTGCTGTTGGGCCATGTTGGACATCGGATCGAATCCCTTGGGAGTGTTCGCCTAAGCTGGCAAGTGCATACCAATTATATTCCAGTTTGACTGGCAGAACGCCATATAAAGGGACCTGGATCACGAATTTACAATGTACTACATACACTCTTCTGCGAAGAAAAGATGACGCAGGTAGCCAGCCCTTTTGTTTATTCTGGGACAGGCTTCTTAAACTTTAAGGCTTCACATTGTTAAATGCATTTTGTATCTGTAAACATCCTGGCTGCACATTTCTTCATTTTTATTGTACTGATTTACAATTTTATTTACAATCTGTGGAATGCACTCTCAAGGTTAAAGTCAAGTAAATAAAATCACAAGAATTTTCAAGAAGCTCCCGAAGGATGACAACTTTAATTGGGGAGTCGTCGATAGCAATCGATTCCGGAATCGATTTAGCTCAGTATTCATTGAACGAAGAAAGTGCTTTTAAATCAGAAAATCACACTTAAGTTAATAGGACTTAAACGTTTTATTTCTTAATGATTTCCATACGTTCTTGGTTTAAGCAATTATATTATTGTGATGTGAGGTTTTACCTATAATGCTAAGATACAGGTGCAATTTAGCACGTCAATTTGCTACGTTTTTGCTGAGCTTTGCAAAGTCTTCACAAAGTAATTCACTTTATAGGGGTTCTAACATATACAAATGCGAGTACGTTTGTAGCACGTTTCCGCTTTGTTTTATGCTTTTTGCTGACGCTGCTTTCTAATATGTCAACTGTTCTGTAATTGAACGTTATTAGTCTAAATACGTGATTAAAAGTCGGCAGGCAATGCTCTTGCACTTGCCGGCGATCCCATGATCCTCGGATGCTGGGGATCCGCTCGACATGCTATTGTGTTGCTGAAGCGCTGAAAACATGTTCACTACCACTTCATTAGTGTTCAGTATGTAGTTGCGGCTGTCGCGTCGACCAGACTATGCACATTCACCTGACTCTTGCACAGAAACAAATTCTAGGAGATAAGCTTATCGTGATCTAATTTTAAAACCTATCTAGCTAAAATATTAAGATTTGTCAAGTAAAAATTCAAAAACTTTTATCACTTTTTAAAGAAATAAAAATGATTCTATAACATCACATTTCTCATTGATGCATTAGAGCTTTAAATATTTACAAAAACATAATTTAGATCCAAACGTGATTTTTTTAAATTGTTTAATTTAAGTTTAATTTAATCAATGAATCTAATATCAAAACAAGAAAGAACGCTATAGTCGGGTTTCCCAACTATAAGATTTGCGATACTCATTGCCCTCTTTGAAAACAGCTAGCTAGCCCTCTTCAATAGTGTGTAGCCTACTTTCATGCGCAATCAGTTTTAAGCGCCTTCTCTTAAAAAAAAAGGTTTGCATACTTTTGAGCGCAATAAAAATTTTCAACGCATTTGTATACACAATTTCAGATTTTAAGATATTTGGGTAGATATTTTCAATACGAACAACATTTGTAAGGGCCACTTTTCTCTAGCACTAAAAATGTGGACACCACAGAGTTTTTTCCGGTTTGTGGGCGTAAAAAGGGGCGTGGTCAGGTTTTGAAACAAACTTGATCTGCGCTTTGCTTATAGAAGTCTGTGTGCAAAATTTGGTGGTTCTAGCTCTTATAGTTCCCGAGATCTCGACGCAAACGTCGGACAGACAGACATTTGATCGTTTACAGTATTTGCTTACTCTTCGAGTATCGCAAATAATTACTTTAAAAAAAAACCCTTTCTATCAAAGTACCTATATCTTTTTCGGATCATCTTTCACTAAACGTGTACTTATTTTTTTCCGTGTACATCTGACTACAGCCAGCGTGATAGTCAGTTTGGCACCCGGCTCAGAGGAAACTATAGCGAGAAATGCGGGCAAAGTCCGGGGCGACGAAAAGCTGATCGTGCGGACGCTGAAAAATGTCTATTTACTTACCTCGGGAACGGTAACCTCATAGGGCGTGTTCATGAAACGCGGCGCATTGTCATTTATGTCCGACACCCGAACAATAATGGGAATGCTGCGCTTCTTGTTCGTGGACCTTATGGTGCAGGAGACCTTAAACGGTTTAAGAGGAGACGTATTTTCATAAATGTTTTGTCTGGTTTTGCCAGGTTGCCAAATAGTGCAGAAGATAATGTACCTGAAAGACAATGTGACTGAGGTTTTCCTCATCTCGATCCAGGGGCTGCAGCAGTTGTAATTTCTTGCCATTCAATTGAAAAATCGGCTGGCCTTTCGGGAAGACCAAATTCAGAGCGATTTCCGTCTCCGGATCCCCGAAAATTGGAAGCTCTGGCGGATTGGTTGGCTGTCCAATAACTACAAAAAACGCATAAATAATGCAGTAAAAGTTGAAGATTAATAAATCAAGCTAGGTTATTGGGTACAAGTAGCTCCAAAGTCTAAACCGGCAAACATATCAGCAGGAAAACGAGAAAAGTGCAGACAGCAGCCTTTCTCTTTGCATTTGGGGTCAAGTTGCAGCGATCACTTGCGATGTATACACATGTGTGCACACATCGTAGATGCAACATGGAGGCACACACTTACGTATGAAAGTTTTATATTTCGCGTGATCTTGTTATTTTGCAGTGTGTGCCTCCAAAAGTAAGATCTGATATTATACAACATTGCATTTAAATGCAATTCGTAAAGGCTCTGTCATGTTTTATGATATTGTGTAAACTTTTGAGTGTGATTGTAAAAAAAAAAACACTTTACAAAGTCGTAATTAAATTCCACAAATATTTTAATTTTTACTTTACCTTTAGCCAAAGGTATTCGTATCTTTATCACGTACTACTTTGTATGATTTAATGGTTTTATGTGTGTCACACTTATAAGTAATATTTTGTGGGAATACTTGACACCACTAAGTTCATCGACTTAGAACAACATTTAGAATAAAAACTAACTAATTGCAGACTTAAAAAATAGCCAATTAAGGTATTGGGAGCTGGCTAGTTTCACCTTTTGGTGGTGCACCCTAGCGTACATGCAAATTATACAATGTATCTACAATGTATGTGCATTTAAGTTCTCTGGCCTGACGTGCTTTTTATTCTTTGATGTGATGCCTATGTGCATGAAAACGTTTAAAATTATAATTACGGTGTTGCACCTTTCGTGCTTTTAGTCTATGATCTTGAAGTCGAGGTTGGTCTCGGAGCATTTTGTCTAAAAAGCGTTTGGCCATCGCGTTGTTGTATTCACGTAATAGATTTAACGTTGAAGTAGTTTAGAAGTAATATTTCCTGTTTAAAGCCACTTAAACGGCTTATATCCACTAATAGCAGAGTTATGTAAAAAAAAAAATGACTGCAGACATTGTTGCACTAACATAGGATAAATGCATGAGTTCATTTTTAAATTAAAATTATACTTACATGACTCGCGACTCTCTTCGATATCCAGAATAATATTTGTTTGACCGGTTTCCACCTCGCACATTTGCGACTTTCCCAAAACCGCGGAGCAGAGCAGGATTAGGAGTCCAAAGAATCCCAGTCCCTGCTGGGGAGTGAGGTTTCTTGCAGCCATGTTTCTAAAATCAAGGTAAACAAATACTTCTCGTAAAATATATATTTGCCAGAGACTGATTTAAATATTATTTTGAGCCACTAACATCTTAACCTACGCGGCATGCCCACACAACCCAGCGAATGTGGAAACCGAAGCCCGGCTCAAAATGTCTTCTGCATACGTTGCTTTTGTATGCAAAGACGGCTGCTCTTGCCTTAAATGGTGTGATATCAATATGCAATAAACAATTTAACAAACTTGGCGTTGTCTTGGCTAGCTTGCGTTCTTTTCTCCTCGGTTTCGAACATATATTTGCGTATATGGACATGTGGAAATCTAAGATGCGAAGATCTGCGGTGGGTAAGCTGTAGCTATTTGTAACCGATAATAAATAAAAAAAATGGTGTTAAAGCAACTGAAAATTGGTGGTAACTTCCGCTTTGTGGAATGGAGAAGCCTTCAGCTCATCAAACCTCATTGGCTGAGAATATTGACAGAGAAAAACTCATAACGGTAGGATCATAAATTGGTTAATAAAGTGGCAAGCCATGCTGCCAACTGAACTAGACAACGGCAGTTGCAGGCACCGCGATCAGGTGCACAGCGTGCCCATGCCCACCTCAGCCCACCTCATCTCATCGAGCGCCTAAATGGCCAAATGGCGAAATGGCGAAATGGCCGGCCCGACTGCCTGATCAACTTGTGGCTGCGGCTGAGATACAGTTAGCAACGTACTCCAAAGCCACTTCTTGCGGCTTCTATCCCTAAGTTGCGGCTCTTTCGCTGCAGTTCGGCGTACATCCGCCGCTTCTTGCCACTCTGCCACTCCATCCAAGACTCGTTGGCACCAGAAGCCCCGTCTCTCGTATCCGTTACTCGGATCGTTTGTTTAATGAAACAGATCGAAACTAATCTTCAGGTGTTCTCTCTTCTCAGTTGGTCTCTGTAGTTTATTCGGTTGACTTCATAGCTTTGAATAAAATTGTTATGTCAGCTAACCAAAACCATAAAAGAAAAACTGCAATGCACGCTCTAAAAAAATAATCCACTGGGAATCACAGACGGGTTACCCGTAAAAATTTTACTGAATACTAAATATTGAGATAACTTTAACAGAACCTTTAATTGACAATGATTTACTTTTATGAATGCACTATTCAAAATTATAAAACTGTCATAGAAATAAAGAACATAAATTACATTAGACAGACCCAACAAACCATTTTCCTTATTTAAATTGGGTTCCAATGGAACCCAAAGAAAAAACCATTTTTTGATTTTAAAATGTTGAGAAAATAAAAACAAATTACAACAACATTATTTCATGTACATACTTACAACTTATTTGTTCAACATGAACTAATTATAATACATAACTTTAAAAGAAAGAAAAATTACTCATCCGCAGTGTTGGTAATGTGGGCGAAAGTGTTATAACTTATAAGTTGTGCAGTGGACTACGTGTGTTTGATCTTGAGAAAATGATATTATCATAACAGTTTCAGGTAAATTAACATAACTAACTAACAAAAACTCTTACCAACTATTTTTTTTTTAGTGGACTGGTTCTCTAAACTATATATGTTTATAAATGTATTGGTCCTAAAAACTGTAATTTCAGAACTTTTCATCTACCAAAAATCGCAAACTTATACTAACTGTTCGCTGCAATTGAATAATAAAACATTTATGCAACAACAAAACTTTTAATAAGCCAATCAAAATATCTGTTAGTTTTAACGATTTATTTAATTTACCGAATGGGCCATATATGTGTGCTGCAATCTCGAATTGAATCAAATAAAACTTGTCTTGAAATGCAATGGCTGGTGAAATTATCTCCGAAATCATAAAAGCAACGATCGTGCGTTGCATAAGTGCGATATCACATTGTATTGATATGGCTTAAATGATTCGCCGTTCCTGTTTCTATTTGCGAAAATCGCAAAAATCGCGAAAAGCGCTGCAAGTCCTCTCCTCCGCTTTCACTCAACATACCATGTCCCGTACCCGTACCGTACCGTCCCGTCGTATAAACAAAAGTCTCGGTGAAGCCACGGAGCTCTGTGGCCACAGAAAGTCAGTTGCTGATTATGTTCAACCGGAAACTTATAGAAAAAGCCGAATGTGCCAAACTGGTTTGCAAAATAAACGAAAGCCGAGGTATCGCTTTGCTTTGAATGCTTGAATGCTTGAACGCTTGAAGTGCTGGGTGCGCAGATACGGGAAACCTGTTGCTTATTGATGCTGTTTTTGCCAACATTTTCTAGTTTTGAATGTGGTACAATACGTACCGAACTTAAATCTGAAATCTGTTGGAATGCGAACGATGGTTGCCACACAAATCTTAAATAAACAAGAAAGGAACGCCAGGTTTTGGGGACCGAAACCCGGGATACCCTGGCTCACCTGGCTCACCAATCATATGCCAGAGTTCTTTCGACTCCGACTTTGATTGTTATGCTAATTCCGTGAGTGTTTTATTGTATTTTTATTTCGTTTTATTGGGCAGGAGGACGTGCTCTCGGCGCTACAATGTATACGATTATATGCATACTTCTTTATTATGATCATCCATCGATTCGAGGCATGTCCGTGAGGTGTTTTATAATAACAATATGTTACCACAGATCAGCACTTAAATCATTTCGATCTGAGAACTTTTTAAGTACAAAGTGGTGGCGAAGATAAAAGGAATTATTTCGTGTACGGGTAATAAATGGCTGCCACACAAACTTTGATCACTTAAACGAAACCACTAATTTCTGCAAAAACGGCTATTGTAAAAGAAAATGCCCAAGGGTTGTGCTTTTAGGTTTTAATCGTTCTAGTGAACTCAAAAGCATCTTAGAACTCAAGAAGTTGAGCCAATTTACTCAGAATCGTTATTCTTAATGATTAGTTTTCATGATTTGCCTTTTTTTGAGAAGCTTTAACTTCAACAACAAATGCTGAGTAACAAAAATAACCTTTGAGTATGTGTGTTTTAAATGGTCATCAGTTTAAAAGTCAACGTTTTGTGGTTTTATAAAACATCATACAAGTTATTATTAAGAAGTTCAAAGATCAAAACAGTTTGATGTTTTATCGTTGTTATGCAAATCTCTGCGATATGCATAGAAGGCTTAAATTTTTAAGAAAAATAAACAACTTCAGAGATAATAAATTAATTAATCAAACATTAAAAAATTATTTTTACAAACTAAGACGTTTAACCGCAAGTCTTTTGGTGACAATAAAATTAATCGAGTTGACTTGCCGCTGAAAAGAACTGTTAAGTGATTATGTTTTCTACTTTTAAGTCCGCTTCGAGGCATTTAGACAAATGAAGATAAATCTGTGCAAATGACATCAAAAGTTTGGCACAAAGAAGAGGCAGCATTTCATTAATGTCGACTTCTGTTTTGCCTGTTACTCATTTCCTCTTATTAAATAAATACAAATTTAAATATAATTAAATAAGTGATTACTTACCGTTTATTCTATAGTTTTTATATTGCAAAAGTGCAAAGTATTTCTGCTAAGTATCCAACGTGATAAGTGTCACACGCCGTTGACGAAGGAATTCGTTATCCTCTATTACATTTCGGACATGTGGATATTCAAATGTGTATTTGCCTGCCACCCATACGCTGTGTATTAAACAATAGTAAATTTAATTAAATGCACACGCGACACTATGGTTAAAATTTGCACATTGGGATTGGGTTAATATTATAAAAAAGATGATCACAAGTCATCGGGTTTAATAACATGTTTTAGTTTCTTCACACTAGATTGATTTTTAATAGTGGGTATTAAATATTTTTCTTTTGGAGGTTGTCCTCTGTCTTTAATTATACACAAGTCTTAATGTTTCGCGAAAAGCAAGCAACAAAGCGCTGCGTGGGAGTGTGGTAGCATGTGGTAAAAGTAGCATGGCAAGTTGATGACTATCTGTATTTGCCTGTACAAGACTGTATAAGTTTTCTTACACAAATCTCGACATACGTGACCTCATTTGCCGATCTGACAGAAACGTTTTTTGGCTGTTTTTCTTTACTAATGTTGGCAAAAAATCGCGCTCAATAAATTAAATTCGTTGTGTGTGTTTTCTACAAGCCCGTACAGACATCGGAATTTAACACTGCGATCACGTTTACATTTCACATCAGTGTTCTATCCTTTTTTTTTTTTTGAGTGATGAGTAAGTTGATGTGAACTTTTTGTTTGTTTTAACATCTTTGTGAACCAGGTAAACAATAAATTGGCAAGAGAAAGTCTTGCTTTCGGGTTTCGTACATATAGTTATGTGTAGGTACGATCTTTTTCAACTTTTGATGCTCCGTAGACAGGGGCTTTGTTTCCCATTGAGGGGTTTCTTTGTTAATTAAACGGGGATTAATTCATTTTGTTCACTTGCATGTTGAATTTCGAGGAGTGAGTAACTCATGTACTGAATTAAACCCCTTTCAAGGCTATTAAGACTTCGAACAGCTTTGAAACTACACTTCACACGTCGCCATGAAAAGACCACTGTACGTATTTCTGAACTTTACACATTTCTTGAGAGATAACTCTTAAAAAATTAGCTCTTAGGCATATTCATACCAGCATCAAAACCGGTATCGCGGGAGCCACCTAAAATACGATTGCGTGCATGTGCGGTACACTACGTTAGAGCGGTTTGGTGGTTGGAACGAAACTGTTTCGCTTTACCTGTTTCAGCAACAAGTGGGCGCTACCAAGCCATCCAGGTATCCACTAGCCAGTACAAGAGTGTGGAACCGAGTGGAATCGGACCTGGCTGGCATTCGCTTTTGCGGTAAGACTGGTTTTCAAGACTAGTTTACCAGCTGATACCACACATCGCACACAGCTAGATACCCATGGACATTTTCGTGTGCTGTGCGAAAGGCTCCGCTTATGTGTACAGGTACTGCGATCTGCAGGTGCATGTAGGTATGTTTTTCGAAAAAGCAGCCAAAGCAGCAAAAGCAGCGATCAGCTAACAGCGGTCTGTTAAGCCAAAGGTAAATAAAAGACCACCATGTTTCATTTCCATTGGAGTAGGCAGTGGAACCAGTTTGGGGTTTTTTATCTCTTTTGTTTTTACCATAGCTGCAGTTTCTGTGTTTGGGGCTGTGTAAAAGTTTTTATTAAAATGTTTTAGGTGATGTAGCTGCGATTTTGTGCAGCAATCTGTGGCCGGACTTTTGCCCGCTTACTTCGCCACTGCATGAATGAAGTTCACTAAAGGGGCAGACAGCATTTTTGTACCTGTCAGGCAGCCATACAGTCGCATATGCATATTCCATTGTATTGCACGGGGACAATGAGACAGTTGCTTCGCTATCCACAAAATTACCATCGATGCGAGGTGTTTGCAGTCGCACACCATCAGAATATTGTCATTTTGAACCGGATACTAAAAGAACAATCAAAGCTATTAAACTCTTTTTTTTACAATTGGTAATTGTGGGCCTAACAAAAGATATCTTTATGAAGGTTATGTATTTTAGGAAATCAGATCTTCTGTGATCTAATATCTTTGTGTAGATCTTTAAGGTATTAAACGAAAACATTTCATATATCGTTAGGATTACAAAGTATGCCTACATTTCCCTCTTCGTTTTAATCAGTGGCTCATTCAAATTACGTCTAAGATTAAGAAATGTGCTAACTAGCAATTAACCCTGTATTTCTATGGTGATAAAACTCAAGAGATGCTTCATTATCATTGTTTACTTGAAGAGAAAGTGCAAGGGGTTCCAGCAAGATGTACACAATTAGCTTGTTTTACTGTCTTTTAACTACCAAGTTAAGCTTGTTACTATGTTTTGCAGAGTCCCCAAAAGCAGGGGATTAATTAAGGCTGAACCCACGGTTTCGTCTTCTTTCATTTTTATAAAAATCGTAGTTTCTTGCTAAATTTACGGAGGGGTTTAGATTACCATAATGTGTGTTAGCTTTTTTTTTTGTCTTCCGGCTTTGTCAACAGTTTTACATTTCGAATGTCCCATTTTCACCATAATTTGATTTGTTATGTCGATCATTTTACTTATTTCAAGTTCAAAAAATTAAAATATTCGATTTTTTAATACTCTTACACATATTTTGAGAAAATATATTAGATTGACCATTACAAGACAATCAATATTACAGTTTGATAATAATACTTATATTTATTTTCACTTATCAATTTAAGCTTTTCTGATAGTAATACAGTTCAATAACCCGCTTTCTTGAATCCTTAGGTTATGGCCAAAGCTGAATTCTTTTTGATCTTAACTTTTATAGTCCAATTAGCTCTTCATAAAATATAGTATACCCTAATACAATGTGAATACCGGATATGAAACGGCTAAACAAAATGTGTCAGCCAAATTTGTAAGGTTTCGTTGTTCCCATCCACTTAAACTCGAATTGCTGTTCGAGCCATTTTGAAATCAGTTAACCTTCTTCAGAATTCTTGAGTTACTGGTGAATTTATATGTATTTGGAGTTTATATTTCACACAAAAAGTATGACAAAGTGTTGCAACAAAGTAAGGTTGTGCAATATCAGAAATATTATGTGTGTTTTGAGCAAATAATGAATTAAAGTGTTAGTACTTTGTTTCAGTTAAATTAATTACCAGAAGTTTGTAAAGAAAAAACCAGAAAGACAATAGTTTTATAGACCAAACCAGACACCATTCCGCAAGAGTATAAAAAGCTTATAAGTCATTGTGCGGGTAAAAAAATATGCAACCTGTTGGCTTTAAAAAATATGACGATATCAGCACAAAATGCGAATGAACTAATAAAAGCACAAAACAAACTGGCTATGCCTCGGTTTCAAATTACTCCTGCACAGCTCCACTTGTACAACGTATACATACATAGTAGTATAAAAATTATGATTGCAATTATAATTTAAAATTTCTTTTATTGGTAATGGCAAAGTCACAATGACTGCATTGTTCTGCCGCCTCACATGCTCGTTTTGCTGTGTTGCGGGGCTGTTAAATCATTCTTCGCCGCTTTAATTGCTCCACAAAGTACAACTGCATTCCTGCCACAGCAACTAAAAGTAACAACAATTCGATTTGGGACCATTGCGCACCAAATAACCAAAAGATGCCTTGCTGGCTTGTGGACTGAACAATCACTTTGCCCAGATCAGTTTCGGTCCGGCCAAGAAAATATATGTACGAGTATGTATCTAGCCGAGTGTGTGTGAGTGTGTGTGCACAGTTGCGGTCAGAAGAAAAGTACGGAGCGGATGGTAGATTTATAAGGTGGAAATTCAATCCGGTCGCTGCGAGAACGGGGAATACATCTCATCTCCTGGGTCTGGGCCTGGGTGCTCACGTTATGTGGCTTCGGTTGCTTCGCTTGTGACTTCCCACCTATGTGCAGTATGTACTAGGCTCCTGACCGCAGCTGTACCCGTCCCGCAGCCAGGCCATTAACATTGCTTAATTGAATTAGATTCCGAATGCAGATTATGAGTACCATCGCATGCTCACTCCGGGACAAACGAAGTATTCGAGTTCGTAGAGTATAGTAGAACGTATTCCCAGGCTCGGGTTTTGGGTTCTGAGTTCTGGGTTCTGGCACCCACCGATCCCATGCAAATGAGAGATCCTCTTTTATGGCGCGAGGCATAAAAATAAAATTCAGATTTGAAAATATCAAACCTTCGGGTGTTGCCCAAACATGCCTACGTACGGTTCACTGAACCTGAAATCTAATTAGCTAACTTTTCGTACAAAAGCGGTTTCTGTAATCTAATTCGATGGCGTCAGCGGCACTTGGCGAACCACGAAACATTTCTGCGCCAAAACGACCAGACTTGTACATTGGCGATTCGATTGCATTGCATTGCACTGCACTGCATTGCCGGTATTAAAGGCCAACAATTGTGGCATGTCCTAGTGACAGCCTCGCCAGCAAAATAGCAATAGCAATAGCAATAGCAAAATGCACTGTGCCACAAGCGACTGCGAGCGTCGTGCCACTAAACTAACGTAGGAGCTGCTGCTTCATTAGTTATGCATTAAGCATACGATATGTTGTACAACCCGGCTACAATGGCCAAAAGGGTACATGGCCTTTTTGGCGGGCTTTGAACTGAGACGTGTCTGTCATATTTCCCCACATTTTCATTCTAACAAGCCCCATTTAGTATCAAAAGACTGAACATTTGCCTAAAAATATATGTAAGCGTCGAAATAAATTAATAATGTAGCCACAGCCCTCTTTGCTTCGACTTAAAGTTCATGTATAGCTAAATTAATTTAATGTCTTAATTTTTAAACACAATATAAACTACACATTTTAATATATGTATAATAATACAAAAATTGTATATAATTCTTTAATTTCTAAAAGGTTTAGATTAGAATACAAATTATTAAGATAAAGAATAAGATTAAAAGATAACAAGACGCAAATGTTTCCAAATTTTTCATCTCATAACAAAATTGAACATCAAAATTTTTATTTTAGTTTTATAACGTATTTTCCAGAACCTCAAAAATTAGTGCTACATTAATGTCCGAAAACTAAGTTAAAGCTTATAAATACAAAGAGAGTTACTTCTAAAAATTGTCAAAAACCAACGTTCCCACATTAAATGTGAATTAAAGTGTAATTAATTTAAAAATTATATTTTATAGCTTCCTAATGGGCAAGTGTAGCTCTGTTTCGGTGATGCAATCGGGGTCCGCCTTTCCTGTTTTCCCGCATTGGGCTGCTGCAGTCAATCTTTTTGTGGGATGTCCAGCTCCCTGTTAACTGCGTGCAATTCGTGGGGGTTCGTATGTCGCTTAAAAATTTTAATTGCCTTTGCGTGTTTAGAAAACTTACACGTACGTATGTTCTGCGTAGTTTAGCAGCTGACCAAATGCCACGGCAGCTTTCTAGTCGCTGCAGGGGATATGTCTGCAGCAGTATATTGAAGTCTATTTTCACACTTCCACCGATCGTTAATGCTTATCGAGGTGGATTAAAATTGAAAGGAATCCGCCGAGAAAGTTTATGTTTATTAACATTTCTGCACTGCGCGAACATCTATTCTTAAATTAAATTTTAAAGGCACACACAAAAATAATATCGTTTAGAAACATTATTAATTTTGAATTCGAAATATCAAAAGTCTGAAATGTTTAAGAAAATATAAATTAAGATTGAGAAACTTGAACCACTAACTTATGAGTTCACAAGGTATGGTAAGTTATCACAGATAGTAATCATATGGTTATCATTCATGTGCTGTAGAAATTTCAATACAAAAAATGGTTAAAATCTAATACACTTTTAAAGGATAAGGAAATTCAAATATGGCCTCTAACCTGGCGGTTTGTACCGCCGGTTTTGTTCACATTGTTCTTGGGATGACGTTTTATCTTTTGCAACCTGCTGATAGATGTTCACCTGCGCCGCTTTTGGGTGGTTGGATGTTCGTGGGAGCCCTGATGCTACTGCTAACCGATGTACAAATGTATCCGGAGCGTTACATGCACTTGCCCTATATCATACAGTTTCTGGTGGAGATGATCGGATCGTTGGCTATCCTCGAGTTCTTCACGATTAAAGTGTGGTGCAGTTTGGAGCGCCTGGTTCACCATATAGTACGAATGGGGTTCTTAATCCTAGGCATGAGCGATGACACCTACTTGGTGCTAGAGTATTACCTCCTAGGAATAACTACCACAGTTTTAGCTGGCTCTGTGTTCTTTATAATGAAGAAGGCCATCATTCCTCGCTTCGATATAATGTCGGTCTGCGCAAAGCATCACATAAAAGTGCATCTGGACAGGGATTTGTACATGGAGCTTGTTAATAAAAAGGACAAAAGAACGAGAAGGAGTCAGAGAATTTCAACATAACGGCGGTAGAGTCAGAAACCTAAATTATAAATTATTTGTTTTATAAGATTTTTAAAATAAATGTTAAAATATTTACAAATTTATTCAAGACTATTCTAAAAAAGTTAAATGGTAAACGATAAAACTTCGCACGAATGTAATTTTAATTTCAAATTAACTGCAAACTCAAGTTTGTAACGGTATTATGAGCAAAATAATCGATAGGCACTATAAAGTGACCATTTCTGAAGCACACTTTGCCAGCCCTGGTCTTACTTTATTTTGGGGTATTTTTCACTTCGCGCCACGGTCACGCTGATTGCTCTATTTGTTGATAAATGAACAGCTGAATAAAATAATCATATTTGGTTAAAAACAATTATGCGATTCAACGCAGCTACCTTATAGCGCCCATCCCCTGCTGACTGCAATGCGAACAATCGCCCAAGCCGAGGAGTCGCCCCAAATCCTGCAACTGAGAACACGCGCCGAGCGACTGATATCAGCATCACCGAATAATAAGTAAATTCCGGGGAAAACACATTAACAAGATGTCTACGGAGGAACATGTGTGGCGAGCGCATGTTGTGCGGCGATTACGCGAACGCAATCGCAAGGAGTGCGAGAACTTCAAGGAAATCATCGAACAAAGTAAGCGGAGCGCCAGGGGCTGCGGAGCCCCAGTTGTTAACCCTCCGACGCACTAGTTAACCTATATTCATCGCTCTCCTCATGGCCAAATATTTTAATTGCCCCCATCTTTCAGACAACCGCTTGATTGACCACGTTGCGCAGCTCAAGTCGGACAACCTGAAGCTGTCGGTGGAGAACGAGCAGCTCCGCAACGCGGTGTCAACAGGTGTCACCGGCACGGGCTCCAATGTGGCAATCGCTACACTGGAAAAGAAACTACTCAGCCAGCAAGAGGAGCTCACGGATCTCCACAAGCGGAAGGGCGAGAACTCCCAGATGATCGTCGACCTGAATCAGAAAGTGGAGCAGCAGAGGATAGCAATTTCGGAGAAGGAGCACAGGTAGCTATCAGGGATGCTCCGCGTTTCGGAAAAAAGATTAGGAAGGATAAACCATTTTTCTGAGATTGAGTTACTCACATTTTACGGTGAATTTGAGTTTACCCATACATTTAGAGATTTAACTACTGAGTCGAAATTTAAAAAAATATTCAAGCTGTTCCGATGTAAGCTTGTAATAGAACATTCTGTTTGCTTAATTGATAATTCTGTTTAAATAATTTGTCTTGTTGAAAAGTTCAAAATTCCATCCGTTATTCATAACTTATAAAGTTAGTTCTCAAGTCCCTTGACAAAAGAAGGATTACCTAAATGTTGGTTATTTTAGTTCAAGAAGAAGTGCAAGAACAGCTTTGATACAACTTCTGTAATTCGTTTTAAACGTTCACAGCCAATTTTGTTAAAATGGGCTGAATTTTTCCATTTAAATCTCCTTATGCCGATAATGACACATGGAACATCCTCTACATCCACTCTATTGCATACAGTTACTAATGTTTATTTTTTTTAGCCTCGCCGAGCAGCAAACGAATAACAATCGACTGCGGGCTGAAGTGCAGCTACTTCACTCTAGTTTAGAGGAACTTAAAAAACTCAACAACACTATGCTGGATGAGCACACAGCGCTTCAATTGGCCTTCAGCTCCCTCGAGGACAAAATGCGAGGCGTACAAGTGAGTGTTTTGTGTTTTTCCTAACGATCTCCACTGCTTTGGATTAGTTGACTTGTATCTTAAACAACAAACAAAAAAAATAGTTTCTTTGTTCGCTCAAATTTTCGTATTTGCTAAATTGGAAGTGAATTAACAACGTTGTAAGAGTTAATACGTTTGATTTGGTACACCACATTTCGCCTTTGTAAATACGGGAAAGGTTTCGATTAAACTTTTAAATAAGTTTGCTTAATCCGAGTTTTCAATTAGTCATTATTCGTTAAATTCGATATTTGATTTTAATCTACAAACTTGTTTATTAAAAGTTTTGTATAAAATATTTTTATTAGTACTTAACCTGAGGCTTCCGAATCCAATTGAACAAGTTAATTTGTTCGGTATTTGGTTCGTGCATGCCGATAAATATATTGCAGATGGCTCAAATCGTTATGCCTCGTATACACACGGGAAAAGCTTGCTATCTTTTCGATTTCGATCCAGTATCTCATTAGCGTTCGAGGCGGAAAACAGCAAAACAGCGGCACTAAATATTTACATATATTCCTAATATGAAGAAGCAACTACTAAAAAGCTTTTCGTTTTCGGTTGATTCACAGGATGAAAATCGGTGTTTGCTGGAACGCCTAATGCGCTATAAGTCAAAGGATGCCGACAAGTTGAACGAGGAAAACGAAAGCATAATAAGGTACGTGTATTGGAAAATAAAAGCATTTAACTCTATTATCATGCAAAACATAACTTTTAATATTACTTATCTCTTCGATCATTAATATACATGTATATAAATGCATTTTCGTAGCGAGATAAGTACAGAGATACACATGAAATGCTTAATCGCGAAGCTTATCTAATGCTTATAAAAGATATTGATAAAACTCTCATGTAAACTGTTAACAAACACATACAAAATAAACGATATGTCTATAGATTAGGCAGCTTTTGATATTATAACATAAGACGAGCAGGACTTTTCTAGTAGTTACTAAAATCAAGTTGAAAAACAGTTTTTTTTCCTGATTAAAAAAGTTGAACCATGTACTAAATTAGGAATGTTGTATAGTCATTATCCACCTTCCAAAGTGCGCCATCATAAAAATCATTGCGTTTATATGAGCTTGATGCCCGAAATCACAAATCACAGGAATTTTCAGACGATTTTTACCGACTATAGAAATCTATATTTGGTCCTCTAATAAATAGAAATTTAATGAATCATGCAAGCAATAAATGATACTCACTTTATTCAGTTCTAGGGCCCACATATTTAGTTATTATCTTAATACCTGATTAGAGATTACAGTGTACATCCACCTGAGCGCCGTTCAATTCGATCACCTAGTTGTGTTAATAAAAACCACTTTATTGCCCACCCACCAAACATCAAGAAAGCAAGTTAACTGAAAAATGCGGAGCACGGGAACTACAAGTTCGTAATGGTTGACGGAAAACTTCACAAACTGCATGTAATAATGATTACCTATATTATTACTAACACTTTAACAATCGCCACGGAGTAGAACGGACCATTTAGACGAATATTTTCGATTGTGTCATTCATTCTGATTTGCTCCTTTTATTTTGGTTTAATATAAATGTATAACCGTTTTTAAACATATCTAGAAAAAGACTGCCGTCAATTTTCAGGAAACGTTCGGCCAAACTGAAACGTGACCTGGAAGACGCGGTCCGTGAACCCGGCTCGTCCAGTGGCATCAATCCATCGCCCAGTGCTGCATCCTTGCAGCGCAACTCCAGTCCCGCCCAATTCGTTGGAGGTCTTATAGGCGACGAGGACTTCGACGAGGCCACGATAAATGGCGCCATGGAAGCCATAGGTCTCGATGATAATGAATATATAAGCGCTCGTTTTACAGCAGGCGAAGTGTGTGAAAACACCCGAGCTTCCATTGACGCCCTGAAGGCCACGGGTTACTTGGGCCAGGCCAATCCGACAAAGATCCTTATGAAATTCGAGGCACACGAGAACGAGTCGCATGCGGTGCGCTGGAGTCCCGTGGAGCGCATGGTGGCCACCGGTGGCGCTGATCGCAAAGTCAAGCTCTGGGATATTGGCAAAAGTAAGTTTAAAAACATTTACTTTATATTTCTATGACTAGATATTAAAATGGGTATTGCCAAGCTTAATAATTTTACTTTGTTGTGAGAGTAGGTATATTAAATTACTTGTTAGATTATTCATTATTCGGTATTATACTATAAACAAAATTATAAGCGTTTTTAAAGATCATTAACATTTAAACAGAAACCGGAATCATAAAATATAATATTATGTTCGAATTTTTATATGTTTATAAAAACTCATTGGTAAGATGATGCTATTGATTTTAAATGTATAATTTCAGATTCCACCGAACCACGAGCAGTTCTAAGCGGTAGCAGTGCGGGCATTAATTCCGTTGATTTTGATTCAACAGGAGCCTACATATTAGGCACCTCGAATGATTACGGTGCGAGAGTATGGACGGTGATGGATAATCGGTTAAGAGTAAGTAAAATGATTGTTAATTCCTACAATTAAGTAGTTAATCACGCGAGCAAATATCGAACGGCAAACACATTGCCTTTAAACATGGAAGATGGATTGGTTCAGTTTGGCCGACTAGTCCAGACATTTAATACTACTTATTTAGAATAATATATTGCAAAAAAATCATTAAATTCTGCTAGATCAAACAGGTTTCCTATTATAAACATTTTCTTTGTGCTTTTCTTTCTTCGAAATTAAACTTCAACTTGAAAATATTTAGAGAGAAGATGTTCTTGCTAAACAAAGATACTTCTTGCAATTATTCTAGGCCAGATTGAGAATAACAATACTTTCCTTTTCTATTGTTGCTTTAGCAGATTGAAAAACCGTCTTCTTTGATGCCATGATTTATAAAGAATTTTCAGCCCTCGTGATATTCTCTTTTCGCCTTTGTTTACTCACGAAGGTATGTACGTGTGTGCACACATTCATACCAATGTCAATGTTTATAAATAAATTTTGCATGTTTGCCGCTTTCTAACTCAGAAAAAAGGCGAAAAGTAAACAAGTAAACATTACAGAGACGCTGAAGGCAAATAAAAGTGTTTACTGATGTAGTAAATAAGGCACTTTAACTATGATATGTGCGTAGGCTGCGCCTTTCAGGGTTCTACCAAAAAATGATTGGAGAAATGAGATTTCGCAGAATTGGAACTGGAATTGTTCTGCCTCAAATATTATTTTGTTTTTGTTTGAATGGGGTAGATTTCTTTTATACTTATCACGCACATAATTTAACTATTCCCAAGGGATTGATATTTAAAGAAATCCAAATGGTTATTAGTATTCATCCTTTCATGTGAGCATCTAAGAAAGTTTTGTTTTTTTCCGGAATTTTATCAAAAAATCAATTGACGGTCATAAATAAAAGTCGTCTATGAAAGCAAAGAGGGGAAACTGGCCAATACATTGTCAGTTGGCCTGAATTGCAGCAGCATAATCTTCCTTACCCCAAGGTTCATCTTTCGCCTGGTCAGGCGAGATCCGCAACTTCATCCATTTATGCTGCACATCGTCAACATGCGAATAAACATACAAGTGCAGTTCTTCCTGCTTCTCCGCCTGCTCCATCCGTGTGATACACCGACTCTTCTAACTGGTATTTCTGGATTGACATTTAAACGGTTCTTTTGCGCACAACTGGAAACTGTAACTGAAGAATAGCGCCGCTGAGATGCAGCATTAAAATGAGCACACTGACTTGTACGGCCTCTAGCCACAATGCGATCAAACAGTCAACTGATTGCCAAGTTATTATCATTAATACATGCGTCTTTTTTACTTTTCATATTCATACTTTTCACACACCGTAACTATTAGAACTTTATTCGGCCACTTTCCCAATTAAATAGAACGTTTTTTGAAGTGCCAAAGCATATATAATTTCAACAAAAGGTTTTCTGTTCTGACTAAAAATAATTTGGCTATTAGAAATCGTTTGAAAAAGTTTATCAAATTTTATAAATTTTTTAAGGACCTAATATAAGTTTTTGTTGTTGAAATTTCTAACGTTCTGTTGTAAATTTTTTAAGGACCTAATAGAAGTTTTTGTTGTTGAAATTTCTAACGTTCTGTTGTCCATAGTATAATGTCATCGATTAAAAATGGCATACTTAAATTATATCTCTGAAAAAGAGGACATTTCCACTTTTCATACCACGCAAAGCCTACCAATAAAATGCGGAGTGGCGTGCAGAATTTTTAACTCACCGGTTTGGTTGACAACACGTTTTGCGATGCCAAATAAACCGCGGGTTTGGTTCAAATTAGACTTCTTAAGAGAACACCTCAATCTATGTTATTAGTTAAAAACCGGCCTCTCTGAGCTTGAAAGAGTCATAAACTCTTGCTTCGAGCAGAAGACATTCTTCTCTCCAATTCTCTGCTCTCGCATTCTCCACATCGAGGGAGCTCCCGTCAAACATGTTTGAGACATCACCGCTACGACTCGGAGCGGAGGCAGTGGTCTGCGTTTCAAGCCACACTGCGCGTACATTGACCGTTCGACTTGACTTGGTCGCCGGTTGAAAATCGGATTCAGAGCCTCTTTAATTAAGAGAGAAAGAGTCTTTAGACCCACAAGGGCAGCCCTACGGAACGACTCTAGCTTGCAATTAGTAAAAGACTATTATTTATTTATTATTTAGTTAATGGGTAAAATGGTAGCCCTCAAAGCCCTTAACAAGATTCGCCCATCTCCTGTGCGGATTTATAGTTCCTTTCCATATTCTCGTTTTAAAAGGCCTGCTGGTAAATCATGTAGCAGCTACCTTCATCTTCTTGAAAGTCTCATAAATCTACAATTTTCCTGATCTCCTGGAAGTCTTTTTTTATCTTATCTGGTTTCTTGTTCCTTCTATTAGGCATCTTAGTTGAAAGATAAATATTCGAGAATTTACAGTTCCCCAAGCGAGAATCCACACTTTAAAGTGTCAATGACTTTAATTCATGTGTGTAGCTCTGTGTACGATGGCAGTAGCTACTCCAAAAATATGTCCCACCGTACGACCTATGTCAATAAATTTTTTTCTGCAGCAGTTATGCGTGGTGCTTTTAGATCCTAGTTTATAACGCCGTAATTAAACGTCTGCAGACTCTTTTATGTGTGCGGACACTTTTTAATTGCACGCCGTTCTAGTGAAAGATACTTACCTCGAGTAATTAGCCGGTTTATAGTGGAAGGTACATATGCGATGCCAGAAAAGGTGTTGGCGGTCCTCTGCCCCAAGTATACATTGTTATTCTTTTTACGCTCCTCACTTAGTTGCGATGCTGTGTCGAGATCTGTATAAAATGATGTTTGCCCTATAACGTAATTCCGCGCTAACTGTATGTCTCGAATTCTTACCTATTTAAGCACACGCTGACGGGTCACAGTGGAAAAGTAATGGCTGCCAAATACGTCCAAGAGCCCATTAAAGTGGTGACCGGAAGCCATGATCGTACTCTAAAGATTTGGGATTTGCGCAGCATTGCCTGTATAGAGACCAAATTTGCTGGATCGAGCTGCAATGATCTCGTGACCACCGACAGCCTGGGTTCAACGATTATCAGCGGGCACTACGACAAGAAGATCCGATTCTGGGATATACGTACGGAAAAGCAGGCGGATGATGTCTTAATGCCGGCCAAAATCACCTCCTTGGATTTGTCGAAAGGCGAGTGCTCTAAAATTAAAATCGAAAGGATTCTCATTCCATTTATTTAACAGATTGCAATTACCTCATATGCTCTGTAAGAGATGATACTATTAAATTATTAGATTTACGCAAAAATCAAGTTATATCCACGTTTACGTAAGTTTTTGCTTAACTTTACACCGAATTACCCAAACAGTGTTCTTTTTTGTTCAAACAGAAACGAACACTTTAAAATCAGCTGTGATTTTGCTCGGGCTTCTTTCAACTCGAGTGGCCTAAAGATTGCTTGTGGATCGGCGGATGGTGCAATATATATTTGGAATGTGAATGGTTTCCTAGAAGCTACTCTCAAGGGACACAGGTGGGTAGTTAAAAAGCATTAGTCTGTCTCATTACTAGCAAAGCACTAAACACTTTATCCTGAGCTCCACTCCAATAAACAAGGTTTTTTATTTATATTTTCTTGAAATTAAAAACTTAAAATTTTTCTACAGCACTGCGGTAAACGCGGTCAGTTGGAGCCCCAACAACAATATGCTGGCTTCCGTTGGAAAGAACAAACGATGCACTATCTATTCGGATTCATAACCCTTAATGTTGCCATAAACGTCAGTCAGTTCCATTTTACTGATACGCTTATAGTCAGAGCTGTAATCAATAAAGGCCATGCGGAGTCTGCTGTAAATAGTAAATTCGGTTGGCGAATGGTTAAGGTAAATCCAGTGCCGACTGTTTTAATAATTTTATTTGATTTATACTTATTTATACTTGAAACGGATATAGTATACAAATTGTATCAATTCATATATTAATCTAAGTACATGTTTTCCTATTGTAAAAATAAAAAATATATATATTGGGTTACATATACGACCAATCTTAAAAGGCAATATTGTTTAAATACTTCTTTTTAGGAATAGTACATTTGCGCTTTACAAACATTTTTTAATTGATTTTACAAACATTTTTAAATTGATTTTTGAACTCTATGATTTAACTAAATAACACATTTTCAGAACTTTAGAAGTTGTTCAACTTAAGGTAAAATTTCCATCTAGGTGACCCTTTAAAGATTTTGATTTCAAGACCCCAAGTAAACCTAAACAACTGACTTGTTTCTGAATAATAAAAAATAATTTGGGACGTCCAATAACTCTAAACAATGGCTTTCAGTTTTAATTTTAAAACTGTAACCAGTAATTTTATGCGACATTTTGTTTTATGCTTTTTCTTTCACCAGCACCTGTGCTATAGCTATAAAAAAGTCCACGCCGATTTCAGACAATAATGCTCAGGCAACAAAGCGTCTTATGCATCCTTCGAACGTGATGCATTTTAATTTCTGCATATGTGATCAATTCTTAGCACGAATGCTGTGCCATTGGAGAACACATCCAATTATTTCGTGTGCTGACGGAGCACAATCGACACTGGGAATCTCTAATTGAGCGAGGAAAATAACCACGGCACCATCATTACAAATCTAACGTACATTCATTTTTATCGCCTTGCATGCATGCTTTAATTAAGAATCTTTTCAGATTATGCCTTAAAACAACTACAACTTAGCGTTAAGTACCGCAGCGATCTAAAATCTTGTGGCGCTCTTAAGTACTCGTACTGCCTGAAGTAGTGTCGTTGAAGGTGCATTGCTAAGTAAATTAATTGAGAGGAATCCAGTCACCTATACTGGCTGGCTGCCAAGAGGAGCAGAGTGACGGACAGACGAGCGGACAGGAGTCACTTTCCCGTATGCGAGCGTTCCTCCAGCTCCAGCTCCAGCAGATAAAGATACAAATCTGCACGAAGCCTGTTTCCTGTTGTGCTGAGGGTGCATTTATTTGCATGATTCACACAAGCGCTGCGGCTAACGATACTTACCCAGCTGCTGGATCTTCGTACAGGTGTACGAACATCACCATCGCCACGCTGCATACTCCATACTCCATAATGAAGATGGGACGTCGCGTTGCTGGGAAACGTACGAAAACAAGCACGACATTTGGACCTTTCTGCCTTTCTGCCCACATCGAAAAGTGAATCGCTGCCTTCCCTTCCTCATTGTCGCCGGCGGGATGAGGATTCTGGCGAGTGTGTCGTGCATTTTGGGCGACTCTAAGTGAGCATGTTCCTGGAAGCTCTCGAGTCGCTTTTACAGTTGGATGCATTTTAAGTTTTATTGAAGTATAAATAATAATTCGCAGGTGTCTGCATTCCAACTCTAATTCGCACAATTTGTTATGCGTGGGTAAAAGGCCAGGCAGATAGACTTTTGTTTACCCATTCTCATATATTCAGTGGCCCAAATGCAAGCAATAAAAATGTTAATATTTTTATTGTGTTTTCTTTATACGTAGAAAGTTCATAGAAAACCCGTTCCCATATGTTTAATCCCAAATTAGAAAACAAAGTAAAATTGTTTTAAAAAAGTTTATTGCATGATCATCTGTTTTTTTTAAGGTTCTTCAAGTGGTGATTGACAAAATCAACCAAGTTCCCCCAAAGAAAGCATACAACGAGTATAATTCATTAAAAATCTTAATGTTTAATAATAATAAAATGAGTTTCGTTCCATAAAATTAAAGGGGTCCAATGAAAACATTAAACTGCCATTGATATGTAATAAATTATAGTGCTTAACTAGACTAAGACGCATTCGATACAGATGATAAAGTATTAATTCGAGAAAGTTAATGTAATATGTATTAGTTTTTACAAATGTCAACCATTTTATTTCCGAAGTCACAAAAGAAGTTCAAGGCAGGTGTCGAACTTCCTTTACAAGTAGGGAATCTGTTAGAAGAATACACAAACCTAACACGAGTGTTTCAAAACGCCATGGCTACAATGCAAACAATCTGAATTCCACCGAACAAGACACTTATAATTTCATTTCTCTAAAATCGTGCACTGACTAGATAAGGCAAATAGCGGATGTTGTATCAGGACGACGGGTATTCGTAGCAGTTAATTAGCATAACATTGCGTAAATATTGATTGCACCTTTTGAAGCTTAGACGTTAATGTTAATGTAAAAGAATATGCGATTCTATTTAGTAAGAATGTTGATACGACTGTAGTTTTTGACGGCGCTGGTAGCAGTACGTCCAAATTGCGATCACTGCCAACTGAGTTAGCAAGAAAATTGTGGCAGCTGTAATAAGACCTAATTAACAAGAAAAGAGAATCATAGGAAAATGATTTGTTAATCATATATTAAGCTAACAACACAGGTTTTCTTTTAGCAGGTTAAGATGTCTTTTTAGTGATTTTATGACTGTAAATGTGTACTTACCAATTGCGTTAACGCAAAATCCATGCCCCTCTTCGTTAGCAGTAAATGTGGTTTCATTTCCGTCATAATAGTCTCCGCTTTCTTGCTTATCTTGCTTAAATCCGAATTTGTCCGTTATCTGAATAGACTGAACCAGCAGCATGTCGCTAGGCGCAGATTTCTTTGAAGTGTCGATATCGCGACGTGGTCTGGGATGATCATCTGTTCGAGAAAAGGTGGTGGTCAAAAATATAAAAATAGTGGTAAGAAAGATGTTGATATTTGTGACTTATTTATTATCGTACTTATCTCTCTAGATGCTTAATTAACATCAACCTACCTGTTGTGTTTAGAGATCTGCGTTTTCGGCCATAGGACAACAAGGACCTGAACTCGCCACTGGTATCCTCCTGTTCGCATTGGACTGGCTCACAGCTTGGCATGCAAGGTGTTACCAGGGCTCGGAACTGAACGACCTCACTCGAAGGGAACTTGAAGGCATCGAAGTTGGAGAGCAGCACCTTGCCGGAAACCGATCCCTTGTAAATTGGTCCCATTATGAAGTGGTCAGTCGGGCAGCCATTTGAATCAATTAAGGTAATTTCAGAGTTATCCACGCCATCCAAGGCAACCAATTCCCGAATGAAAATCTCGTAGGGGCTTTGCTCGTCGACAATTTCGAACTTCAAAGCCAGTGGGTCTCCCACCTCTGCAGAGCGCATCATATCCGAACCATCACGAGAGGTTATCCTCATGATAACATTCGGTGATTCCACAATGACCTCCTCCGAAAGGGCCGGCATGATATCCCCGCGCACGTCCAAGTCCACACCGTTGCTGACCGACTTGTTGGTTAGATCGTACTGACAGGCCAAGGCCAAACCCAAGTCGGAGGATGTCACAATCATGTCGTGGTGCTGGATAATTATGTCATTGACATAACGACCGGCAGTGCTCTGTCGCACATTGCACTCCAGATCATGATAGTTCATTCGCAGCTCAAAGTCCAGGGCGCTCTTAACATCAACTGAGCAGGATTTGGGTGAGCCCTTGGCGTACACCTTTCCATTGAAGAGTCTGGAGGTGCGAATACGTGCCAGCATGTCTCCACCACCGCATTCAATGGTTACGTTGTAACAGGATGTCAGCTCATAGGTCGAGGCCTCGGGAACTTCCAGGAAAGGTTCTTGCACATCAGCCAAGGTGGCTCGGCTATGATGCGATAATCTGCAAACCATATCCCCAGTATCGTTGTAGTCATACGAGTGGCACCTGAGCATAAAAAAATAATTGAGGAGAAAATGGAAATGGCTTAATATAGCATTTCTCATAAAAGAAAAAAAAGCTGATGGCACATAGTATAATTTAACTTTTGTGCAGTTGAATTCATAGATAAAACTTCTCAGATCGTGTAACCCCAAGGGATGCGTTTATTGGGCGAGGTGAGATCATTAAAAATCAAATTACATATTTTATGGCTACCATAGTTTACTAAAAGGTGTTACTCACCTGTAAGGCGAATTAAGGCACAGCTCTCGGCACTCGTCAATACTGCTGACTTCTTGGTACACAGAATCCACTGTCTTTAATATGCGACCGGGTAGACGTTTAAATTCACACAGCTTGTTGGGTTCGTCCACACAGTGATTTTCGAGGTAATCAGTTCCTTCGTTTGTCTGGAAGGCATTGGAGCCAGCCAACGTCAAGCGATCCAACTCACTTAGCTCGCAGGCCCCAGAAACTCGATCATAATTGGCAGATCTAAGTAGGACATTAAAACAAAACAAGACCAGTTAAAAACTTACGTAGTTTTGCGCGAGACCCAAAGGAATACTTAAGCAGGCTTAAAATAATCTCCTGCTTGGGTTTAATGACAAAAAGGGTGGTACCCGAGGCTAATGAATATTTATTTCAACCATCAAAATAGACAGAATATTTCGCCCTGTAAGTTCTAGTACTCCTAAAATTTCTTACCTGCATGTGAATTCTGTTTCGCCTAAGCAAAGTTCAAAGCACTCGCGTCTTGACGCCACCGACACGGTACGCTTAACTTCCGTCTTGAGCTTATAGTTTTGTACACGATCGACGTACCAGGCTCGAGAGCAGGGTTTCACGGACAGGCATGATTTTTGGGCATAGATAGTGAATACGGGGAACTGCGACTTTGTTAGGGCGCCTTCGAAATAATTATGATTAAAATGTAGTAGTAGTTTGTTTAACGTTATAAGTAGCTTACCCGGTAATTGATCAGCATGTGCTGAAAACAGCACGCAAAGCCCGGTCTCATAGTTTACTGACTGGCAAGTTTTGTTCTTCCTACAGGTGTCTAGGCAATCAGTGAGCATTAGAGTGCCTGGCTGGGAATCCATGAGTTTCTCGGGAGCCGAGAACACATATCTAACGAAGGACTTATTAGATTTTTACCTTGTTATAAACCATCATGGCTTACCCTGTCACAATTTCAAAGCCCACAAGTTCAGGATTGCACTCAATTGGGGCGTTGTCATAATAGATACTGTCCTCCTCGGAACCCAATGAGCTGGATAAATCTGAAGTGGCCGGCACATCGAAGGCCGAGTTGCGGGTCTCCACTGTTTCTACAGGTTTCTCCGTCTTATTAATTTCGGTTGGTTTAGTTTTTAAACTTGGGATTTCTGTTTGAATCTCTATCTCTTCGGGAGCAATAACTTTGCTAGCATTTGGAAGAGCTGCTGTCACTGGTTCCGCAACTTGTCTTCGTATACGCAGATGTTCCTTGGCCGCCGCCACACTATATAGCATTAGGGCTAGGATAAGGTGTCGTATTAAGTTCATCTTGGCCATCTTAAGAGTATCACTGGGGCCTGCAAAGGAGGGATGTACCTGTTAGCACACAGTCTTCAAAATCTTTAAATGTGTTTATTAAATTTACAGAAATCTATTGAACTTTAACTCTTTAACCTATTATTAAAAAGTACCTATTACAAAGTCAGTTAACAAAAACTATTTTTAACAACTTAAACTCTTCTTCCTGAATAGCTAATAGTGGTGTAAAAATTTACTTTTATTAGCATCTTATCGTAACGAATATCGCAACCCTTTATTTATAAAAGGCGGTAAATCGACTACGCAGGTACTGTCTCAATCTTTTTAAATTAATTTGTTTGCCATAAGGCGTAACGCGAATTATAAAGTCCCCCGGGAGAAACAATAACACGGCTAGTAACTCCGCCGAGGGAACTGAGCTCACGTCGATGACCCCGTGCACTATTCACCACTATTCGCTTGGATTTTTCTGGTTCGCTGAGTTAAACTAAACTCTTGCGCAACTGCCAAGTTAATGGGCATCGCTCTTATGATTGACGGTTGTGCTTGGAAGACTATCAAGGGGTCATGAGCTCTAATTTTTCGCCAAGTACCATGTAGAACTTGTTTGGTGCTGGCAGTCTGTTCTTCCAATCCAAAAGGGAATAAACAATTTGTAAAATTATTAGAACAAATTATTTATTCAGGACAACAATCCGAATAAAAAAACACACATTATTTTTAAGGGAATACATTTATTTTAAGGTAAAGCAAATATCTCGTTAGAAACCCACTTGAAGCATGACTTATAAGCATTATAACTGTATTAAAAAATTACATATATTCATAATCAGTCTGAGCAGTCAGACCCAATAGTCTTACAGTTATGTTCTATGAATTCTCATGAATATCCATGTGTGCAGAAAAATTTGTGTGTAATAGATACGGATACTGTGTCTGTATGTATAAGAAACGCATGACTGCCGACGCACCAGACACTCTAATCCGTTGGGGCGACGGTTCCACCCAAAACCGATCCGTTGCCATTGTAACTCTTTTATTTCGAGATGGTATACAGACATACCGTTAATATGATTCATAAACCTTTAGCGGTCAAAACGAGCCGTAACTTAATTAGAGATAAAATGCTTGAAAGACTTTTGAATGTTTTCCTTTCCACATTTGGTTCTGGTTTAAAATGTATGAAAATGTCGGGGTCTGCTGCACATGATCATACAGCAATGCCATGTGAAGAATGGCCACTCAGGAAGCTGCATTATAACGAGTCCATGACCATGTTATTGTACAAAAATCTTGTAGAAAGCGGCAGAAGAATTGGGTCAATGATTATCGTCAAAAAGTTGTTTTGCTGAACATAGACATACATATGTATGGGTTGCTGCGCCCGCAGCGATCAGGTCGAACCCAAACCCAAACCCAAACCTAACCGGTATGGACATGGACACCCGAAGGAAATAGCACCGCCTAACTGTGTCGCTGATCACAATCGATTAGTGCGAAGAGTCACTTATTGCCTAAATTACTCTTAAATGATGGTCTTTTTTTTGGGGCCAAGAATTTTAGATCCAACAAATCGTTTTCATGCCAGACATATTTGGGATGTGGGGAATAAAATTGGATAAACGCAGCTAATAATAGTTCTTCCAGTCGAAATCCTTAATTGATTGTTGAAAACGTAATTGATTTTGCCACCGTTTGCCTTAATTGCTGTTAAGTGATGGCTTTGATGAAGTTTTAAGGAGTTTACAAAATCTGTAAATTTCTAAGGAAGTATAAACAAATTTATGGCCTTGATTATTGATATTTGTTGTTTTTATTGAGCCATTAAAATCATATGAACAAAAGAAGCTGTTGATATGAAGAATACTTCTCTATTTCGTCACATCAAAACTGGGACATCCCTAGTCAATGAAGTGCCTATAATAAAAGCACAATACCAATCGATCAATCAAATAAACACATCACAATATCGCTTTGGCATCACTGTTTCGGCCAATCAGCACTTGTTAACTGTTAAGCACTTTCGAACTTTTTCTTTTATTCGGCTGCGTTGGTAAACTCGGCTTTGTTTCTCGACTTAACAGCTATTTTTTATTTCCAAACCAAACTACAGACTACACCTATGCTGACCGACTTCAATTCCATTCACATTCAGCCTATTTCCAGATGCATGATGTAATTAAAACATCTACGCCCAGGCAAAGAGTCAATAGAAATCCGATTCTCGAGGGAAACTGCCAAAAAAAAAAACTTTCACCATTCTGAATGTGTTAATGATTTCATTTCTTCGGTCACTGAAACGCTGCCATATTTAACGGTATAATTCACACTGTTAGATTAATTTTCCATTTGCCAAAAATTTCAAATGTATGGCCAATTACCGATTCGTGGGATAATCAAGGGACTAACGAACTTTTATGCATGTACGAGTGTGTTAATGTGCAGTTCTCAACCTCTTATGGTTTTGTAATTTCTGCCTATAAGGCCTGCATATTTTGAGAAATATTTACTCCATTATGGCCAAGACCATACCGAGTCACGTCATCCGTCAAGTCAGTTTGCAAGCCATTCCAAAACGGACGTCCTAATGTTCGCTAATGTTTTGACGGAAGCTGCGGACTGGTACTGGTATCTGGTATCTGGAGAACTTAACATGGGGCCTTTTGCATTTTACACAGTTTCTTCTTGTTTCGTGCGTTTTTGCACCAGCCTCTTTCTTCGGTCGTTCAGTTCACTTATTCAGAATGATTGTCTCCGTTTTTTCAATGCTGGCATACTCATCCGTCAGCTTGATCACTGCCGTTTAAATAAACCGGTTAACATTTTTTTCCGATTTTTCTTAGTTATTCTTCAGTAAGTGCAGCAGGCTCATATCTGTGTAGCGGTTCGATTTGAAATAAAAGCTTAGCGAAATAATATGCAACCGCTTATGAAATAATATCTTATGTGTTTATAGGCAAGATCAACACAAAATGATGTTGCGTATTTTTTTGATAAATCTAAACTGCCTCTATAATTTTCCAAACAATTACCTAATTAAGAAATGTTAGTTATTTTCACAGTCTATCCCGAACTCGGAATTTCAGCTTAGTCACACTGAAACAAAACACTTTCGCAGTCTATAACACTTTGGCACTGGAGACGAAGAAACGCTAAGAAACTTGACCATTCGATGGTCGCCGCAGAACTGAAGTCTTCAATGCCGCCGAGTGACTTGTTATAAAAATTAGATAAAGAAGTTCTGTGGGAGCAGGCTGAGGCTGGTTTGTGTTTGTTGTCTTTCGAGAAGTACAACCTGCAAGACTTCGGCCCGAAACCGAGACCCAGAGAGCGGGACAGAGCGGCAGACCTCGGAATTCTTACAAAAGAAAGTCTCGAGGCAATGGCAGTGGCAGTGGATGGATGCTCCAGAGCTGAGAGAATCTCACACAAAAAGAAATGGTTAGCATGGTAAATATCACCTGTACGGGATCTCTACACTCCGAACTCCAACGTGTTCGAATTGCAACTTGGCTCGCGGGGAGTAAATGCGGTCAACGATCGAGAACAATGTGCACCTGTTTTCTCTCTTCGGGCGCTCTCTTTACCTGTTAAAAGTATGTATATTAGACTGCGTTTCCGCCACCCGGGCTCTATTAATTTTGTTATGGGCCTGTTAACGCCTTGGGCCCAGAGCTACACATTAAAAACCTGGGCGTAGTAATGGGTTTTGGCTTATAACTGTCGCTTGCGTTTTTATTTTTTCACTTTCACTAATAAGGTACTATACACGTGAAATTGTTTGTTACCCATTTTCTCCCATTCTAGCTGCACACGCCTAATCGGCTTAAATTAAATCAAGCGATACATTTGGTGTGGGCTTACCTTTATGTGTTTACTTTTACTCAATTTAAGCTCCCATCCTACGGTAAGATCAATGGTATCTTCCGATCTTGAATAGCCCACTTTATTGGCAAAGACAGTCGGAGCTGCGCTGCGCTGCGCAAACATCCAACGCTTTCAATGTGGATATGTTAAACTAGAATGGCCCATCAAACGGTGTTTGATTTCCAAATTTATGGGTCAAGCAAATGCAAATCAGTTTTGAGTCCGTTTTTAAGAAACGGGTCGTGCTTTGATAACAAATTGGATAAACAATAAATGTGTGGAGACCAAATTTGGCCTTTAATTCTATACAGATGATACAGACGCGAATGCGTATAAATAAATGGGAAGTAGACCGAAGAAAGCTCTATATATTTTTAGCGGTTATTGAATGATTCATAGCAGATTCCAGATTCCCATGGATGGCTTACGTTTTATAACTTCGGTAATGGCCACAATCATAATAAGTTGAACTATAAAGTAAGTACGAAAGGAGTTATGAAAGTATACCGACTGTTTGTTCAAAAGACGTAAAAGAATTGCTTTCTTTTGAGGCGAACAATTTAGAAAAATCTCTAATTTGATCAAATAAATTACTTAAAATGTAACTTCAGTACATTCTTTTATATCATTTGATTCACCTGTAACTGAACTTTAATTAATCCAGTTCATAATAACTTAAAGCACGAACGTTTAGATCCATTCTGGCGGCGTACTTGAAATCTTCTTGGGGAGACAGTTATGAGATAAGCGAAACTTCTTCCTAATTACAAAATAATGGGCACTTATTGGAATGTGTTTTCTCATTACTTTTTACGTTCTTCTCTACTTAAAGTCTGTCTAAAAGCCGCACATTCCTACTTTAATACGACTCTTTCAGCGGCTAAGTGCAAATGATGTACAAGTTATTGTTGCTGTTAATATTTTTTCACTTTTCTCTTCGACAATGTCAGGAAAATCGTCTTGATTCACGCATAGTAGGCGGATTTCCAGCCGATATCGCCAACATTCCGTACATAGTGTCCATACAATTATACGGTATCCATCACTGTGGTGGCTCCATAATAAATAACCATACTATTTTAACGGCAGCCCATTGCCTTACTGGAATTTCGCATCGTCTCCTAAAAGTCAAAGTTGGTGGAATAACACGGGATCACAAAGATGGACAATTATATTCAGTCGCCGATCTGCACGCCCACGAGAAGTACAATGCCAAGACAATGGACTATGATATCGGCATAATTAGATTAGCCAAAAACCTCACTTTTTCCAGAAAGGTTTGTATTAATTAGAGTTGTTGATGATATCTTTTAAATTAAGAGCTTTCTGTTTCAGGTAAAGGCTATTCCTATAAACCCAAAGAAAATAGCCGCTGGTACATTTGCAACGATTGCTGGTTGGGGATTTAAATCCATGAATGGTCCTCCAGCGGACAGCCTACGATATGCTCGAGTTCCGATCGTTAATCAGACTGTCTGCAGAAACTTACTTGGAAAAGTAGTCACAGATCGGATGTTATGTGCTGGATATCTCCGCGGCGGTACAGACGCCTGTCAAATGGACTCAGGCGGACCTTTGGCTGTACGGGAACAACTGGTTGGCATTGTGTCCTGGGGAGTGGGCTGCGCTTTGGCGGACAAGCCTGGAGTCTATGCACGCCTTGATGCCTTATATCCCTGGTTACATACGGTCTTAAACAAACGCATTACATAACAGGATTACCAGAGACTACGGTTAAGTTGATTTGTTCTTCTGACAGCCAAAAATAACAAATTTTGGTGAAAAATTTGATTAAAATTAGTAGCATTGTTAAAGTCGCATCTTTTATCTGTATCTTTTTATCAATTTGTACAAACACGGTAGGTACATTTAACTTAGGGTGTACTTATGTAACGTTATTTACTTGTTCAACTTTTTTGGACCTCTAACATTTGAACTCTCTAGAATGTGTTAAAAAACATTATGCATGTTTTATAAACCGAGCTCGGATTACACTGGTAGACAAAAGTTCTGTGCACACCTAATCGCACTTAGTAATAATACTACAATTACTATTTAAATTGGAAAACAAGAACTTGAGTTTTGAAATATAAAATTTAAATAAATCCCTATAATAAAAATTATTTATGTTATGCCAGAAAGTCACCATTTTTTTTTGTGTGTAACCTACTGTAACCGGGGAACCGAAACGGTATAATCTTTTAAATCAGCCACGGCCACACTTGCCAAAACAAAAATCAAAACAATAACATAACAATGGACCTGCAATTTGACAGTGAAACCTATTGGAATCGATCTTCTAGAGCGGCGTTCAGTTTCGACGACGAGGACGAGGTGGACCCAGGGCCGGAGTTAAACAGCAATGGAATCCTCGCCGACGACGCCATTTCCGAGGCCAGCTTCAATAACAGCGTCACTTTAAACCTCTCGATCAAGTCCATTCTTAGCGAGGAGTCCCTGAAACTGGTGCTCCAGGAGCAGGCGTTGGATGACCGGGTCCTGCCCAAGGGCGTTTCGCCTGAGGAGGAACTGAAATTCCTCCGCCGTCAACTCCAGAACACTCTGTACAGCCCGAATCTGGAGGCCACGGCTCAGAAGTTGCTGCAGGGAAAAACTGCTCCGTTGGAGATGTTCAAGTCCCTGCACGAAAAGCAGCAGCTGCTGGACACCCTGCTGGCCCAAGGTGGTGGTCATGCCGTCATCGCAGTGCTGCTTTTTCTTAAGAAAACACTAAACACGATGCAGTTTCACGGGATCCTCAAGGAGCGGCCCAAGGCCCTGGAGCAGTACCTGAGTTACTTGAAGGAAAGCGGAGAATTGGGCAGCCACATAGAGCTGCTGCAGCGATTTGGTCGCCACCAAGAGGCGGCCCTCAAGCAGTTCCAGGCTGCCTTGGCCTTCGGAGATGTGAGCACCAGGAAAAAGCATCTTCAGCTGCTGGTAGATGCGTATGCTACTGCGGGAGTGGGTGTTATTCCGCTCTACGAGCAGGTCTTTCATGCTGCTCTAAAGATGCAACAGCTAATGGATAAGGAGAGTGGACTAAGCAAACTTCTCCGGGATCAGCCCACGCCAATTGAAGTACTCTATGCCTGCTGCCAGGCCAACAACAACTGGAAGGAGCAGGACATGCTGAAGGCTATATCACCCCAGCGATTCGCCGCCGATCAGCAGATATCTCCAGCCCAGTACGAGTGGACAGCTCTTAATGAAAGGGCTCAGGCCCAGGCCTACGCGGATCTGGAGTGCATATTCGAGCGCGTGCCCAGTTGGCATCCACTGAAGTCTAAGCAGTTTCACATCAGCTTTGATCTGACCCTGGCCGTGCTGCGTCTGTATGAGCTGCAGGCTCCATCGACGGTGCTGCAGCTCTTCCTTTCCAAAATGGGCAACAGTGGGGAAAAACTGGCACTGGCGCAGCGGGTGAAGTGCATCAAGGCGGTAATCGATGCTATGGCCGGGCTAAAGCAGCAGCAGGAACTGCAGCATCTCAAGGACACCCTGCCTGAGCGGTCCGAGGAGCAGTTTTACTGCGAGAACGCTTTAAAGGCACTGCAGAGCAAGCGCTGGACCACGGACAACATCAAGCTCAAACTGTAGATTCGACTCTCTCTTTTATGTGTATAAACGTATTTTATTGTTAATCATATATATGTGTATATAATTATATTAATTCTACTCTGGTTTTATTAAATAATTGCAAATCACAAGCTGAATATCGAATAAAAAACAAAAAAAAATGTGTATGTTATATGTGTATATCCTGCAGCCTCTTTTTGATCTGTTCGATGAGCAGTTTTGGATTACTTTCTTTCGGTTCCATATATTTATTTAGTTTATTGAGTTAACAAATAAAAGTAGGCATGGCCAATGGCAAACAAAGCGTTACAAAAATTGGATTCTTTAAACAATTTGTTTGTCTTAAATATTTCGTTTTAATAACAGCGCTGTAAAAAGCATTTGATGTATAAATAACCGCAAACAACAATTATGGTATATATATAATTACGCGTAAACATGTAAGGGAGAGGGGTGATGGGGGTGTGTATGTGTTAAGAGCAGTCCCCGGTTCTCGGACCGAATTTACAACAAAACGTAGAAAACAAAACAGACGACAAAGACGCACCCTCAACTAATGCGAGTCGAATGGAAGTAAACTGGATTCAGGACCGGAAGCGGGACTCCTGGGCCCAGCCACTGCTAATTGGCAGCCTCGCAGTCCGAGTAGCTGAGCAGACGTTGACACAGGATCGTCTTGAACTTGACCGTAAAGCTATCAAATATGACATCGGTATCCTGCAGCTCCCGCTGCTGCTCATGACCCGCCGCCTGATTGCTGTCCGCTGCCGCAATAAGTTGCTTGAATTTCTGGTTGAGATTCTGCTCCAACGTCGAGTTATTGTTGTTGAAGTAGAAGACGTATGCCAGCTCCAGCAGATAGTAGTCCAGATCGCCCATGAAGAAGCGCTCGCACTCGAGCATATCGAACTTGCGCTCCAGGAAGTGCAGACAAAGATGATAGATGAGGTGCTTCAGATCGGATCTTCTCAGGGGCACGTAGCCCGTGTCCTTGCTGAAGTACTCAAACAACTTTAGTGTGCGCTGGCCGGAATCGCAACTCTGCAGACACAGCCGAAAGGCATCCACGAACCGAAAATTGAGCATGCAGATCCGTATGCGGTACTCGTTGCGATTTGGACGGGCGCACTCGCCAATTTTGTCGGGATTATACAGCCCATGAAAGGCATACAGACAGTAGTGGATGTAGTGGCGCAGTTGCAGCAGGGACGTCTCCCCCATGCCCTCGGTGCTCTGTGTAAAGGTGCTGGCATCGTCATCATCTCGGCCCAGCAGCTGTTCTGCATTCACGGTCATCCGAGGAGCCAAGACCTGGTCAGGCAACGGGACATAGCTCTGCTCCTCGGGGGTGTAGTCCATATCCAGTGAGCTTTGGGCGTCACCCAGAACTGGAGCGTTGTAGGAAAAGCTGGCATCGTTCTGACTCAGGTTCTCTAGGCTGCTCAGCATGTCGTCCGAATCCTGACCGGTGGCCGCATGCTCCGTACTGCTTTTGTAGTTGGCCGTTCCCATAGAGTACTGCTGGTCGAAGCAAATGTTCGCCTGCTGCAGAAAGTGTGGCTGATAAGGCGGCATGACCTTCAGATATCTGACCGGATCCTGGTCCAGCCGAATGCGTGGCCTTGGCAGATTGATCTCCACCGGCGCTTCTACGCACTGGCTCTCGAACCGCATCAGTCTCTTTGTGGTCGGCAGGCACACCACTCTTTGCCGCATCCTATCTAGGCTAGGTCCCAAATCCCTGCCACACTGCCCGTTCGAGTTGCCACCGAAGGCTCGCACTATGTGGTCGGTGGTCATGACCAGCGTGAAGTCAGCACCACAGTCCACGTACATCGGACGCTCTATGCTGTCGATAGGCGACGGCTTGAGCACCGCCCGCCGTTCCTTGTCCTCGGTGCCCAGCTGGTGCTCCAGGTTTTTGCCCCACGTGTAGAGCGTGCAGCTGGACGAGATCAGGCAGAAGTGGAACAGGCCACTAGAAATCTAAAAGATGAGAACTTGTTAATATTGATTGATTTTGATAAGCTGCGTACATTAACACTGTATGTGTGAGGAATAAATTAATTTCCTGGACTATAGCTTGACTTACCTGCAGGATTTGGCCTGCCACCTCGCTTGTGTCCACCAGATGAGGCGTCAGGTGTTCCGTGGGATCCGGTTCGGTGGCAGGGGCCAGCCCTGCAGGAGCTGGAACTGGTACAGGAACCACAGGAGCTGGCGCTAGGGCCGCTTTAAGTATTTCCGGCTGTCGCGCGCACGCTGGGGCAATTACTTCTGTAGCATCTGAAGGCGCTGCCTCGTTCTGGCTGTCCTGGCAATCTTTGGTCTCGCTGGGGGACTTTGGAGTGGCGCCGGCCACCACCGCGGCATAGGATGTTGAAGGCTCCACCAGGGTGCTAGTACTCGGGACGGGCGCCGGCAGCAATGTAGCTTCCAGTTGCTTGCTCAGCAGCTCGCGCTGCTGATTCTCCTCCACCTTCTGCTTGGCGTTAGCTCGCCTCTTGATCTGATTGGCCAAGCGCAAAGCCTGCGGCGAGCTTCCCCAAGTGAACAGACGGTCCTGATCGTCTACAGCTAACTGTTAAAGTATACATAAACTTGGCTTAATAACTTTTCTAAATAGATATGATAGCAGCACTTTAAAATCTCAAGACAATATAATTCTTTTAATCATTTTAAATTTTAAGATTGGAATTTGTGTAAAAAGAAAACATCCTTATTTATCAGAAGCTTGTAAATTCGCTCATTCACCTCATTAAATAGTTACTTACATTGGTAAAAAATTTGGTGTGTATCAGTCTTAGGCTGCTGCCGCCCACTTCCAGGCGCACTGGCAGATTCGTCTTGGTGTCGCTGCCGTGGTCGCTATTGCCGGTGCCCAGCTGACCAAAGTGATTGGATCCGAAAACAAAAAGCTCGGTGCTGCAGTAGTTAGCCTCCATGTAGCTGTTAGATGCCCCACACAGCACCAAAGTGTGCGCATGGCCCAGCGATATTTGTAAAACTTTCTGCAGCATTAGAAACCATCAGGTCAGGAACGCATTAGTAACTAGCCTTACGAAGCCAAAATAACTTACGAACTTACCTTATACTTGAAAAAACTGACTAGTTGTGGAGTAGCTATATTCTCGCAGCTTCCCTGTCCCAGCTGCCCATAGACGCCCCATCTGAAATTGGTCGTTTGAAAGGTTAACCAGCTCACTAAATACAACGCCCTTTCAACCCTTAACTTACCCCCACATATAGAGCTTCCCGTCGGCCACAGCCGCATTATGATATTGGCCCGCCTCGAGCATCGTTACGTTCATGCCATCCAACGCCGTCACCAGCATCGGCTGCAAGGCCATCTGCATGTGCCGGCCAATACCCAGCTGGCAGAGGTTGTTATTTCCCACCGAGTAGACCTAGAAAATTAGATGAATTTAACATTTTATTTTTTTTTTTTTTCAGAAAACTTACGCCATTATTAGTTAGAATAAGTGTGTGCTGTCGTCCACACTTAATGGCGTGCACTTGTAAATTGAGCTGGGAGAGGAGATCTAGACTTTTTACAGCATGCGCCGGCTCCGGTGGCTCTGAAATATATATACAAATCGTTCATATCAATATCAATAAATTTATCAAGGAGATTAGTCCCAACCTGTTGACTTTTGAGCACTATAATAGCTGGGAATGCCGCTGGAGCCCCAGAAGTAAGCGGTACCATCCACAACACAGGCGCAATAGGCACAACCAGCTGAGATCGGTTTGAAGCGTGATGATTCAATGGCAAACTAAAGGTATTATAACTCAATAAATCCAAGAGCTTTAAAAGAAGTTAGGTAAATGCCTTGCCTGATTGTCTTCATAGTTGATACGGAAATTCGATAAAGCATTTACAATGGAATCATGCTTCACCCGCTGGGATTCCATGTGTATAAGCACTGCCAAATACGTTTCAATCAGGCTTTTGCAAAACTCAAACAATTGGGGATTATTATCATTTGATATCGCGCAGTCGCTGTTGTGGGAAACAATGGGCCGTAAAGCGGGAGAAAAAGGATTCAGTTGCTTGGACAGACGCTAAAAGAAAAAATAGTAACATTTACATGAAACGGATTTAGGATTACCAAACAGAATTTCCTTACCTGTAAAACACAAGGTCTTATATGATCCAGCTTCTCCTGAATAAAAGCAAAGTAATCCATGGACACATGCGGCAAGTAAGTTATTGTCTCCATAAATATGTTCTCGCTCAGATTGTAAAGGCAAACGTTCAGCTCGTTGTACCAACCGAACTCCTGGGCGACAACGCTAATAAGGGCATTGAAAGTATCCAAACAGACCCCACGAATTTTGGCCAATATGATGGCCGACGAGAAAAGTCCACTTTGGCAGAGGACAATGCTCGTCATGTTGGTATGATATTTGCTATTCGTCACCAAGAAGTTCCTAAAAAATATAAAACAGCAGATGTATAATTTTACACAATGCTCAAGCAATAAATTATTCCTACTCACCACAGCGGTATGTAGTTCTTATCATTTACTGCCTTCTCGGCCAATGTGATGAGCAGCAAGTTGGCCAAATGGAACTGCGACGAAGGCGACATTTGAAGGGCGCTTATTGACTCGTCTATAGCATAGTGATAATCGCTGCAGACGGCGCCACTAATAACATCCTCCTGCTGCACTTTTTCTGGCAAAATCACACGCACATCCTCCGAATGCCGATAGGTAATGTCCCCCAGAATGCCCTTTAGCAGCGGATGACCCAAGTACCGCGATCTTAGCAGATATGTGGACTTTAGGGCCATGGCACTCAACTGCATCAGGGCGTAGGTGTGACCGTACATGGCCAGTTTTAAGGCTGTACGTATTGGTTTCACCCGAGCCACGTTGTAAGTGAGCAGGGCCTGGGTAATCTTCTTCCGCCTCAGGAGATAATCTCCGGCGAACTCAATACACTGCTCGAAGGAGAGGTCGAAGGTGTTGCAAAAGTCGCGGCACTGATTAAACTCGTTCTGCAGCGCGGCATCCAGGAACAATTCGAAAGGCTCCTTTCTAGAAGAAACATTTTTTTTAGTAAGCTGTAGAATATAATGCAAAATAAGAATTACCTCAACTGTATGGTATATACATTTTTATTGGTGATCACATAGCTTGGATCGTAGTTAATCTTCGGGAACTCTGATTGCATTATCTCCATTTGTCGCAGAGAAAACTCACTGCTCACATCCGCCGTCTCATAAAACTGGATGTAATCCATAGGTGTGTGGATGTCTTTCAGCTCAAAAGCTTTTGCCTTCTCCTCTTTGGTAAGGGTCTCTGGTTGGGCGGCGGGATTGCGATACTGGGCCATCTGATATAAATGCAGCACAGTTTCATGCTCAAAGCGAAAGAGACCTATTTGGGCCAGATTGTTGAAGCGCTGCCGAGATAAGCAGAGTATGAGAAAGAGGATAAATAGCTTGGAACAGCAATTTTACTTACATCTTCGTCGGAGGTATGCAGAGAGGCCATTGCGCTGCTGATCACGCTCACGGCGTTGATGGCGTTACTGGGCATCTCGCTTTGATCCAGGCTCGAGGTGGCCGTGGTTGTTGCACTGGTGGTATCACTCTTCTGGGCACTGACCTCCGCCTGATCCAGCTTCTCGAAGTCCGCGTCCCTATTTTCCTTGTCCGTGTTTGCGACCAGCGGATCCTCCAGCGACGAGGCCGCGGTGGAAATTGCAGAGTCGCTGCGGCAGTGCAAGTCCACGTAGTGTATGCCGTAGAGTATGTTGGAGCTGATGAGTACTTCCTGGGTGTGTTTGGGTATTTTGTACACGAACAGCGGCTTCAGACTGATGTCAATGCTGTGCACGGTCAAACTGTGACTGTTGCTGTGAAGGGCACTCAAAGGAAGGTGCTACGCAGGTTCTGGATGGTGTAGAAGGATCCTGAGGTGGTTCCCAGGGGCTCTGGCGTTACTGAGGGCGAGTCCATGATTGCAAACGACCCCATCGTTGAGTCCGGCATAACTAAAAAAAATTGGATGGAGTTCAATTAGTTTGGTTTACCAATGAATCACTTTTGTGCTAGGTCTACATGGTCTACGGCAGAGTCTGTCAAGTGTGAGAGTTGTGCAAACTCACCACGCAAACGACGCCTCAATAGATGCAACAGTTCTCTCAAAACTGCCCACCAATCAAAAAATATAAAATACACAAAAAAGTTAACAAAGATAAACAGAATGTACATAGCTAAGAAAATATGTTTAAATGGGGAATGGAAAAAATAGGTCTGGTTTCGAAATTATTTAAATTTAATAAATTTAACTGTTTTCAACTTTAAAACTTTTAAATTAAAAAAAAAAATTGTTATTTTCCATGAAAAATGCATGTAAACTCTGATATCTAAAGATAAAAGGCCCGAATATAGGTTTTTCTGTCAGCTTACGCACATTCATCGAACTTCTGCCGCTGATCGGAGAGCCGCATCTTAATGGCCTGCAGTTTCTTGGAGCCTAGACTCTTAAGCGAAGCCAGGCGGGCTCTCGTGGCGGGCAGAATGCCATCCGCGCTGCCTGCTGGCAGTTGCTGCTGCTGAAAGCGGACGCCTCCTTGGTTGTCGCCTGATTGCCGGGCCACTGCTTCGCTGTAAGACGGTGGCGCCGGCGGTGGTGGCACATCTGCAATGGTAGCCTCTGTGTGTGCTGGGACGGTGGACGGGTCTGCAGCTGTCGCCGCTTGACTGCTGCAAGATGCATCCTCGCTGGACGAAGGTGCGAAGACATCCTCTTCCAACTGGCTGCTGTCCGAGGCCGGGTCGGAGCTATTGCTTTGTCGGGCGCCAGTCGCCGCAATCTGCTGCTTGGCCTGCACGGACATCACGATTTGCCAGGCCCCTTCGCGGGTCGTGGGGGAACTGTCTCCGGGATAAACGTACTTTATAGCCTTTTGCTCCAGCAGGAGCTTGTACTGCTGCTTTAATGAGGAAGTGATCTGAAAGGAATGAAAATTCGATGTTACCAAAATAATTAAGGTGTTTACAAATAAAAGTTTTTTATTGTTATTTTTTTTTATAATACGCTTTTCAACTCTAGAATAAAAATAACAATAATCAAACTACTGACCTGAATAATAAACAAACAAAACAACGTCAATATACTCTTCCTTACCAGCAGCATAACCCCATCGTAGGCCTTATCCTTGCAGATTACCAGTCGCATCACAGATCCGTTTTCGATGGCAGTGCTCGCAATCATTGGGCAGTTGGGACTAAGGCCCACGAAGCAGATGGAGCCGTCCGAGTAACCGATAATGGCGCGGTTCAGACCGCTGTTGGTCTTCCACCAAACCACGGACAGTGGGTAGGGGCAGGTCTTGGACGCCATAAAGGAGGTAGCCATCACCTGGCTGTTTCCAGTGGCATCGAACGGCTGAACAGGCGGCGAATGCTGCTGCTGCGGCGCTGCGGATGCCTCCTGTTCGCTGTTCCTAACTAGCATGTGCTCAGGCAGCTCGTGGCCCAGGGGTTCCTCCTCGTCCAACCTGACGTTCTCCAAATTTTCAGCCAACTGATCCACCGGCTCCACCGTGGGCTCCCCAAACGCGGAGGAGTGATTGGGGCACTTCTTGGAGTTGGGGCACTCGTGAGGACCCACGAAGGGGATGATGTAGGAGGTCACCTGGGTGGTGCTGTAGAGCGAGCAGGCGGCTAGGCCGTGCGTCTTGTCCACCAGCGCCAAGGCAGGCACAATGTGCAACGTGTTGTCGAAACCTGTTGATGAAGCGGGATTCAGTAACGTGTAACATGCGATTTCAAATCGATTTGGGGTAGAATGAATGGCGGCCGTTAAATCAAAACAAAATACGCAACAGAAAATCAATAGCCCCACACGCACACATGGGCGCAGAGTAATTTTAGGCTTCGCCACCCACAACAGCACCACCACCCCCTCGAAAGCACCCAACCAACCACAGCCACCCACTTACATAGCACCAGCAGCCAAACGCCCGAAGGATCGAAGCAGACGTCGTGGATGACTCGGTTGCGAAACCAGGATATCATCTTGACCACCTCCTGGCCGGAGGCGCTGATGTAGCGCAGCAGGATCTCGTTTTCCTCGCTCACCAGGCACAGGAACTGCTTCTCGTCCAGGCCCGCCGTCACCGCGGACAGTTTGCAGCTAAGGTTGGTGATCAGGGGCCGCAGCTCGAACATGCCCAGTTCCTTGAGCTCCGCGTGCCCCGCCATCTCGTGCGGATTCGCGGTAGTGGGAGCGCGCTGAGCTAGTTTATTTTACGAAATCAGTGCACGGCAAGAGCTTTTTTCCAATTTCCGAATGAAAACAAACTAGAGGTGGGCTCGTGAGGTCTGCAGTTGGTCTGGCAACACCTTGATCACGCGACAATTTTCCAATTAGAACGGAATTTTCCACTGTTTTTAGGGAAAAACCAGGTTTCAGGAAAAGCGCGGCCTCTCTCCACACTCTTTAAACGCGCGGAAACTTTAAAAACCGCAAAAAGAAAGCGAGTGTGAATTGCTACAACCGTCCGGCAACGTCACTCGTGCTGTGCACAATTCTTTACTTTTCAGGTCTTCAAGCTCTTTTCTGGCAATCTTTTCCAAAAAACTTGATTTGATTCCAACAGCCACTAATATTTTCACCCTTTTGGGCGTTTTTCACTCGCGGAAATCACGAATCAAGGCGGAAAATCGGGCTCTATTTTCAGAGCTGCTTGCAGCACTGAAAACATCTGATTGGCGTGAGGCTCACGACGTGAGCACGCGCGCACGAACTGAAGTGAAAATAGGTGGCAATACTCGGAACACGGTCACACCTTTCCAGTGCAGCTCTGCAATCGAAAATAACGGCGGGAATTGGCGGCGTCGCTTGTGCTAATATCAATATCAACATCAAATTGAAAGATTGAAGTAACTAGCTCAGAAAAATTTGTAACTTTAGAGTAACTTACCAAGTAATGGAGTCGCGGCTACCGAAACCGTCGTGCATCAAGCGACCTGGCATGCCGGCTAAAACCGTGCTGCCCACTGATCGCATTCGGGCGGCAGGAACTGCAGGAGTAGGAGGACCTGGTGGATCCAGTGCCTTCAATGCTAACCAGACATACTGCGGAAACTTACTGCCGCCCTTGTCCAGGGACCTCAACAATCTCCCACAATTACTGCAGCGCCGGGGTGGAGGAGGTGAGTGTAAGAGTCTAGTCAGAAGGAGTCCCACCTCATCCTTTGATTTTGCTTAGCCCGCGCTGCCTCTCCGGAACCCATGAAGGTGGGTAATCGGGCCAAGCTGCGACGCAGTCGGAGCGCCTGTGACATCAATGAAATGCGCGGTATTAAACGAACTGCTGCACAGCCTACTTTGCCCACTATCCCCAGCAAAGTGTCGCGCCTGGCCAGCACTCTCACAGCTCCCAGCCAGCGATTAGTGCGTCCAGCTGCCACCGCCACAACAAGCGCTACTGCTGCTACCACAGCTGCGAAGCGACCAGTAGTAGCGCGACCTGCTCCGAGAGCTGCGGCCACCACAGCCGCGAAAAGCAAACCAGGCGGAGCAGCGGCATCCAGCGCAGGAGGAGCCTCTGGTGCTGCTCCAAAGCGAATAGCTCCCTATGACTTCAAGGCCCGCTTCCATGATCTGCTGGAGAAGCACAAGTTGCTCAAAACGAAGTACGAGAAGCAGGTTGAGGACATGGGTGAGCTGGAGTCCATGCCCATGCAGCTGGAGGAGGCACAAAACAAGCTTATCGAAACAGAGTCTACGCTTAAGAACGCACAAGTAGACAATGAGTGTCTCCAGAGGCAGGTCAAGCAGCATTCCAAAAACATTGAGACCATCACCACCACGCTGGGAAGGACCAAAGAGGAGCTCTCTGAGCTGCAGGCAATACACGAGGTAAGGAAATAAAATTAAGTACAAAAAAAATACCGTTGTAAACATTAAACTCTGCAGAAAGTAAAAACAGAGCATGCTGCATTGAGCACGGAGGTGGTGCATCTGCGCCAGCGCACTGAAGACCTACTGCGCAGCAATGAGCAGCAGGCCGCCGATCTGGAGACCTGCAAGGAGCAATTGTTCCAATCGAACATGGAACGCAAGGAGCTGCACAACACAGTGATGGACCTGCGCGGCAATATCCGCGTCTTCTGTAGAATACGACCGCCTCTTGAGTGCGAAGAGAACCGCATGTGCTGCACCTGGACCTACCACGACGAGGCAACCGTGGAGCTGCAGAGCATCGATGCTCAAGCCAAGAATAAGATGGGCCAGCAGATCTTCTCCTTCGATCAGGTCTTTCATCCGCTCTCATCGCAGACGGACATCTTTGAAATGGTCTCTCCTTTAATCCAATCTGCGCTCGATGGGTACAACATTTGCATCTTTGCCTACGGGCAGACTGGCAGTGGCAAAACCTACACGATGGACGGAGTGCCAGACAGCGTGGGCGTCATTCCGCGCACGGTGGACCTGCTTTTCGACTCCATTCGGGGCTATCGCAATTTAGGCTGGGAGTACGAGATCAAGGCCACCTTTCTGGAGATCTACAACGAAGTTCTCTACGATCTACTAAGCAACGAGCAGAAGGACATGGAGATTCGTATGGCCAAGAACAACAAAAACGAAATCTATGTGTCCAACATAACAGAGGAGACGGTTCGCGACCCCAATCATCTGCGCCAGCTGATGCACACGGCCAAGATGAACAGGGCCACCGCCTCCACCGCTGGCAACGAGCGCTCCTCCCGCTCACACGCCGTTACCAAGCTGGAACTTATAGGACGCCATGCCGAGAAGCAGGAAGTTTCAGTGGGGTCCATAAACCTGGTGGATTTGGCCGGCTCTGAGTCCCCGAAGACGAGCATCCGCATGACCGAAACGAAGAACATAAACCGGTCGCTCTCAGAGCTCACTAACGTGATCCTGGCGCTGCTCCAGAAGCAGGATCACATTCCCTATCGCAACTCCAAGCTAACACACCTTCTGATGCCCTCGCTGGGCGGCAACTCAAAGACACTCATGTTTATAAATGTTTCGCCGTTCCAAGACTGCTTCCAAGAGTCGGTCAAGTCGCTGCGCTTCGCCGCCTCCGTGAATTCTTGCAAAATGTCCAAGGCCAAACGGAATCGCTACCTAAACAGCTCGGCAGCTAACAGCAGCAACTGTAGCAACAGCGGCAGCTTTGATAAACAATAAATAAGTTGTGTTTCCAGTTTCAACAATTGTCAATTTTCTATTGTGTTATTGCTTAATTTATGTGTTTACTTTTAGTGCAAAATAAACTAATAAACTGCGGAAATTCATTGCTATCTCATTTGGTTCCCACTTTCTCCCGCACTTCAACGGGGATCTTCTCCACCAGTTCGGAATGGTTCTGCCCCAGGCTAGCAAGTACTCCCTTTCGATTCACATGCTCCACATCCGCGTTGTAGGCGTAATGCTCGCCGTTGATGTTAGTAAGAGTGCCGCCCTGGGCTTCTAGCACTGCCTCGGGTGCGCAGGTGTCCCACTTTTTGCACCCTGGGGTGGCAAACACATAAGCATGGGCTTTGCCCTCCAGAAGCTGCAGCACCTTAAAGCCCGCTCCTCCGACTTTAAGAACCTCCGTGGAGGCAAATGCGTTCAGGGCCTGCTGGTGCAGGGCATTGGAATGCGAGCGAGTAGTAGTTATGATAAACTGGCCGGGTGGTGCGGGCACTGCTGTGAATCCTCCGGTGCCCAGACCCTTGAGTCCCCAAATGGTACGGCCCAGTTCCCCATCGGGCTGCTGGTAGAAGGGCTGATGAATGATGCCACCCACAGCAGCATCCTTAACTGCGATGCCAATTAGTACAGTTACGTGCTCCACGTGTCCTGTAAAGAAAAGGAAACAGTTTTTGTTCAACATTTTTTGGTTTGCAAATAGTTAACTGAATCTTTGAGGAAATGCACAGAAAACTCACCTTGTGTGTATTCCGCTGTGCCGTCCAGCGGATCCACCCATATCACAAAGTCCTCGGGTTTGACATCCTGCCACTCCGCTGGGCAACTATGCTCTAGGAACGCTTCATCCAACTCGCTCACTAGCCAGTCGTCGCACACGTTCAGGTCGGAGCCTCCTTCCTCGCCAATGATCTTCACACTGGGAAACTTTTTGGTCAGCGACGCGATGATGCAGCGCTGGGCAGAGCGGTCCGCCTCCGTCTGGGGATCGTTCTTACCTTTATCAACGATTCCCAGGTCGCCTTTTTTGAGAACATCGCGGATTATACCGCCAGCCCGCTTTGCTGTGCTTATGGAGGACGCCATGACACGCATAATCACCGGAACAGTCGCAGCCATCGTTATCGTGTTTGTTTTAGGATATGGGATAATTTCTAAGATTGGAATGAAATGTTTTTGCCGCAACGGAAAGGTGAAATGGTTGTGGTGAAAGTACACAGAACAGCTGATTGCGGCTAGAGAGGAGCAGAGGCCGCGGAATTTGTGTGTGGGTGGTTTAGTTTGCCGATACTTAACGGTCTGGCGTAATATTTTGTAATTTAAAAATGTTGTAAATATTTATTAAGTAAATAATTGTTAATTTTAGAGGAAAACTTTCTTTAAAGATTATTGTTTTACAATATAGATAAATATTATAATTGACATAATTAAATTGCATATTTTAATTTAATGATCTCCTACATCCAATCAATACAAGTGTTGTGAAACAAGAAATTATAAATATTTATGAGTAGTAAACTATATAAAATTTTTAGGTTTTGAAATGTTTTTGTAAACATTTTTTACAAATGAACTAAAGCGTGAAATTCTAGCCTTTATTTTAGCTTTAAATAATCGGCTCTGTAGTATGGCAACGCAGACCCAGACAGACAAGACCTTTGGACCACCCTCTCCACCCCCCTCCCCCAACAAATCAGTTCGTTTCCATCTTGAAAAGGTAAGTTCTTGAAATTAGTAAAAAAATACAAGATTCATAAATTACTACATTTTAAATAAAAACTTTGCAGAAAATGGCCCGTGTTTTGGTTGGAGTAAAGCGTGTTATTGACTACGCCGTCAAGGTGAGCCCTTATTCCTTCGTTTGCGCCCTCTTGTCACTTTTTTGATCACTTGTTGCGCTCCGTTTTGCGTAATCGTTTTATTAAGTGGACAATTAAAGTAATTCCGACGTTCTGCCCTATCTCCAGGTGCGCGTCAAGCCCGACAAGACCGGTGTGGTCACCCAGGGCGTGAAGCACTCGATGAACCCCTTTGACGAAATCGCTGTGGAGGAAGCGGTAAAGATGAAGGAGAAGAAGCTGGCAGCGGAGGTCATCGCAGTGTCCGTGGGACCGGCACAGTCGCAGGAAGTGATCCGCACTGCCCTGGCCATGGGAGCTGATCGTGGAGTCCACGTTGAGATCCCAGCGGCCGAGTACGAGCTGCTTCAGCCCATCCACGTGTCCAAGATCCTGGCCAAGCTGGCGTTGGACGAGAAAGCCGACCTGGTGATCCTGGGCAAGCAGGCCATCGACGACGACGCCAATCAGACGGCCCAGATGACCGCCGCCGTGCTGGACTGGCCTCAGGGAACTTTCTGCAACAAGATCGAGAAGACGGACGAAGGTCTGTCCATCATCCGGGAGATTGATGGCGGTCTGGAGACGATCAAGACCAAGTTACCCGCCGTGCTGAGCGCTGATCTGCGCCTGAACACTCCTCGGTATGCCACATTGCCCAATATCATGAAGGCCAAGAAAAAGCCGCTGAAGAAGGTCACTGCAAAGGATCTCGGTGTAGACACCTCGCCGCGCATTGAGATCGTCTCCGTGGAGGATCCACCGGTGCGACAGGCTGGAGCCACTGTTGCCGATGTGGATGCTTTGGTGGCCAAGTTGAAGGAGGGCGGCCACATCTAGATTCAACTGGCAAACTGTGAGCACAAATTCTACGTTTTTAATTAGTTAAAGTTATCAGAAACGTGCATTTATCCAGCCTCAGAGTGGGATCTGCTGAGAGGCCTTTTAATTCTACCCATCCCCGCGTGCTTTACGTGAAATCTGAATTGGAATTTATTTACGTTGTGTCCAGCTCTAAGAATAAAGTGATTGTAAGCTTTGAAATTGTACGACAGGGTCAGCCACTGACTTGTTTTGTCTATTTGTCTCTCTTCCGATGCCTTTTCAGGAAATCTCGCTCATCTTGGCTCCCAAAAACAATTCTGACCAGGCCCAAAACAGGCGACGAGGTCAACACCCAATGGTCATTGATTTTTCATTGTTTTCGATCGTATTTATTAGCAGTAAACTTGAAAGGAAAACATTTGCTAATGTGTATTATATAAGAGTACAAATGGTATAAAGAGATAGTATATGTTGTTTAAAAAATTCTCAACTACAGGCTAAAATCGTTTGTATTTTCTTTTGGACGATCATGACACACATGTATAATATACAGATATTTATGTGTATAAAACATTTAAAAGAGAGTAAATCGGTCTATTGTAGATATAGATAAGGGTGGGTCGATTTTCCTGATTAAAAACAGAAGAGGCGAAAACAATTTGTTAAATAAATGCAAACAATTTTGCACTAGATTAGAATTAAATGAGAATTTTGAACATCGAGATCGTTTTTTTAAATAGGCAAGTCAAATTTCCAAAACGTAAAATTTTTGACCTAAAATACCTATTGTAAAATTTTTGAAAATGGCAAAGGTATATCAAAATTGTAAAAAGTTATTAAAAAACTAGCTTTTCGTCTCTAAGATTTCTTATTTTTAGAAATCTACCCACTGAAATATAAATAGGGACGGGCAAATGCGACAGTAATAAATGCCAATTGAAAGATACATTGTGCTTAAATAAAAGAAACGGGCAGTAAATGGTCCAATCTCGTCATGCACTTGGCAACAGTAAAAAAGTTATTGAAATATATGCAGCTAAAGCCGATAGCCAGTTTGGTTGTTTTATCTTAATTGCGACTTGGTTTACCGTTCTACCCCATTCCTCGCTTATCACACACCTCGTCGTAGCCAGCGCACAATCCAAACTATTAGCCATCAAACCCGTCCAGCTGGCACCGCCGGCTTGTCGCTGAAGCGCAGAATGCGGGTGAGCATGGTGGTGATGCAGGGAATCTGCTTCTGCTGGTGCATCTCAGGCGTATCCGGGGTGCAGGACTCGAAGTCAACGGCCACGCGCTGACTCACGAAGGTGAGCAGAGTGAGGATGTCCAGTCGCTTGCCGTTCGCCGCTAATTCCGCACACAGGCTCTGCATGAACCAGCTGCCGCGCGTGGTGTTCCTCCACGAATAGAATCCTGGAACAGTGGAGTAGGCGATCAGGAAGTCCGCGTGCACGGGAATCTTGTAGCTCATCGAAGAGTCGCCATCCGTCTCGGTTTGACCGCGCTGCATGGTCACTCCGCCGTCCAATCGATCGCCCTGACAGGCCTGGATGAAGAACAGCTTGGGCTTACCAGCTAACGAGGGGCAGTGATTAGCAGTGAAGAAGCTCCAGATGTTCTCCAGCTTGTACTGGGTGTCCTTGGCGTAGATGTAGCCCATCTCCCCGTGGGACAATATTGCAACTAGAATGCAGTCACTGTCGCCGTGGTTCTGCGAGGCCGCATACTCAATGGTTCGTAAAATATCCTTGTAGCGGCAGTCCTTGTAAACAGTCACCTCGAAATCCAGCTGCTTGAGCACCCGTGTGAGATTGTCACAGTCCACGTTGGTTCCCGCTCGGGACTTCAATGTGGGCACCTCGAAGTGTTCGTGGTTGAAGATCAGGGCCATGCCGCGGTTCTTGTGACGCATGTTGTACTCGGCTGCATGTCGATCGGTGACCATTTTGGCCACATTCTTGCGGTAGCTCGTGGAGGGTGAGCTGTACCCGTTGGATGTAGCCAGCTGTCCGATGGCTCCTGTGCCATAAGGATGTGAGGATCCCGTGGCCACACTGCTGCTCCCTGCGGAACCCAAGGCGTCCGTGTGATCGTTGGGATTCTCCGAATTTTCCACCCTTATTCCCACCTGATCGGCGGATTCGCCTTTGTTGCTGGCGTCCATGACGAAATTCTCTCCTTGAGCCTGCGAAAACTGATGAGTCACAAACACTGCGAAACTGGTTTTTCCAAATCCGTATAATTTACAGTGCACGACTGCGGCAATAGAGCTTAGTTCTGGGGAAAGTCCGTGTTTACGCGCAACAAAGACAACTAGTGATTAACTAAATTGGTGGCTTTGTTTTATTTTTCAAAAAGTATGACCGCAGCTAGACCGTTGAAATATCCAATAGATTTAGCGCCTAAGTTAGAGATGAGCCCGTCCCGTCGTGTCACGACTAGAACATAAACACAAACAAAGAGATTCTTTTGATTGATTTCCTTCAAAATAATGAGAAAACCATTACAAAGTTATTAAATTGGCTCGCTATTTAAAATTTAAGCCTAGTACTCAGATCGACGAAATGAGTTCGAGATCAGTGAGAGAGAGCGAGAGGCCAATAACATCGAAACACTTTTCGAGGGAGCCGTTCGACAGGCGGTACTCAGATGATAGAAATAAAATACTAGAAACTTAGTTTGGTTTGAAACTTAGTTGCCAACTAACTCTTTCAGTATTTCGAGAGCGAAAGGGAGAGCAAATAGAACTATTTAATAAAAAGGTCGTTCTCCGTTGTTGCCCTCTCACTCTCTCTCTTAAAAAGGGCTTAGCAAAATTTCAAAAGATGGCGCGAAATTCGACTGAACAACGAAATGTATGGAAATTATTATTTGTTTTATTATTTACATAAAAATCGAAAATGTGCGCTTACATAAGTAACATATTTCTTTAAAATTCGTTTAAAATCGGCAGTTTAATTCAGTTCTTGAAACAAAAAGCCTTGATATCCTGCACCCGGTGCTTGATCACCAGCTGGGAAACAGCCGTTTACCCTGAAATTTCTTCATAGTGTGAACCGTGTCGCCCGGCTTGAGATCCACCGTAGAGATAAGTTCTCACTTATAAGTTTACTTTTGCAGGACTCTAGTGGGTGAGCATGGCGTAGGAGGCTGTTAGCCCAACATTGGTGCAGCTCGCAGGTGAGCCCGCCAATCGAGTGCTCCTTGGCGACCGTGCAGAAGACAAGCGTTGTGGTCGGCAGGGAACAAAAGTCCCATTTGTTATCCGGCAGTTGGACAAGGAGTCCATCTCCGTGTAGTCCACTCGCCTTGCGATGATGTGCCCCATTCGTTCCTTGTTTAGGTTAACTGCATGCTCCTTCGGCCTCTTTTCCTTGCGAGCTTCAGCCTCGGCTTAAGTTGAGAAGGTTTCATCCTTGCATTATAATTTTTCTAACTTATTTCAAATTTTGTTGTCAACAAACCGAATACAGCATATACAGCCCGCCAACGCAAATCAGTGTGACCGCAGTACTTGATCAAAAAAATTACCGATGAACTTCTTAAAAACGGTCATACTCCGAGAAAAATAAAAAGAATGGCCTCTTTTCGACATCGAAACTGTTCGTCGATCTGAGTACTAGGCTTTAGGTAAATATCAATGAGTTTGAGGCAGTGTTGTAGTGCCAAGCCTAGCATCTCGTTTTCGTGTTTTCGTGACCAGTTAATACCGGAAAATACCGCGCCGTGCAAGGTCACACTGTCAAAAGGTTTGAGAAGCACTGTTAAAGTTGTTGAATTGTTCCATTTGGTTTAAAATTTAAGAAAATTGCCAATGTTGTGGACGCCAGAGCATGTGGAAAGCATGCTGGACGTGCTCAAGACGTCCACGGATCGAACAGTCATTTACAAATGTCTGGTGAAGCTGCGCACCGACCTGGTTAAGGACAAAAATGGAATTGTTTTGTTTCGCACAGCGGGGGGAGTTCACATCATGGTAACACTAGCTTGCACAACAAAAGATCGTGATTGAAGTCGAATTGTATATGATTATAAATTGCGTTTTCCAGGTTCGCCTGATCACCAAGCTGAATGAAAAGATAATGGAGGTGGTACTCAGTATATTGGGAAACTGTTGTACGGACGAACAAGCCTGCATTGAGGTGAGAAAAATATAAAAACAGTATCCAGAGCTTTTCAAACAGTTTTAAAAACATTTAGTTTCTTTTAAAAAGTACTCTTTAAAATTGTTTACACGTTTTAAAACCAAAGCAGTTTAATTTAAACTTGAAAAGTATTTGATAAAAATTTTAATTTTGAAAAAATATATGCATTAATTTCATCTTATTGTCTACTGTAACATAAAATTTATCTTTACAGGCCGTTGAGTGCAAGGTGATTCCCCCGCTGGTGACCATTTTAAAAACCATCCCCAATCCTGTGATCCAATGCCGGGCCTGCCGGATGCTCGGTAACCTGGCCAAGAGCAAGAAGGCGTCCCAGTACCTCAACGTCCACTACGCGGCCATTGCCCCGGCCATCTGCCACATCATAGAGTCCACAAGCGCAGTGCAGACTCGCATCATGGCGTTCCGTGTCTGTCGCTTCCTGCTGGCCAGCAGCCAGTTCTTGAAGCACTTCCTGGTGTCCAATGGGTTCCTGCAGCTGATGCGCATATTCCTGGCCGTAATGAAGAGCACCGAGGCGCCAAAGGAGCCCGTTCCGGACATCGAGGTGACCACGCTGATCGGCCTGAAACGGAACCAGCACCGCGAGAAGTATTTCGAGGAGGTAGCCCGGAATTTAGGGGAAGTGCGAAACGAAATCTTTGACTACCAGATGCTCAAGAACTGCGACTACGCGATTCCCAAGGAGAACGAAGCAGCCGTCGAGCTGGCCCTTGAGATTTTAAAGTGTCTGGTGCTGATTTCGGCTCAGCAGATCGGAATGAAAGCTTGGGAGGTAGGTCTTGGTCCTTATTATAAATATTATAATTATTTTCCCATGCATTAAATGTCATTTTATTTTGTAGTCAATTTCTCGCAACACCTCGCTGGCTTCGATTGTGTGCTTTGTGCAGGAGGATGGCGAGCAACGGGCTCCGGCTTTGAAGATCCTTTCGAACTTCTGCAAGGATCCCTGCGCCTTCTACATGCTGAGCACGGCGGACGCCATTGTGGCTGCCTGCGAGATGCTCATGGCGGTGAACATGGCGAAACCACTTAGCGAGAGCGAGAGCCGTCATTGCATTAATATCATATTGACACTGTCAGCAGATGCTTGCAGTCGCTCAAAGATCCGACGATGTGGAGCTCTGCGCAAGCTGGTGGCAATGATTCGGGACTCCAACGCGCACAGCGAGCGATCATCGGTAAGATAATATAATCTAAAGTTTGAAAATGTATATTCATCTTTTTTTTTTTACCCTTCAGCTCTTCCACATTCTTAACAACTTTCAATATGACAACTTGAGCATGGAACTTTTGCTGTGTGAAGGATTGGTGCCCATGTTGGTTAGGGAATTGAACGATTATCTGACCAGTGATGACGAGCATCACAAACGGCGCCGAGAGGAGCGACTACTGAGAAGCGGTGGGAAAAAACGAAAGCTGACGGACCCAACCACGCCAGAGACGCTTAGCAAGGTGTTTTATTGGAATATTGATTCTATTAACCAATACGTAATAAAATTTTCCGTTTATACAAGTTCTCCAAGACCCATGATGCCATAGGCTCGGACTTCGACTCGCCGAGCAGTTCACCCCGGTCATACCGCACCACCAGTCCCTGCAGTTCGCGCAGCATGTCCCCGGTGTGCAAAGAGCTGCTGACCAATGATGACGACGAAAACTATTCACCTGCCTGCAGTGATGACGATGAAGATGAGGATGACAGCACAACTAATGGGGACACAAGAGCTAGCCGCATAGCCGCCAATCGCGCTCAGGCATCGAATGTCTTGGATATACTTAAACTAATCGACGAGGGTAGCGAGCCCATTGACGACCCGCTGTCCGATAAAGAGGATCTCGAGGAACTCAGCATGGATGTACCACCTAAACTAGCTCAGTTCCGAAATCAGGCAGGAGACACCATTGATATTATAGAGAACCTGATCTACCGCATTACGCTGATGATGAAGAAGCGAGTAGAGCTGGGGAAGCCAGAGACACTGGACACGCTTATAAGAGCTATAAACTTATTTGGGGCCAATAATAATTTCTCAAATGCCCTGACCAATATACTACTGTAAGTACAATTCAAAACCATTTTTATTATATTTTAATTGGCTTTTTTATATTGTTTTTAGGGAGAGCCAGTTCTTTGCCCAAATCATCAAGCATGGCGTGGTCCATCAGCTATATCAACTCACCAAGGTGAATGAGGTAGGTACAAACCATTTAGCCGATGTGGCTTGTTGTGAAGCTTTAAGCACCATTTAATTTTTAATCCTACTCAAATATTGCAGATGCGCAATGAGGGATTCGCCTTTTTAGAGACTCTCACCAATGTCGGTGAATCGAATTATGGAAAGGAGGAGCTGGTTCGACTCCTGCGCTGCGACGATGTGAAAGCCCAGCAAAGAGCCGCTATTTCGGTGGCCTACATCATCAAGAGCCATCGATTACTCTACCAGTTCCTCTACGACGGTAACGCACTGAGCCTGCTCTTCGACCTGCTGCTGCGCAAGAATAGCGAGGATCAATACGCGGATGAGGCAGCGGATGCGGTAACATCGATGTCCCGCTACACCCTGAGCATTGTTTTGCTAAAAGCTGAAGCCGAGGAGACAACGGCTAGGATTTGCCCCGGGAAGCTTAGTGACTCTGAACCGATGCACAAAAACTGTGACATGAGATTCCTAGTGGGTGGAGGAGCTGATTCCTCCATAACCATTGGTTTCAACAAGCAACTGCTTTGTGAGACCAGTGAGGTGTTCAATAAGATGCTCAATAGTGATTTCCGTGAGGGTCACCACGGCGAGATTCAGCTGCAGGATTACACTGCCAGTGGTGTAAAATACTTTTTGCATTTAATTGTGTGCCAGGAGCAGCACCCAACAGAACCCGATTACCCGGCCTTGCTGCAGGCTTTTGAGATGGCCCGGGTGTACATAATACCCGAAATGGAGGCCATCCTGCAGCAACGTCTCATCCAGTTCCTGGACTGCCACAACTGCCTGCGCCTGCTCGAGTGGGCGCTGAAGAACTACCACGCCGAGCTAACGGAGACCGCCATCAGCTACTATCTCTGCTCCTCGCTGCCAGCGCAGGAGAAGCTGCTGCTGTTCCGCGCGGCGGAGGACTCCACGTATTCCAGCGAGTGGTTCCAGCTGCTTAACGACGCGGTCTTCGAGCGGTGCCGCAGCACCGGTTACTAAACACCACCACCCAGTTGCGTTCTGTGATTGTCCTTGCTGTTTTCCATTCCCTGGACTGTACTTGATTTATTTGCCACAGCCCCAATTAAAGTATTCCGATGTGCTACGATGTATATTTAAATGTATAGATTACGAATTAACCTAGATATTTTGCCTTTTTGTGGATTCGAAGGTGGGCATGGCGCAGAAGCGCAGGGTTAACCAGTCCACTAAAGGAGTGGGACACATTGAAAAGAGCCAACGGTAGAGGCGATATCTACGGGGCTCCTCTATATACAGAGCACAAGGTTGTGAGCTGATCAGGGCATCTTTGAATTTCGAGAGGAGAGAGTCGTTTCTCAGGCGATTAGGTGGCTTGAAGCCGGTTAAGACTTTAAGGTAAGCATTAAAGGCTTCGAAATAGGTGTCATACAGGGCGTGTTGCTCCTGGCTGAAGGCTTCCCGCATCTTCTGGGCATGTTGTTGCTGTCGAGCTGCTATGTTGCTGTCCATCACAAAAGATCCAGGTATAAAATTAACCACCTCCATGCCATATTGCTGCAGTTCCACTCGCAGGGCATCCGTCCAGAAGCGTAGAGCGGCCTTGGATGCTGCATAGGGTCCCAAAGCAGGAAGAGCCTGCAGTCCACAGTGACTGGTCACATTGATGATCCTCCCCTGCTGCTGACGGAGTAGAGGAAGCAATTCCCGGGTCAACCTCATGGTTCCCAGTAGATTGCAGTTAACCTGCGTCTCGATCTGCTCGGGTAACTGCCATTCGAACTCTCCGAAGCACATTACTCCAGCATTGTTGACGAGTGCTGTTAACTGATAGCTAGAATCTTGGGCCAGTATGTCCCGGAGTTGGTGATGAACCAGGCGAATGGAATCGGGCTCCAATAGATCCAGTTCTAAGGTGTGCATCCTGGTCTGCCCATCCTTGGAGGAGTTTAAGGCCTGCAACAGCTTAGCCCCGTCGGATTTAAGATTGTGGCAGCAGGAGACCACTGTCATTTGGAGCGAATCATGGCAATAAACGGCCAGGGAGTGTCTACATAAATGCATAGATCAGCCAATTAGTAGGCTAAACTTCTTCCAAGTTTATTACTTACCCCAATCCCGAATCGCATCCAGTGATGAGTACCACATGGTGTTTATCGACTTTAAGCTGGGTTCGACCTAATCCCACCGTTCGTTTCAGGGCACGAAGAAGTTGACTTCCGCTCATATCGCCAGTTCTCGGGTAACTGAAACACAGATACGAAATTCAGCTGCACCGAAAATAACAGTTCCCAAAAAATGCAAAATGAGGCAAACCCGACCATGAATATATGCATTGTGTATACATATGTAACCATTATCAGTGGACGAATGGATGAATACTGCTTCGTTTACCTGCTCTTTAGGCTGATCCTCAACATTTGCAGTACGTACTTTTAAGATTATTCTAGACTCTGGTTTTAGCTTTTTTGAATCGGAAATATTGAAACTTGCTAATAGCAAGAACTGCTTCTAATTCAATAAATTTGCTTTAAAGTCTATAGGAATAAGTATAAAAAAAATATGTAGTGCTTTTTGGTCCACCCCAATTTACCTGCTCGTCTTACCTGACGATAAGCCAGACCATTTGCAAGTCATGCGATTTGCGGAGGTTCATTTTCTGTTTTATAACGCTACAAATAATTCAACAAGTTTGTCGTAGGTTTTTCGGTACTTTTATTTTATTTCATTTGATTTTTGTCAATTTTGGTGTTTTTCTGCCCTTATAAGTGCATTTAGTTTACTATCGATCGGTTTGGTTTTTGGATAAAGTGATAATTTTGAATATTCAGTGAATTTACTGTGGAAACTTGCGAGAGTGGCATTTACCTGATCTGCGTTTGTTAAACCGTATTTTGGGTACAATACATAATTACATATTAAATAATTGCTTTGCTTTTGTCATTTCTTATAAATGGTATTTGAAAATAGCGCATTTGTTGCGTTTAGTAAAAATATATTTGGGTTTCTACTGCAGCTTAAAGAGTACAATAAGTATATTTATCTCATTTCACATTTGCTTTTGCTCAATATAAAACTTGCATCAACGCGATTATTGTTTAGGTTTAAACATACATATACATTTATATATATATAAAGTGTTTGCATTTCTTAATTCTCTCTCAAGGCATTGTATTTAGTTTGTATGCTGAATATATATTTACGCGATTCGTTTAAATGTACAATTTTAAAACCGGCTTAGTTCCTTTCATTACACGCTTTTTGTTACTGCTCCTGTTTTGCTTTCTACTTTCGTTTTATCTGGTATCTTTTGTATTCGTTTTATAATAAATATCACAACGCATCCTTCAAATCTACACTCCCTATAATCCTTATCATCCCAGGCATTAATCATGCATCGTCGATTTCGCATTTATATTTTTTGAAAATATATAACACGCAATGAAAAGGTTTGAAAATTGCACAAATTACAAGTACATAACATATGTAGCTCGGCGTATGTAAAAGACATAGCAAAAATCATAAATTAACCATAATAAAGATAATAATACAAAAAACATTAGAGTTAACGAAACAAAATATTCGTTACGCTTTACGATTACAAAAGTGAAAACATCTCTACAACTAGCAAATGTTGATTTCTTTAGCAAGTGTAAATATAATCGCTACGTTTCGATTCAATTATATAAAACTTAACTTAATCCTGACTCGACCCTGGACTTGGACCTGGACCCCGCTCCTGTCCGGTTATAAACTGACCAGCTTGGAGGGCTCGGCGGTGGGCGTGGGCAGCTCCAGCGGATGCTTGTTTTGGGAGGAGCTGTTCGGCACTAGAGGACCGGAAACGGGCGTTAGCCCGGTGCCGCCGTCCATCAGCGAGTCAAAGTTGAAGGTTCCCGTGGAGGGGGTCTGGATGGGCACTCCCTGGATCTGGGTGGGTCCACCAGCTCCCGAGGACTTGTTGGCCAGGGTCAGGTGCATGTTCTGGCCAAAGGGTCGCTGGAAGGCCAGCGTATTGGGTCGCTCCTTGGGCACCTTGTTCAGGGCATTCAGCGTGGGACTGTTCATGCTGCCGTTGGTGGTGGCCACGGAGACGGGAAAGGCGCTGCCGAATCCTCCAGGAGCCGTGCCCGAAATGGGAGTTTGCAGGGACCCGGAGGAAGCCCCAGTGGGCGTCATCAGCGTGGACATGTGTACATGAGGCATCGTGGACATGGGCGGCAAGGTGAATCTCTTGTGGGGTGGCGGACCATCTTGGTCTAGACTGGATCCAGAGTCTAGTCCACCATCCAAAGGCTCATCCTTGATGTGCAGCAGCAGGCTATCGATGGCCGTCGCCGGCTTGAGATCCAGCGGCGAGTTGCTCCTCCCAGTGGAGTTCAGCGTGGCGTCCAGACCCGTGATCGTGCCGTTGCTGCTGTCGTTGCTATTGTGGTTATGGTGGCTGCTGGATCCGCTGTTACAGCTTCCCGAACTCAAGAGTCCAGCTGGGGCAATCAGCCCGTTGCAGGTGGCCACGCTGAGCAGATCAGAGCGCACCTTGTTGCAGGTGGGGCGATGGTTCTGCAGCAGGTACTCCAGCTGGTTCTTGCTGTTCGTCAGCGCCTCGATCTCCTTGCGCATGTGGTCGCCCTTCTTCTCCAGCTGCTCCACCTCCTCGGTGAGCTCGTTGGTCTGGTCCACGCGTCGCTTGCGGCACCTGGCCGCCGCCTGCTTGTTCCGCTCCCTGCGAACGGCTCTCTTCTGCTCCTCCTCTGGAGTCATGTTGGCATTTCGGTTGGGTCGTCGGCCGCCTCCACGACGCGCTGGTGTGGCACTGTTAGAGGTATTCGCGGAACTGGATCCCCTGCCGGAGTTCACCGCAGCCAGGACATTTGTGAAGTTGTTCACCCCGCTCCCGTTGACGCTGTTGCTCATCATGTGGCCATTCTGGTAGGAGGTGCTGTCCGTGTGGGCACTTGCTGCAGGTTAAAAAAGGGATTAAGTGAGTAAAGCTTCAAAGTGTTGTCTTAGTTTTTAGCTGCACTTACAAGTATCGGTTGTGTCCTGATCCTCGTTCAACTGCGCATCGTTGTAGGAGGCGTTGGACTCCTCGGAATCGGTGGCCAGCACCACACCACTCACATCGTAGGGCTGCTGCGTGGCCGCGCAGGGAACGCCGTTGCCATTGCCAATCCCATTGCCATTGGAATCGTTGGCGTTGGGCAGCACCAGTGGCACCACAAAGCCCGCGCGTCCTGGTCCTTGATCATTCTGCGTGTCCGAGATGATCTGGTACATGCAGTCCTCGATGCTGCGCGTGGTGGTCGGGGTCAGCGTGGGCGTCGTCAGCGTCAGAACACTCTGAACGGTCTCGAAGTTGCCGAGCTGCAAGGTAAAAATAAAAAGAGAACATTAGTTAAATGTTTTTTTTATAGATAGTCCTGCAAATGTATTAAAAATGTATCACAGTTTTTATTATCAATAAGTCGTGTTGCTTAAAATTTGAAAAATGGTTTTGGTTCGCTTTTTAAATATGTACTTTGCTTAAACCTTTTAAAAACCCCCTTGTCTTTATCAAGATCATTAAACAAAGGTATTTTCCTTTGTGTATATATGTCTTTTTTAAAAGTTGTTCGTTTTATTTACAATAACTTGTTTCAACTTATTTTTAATAGTATTCTCATATTAAGTCACTCAAGATTTGGTTATAATATTAAAATCGAAAACAATTGTTAGGGCTGTAAAACAGGCTGTTTATCCGAAAATTTCTAAGAATTAGGGAACGTGTTTTTTTGCAAAATGAAAGAGAGAACAAAAGAGAGGACCCAATCCATCACATTGTTTATATTCGGCAGCCCCTTTGTTGTTTTCTGTTTTTGTTCTATTTTCGGCGATGAATAAGTACGCACAACGCTGCCAATTGTTTCGCGCCCAATTTCCCCAATTTCGATAGCCATAAAGCCAGCGATTTTCATCGATATTTGGTATATGGTACCTGCTGTAGGAAAAGCTCGTTGGCAAGAAAAGTTGCAATTTCACTGGCGTCCATTGCAAAATGATCGTTGTTGTTGTCGGTGTTCGATGTGGCGGTTGTTGTTGTTGCTGCTGCTGTTGTTGCTGATATTGTTGCTTCTGTTGTGGCATTGCATGTTGCTGCTGTCGTCGTAGCTGTCACTGGCTGTTGTTGCTGCTGCTGTTGTGGGTGCTGTTGTTGCTGCTGTTGTTGCTGCTGTTGTTGCTGATGTTGTTGATAATAATTAATAGGCAAGCAATTGTTGCTGCTGCTATTATTGTTATTGTTGTTGTACTCCTGTTGCTGCTGACTAAAAAAATTCTGCATTTGGCACACGGCGGCCATGGCAGCCGCATTGTTGCTACTGCCGGCGTAGGCGCTGCCAGCAACATGGCCATAAGTGTTGCTGTTGCTGCTGCGTAATGGAAAAGCATTGTGGGCAAACGATTGCCTCAATTGTTGTTGCTGTTGCTGCAGTTGCTCCTGCTGCTGCTGTTGTTGTTGGTGCTGCTGATATTGCTGGTAGGCAGGCTGCGTGGGCAGTTGCCGTTGCTGACGTAACAGTTGCTGTTGCTCTGGCTGTTGCTGCTGCTGCAGCTGTTGATGTTGCTGATGTTGCTGCTGCAGCTGCTGATGATGTTGCTGCTGGGCAAAGTGCAGCGATTGATGGTAATAGGGATGGTAGCACGCATTGTGCGCCCTACCGTTGAGATTTTTCATCATTTGTTCGTTCTTAGGTACTTACACTTAAATATTAAGTATACGCAGTGACGTTGCGTATACGCACAGTTGGGCGGCTGACTAGTATTCGTTATATGTGTATATATGTATGCCTTATGTATGGCTTAAGCCTAGCTAAGCTAACACAACAAATTGGACAACAATGTTATATATGAGTTATTCAAAATCAACAAAAACAATTCTATATTCTAGCAAATATGTACAATAAGGGACTTTTCTCTGCAAAAGTTGCCCCCAACAATGTGATGATCCTTTCTTTGTCTTTATGTTTCTTGTTTTGTATTTGTTGTTGTTGTTGTCGCAGTGTTTGTTGTTATAGTTGCTTAAAAATTCGTTCGTTTTTGGCTTTGTTTTATTGCTTGTATGTACTATATTTCGTTGTGTTTCTGCGTTGGCTTTTTAAATAAGGTTCGTTTTTCCTTAGCTGCGAGCAGAGTTCGTTGTGACGTAGATATTCGTTGTTCGGTTGCTCAGTTGTTGTTCTTATTGTTGCTCTCCGGCGGTCTCAGGCGCTTCACGATAAGCTTTCGCTGATTTCGCAAAGGATTGAAATGTATATTCCGATCGGCGAAAGCGCTCATAATCAACGCAATGTATCGTAGGCGTGCGAGGCTTAAAATCTAATGACACACGTGTCCCGTTCAGTTCAGTGCTCTCCGCGTTTCGAAAATTAAAACACAAATTGGATTATATAATTATACAGATTTGTGGCAGAGGCGGCAGAGAGTGAGAGGGCTTGAGCCTTGAGCTAGTTCAATTAATGCTGCATTAGTTTTCATGCGTATTTCTCATTTTCCTTGGCGATGGGCAACGCCTCTCAAAGTTATTCCTCCCTTTTTTGCTTTGGCCAACAATTCGCTTTTATTTCTAAGTTTAGCTATATATATAATTGTATGTATATATGTATCATATATATCTGTTTCGATCCACGCGGCATGCAACTGAACTGAGAAATGTGCGTCGTTTTATATGTTTCTCCTGGCTCGATTCGTTGTTGTGTTTGTTTCTGTTTCAGGTTCTGATTCTGATTCGTTTTGGCAATGCACGCGCGCTGAAAACAAAACGACAATTGCAATTTTCCAAATTTATTTTCGTTATTCGAGGTTTGCGGTTCGAGAAAAAAAAGCGCGCGCGCGATCGCTTTTAATTGTTAGATATTTTCTAAACTTCGATGGTTCGTTGTTCGTTTGCGACTGAATCCGAGTCCGGCGAGCGAAATTGGCAACGATCTCGAGATCGAGAGATCTCTGGGATCTCTACATATGTGTTTTATCTGGCAGAACTCAGAGAACCCGGAGAGCTGTCTTTGGGTGTGTGCCGCTTTTGCGAGCTGGTTGCTCAAATTAGAAGACAACCACTGGGAAAATCAAATAATTTTAAACGCTGCCTGCTCTTAATTGAGCGGCTGCCCACACGACGACCACGCTCGCCGTACTTTTATAGCAAATATCTGTATCTGTGTTCATATAATAGTTCGAGATGCATATACTATCTGCTCGCGTGTTGGTTAGTTCCGATTTGCCGATTTTACAGCGAAATGCCTTTCATTCGCCCATAAATTATAGGCCACAACAACTTAATGTTTCGGCGAAATCATTTGGCCAAAGTTATGGTTCCGAAAATCTACTTATTTATAGCGCACACCCTGTCACATCTGACAGATGTCCACCGAACAGGTGTGTGCGTGTGCGACAATAACTAACTCTTCAGTTTCAGCCTTAGACCCCCTGTCTCGCCGACTGTTTATTTCCGTCGCCAGCAAGTTGGCCAATACGCTAATTGCTAGCTTTTGTTGTGGGCTAAAAAAATACACACTTCGAAAAAAAAGGCTAATTTTCAGTCTTTAATACAATGATTATTTGGTGCATATAACACTTTACTTGCATTTACTTTCTGTTAAAATGTAATTGACGATTTATGTATTTACATAAAAGATTTAAAAATATTTAAATTTACTTGTATTCCAATTGAAGTTGAACCTTTAATCCTATAAAAATAATACATTTTATTTTATGTGTTAACTGTTATACTCCATGTTCATGTTTTGCAATTTCTTCCTGTGTAGGGAGTTGCTGATTGTGTGCTTATTTATTTGGCGATCTTATCGCAGCTGCGTTTCCCAATCCCAAAGGCCGTTCCCTTATTGACAACAAACAATCGATTTAATTCTTTGTAGGCGCTTTTTATATATTTATTTTTTGGAATTTACTTTCAAGTCGGCCGCCTCGAGTTTTTTGGTGTTTAAACACCTTTGCCACATTGTTTCGGGGACTTTCGTTTTAACCCACTTTCCTCACAGGCCAGACCAAATTTGCTTTTTGAACTTGTTTCGCCTGCACATGAACTGTACTTAGCCGATGAATCAGTCAATTGACGAAAAGTTCGCGTACATGCAAAGCAAGTGATAATAAAAATAAAAATAACAACTACTGACAATCAAGAGCCGCGAATTGAATTGTCTAAATTGGAGCCAGCTCGGTGGTTCGGTTCCCTTATCAGAGCCGGAGAGGTCTGGGCTCCGAGTTCACATCTGGGGGTCAATTATAAACCAACTGAAACCAGCAGTGAAAAAAAAAATACTGACGTAGTCGGCGAGAATAAGCAAATTGCTGACTAATACAGGGGACTGCAGCAAATTTGATTACGGGCTGCCAAAACGCCCAAACTACAGTGACCCCTACACTTGGAAAAAATATCAGAAAGAGCTCGCAAATCGAATAAAACTTGAAGATGATTATATATTTTGAGTTAATATATTTTTGGTGGAAGAAAGTTAAAACTTTTTAATAAAGATAGGTTTTATTTAAACTACAAACTTATAATTCGTATTGAAACACATTATAAAAATAAAAAAGGCAAATATTAATTTTATAGCCAACATTTTCCTATGTGAATGTCATTCACTCTGAAAAGGAATTATTAGAAACTTATTTCAAAGATTGCCCTAATCAATTCCCAGTAAATCCGTGTAAGCCACTTAATCTGCAATTCAACTTTGACCTTGATTTAAATTAGTCGAAAATTGTATTCGCCGAAACATACACTTTTCAAAAGAAGGGAAGAGAAGGTGCAACAAGTTGAGTGCTATGAATTTCTCGGGCCCGAGACTTTGCCTTCTGTTTCAGCTGACGTGTTGGGCTATTTTTAAGCCAATTTTAGCCTGACAATGACGTAATGAGCGCACAATAAAACTTGGCATCATCAAAGGCAAAAAAAAAAAAAAACGAAAACAAGCGACGACATTTGTATTGTTTATATCAAAAGTGGCTAATAATTTTGTTAAGAGCGAGAAAAACAAAGGCTAACAGCCCGAGTTAACATACATATTTAGGCCTTCTGCCTTAGCCAAATGTTAACTAACAGTTGCCAACCAAAGACTCGGAATTCAAACTAAATTTTCGCCTTTGTTTCAACGCTTTAGTGGCTGTTGTTGCTGCAGCGGCATAAATTAGTTGGCAAGCTTGTTAAATACAAAATAATACAAAAATTGCATGCTGAAGGTCGGCTTGTCGCTTGTTTAGTTAGAAATGCGCATAATTATCAGAAAAAAATAATACAATTTTGGTTTTTCAATTGGCAAAGACTTGAATAAACTGCAGCTCCAGCATTGTTTGCGCAAAGTTGCTGCAATGTCACAGCGAGAAATAAAAGCGAGAATTGAAAAGTTGACAAGTTCAAGTGCGGCGTCTTCTGCTTAATGAAATTTGTGTGCACAGGGAAAAATGTTTTAGTTTAATAATTTTAATTTATACCTACCTTGTAAAATAAAATACCTGATATTCGAAGTAAAAAATGTGTGAACATACATACAACACGATTTAAAAATGTAAACAAAGCAAGTTATAATAAATAAGTGTATATATTTAATATTTATTAAGGCAATACAAAATAATGATTTTGTAAGAAGTAGGTACAAGGTCCATAGTAATATTATCTTTATTAAAGCATGCAAGAGCTAATAAAATTGTATTTATTTTCTAAAATAAAATACATAAAATAAGCAGATACGTATTCTTATGATATTAATTTTTTGTGGACTTTAAAACTTTGAAATTGCAGTTGTCTTCCACACTTCCCTTGACGATAAGCACAATTTCAGATATAAATTTTTGCAAGTCTCTGGTATGATTTGCATATAAATGCAAATTCTGCGAATAAAACAATTAACGCAAAGGAGAAGCAGAAATCACATTTTTGTAGTGATATTCCGGCAATGTTTTTGCTGTTTTATTTTATTTTATATTACTTTATGGGTGTTGTTTTGTGTTTTGTGTTTTTTTTTTTTTTTTCGCTGGCAAGGAGAACGTGACCGCAATGCCCAAGCGGAATGGCCGCTGCGAGTGTTGACTGTGCTAAGTGCCGGCTGGCGGTTGATAAAGCCCAATTTCCCCCCTTCTTCTGGCTTTTCCCTCTCGTCTAAAGAATTTTGGAGTGGCCCAGAGTCAACGGCCGGCAAAGTCGCATCCACACACGGTTTGCCGGCCTTTTTTAGGCACGCAAAACAAAACACAGAGAGAGAAGCGAAGCCCCTTATATAACCAACATTTATGCAAAATATATAAATATATGGTACATACTATACATATGTATAAACAGAAAGCAGCGCCGTCATTAAAATCACTTGACGTTTGTCCATTTTCGGAACGCCCACACAAACCAAATTGAATTAAAGTTTAACATGTTTCGCTGGTTGGCTGGCTGGCAACAGCCATAATTCAAAATGTGCCAAAAAGTGCAAAATACCCGAACCGAACCGAACCGAGAAATAAATTTGCAGTCGCTTTTTGAGGATTCCCTGGTGTCGGGCTTTAAGTTCAGTGTCAAATTAATCAGACTTTTGTTCCGAGGGCGTGGACTTGGAAATAAAAACAAATTTGCCTGAGATATTAAAAAAAAAACGAAAGAGTGAAAAAATATTTATGTTCTGCCTGTTAAGCAGGCCATTGAACTTTGCATTTACCTGGGTTGGGTATGGCGATATTGCAATATTGCCAGGGGGTGCCATTAATCGATAGCGAGAACTGCTGGCTGCACTTTGGTCATCAAGCCATAATTAAGCTGATTTGGCCAGCTGAAGTGGTAAAGTGGGCACTCGCTATGGCCAAACGTGCAGCCAATAAAATGACGCGACACTGGTCTGGGAATAATTTATTTAAATGCATTTTGTCGCGACAACAAACAGGGGAAACCCCCGATTCCCGATTCCGACGGGGGAGGACGGGCCAACGAATTTATGGCAAAGTTTGCAGTTCGAGGCGAGGAAATGGCAAACAAACGACGCGTCTTTCAGGCGCCAGAAAGGACACAACAAAAAATACAAAAAGGACAGCCAGCAATGCAGACTACAGACAGCGCGGACTGAGAATGGGAACAGTCAGGAGACAGTAGTAAAAGTTGTTTTCACTTTTCGTTCGGTGGGTTTGGCCAATTCCACGAAGGACGTGACCGCAGCCATCAAAAGCCAGGGCTCTTGCCAACACAAAATTACAAATGGCAGCAAGCAGCAAAAAAAATGTAGAGTACAAGACAAGGAAACCCCTTAGCAAAGGACTTCAATTACAGGGCAGAGCTCAATCGCTTCGCCTGTCAAATTATCTGCACCAAACTTTGCTGGCAGCTCAGATCCAACCCAAACTCAGCTCCCAAGTTGCATTTGATTCGTTAAGAAGAAACTCAATTAAATTGACTGGAAATGCAATTAAGTGTAGACACATTTAATATTTAATTCGGTCTTAATTGAGTGCAGTCTTGTTGCATGCTCCATGGACATGGCATGATCAGCAGGCACACAAACTATATATATTTATAAAGCCTAAACAGCAAATAAAAAGCCATTTTTTAGGCCAGTTCTAGAGGGTGTTGTGTTGTGTGTGTGTAGGTGAAGGCAGCTCTAGACAAAGGAAAGTTATTGTTTGCCCTCGAATTCCCCAAAAATAAATGCTTTCAAGTGATTTCTTTCATGTCAAACTCAAACTCAAACCAATCGAAGGCGCCCACATAACAACCCGAAAATCCATTGCGAAAGTCCACGTAAACCCACAACACCCCACAAAAACAGTACTTCAAGACCAGACCAAGACCATATTCAGTTATTCAGTATTCAGTTAATTAAAAGAAAGTTGGACTTTGGCTGGGATAATGTGGGGGCGCACTGGTTACATATAGTATTTAATGGAACCATTTGAGAGCTTAAGCCACCGCCACCGCCGCCGCGCCGCGCATGTGGCAAGTGTTTGACTTGCAGCCTGTCACTTTGAACCGCCCCAATTGCCAGGCTATATGCACGTAGTATAAGTTCATATAAAAAACACACACACATCTGTCTTTCCACAATAATGAGTATCAAGTGTCACGCAAGTGTGTTTGAGGTTCACAAGTCAAAGGGTCACCCATCGGACCCTCGTTCACTTTCTACCATAAAAGCGCCGAATTAAACCCCCTTGGGCCGAAAGTGAAAAAAGTGTACATATATGAAATAAAAAGAAAAAGAACGCAGTGCACAAAACTTGATAAATTGTCACGAAAATCGCACGTGTGCGGTATCAGCGAATGGCGCCGGTTCCATGGAGAAACAGACCCAGAAACATTACCATCCACAGACCCAGACCCAGAGCCAGACGCAAAACCCAGACCGGATCACTGGACTGTGAAATGCAATGGGCAAAACGCCTAAAAGCAAACTGAAACTGCAAGAAACCGAGTTTAAGCCGGAAAATGGTAACTGTAAATGGTGGCATGGAATTGCAACGTGATTCCAAATTGAGGGTGATTTTTGGCAATAACTTTTTCAGAGTTGCGGCAGGGAGTACTTGACTTAATGAAATTGAACACGCAAAAGTTAATTAATTAACAAGAGATTCACAACGGGTAGGTTTCAAAATATGATCATATTTGTATTTAAAAATTGAGTGTAGAAGAACCTTAGAAGTAAATTAATTACGCAAGTTAATTTCTTATTCCAATTCATGAATATTTTTGAGTTGCTGCATGGGTTTTATATGTGTACTTTTAAATCAAATTAATTAGGTTTAACAAACAATAAAATATATTATAAGTAAAATAAAATTTCTTAACCTTCAAAACTCTTTATAAAAACAATATATTTCAATTTATAGAAAGTCCCCGTGGTTTAACTTTCATAATCAGTCACGTACTGCCTTAAAATAAATGGAGAACGCAATATAATAATTTTCAGTTATTACGAAACTAATGATGGATGTGCCTAAACGGGCCCCAAAAACACTTGCCACAGCCAACAATAATTCCCTTATCGCGAATAAAATAAAACAATTCATTTTGGGTAATGAGCTGTGAACATACAAAATCGGGCGATCGGGGGAATGGCTATAGGAATTGGAATTGGAATAGGTTGGTACTGCTACTTCTTATCGCCGAACAAACAAACACAATGCCAAATAATATATAAACGGGGGCATTGAAAAGGAATCAGGAAAAGGGGGGATCTCCAATTTCCAAGAACTCAATTGGCGACGATAAGCCCTCGTCGTCCATGTGTACGTATATAAATAGAGAAAGATATCAGCAATTTACACATAGGAATTCTAGAAATTTCATGGCAAACACTGGCACGCTGATAACACTGCCATTTAACTATGCCAATAGAGGGCGGGGAACTCAACTAATATGCATTATAGCCCTGTTAACAAAAATTAGAAGACTCTTACCACTTTGGGCAGCGGCGACAACGGCATGCTGAACAGATACTCATCGTTGAAGATGTTGTAATTGTCCAGCGTCATCTTGTCGGATATCAGTAGGGCCTCCGTTTTGATTTGTTTTTATTTAAAATGGGAGGTTGGTTTAAATGTTTTGTTTTGTATGGCCGCACAAAGTCTACAGTGACTCAAGCGATTTCTGGCGAAATTCGCCTCTGTATTTGAATGTGTTTCAACTCGCAATACACTGGTGCAAATGTATCTCGCAAATGTATCTGTATCTGTAACCGAGTGGCGCGCGATCGTGCGAATTATTTGTATTTGTGTTGTCTGTTTTCAATAATTCCTAGAATTCTCGTTCTGTATTTTTATTTTGTTTTTGTTTAAATTTTCAGGCACCGCACATGCTGAGAGAGTCGCTATTTTTCGCACACACTTTTCGCTTTTCACGTAATTTGCACGACTTGTGATTTGTTGTGTGAGTTGTGAATGGAATTCACTCGGCTGCCGAAGCGTACGGCACGGCCAACTTGTTTAGACTAAATGCGTCATCGTCGATGGCTCGACTTTTATACGAAAAACCCAGCCATGTCGATTGAGCGTTTTTATCGCGCCCCCAGTGAGTATAAAATTAAGAGAGAGAGAGTGAGCCCACAGAGTGAGTGAGTTAAAAGCTTTGGGGCTCTGGCATTTCCTGAGCAGACCGAACACAAAATATATATATTAAATAATGCTCAAAATGTACATATATCTCGGGTTTAACCCGCCGCTCTACAGCTTTCAGATGTGTGTGTCTTAATTTTTGGGGTGCTCTCACGTGCCCAGTTTTTCTTTGACTACGCTTTTTATTGTTTACCCGATTCTTGGGCCCGATCCCGATTGCCGTTTATCTTATCGCCCCGGCCAGACAATTTAGTTATGACATAAGCAACTAAATTTAAAGACCCCGGTAAACCCCCGCCCAACTGCAGCCCCACAAAGCGAAATGGAATGAATGGTGCGCCTTTGTGGTGTTAGCTCTTATCTGGCCATAGCTTTTCGAAATGGGTCGCAAAGCGATCCGATGTCGCCTACCAAAAGGCTCAGGTGGCTCCGGTCTACGGTCCCCAGCTGCAGGTGTTATTTGTGGGCATTTATCTATGATATGCCAGCTTTCAATAAATATTGATGGGGCCCCGGTCGTCGATGTAATTGTATGCGGACAGCGCTAAAAAAAAAAAAGGCCACGTTGACCTTGCGTCGCCACTTACATGGGGCCCCCCGACCACCCCTCGTTTTGGGGTGGGGTGGGCTGGGAAAATGGGGGGCTGCGGAAAGTGCAGCCAGAAGTGGGTCATGTGACACTGGACATTTGTGGCAGTGGCTCTGCTCTACTTACCTGCAACGAGAGAACGAAATTCACAGTCAATTAGGATTCACAAGCCAATCACTAGGATCGAACTTAATACTATAGTAAATAGCTATTGAAAGCTAATAAATTGGCATATGCCCTGACCCAAATCGATAAGAATATACGAAATCAAAAGTCTAGCATGACTATAATACATTATCATAATGATTCAGAACCAAAGGCAGCTATAAATTCAGTAATTTAAAAGGATTTCTTTACAACTTTAAAAAAGTAAAGCATCGCTTGACAATAAGTTTGTATCTCAATTACTGGATTTATACGCAGCCCATTTCATGCAATCATTTCATGTAATCAAATTAGCAAAGCCTACTTGCTTCATGCAATCATACCTAGCGAATACATGCAATGGTGTTTATACACTCATTTCATGAAATGATTTCATGAAATGATTGCATGAAATGGGCTACGTATAAATCCAGTAAATGATTCAGTGAAGATTATATTTCCTTATATTTATTTTTTATAACATATTACAATTTCAAAGTGCAGCTTGTTTTATAAGTATATTCATGATGAAGTAAGAACAAATGTACAGTATGTTCTTTTTGAACCCGATATTGCGAATATAAAAGAGAGAAGAATATTTTCAAAACTTGTACCATCTCGCAGGAAATAATCAGAGAAAATTCTACAAACTCACTCTTGACGTCACAAGTGTGATAAGCGGGTGCCGTGGCACTGATGTTTCCAGTTCCGATCCAGCTTGTGTCGGGTTTCTGGTCCCAGATAGCCGGCAGTCGGAAGCGTTCTTTTTTTAGCAACCAGAATCACGTATCGAGCTCATAGAACTCCGTGAGACCCTGCACTTTTACGCAAAGGCCATGGACAGGAAGTCGGGCCTAAGATTTCCCTATAATTTGGCAGACACAACGAATAACAAATAATGAATAATGAGCGATTCCGTCGAATACGCTGGCGAATTGATAAGCCCGCGTATCTGGAGGCGTTTACATCAGTGGTTTAAAATAAAGTTATCTTTGCGTATTGTTTTCCTTTTCGCCGATAAGGAACACCATAAGGTTCGCGATAAGTCTTGCAGTTCCGTAGCGTGATCAAAACTTCCGGTGATGATGGGGGTCTGGGTCCCGAGTCCAGTGTGTCGTAGGCCCCATCAAGATAAGGCTGAACAATGGCCAACAAAGAAATCAAATCTACCTATGACAAATACCTGGAACCCAGGACCATATATGGGTTCTGTATCTGGCCTTACGATTAACCAATGTTTATGGTGTAAACAGAAGAACCAAGTTAGCAATTGCGTTGTGATTAAGTTTTTGTACTTTTCAAAGAGATTATTTGCCTCAGTTACGAAGAAATGTGACAACTTTATAAATAGGATTTTATGGTGAGGACTTGAAGTTTAGTTGAGTGCCTGTAATCGCAACTTTTTTTATTCTAATATTCTTTGGTGTTGGGATTAAAAAAGAATACACTTGAAACCTTAACAGGGTGATATCCTGGCCAGCGTCAAAGTGCCAAAAGTCCCATAAAGTTGACAGTGCATTCTCGGTGCAGGCGTCAACGGTAAATATTTTTTCATGTCTATCAGCAACTCAGCGATAAAAAAAACCAAAAATACACGTATATAATTTGTTTACAATGATCTAGGCCTTAAAATAATAGCTTTGCCATTTAACTGCATTTTTTTGATTAGCATTTACTATGCATTGAAATTTTTTACGATATGAAACCTTGGATTTGTCTATAACACAATCATAAATGAACTCTAGGAAAATGTTAGCAAAGAGACTCTATGAAATGGCACTTGTAAAAATAGGAGAAAACTTGTGACAATATTTTAGCTAAAAAAAATGCAAAGAAAAAGTAATTTTGTTGAAAGCTTGTTAGATGTTTAAAATTTAACAAAAAGCTATAGTTTTTCGAAAACGTGAAATATTTTACTTTATTATTTTGAAAAAAAAAATAAGCCTTACTCAAAACAAAAGTCATAAAATCAAAAAAAATATGTTCTAAAATTAAATAGTATTTAATAAGTTGATTAGAAACTGCAAGAGATTATAATCATTTTACTGATTTACCTTTTACTGATACATTATAAGTAGTATGTCATAATTGCGAAATTTCCTGGTTTTTGCTACTATCTCGACCGCAGGTGTATGTACTATATATTTGTTTATAAAGACGCCGATTCGTATGTGCCTATATAGATGCTCGTTCATTCAGCAAACGCGATTATGAATGGACGGGCCAGCTACAACCGATTCCACACACCGCAGGGATGACTCATCCGCGTTTTAACCAGAATTCGTGCGTTTTGTTTTTTCTGTTTTCCATTTGGCCCACTTGGTGTGGGAGTGGGAGAGGGAGAGGGGGACGTGCCACGGCCTAGGGCTCCACACTTGGCACCCACTTGCAAAAGCGTAGTCAACAAAACTCGTTTGACTCTCGAACTCACTCAAAAGTCGGAGGGGTTTTGAGTAAGCGAGTGAGTGAGTGAATGAGTGGGTGAGTGTAAAGCAAATGAGCCAGAGAGCTCTGAAAATTAGTGCACTCAGCATAAAGAGAGGGGCACAGGCGAAATCAGGCGATGCGGGGGGTTATGGTGTTGGAAATCCCAATGCAGCATTGCGAAATTCCCCCAGAGCATAAAGGCACCGATAAAACTAAGAAGGATACAACTCGACAAAGGGATATCTTATTTACAAACTATAAAATCACAGAACATATCAACTATAAAAATGATTTTTTGAAGCAAAGTTTTCTATTTATAAAAGCTTTAAAAAGACGTGAAAAATATTTCGAAATTAAATAGTAAGCTACAGATATTTTAAATCAAAGACATTGTTATCATGGAATATTCTAGAAATATTTCCGGGCCAATAATATTGTAATTTTAAAAATATCATGAAATATATGTATAATTTTTTTTAGTAACGTTTAAGTAAATGTGTTTAGTACAATATTTAAAAACTCGTGTAATTGATTTTTAAGGAATTTGTATTATATATTTTAAATCAAAATATTTTCAAAACTGTCCAGAGTTTTTTTATGGACTTTCAGAGGAAACATTTCCCATAAATTTTAACCAAATTAGCCAAGTTTTCCCTGCACCCAAAATACCCCTTATTTTGAAATGCATTTTTAAGGAGCTGACACAATCTGGGGAGTGCTGTGTGTGCTGTTGGTCGGGCGTCAGTTCCTGATAATTTCCTTTGGGTTTATCTTTCCCCACTTCGCACTTTTCAACGGCGTGGCGAATCGAAGCTGATGGTGAAGTCCCAGCACCAATCTCCTGCCCCTGCCCCAATCCCTTTTCCGACCCCTGGAATGCCGCTGCCTGATGCTGCGCCTCTTCTCGGAATTCCTTCTCGGATGACGCGTCACAAAGTGCATACATATATGTATGTGCGAAGTGCATATAGTGATCCGGGGGAACACGGGCCAACAAGGATCCTTCGGCGTGTAAATCTTTCAGTGGCGAGTGCATTTTTAGCCACACTCCACTTGGCTCCAGATGTGCTCCAATTCCGATCCAAGCCAATTCCACACCCGTTTCCCAATCCCATTTGGCGGCATGTGCCATTTCCGCCGGCTATATGCATGGAATTAGTTGTATATTCGATATATAACTCAATTAGGGGGAAGAATGGTCCTGACTTCGAACAAGAGGCAACTGCCAACTGACAATTAGCATTTAGCACGGGCAGTGGGAGCCACTTCTCCACCCAAAATTAAGCTTTTCTGGGAAAACTCGCCTTCTCTAGAGAGTTCAACAAACCCACAGAAAGAAATTAATCGACTTGTTCAACGCAGTGGCGGGGTAAGAACACATTAAAGGGGTTTTATTTAAATATCAAGCATGAGTTATTCGAAGAGAAAATTCCATTCCCCGATATTGATTTTTTAGTATATAAATATATTTAAATTTGTTTGATTAAAATTAATTAATAAAGCTATGAATATTTTAAAAATTTAAGCTACCCCACTAAAAAATAAAAGAATTTCGCAAGTATTCATTAACTCCTTGATATTCGGTTAATTATTGTTACTCGAATTTTTAGCTCACTATTTTTTATCATTTTTATCAATCTAAAAAAGTTATCCGAAAGCATGACTGTAACTTTGCATGGTGTCTATATGCAGGAGATAAGCCCTATCAGTGCACTATCTATCTCGCATCGAATCAGGTTTCCTCCTAAACCCCTCTGTAAACATCGCTCCTGATAATTGTATTTATTTCTTTGTTTTCCCCCTCCCATGACGCCCCATTTTGATTCCAAGAAAATCGAAAGCTAGTGCGAAAACACGCAACTTTTGACATTTTCCTTTTGTTGTTTCCATATTTCTCGTTGCCATTTAGTTTAAATTACGCGATGACATAATGCACAGTTTTGGGGGGAAAATTAGCATCGAAACTGAAAAGCGATCGCTTTTCTCTTTCTCTCAAACTGTGACGTCATTCCGCCGAACAGCCCGTGTGACCAAATTTAGCTCTCAAATGAAGCGAGCTCGAAGAAAACCGGCTTCTCTACTTTGGAGTTGACTTTTTATTTTTCAACGGCCTTAGCTTAGCTAAGTTTAAGCCATTGACGTCATGAGATAATTTCATTAGCGTATCGCCAAAATGCACAAGCTAAACGGTCTTTAAGTGCAGATAGCGGATTTCTATTTTTTCTGGTGGTTTCCCCTAATTGATAAACCAAATCCCCGGAGAGAACAAAGGATAGATAACGCCCGCAAAAAGTAAATAAAAACTAATGTTAGAAAAAGATGCATATTCATTATCTAAATTTACACTTGTTATCTTAAAACTTATAGAAAAGTCTTTAAAGTTTTATATCATACATTAAAAAACACAACAAGTTGTATTAGCAAAATCTATTAGTGATATTTTTATCTTTTTAAATAACCTGCATGACATATAGTAACCCTGTTGAAGTAAATACAATAATTTTTTTAATAAAAAAAAGCTTGAACATGGATACATCACATATTTTCCCAGAAAGTTAAAAAAAACTTTCTTAATAAAGGTAACAATTCTGAAAACAAACGATTGATTATTTCTCCTGACTTCTACTGAACACTAAAAGTTATATTTTTTTAGCTCTAAAAAGTGTATCTAAAATGTTCCCAGAATTGTAAGCAAAGCTAAAAGTCAGTCAAAGAAAGCGTTTGTATGTGACAAGTGCTTCAACTGTACACAGTGTTATCTGTACTATCTTTATAACTTTTAATCTATGTACGTGTATATTTAACAGCGCAATCGAATTTACAAAATCCCCTGAAACTTTCCGGGAACAATCGAAAGCCATAATAATAAAAACAAATAATGGAAAAGAGTGCGAGGACAGGCAAACGCGCAGTGTCGTAAAAGTTTCGCAATAAAAACGTAGGAGTGAATAATAAGGAGAAGAGCTCAAAGTCGAGGAACTGAAACCGAAATTACAACAACACAAGAACAATAAAAATTAATTGTTTGTTGTGTGCATTTATTTATTTATGTATTTGCTGGCTAAGTGAACGCGTTGATGGCGACGTCGAAGCAGGCGGCAAAAGCATTGGCAATTTTATATTTATTTATTTTTAGTTGATGCGCCATTAAATTGGCAATTTCTGTTGGATATCCGATCATGATTATAAAGCGCTAAAATACGAATAATACAAACGTGTGCCTGTCGTGTACAGTCCGGGTCAAAATTTAAGTGTTAAAAAAGCATTAAATAAAAAAATATTCCTGTGTTGATGGAAATTGTTTATAAAATGTGGGAATCACAACTGACAATTATAATTTCTTTTAGGCCAAGTAGCACATATTTTCAAATGAATAAATTCAAACATTTTCTCCTTTAAATATCCTTTGAAACAAATGATCTCTTTACGATCGCACAGTTTTATAACTTTTTTAAACACTAGTATTTTAACCCCTGCTGTCTATACTTAAAAATCTGTAAAAAGGTTATCTCCGAGGAGAGTTCGCTGCTCGTTAGCCGATTTGCTCGTGACTTTTAATGCGTTTGCTTTTAATGCATGGAATATTTATGTAGCACGCTGCATGTTTTATGCAGCGCATTGCGAAAAAGGCAATTTGAGTTGTTCAAGTGCATAGCACCATATACAGTGAACATCCCCTCGCACCAACCCCATCCTCATCCCCATCGCAATATCGCCACCCCATCCCATCCCCAACCCCATCGAATCTCCAGCATTGCAACGCGTGAGTCGCTTGACATTCTAAGTGGAATACCGCTGGTGATCGGGGGGAATTCGGGGTGCAAACACAGGGGTGAGCCGAAGCATCAGAGTGCCATTTGACCTTGGCATTGGATTTAATTTTATGGTGAAATCAACTGCAGCATAATTTCGAATGTCAAGCAAGACAGGCGGCAAAAAAAAGAGAAATAGAGGGATAAAGGAGGAGGAGTGCACATGTCGTTCGTCAAGTCTGGTATTAGCCGAGGGATTTGTGAAACGAATAGAAAGCAAAACTATTTATACTTTTTGAATACTTTATGTAGCTGAGTTGAATATGTGTGTTTTAAAAGAATTTGTTTATCATTAAATCATTAAATACCAGAATACCCAAATGATGGAAATAATTTAAAATTCAACAAACTTAATTCTGTTGTAAAAATGTTTTTCAACAATTTTAATTGTGTCATAAATCAAAAATCGCTGCAACGAAAAATCAAATCATTTGATTTTACTTAAATGTTATAATATTATTATAATTATTATAGATAACTTTTTAATGTTTGGGAAATAAAACAAAATATTGTACGAGTTCATAAATATGCAAGTAAAATCTACAGAATTATAACACAACTATTATTTTTAATGTTTGTTTGGGATGACATTTGGTCCTCCCCGCGTTCAAAAATCTGCCATAGATTGCTGTCGCTCCAACTGGAACCCAATTAGAATCGGAAACGGAAGCCTTGACCTCAGGGCGGTATTTATGCCTTATTGGCCACATTGCAGCATTACGAAATTGGCGCTGCACGTGTTGCAAACGAGAACTGAGCAGAAATAAAAACCACACCTACGCCAAAAAAGATACGGATGCAGGCCGCAGAGATGCAAAGATACAAAGGGGAGGGGCGAATCCAAATAACAAGCCGAAATAGAGAGATAGAAAAACAAATGCAAACGGGGCAACCTTGGCTGCGACTACGAATCGAGTGCAACGGGGGAATGCACAACAACCCACTCAACCTCTCTCCCACTCACTGTGGCTCTCTCGCATGCGATAAATGTCAAATAATCCAATCTGTGAACGTGTCCACTTTGTATCTGTGTGAGCTGCTCTCGCTCTTCCTCTCTGGTTGAATGCCTTGGTGTGCGTGAGAGAGCGGCAGAGTGACAGCGCGAAACAACAACAAAAGTGTAAATTGAAATTCCAAAGATGTCGACAAAGTAAATACGAAATAAAAACCAAAACGAGACAGCCGCGAAGCAGCAACAATAACAATAACAATGGAAAGCTACAACAAAATGCGCACCACACAATTCGGCGAATAATCATAATAAAAAAAAGCAGACGAATATACATAAGCAACAACAAAAGTTCAATATATTTTTTAAACAAGTTTCCAGAGCGTACATACATATGTGTGCCGCTGTTGTTTTTGTTTTTGTTTCTGCCGTTTTCTATACATTTCTGCGACCGAAGCAAAGTCTGTTTTCAGCATTCAGCTTTTAGTGAGAAATGTTCAGGCTCAGATCCAAAAGGGGGGAGTACGGATTATTGCGTTCTATGCAGTACCAGTTTGTACCGCCCTCACCTCTATTTCTCTTCTTGCTTTCCTAATCCTGACTTCCATATGTATAGGAAATTATCAGATGAGAAGGGCAGAACCGAAGCGATAAATACCCTTGAATTTGCATACCTCTTGGTCACATTTTATAGGATGTGAATAGGATAGCCTTGACCACATGATAAGTTGCATTCAAAAATGTCCCTCTTTTTCCCCTTTTTAAAAACTACTTTTTTACGAACAGGTGTATTAAACATGAGAATCTCGGATCGCCTAACAGTTCAAACCTTATTATATATTAAACTACCTAGTTTCATTCAAATAGCTTTCAATAAAACAGAGGTTCGATAATAAAAATCGAACTTTTCCAGTCATAAGTTATTCAAAACTTTATATTTGTTCATTAGTTTCCTCAAAACGATTGAATAATTTAGTAAAGATAGTTTGTTGTTACTCCAGTATGAAGTGAATAATGTTGAAATCAAACAAGTAAAATCAAAACCAGGGTCAAAACCTCCTAAGAGCTTTAGAATTAAATCAAAAGTTTGTTTGTACATGTTTCCCAACGCATTGAGCTTAGCGTTAGAGCACAGTATGTACTTTATGGGTAGGGGTAATACCCCTTTCTAGAGTATACAAATAGGGTATCTCACTTACGATAAGATTGCGAACGGCTGCCGTTGTTGGTGTGGCCGCTGTGGTTGCTATTTTCGTTGTTGTCCCCGTCGATATCGTTGCGGTTAGATCGGCTGGCAGAAAGTCCAGCGGCTCCTCCTCCACTTCATCCTCCTCCTCCTCCTCCATCAGCTCTTCTTCTTCCACTTCGCCGGAGCGAGGCTCCTCCGGATCTTCCGCGGCCGCCTTTGTGATGGCGGGTTTTTTTGTTGTGCGCTCGACTTTAACTTTCATTGTTGTTGCTGCTGCCGCACTTAATTGCCGTTTATAAACAAAAATTACATGTGCGGGTGGGCACTCGCACTCGCACTCGCTTTTGGCGTTTTTCCAGTTAAAAACGTTAACCACTCGACGCAGACAGAACTCTCTAGATTAAAGTCAGGGACCACGCCCCGTACCACGCACCACCGTACCGCTTTAGTACCGCTTTTGAACCGCTTTTACCGCTGACGTTATTTCTCTTTGCTTTGGAGCTTCGTTCGTGCGACTTTTGTTGAATATTTCGTAATTTTGTGTGGATTTTTCGTTTTTGAGGGGGGAACGCACACACTCAAATGATTTTCTGCAGATAACGCGACAGTTTTGTAACTTTTTTTTTTGTTTGGGAATGTTCTGGTTTTGCACTTGTGAAAGTGTTAAAAACTAAGTGTAACAACAACAAGTTGGGAATTTGATTTTCGTGGGGTTTTACAACACGCCTGTTGTTGCTGCTCTGCTGTCTCGCTCCACCCAACGTGGCTCTCGGTGCGTGCGAGCGGGAGAGCGCGACTGGGGCGGGGGGGGTGGATGGACTGATTAACGAGAGAGACAGAGAGAGAGATAGAAGCGCGAGAGGGAGACGGCCGCGTGGCTTTCCGCTGCCGTTGCTGCAGTCGCGTTGCCTTAACAAAAAGCGAAAAATAACTGAGCAACTGAGCAACTGGCAACTGACGGCGACAGCAACAGACCGCTCCATTCCATTCCGCTCCTCTCCTCTCCATTCCGCCTCTCTCCCATCCGCTCGCTATCCGTCGGGTGACGTCTTGGCCATTGCCTCGCACACACACGCAGCCACTCACGCACACCAGCGGCCCAGGGCCCACACAGATACACGCACACTAGAGCGACGCCTGGAAATTCAAGTTGCGTAGATGCCAGGGCTACCGCAATCGAAACCGAATTGGAACCAGTTTCAGAGCTAGGATTGCATAGCTCGGGATTTTATAGATTCTTTTTTTTTACCACTATTTTTAGCACTTAATTTAAAGGAATCATATTGTACTCCCAAACAATTTTCTAAATTTACCAAAGGAGAACAGAAATGTTTAGTGATCTGGTGATGAAGACACTTGAAGCTGTGCCAAAAAGTATGCAACATAACATTTTATTTTGAAGGGGCAATGCAAAAGTTGTTATTTAGATAATTAAAAAATAAGAAGGTAAGAAACCATTAATATAGTTAGGTATTCCTTTAAAAATTCTGTGAAACTACTGTTATAAAATATGTTTCGAAATATACAAATAGTCTGTAAATATTTTTACATATGACTCTAATTGGACTTCACTAACATTCAATGACGTAATTAACACTTATTGTTTGAAAATAATTTAGTATTTCCGTTTCCAATAAAGGAATTTCACTCTTCCCAAAAATATCTCCTTGACCAACGCATGAAATGTCAAGGGCTTTTATTAGAAAAATCCATAAAACCGCCAAAAACCGCATGGAAAATCCCAACTGAACGGTTTTCGTATGCTCCACATGATTCTCGCGGCCCTGACGAATTTAGGTGTGCAGTCGGACTACACAATAACTGTCAGAATGATGCAGCAAAAGGGGGAGAGCGAAAGAGTGCTCTAGAGAGCGAAAAATAAAACATCTCACAAATACAGATACAAGTTGAATGTCAACCGATTCTCGCATGCGATATTTTGCAAAGAATGAGATTTAGCTCTGCTGACTCACTCACTCACTCATAGTTGCACTCGACTCAAGCCAAATTTGTACGTGAAAATAGCATTCTTAAATTTAAAATTTAAGAAACAAAAATTTTTTCAAAATTATGTTTAAAAGATTTTCGATCTCCGATCATTTTTAGCTGAGAAAATTAAAAACGGCTTTATCAAAAGATTATTAAGGAAAAGCTTTCTCATCCGAAAGTGATGGATAAAAAAATTACCAAATATTATTTAAATGTTACTTGTTAATATGCAAAAGGTTTCAGTCAAATTGGTCTATCCAATTTTCAGATAAAAATTCTCAAAAATAGCGATTTTTTCGTGCCCAAAACCCTACTCAACTCAAAACGGTTGCACTCAAAGTGGCAATTTGGCGCGCAGCTCGTTTGTTGACATTTTCTACTTGAAAGATACGTTTTTGTTTTGGTTCCACTGCCGCTCTCCCGCTCACCCTCTCTCTATCCCGTTCGCTCTCTTCGCTCTCTGCTCAAAGGTGGCTCCCACTCAAAAGCGGACCAGTTGCCCGGGCACATGTTGGATCTCAGATCCGATTTATGTATGCCAAAGTGGCGAGGCACGCATCGGCACTTGGCTTGGATATAAAAGGATGACTCATCGGGGTTTTTACACACGGACACCGGCGCACTCACACAGACGCAGCCAGCGAAACTGGTGTGGGCCTCCCGCATTCAAACTCTGAATTTCAGAGACTCAGATACGCGGACAGGTTAGTCCCCATTCCCACTCCCACTCCCGTCCCCTTTCAATTTCACCTCCATCGCCAATTGGCGTCCAGTGCAAGTGCCACACGCTGAAAAAATCACTTAAGTCTCTGCTGGTAACTCTTATTAAAACTGGAGAAATCGGACCTAAAAATTAAAACTTTTTTGGTTGAAATATTGAAGGACACCATTCTTTAGATTTCCTTAGAGTCAATCATATAATATTATAACCGCCCACTTGATGTCTTAATTAAAATGATCGATTTAAAACTATGTTTATCAAATTCTTTTGGTTCGATATTTCAAATTATGATGAAATTAGACAGACTTAAGTTTTATTATATAACACTTTTTTCTCCAATTTCGTTGAAGGGTAGTAACACCACATTTTAAACTACGGATTATAATCATTTAGTGCATAAAATCAAATACTTATTTATAATGAACGATAACTAGGAGCTCAAATTGGTTTAGTAAACCCAAGCTTTCTCTTTTGTAACTTAACAGAAAAAGTTCTTTGACACCTAAAAGTAAAACAATATTTTTAGAATTTTTCAGAGCTCTGTATGTATAGAAAAAACCCATTATTACTTATTTAATATTCAATTCAATTTAAATTTATTTCTCATTTTCAAAATGTTTATACACTTGATTTTGTAACTTAACATCAAATGAATCTGCATGCTTACATATGTAGGGGAGAAGTGGGGTGGGGCATGGGGGTTATGGGCACCCCTACGTATCTTTCACAAAATGAAGATTGACTTTTTTGGTGATGTCATTCGCAAGCAATTACCTTATGTATGATTTATGCCAAATATCAAAGTAATCGAACGCGTTTTCTTTTTGAAATGAACGAATTGGTTTTTTTGTGCTTGGAAAAGGTGGTGAAGTTTTTTCAAAAATTTTCAATAGTGTATTAATTAAAGTGAATCGATTAAGAAGGTAAGTGTGATGCATTTTTATTTAGTCAAAGTATTATACTAAATGGAACAATATCGATTTGAACCAAAAAATGTATGCAAACACATTTTTTAATTACTTCTAAAATGTCTGCTAAAGTTGGTTGTGGGCACTAAAATTGGGGGGTTGTGGGCACCCGTTTTTCTTGGCAAATTTGTTTATAACCTACAATTTCTTGTAAAATTGTTTTCAAAATTTGTTTGGAACCCTCTAGAACATTCTTGTAGAAATCTTAGGCTCTTGGAAAAGGATCCTCTCCCGCTGAGAGGGATTATCACCAAAATTTGTAATTTTGCGATCGAGCTTTCGTCTGAAATGTGGGACATGCGGGACAGTCATTACACATGTCAAAATTGTGTTTCCGACGATGTGTAACTCCTATGTAGTCTTTTAAATAAATAAATGTTCGTTATGTTGATATTGGTTGCGGTTTTTTCCATATTTTTCCATTTGCAGCATTTTTCTCAGGGTGCCCACAACCCCCCAAAAAAAATGGTAGCTGAAAATTAGGGTTTTACAAAAGTCCATATAAAATTTTTTCGCATGACGAAATCAAGTATATTTCTTCATAATTAGTTAGTTTAGGTCTCTAGCTTTACACAGATACCCATATGTCCAAATAATATGCACTAGTTCGGTAATTATAGGCCAAAAACAAAACTATGCCCACAACCCCCACTTCTCCCCTACATATAATGTTATATATTATTATGTCCACATTTTTCCCTGTGCAACAATTTGTGGACCAAGGTTAGTTAATGAGTGCGAGAATCTTCATCTGCGAGATGCATTTGGGCGCGTGCTAAATGCGTCTATTAGCCGCTGTTCCTCGCCGAGTAATGCACCGCATATGCATTAATTCCACTCCCATTCAGATTCCGATGCGAGGCCCATTAGGTGAGGTGTTCAGGTAGTCCAGGTAGCTGGGACTGGACTGAGACTCCCCGCACAGCACGAGCTCGATAAGCAATGTCTGAGTGCCTGGCGACGCCCTAGCACTTCCCAATTCCCAATTCGTCGGGACGGATATCAAGGCTGAGGGTTGAATTCCTTCGACTCTTGCTACTTTTTGTTGATGTTAATGTGGCTGCAATTTGCCAGGCGACTGCACGGGGGCAACACTGATTAGGTTACCATTCTAGCTCATATTTTATGGGTTAAGAATTCAGTGGAAGTGCCACTTCAGATCGGAAACGGAAACTGCAGGAAACTTTATCGGTTATCACAACTAAATGAACTTCCTTCATATTATATGTTGAGTACATTAGGTTGTACTTATAAAGATTAAATCTGCTGTTAAGAACTTTATAAATAAAATTTAAGCCTATACATACAGTTAAATCTCCAACATACAATCGTCGCATTGACTTCAAATTTACTTCAACCTCATTTCAGTGTTTGTTTCACATTTTTATTATGAAGTTTCAATTACATTTTAATTATATGTATATTTCACTTCAAGTGTTTACTGACGCTCAATTTATTTAAGTCCCCACAACTTGTATTCATACTTAATTATTTACTTTGCGATACGATCGCTTGAATAATGTTTACATTGATTAAAGTTTTGATCACGTCATGTAACGACGTCATCGATTCGCAAACAAGTCATCGAGTTCCCAGAATTTTGATTATATTTCTTGGTATTGGATGAATAAGAGAAAGTTATATCAAAAAACACCAGTAATGGAAATTTAAGTTGAGATTCCCACATGCATGGTAGGTTCCAAGAGCCCTTTATATGGTATTATTCATATCCAAACTATTTCCGCTGCAATTATTTCACAGAACTGTGCACGTGCAATTTCGAGTGAAAAACCGCCTGCTGTTTTGTTTCTATTTTTTATAACATTACCTTTGTTGCAAATCTATTTCAGGGACATTTCAAACTCCGCACTTTCCCAGCTATTGATAGAAAACAAGTCCCAATAAAACAATCGAAATCAAAATCTAAGAGACCTTCACTCGAAAACAGCTGATTATTGGGTCCGCTAATGGGCTTATATAGGGAGGCGAGGGGGCGTGGCTGTTTGCCAACTAGTAAATGCAGTAAATGATTAACAAAACTTAATGAGTTTGTTGTAGAACCGTTTTGCACTAAGAAACGAGGCAGAAACCAATCGAGCGTCGCTCATTAAAAAATTAAGCATACGGAATAATAACAGATATGGCAACAATAAAAGCTAAACGACTGCAATTTAAAGTTGTTAATTTCGAGCGCTTAATTGTTTTTGTAATAGTTAATAACAACAAAACAGAGTGGACCACGAAAATTAACAAGTTCAAGGACAGCATTAAAAGCCATATTAAAGTTTCCATTTCCCAAGATTTTAATTACAATGTTAACTAAAAACATACGATTACTTTAACATAATTTTTCCTTTAAAAATACGCAATTTGAAAAGCCCAGAACTAAATCATTTATTTTTTATGTTTAAAGACAATTTATTTAGTTTGTTTTTAAATCGATCTATTTAAAGATAAACTCCTTATCAGATTCAGAACCCATTCATAAAGTCTCTTTGGCATCTTATTGATTAGATGTTTCCCCCTTTTGATAAGAAACCAAATGACCTATAAAAAAATACCAAACCTAACCAACATGAATCTATTTGGCCTAGTCTGTATGACTAGCTCTCAAAAATTTGGCCCACAACGAAGGCCGCAGATAACCTCTCCTTACCAATCGACACCGTATCCCCTCCTAAACCTAAACACATATAAAAATGAATGTGCTCTGGAGTGCTGAAGTCTTGGCATTTCCGTTCTACGGGTTTCACTTTTCAAGCGTTTTTTTTTTTGCGCTGCGGACTTGGGGCTGTTTACGGCTTTTACACTTCCTGGCCCACCGTTCGTGACTATGCAACTGGGCTCTTATCTGAGGAACGGTGCTCTGCTTACGGAGTGTGTTTGCTGTCATCGTTGAGGTTGTCATTTTAGTCAGTTTGTCGGTACTGAGAGTCTAGCGATAGTACCCGGCCAAAAGCAACGTAGACTGTAGACTGGCCGTCGCGACACGGACACATGTGCATGCATCACCTCCGTATTTTTACCCCATGACGCTATTGAGTGGGGGTTCTAAATTCTAGAGTGGCGACGATCGGCCAGATTAAACATAATACGTTTCTGCCAACTAAAGGGGTTTTCTGCTTAAAGATAATACCCTTTTGACGTCAGTGGTACTGTTTATGGTCAAAACAATCACGGTTGCCGTTTATCACTATGTTTCATGGTAACATTCATTAACACTGTCACAAAAGTTATTTTAAAATATTTTTTTTTAATAATAACATCATATTTTTGTAAAATAACCCAAGGGGCTTAATTCTGAAAAAACCCTGAAACCATATAATCATCCACTTACATCCACTGATTTGCTTGCTTTAGAAACCAAATGTTTCCTCTTAACTAAAAATTTGAAGCGGACGGTATTCATTTCTAAAGACTGACTAATTTTTTAGGGTTTTTTCCATTTTTTAAGTGTTGCAGAAATCTTTTTCTTGGTGTCAACGAATTTCTATTATTTTTACAGCGCTTTGCTGAGTTTCGGCCTTAGTATTTCTTGGTGTTAAAACCTCCTGATCAAAAAAATGCGATTTTTATGATACCTATTTTAATTCAGTAAACCGAGATTTCTTACATTCCCCAAAACATATTATTTAGAAGTTCCAATTTACATGCTCTAATATATAATGGTGTATTCAAATATATTAAAAACCACAAATTCTAAATTTAAGTTTCTCCAACGATAACTTGATGTAATGTGGTAAAAACAGGTCATCACTCCCTCAGGCATTATCATTCTCGAGAGGTTAAACCCTTTTGTTACTGCATTAATCTGTAACTGTCTGCTGTGTTAATTTAACTTTATTTAAACGCATTTATATATATTTGCAAATATATACCTTAATATATAGAGGTCCAGTTTTTTTTTGTTCGTTGTTGAAACAAATTAAATTACTCGAAATGTATTTTTTATTGTTTGTTTTATTTACTTGTTCCCCTTTTATTTGTGTGTTTGGGGAGTGGCATTCCCACGCCACATCCATCGGGCAGTAAATATTTACTTCAGATAAAGAAAGTAAGTATGTGCATTAATTTTTTGGGGGAAACACTCTGCTCCACATGTCGTATACGTGATGAAAGCAAGATCAAGTATACGCCCCTTGGTCGCCATTTTTGTTAGTTTTCCCAGCTGCGATTTTCTCACACTCACACACACAGTCAACTAAAACGCAATTTAAATGATGTAAAATCAGCAGAAACAAAAGCGAACAAAAACTGTAAGTTGGGTCGAAGCGCCGCCCACAAAACCGCAAAATGAAAGGCGACAGCAAATCATGAGCAGAGATGAGGGAGATGGCAAAATAATGATGCTCACATATTTTTTACTTATGCACGGAGAAAAAAGAAGAGAACTTTATTTATTGAGTTAAAAAGAAATTGTACTTGACACAGATAAACGTTTCCTAACTTTAATTGTTTTAAAAAACATTTTTCTGTTAGCAACGAATCGTATATTGTTCCAAAAAACACAGTGCACACTAAAAAACAACAGTTTCCTTAGGTTTTTCTTTAAATATCAAAACTTACTTGAGGTGTTCTAACTAACATTTACTTATGAACCTCCTTTAAAGCTTTAATTAATTTTAAATTTATTGGTATTATATTATATAATAAATATATAGAACACAATATGTATATGTTTTAGTGATTTTCTTACTTGTTTGGGCAATTGCAGCGTCTGATGCTGCTGCAGTGTCTGATGTTGCTGCTGTGTCTGGTGTTGCTGCTGGAATGGTGCTGATGCTGTTGTTGTTGTCGTGGGGGCCAGGAATTGCTGCTGCGTGCACGGATAAAAGCAATTGCTGGACTGCGATGTTGTTGCTGGCACTAGTTGTGGCTGCTCCTGTTGCATGAAGTTGTTGTAATTGGGTGGCATGTACTGAGGCTGCGGCTGTTGCGTCAAGTGCTGATTATAATTGACATTCATGCTGTTATTGTTGGTAATGTGGCGCTGCTTATTGCACTCGGCTATCCAGGAGTAGGCCCGTTGTTGTTGCTGCAACTGCAACATCGCATTGTTGCTACTGTTGCCCCAAACATTATAATTATCAGGCAAATTGTCTTGCTGTAGCTGCTGCTGCTGCTGCTGCAGCAGTTGCTGGTGCTGCTGCTGCTGCAGTGGGTTGTTGCCGCCGCCGTTGTTGTGCTGCATTTCGATGGCCTTTATTGCAATCATCAACGAGCAACAAATTGTCAGCGTTTATCACAAGATGTTGCAATTTCCTGCTCTCCTTTGTTTATTATTTTTGTGATTTTATTTTTGGCTTGATTTATCGCTGTGCGTTTTTGTTTGCTGATTTAACTACATGTATTTTTAATTTACGAAACTTATTTACACGCTTTTGTTTGTTTTGTGGGGTTTTATTTTTAGTTATAATTAATTTTTGGCAATTTGTTTGGACCGAGGGCTTTGATAAGGTTGATAATTAAGACTGCACTTGTTTTTGCATTACAATTCTTAATTCCGATTATTTTTGTATATCGTTTAATAAACTATTGTTGCTGACTTTGTTTTGGTTAAATTAGTTTAACTTTATTTTGTAACAACAATTTTGATGCTTGAATTTAACTTTTTTTATTTTATTTTATTTATTTTATTGTTGAGTTTTGGTTGTGTTTTAAAGTTGGCAAACACTTGTTAAGTAATTTTTACAAATATATCCTTTCCGTTTATAATGTTTCAGGTATTTTTGTCATGATTTTAATACAAACAAAACATTTTGTAAATGTTGTTTTGGCTCGAAGCTTTATTTATAGTTTACGTTGTAAAAATTTAAAAGTCTTTATTAAATTTCACAACAGTATTAAATACCTTCATTTATCGCGCTTATTGACTTTAGTGACTTTTGGTTTCCAGCGCCTTCAAATTTATTTACAAATTGTGCAATGCGGAGAAAGGGTTTTTTTTGTAACTACGTTTCTTAGCAATTTCACAGGCGCCGGAGTGGAGATGGTGACTCAACTCCCTTGTTCTTACTTCACTTCTCGGCTTTATGCACTGATAATGAGCGTTTTTCTCGCCAAATTCGGGTTATTAATATCGCATTTGCATGCGCACACGCCCACTTTCGCGATCGGTTTTCGCCCTCTTGATCGATTTTCGATCAGCACGTGCGGACCAAGTGGCTGGGTAACGGTAAACGACGCGTAAACAAACACCAAAACGTTACAAACACGGATTAAATTACGTGATTTTGCTATAAACAGGCAACAAAATCGCAAAGAAACCAGACACAGGCGTTATCAATCCGTTTGCCACAGCATGTTCTAGTTATTACTTGTATTTTCTTTTTATTATCCAGACACAACTTTATTATTTTTTCGAACTCAATTTTTCACTGCACGTTCTTACTTAGTTTATTTTCGTGTTGTTATTTTTTAAGGCCAGGACTGAGACTTCCACACGGCAGTGCGGCCAAAAGTGTATTAAAACTGAAAATGAAAATTTTGATAAACCTGCGCTCAAAGGCGCACACGATCGCTGAGTAAGCGCTCTCTCTCTCTCAGCGACCGCTCTCCCTTGTGTGTGCACAGAAAAAAATTGACATTTCGGCTCACTTCTGAATTTAAAGCATACTTTTATGTGATTTCCAATCAGTTAATTGGGGTTTTCACTGCGCTCTGCCAGGTAAAAGTCTGCTAAAAGGCTTCTAAAAGGCCCGAAACAAAAATTGTATAAAAAAAACTATCATACAAACCGAAGAAACGAATTTGTTACGAGGCGCGTTTATTTTTTGGGTATTTGCTTTTTGTATTGTGACTAATCGCATGCGCGGTGGTCCAGTGTCCGATTTTTCGCAAACACCTTTCAGGGTGTTTTTACGATTTTTTTCGACTGTTTGCTGTTACGATTTGGCGCCAATTGGCTAAATGGGCGATCCGCTCCGTTCGCTGGCTCATAGATCACTCGCACTGTTGGCCCGCTCGCGTATTGTCGCCGTCTTCTTGGCTGCCTGCGCTGCGTCGACGTCGACTGCGGGCCTATGACTAATCCAAACAGGCACGCGGCGGCAGCTCCAACTACAATAACAATATGTAGAACAGCCGACGCAGACACAGCAGCAACAACAACAGCAAGTGCGATCGGGAGGTGGCAGGTATTCAGGAGCAAAACAAATAGGTGGTTTCAGGGTATAAGAAAAACCTACAACGGTTATGCAAGATCTCACTTTTCAATAGACCTATTTAATTTATTTATTTATGTTAAGCTTACTAATGCATACTTCCAGATAAGTCTTATATTTAAATGAATTAGTCATGTTGACTATAAGGATTTAAATAAAAACCCTATCTGTATTGCTGTTTAATGCCTTTTTCAGTACAAAACAATTTGGCTTTCAGGCATTTTGTTTAAAACTTTTAGAAAGCCTACCATAGACATTTAAAGGTTCTTTTAATCCCTGCAAAATATTGAATAAAATGAACAAAATATTTCATTGCATGCTCTTAGGCACCACAACAACTGATTTCAAATCTTTAGAGAAAATTGTGCTGCTTGTGAATGTTTTGGTTTCAAAATTAGTTAAAGAGAGGGCCATGCTTTAATGTAATTTTTTTGAAGTCAAATTGATCAGTTGATAACAAGATTTAAGACAATATTAAAAATGTACTGGAAAACACCGAGCTCCCTATTTTGTTTGTCTAAAAATGTTTTCAAAACGTCAAAATTTAGCGGGAAAAAAGGTGAAACTGGCAGCTCTGCTATGCTCTCTCCCGCTCCCTCACCTGCGCTCAAATTTTATTTTTTTGTGCTGATTTTTAATCTATGCAACAACAACAAGCACAAGGGGATCACAAAAATATGCGCGACGTGCCCACTTTTTTCAGCAGCGAAATTTGTTCTTGTTGTGCTGTTTCTGTTGTTGTCGATGCATTTTAATCAGCGAATTTGTTTTTGCTTTTATGCGACACCTTGCGACGCCGCAGCGAAAATGCAAATGATCCTGGCACACACACACACACACATGCACATGCAACAGAGACACCCACCAATACATTGACAAGCTGTCACGCTCTCTGCCTGTTACTCTCTCACTCACTCGCTCTCGCCATGCCTTTTACCTGTGCGAATTGTTAATTGAAGAATTTATTGTTGTCTCATTGTTGTATTATAGCCTGGCGACGGCGGCGGCGGTTCTTTTTTTTTCTTCAAATTTTATTTGTCGCGTTTAATTATGACAACAGCAGCGAGAGGAGGACAGCGACGGCGACGTCGACGTCAGCGCCAACCGATCATTGACTTTGTGCTCTGCCCGCCCTGGCGTCACATAGTTTTTGTTGCTGTTTGTGCTGTTGTTGTTCCTTGCTGCTGGAAGCTTTTATTTTGTTATTGTCAGCAGGCGGGGGTGAGAATTAGCCAACAGAGAGAGGGTGTGGGAGAGGGAGTTGGGCAGAGAGCAGGAGAATGAACTTTGGGCCGGTTACCGTTTAACTTTTTGGCTTGACAACAAAAGGGAGAAAGGGGTACACTGCAAAATAAATTAAGATCATATTTAAAATGACAACAAAAAGTTTTTAGCTGGTGGTTTTGATAAAAAAAGTTAATATAATAACTATAACGTTTGAAAGAAATATGGCACAATTTGTTTGTTTTGTTTTAATTAAAAAGTGTAAGTTGAAATTGTAATCTTGATCATTTGTATGAACAAACATAAATTTAATTAACTTTTGTTATTGTGTATTCACCAATTTAAGGGGTTTTTATTTCATTCTTGATTAAAATTAATAAAAACGCGGAATTTACACATGCATACACAGCCCCTCAAAACAATTGGTGCTCGCAAACATTTTTAATCCAGTTCCATACACGTTTCATAGCGCACCCTCCCACCTTCTGCCCGCTCTCCATCCCCATTGCAGAAACTTGGCGAACTTTGGCGACCCGTTGACATGTTAATGACATTTTTATAATGCCAACAACAAACAGGGGAGATCGCAAACTCACCCAACAAAAACAAAGGCGGATGCAACATTTCTCATTGTTTATGGAGCGAGGAGCGAACGAGGATACAAATTGTTTTTTGCCGTTTTTGGCGAGGGAGCGGTCGCTTCGATGCAAATACTTACGCATAAGTAAATACAACTCGGAATACATACAAATACACTGTGAAGAAAATCTTAAAATGTGAAATGTTCCAAAAAAATCATCAAACGAGTGAGGTGAAGTTTAATGTAGAATTTTTAGCCTAATCTATAAGGTTTCATTTTCCTTAAAGCATAAAATACAATATTTTTAATTACTCTTACCATTTTAGGCTGAAAAATAAACTTGTTTTTGGATTGCTGCTTTTTAAAAAGTTTATTTATTTCAAGATTTTTAAATCCCTTTTTCTCAGTGCACCAAATGCATTTATTCCATTGACGTGTGGCGAGATTTTAAGTCATTTTTGATGTACGAGTTGTTCTTGTTGTTTCTGTTGTTATATTTTGTGTATATTTGAGTTAATAATACGCGTGAAAGGTAACGGGTACAGTGAACTCGAAACACGTACGCACTGTACACCTTTAATTGTACTTTGCCAGTGTGAATGTGTGAGTGTGTGTGGGGCACTCAATGAGACAGTCAGCCTCTTCCTCTTTTTGGCATAGGTATAGGTGCATCTCACATCTCACCCATGGTGAAACTATACAAGGTGGTCTCGTCAGCTCTGCCGAGGACCTTATTTTTCAGCACTCTCTCTCTCCGCTCTCAGAGAGACAAGCGCTAGAAAGAGATGGAAATAGTATTTCTACAAGCAAGTACAAGCAAGAAGAAGACAACGAAAAAAAAAAGCGCTACACAACCTCTTTCGACAACGTTTGACAAACGACTGGCACAAATAAGGTCCTCAAAAGAGGGCAGCTCTCGCGACGAGACCACCTTGTATAGTTTCACCATGATCTCACCCATCCATTGACGAATATTGGGAGCCAAAACAAAAGACGAAATCCTAAGCAAGTGGCTGAGAGGAGCGGTAAAGAACAGAAGCCGCTCTGCAGTTGCCGTGGGCGTTTTAAATCGCACGACTTCAGCGGCTTCTTTTGGGCGGTAAAAAACTCAGAAGACTCAGTGTCTGCGCTGCACTGAGAAAAAAGTATATACAAAGGACTCGCTTGAACATTAATGTTTAAATTAAGAAAATATCATCATTAGAATTGTATTTAACTCGAAAAAAGTAAGTCCAAAATGTAGGTACAAAAATTGAGTTAATAAATATACGAATTTTATAGTTGAACCTTTTTTTAAACGCTTTATATTAGTTTCACTTGTGGCTGGCTGGCTGGCTATCTGACTATCTGGCGGCGTAACACTTTTTGGTTTGCATGCAGGCCTGCCAACTTGTTTTTTTAACGATTATTTATCGATATCTATAAAAGAGCGCGCTCTTTTAAACCGGAAAGCGTTTCTTTTAGTTTTTTAAAACTATTAATATTATTAAGTACTACCTTTTGGTGATAAGTTCTAAAATTCAAAATAACATAAAAGGGAGTTCGGTATGACCTCCAATATTACTGTTGTTGAATGAGGTTTAATGGTATATTTTCGTATTTGTTGGTTCGGGAATACAACTTAGGTTAATCTAATTTGTTTTCATATTTCTTATCTTGATAATCGTGAGAACTGCCCATTTTCTGCCAGTGTTTCTTAGGTCGTGGCCGTGGCTTGCCTTGGCCTCATTTCACTTCAGGTAACCTCTTCACTCCAAGCCATTGTATCTGAATCTGCATCTGTTTTACGAGTGGAATCTGCTTTAGTTGGAGACATTGCCGGCATTCCAGCGGAGTTCTGGATTCCGCCTGGGTTCAAGTGCAGCTCCTAGGGGTTTTCTTCCCGCTCGGAGCGAGATTCGAGATTCGCGCTTTGTTTTTGTTTTTATTAGCACGTTTCGCCTTTATGATCGTAGCGTGATTTCTGCGTTCTGGTCGCTTTTGTTGCTGCTGCTCTTGCTTTATTGCGCCGCAGGTTTTTGTTGTTTTTTTTATTGTAGTTTCGGCAACAGGTGTGGCCCTCAGCAATCTGTACGTTGAACCCGCCGCGGGTTATGTCCCCACTCTTTACAGTCAGCTATGACGTGTTCCAGTCCAAGTCCTTATCGCTAGCTTCCTTACAACAATGACGTCTTGGGAGTATTTCTACCCTTTTTCTTCAATTCCCTGATATCAGCCGACCGAGTATTGACGTATCTATGAGTCACCAAAGAACCCCACGAAAGCGGAGGCAGCGAAAGAGAGTTGATTTTTTTTAACCCACATTAGAGAAGAGCGATAGAAACGGGAAGTACTAAATACACTTGCTTACAGGTGATCGCGTTACCTTGTGGTTCCAACCAATATAAGATTGTAGCACACAAAAAAATTAAAATTAACAAAAAAAAAATAAAAAAAAATTAAATATAAATTAAAGAAATATTTTTCAAGGGGAGTTTCCCGCATTTACTCAATTGATTACAGTGACAACTTTAAGTTATGCTTTGTGATTTGCATGTATTTAAGCAAGCGATTACAAGTGTTCTCAGAAATTTGCAACAAATGAGATACAGTTAAAGAGAAATGCTTAGTGATAACAACATTTGTACTTCTATATTAAGACTTTTTCTCCATCTTCAAATGTACTACATTTGTTTGTACGTATATTTGTGTATGTATTGTATGTACGTATATTTATTTATGTATTTATTTATGTTAAGTAAAATTCTATTTTGTTTTTCCTATTCAACTTTTTCCAATATTATCAAACTATCTTCTTTTGATATAGAGCTAAATAAGTAATTTTCAGATATATGTTTTCCCTGTTAACTAGTGCCAGCTCCCTCTCACTCACTATCTCCCCCACTCTTTCGATACGCTCTCTCTTTGTTCGGCTACCGGACCTAGGTCTATAAATATTGAGTATTCCACGCGGTGGCCGCTGCTCTAGAATCAAGAGCCCTTAACTCATCCACTTATAACAATTGGCGGTCGCACGAACAAAGCGAAGCCCCAAATGTTTTAATGCCTTGCCAAAACAACTATAAAAACCAAAAGCCTGCCCAAAAACAACAGCCACAATCCGATAAACAAAAAAAAATATCAAGAAAACCGAGAGCAGTTCGGATTGGTTCTGGTATTTTTATGCCCTCGCTCGAAAGTGTCCGACGCATATTTCAACTTGTCAGGCGAAGAAAAGACGACCAGCAAAAAAATTAAAAAGGCTCGTAAAGCTGAAATCAGCAAAGCCGTTTCGAGGGTAATTAATCGCCAACGCCGCCGCCATCGTCGCACATGGAGATCGGGCCAGAGGTACGGACGGAAACACTTGAGGACGGACAAAGGTATCCAGACCCCAGATCCAAAAAGAGCAACCCAAACAGAATCCCAAACGATCCCAAACGGCAGGCAAACCGAACCAAGCCAGCCACAAAAACAGGCAAGGCGCCTCGATCTGGAATAGAGGGATTGGTTGGATAGCAAGTTATACATGCTTAATGTTATGTTATAAAAATTGACTACTCTCAATATCCTAAAGCTAAACAATATGTTTAGTATTCTACTTTGGATTGTACCCAAGGAAAACAAGGAGTTGCGAGGACCTTTGGCTGCAACTTTTTAGTTGGTTTTTTTTATAACTTAGACTATTTACTATCTTACCATTATCTAACCAAAGGCCGTCCAAAGTTCCACCTCTGTACCGCTCTGCTGTAGCTCACGTACGCTAGGCCCGAACTTTATAGTATGGGCTTTATACTTATTTATACATATTTTTTTCTAATTTATTTATTGTATTTTTCTTAATTATTAGTTTCTTGAAATTTCTACAAAATTTCTCGGTAAAATATAAAAAAGGGAAAAGACTTATTCTCACTGTGTAAAGTTTTGGAAATCAATAAAATAAACTTTAAAAAAGTCATACGTTTCTAAAGGCAGTGTAATTTTAAAACAAAACCACCGATCCCTGAGTCGAAAAAATATTTGATATTTTAATGTTAAAAGTAAGTTGTAGTACCTTAACAATTTTTTAAAGTACCTATAGTTAATTTATTTTAAGGATTATTATAAAAAAAAACCAAGTTGGTTTCGACAAAGAACACTATAACCTTCAAGTAGCTTTAGATAGAAAGTTGTGCAGTGCAGCGGTTATAAAGCATCATAATGCGTTAAGGTAAATACCCCAAATCCGGAAATCGTGGCTTATCAACTTTATAGCCAGTCACGAGAGCAGCGAAGCCACTAAAGTAATCTCCAGCGAATGGAATACGTGCCGCTAATCAGGTGACTTCCTCCACGACAAAGCGCTCCTCCCACCGAATTATGGTGGCGTGATATTCATATGGACATTGTAGGGCATGCAATTAAGTCATAAAGTCGGAAGCGGTCTTATTTCAGGTGGTGAAAAGCTAAATCTTTCGCCCTGCAACTTGACAACCGATATTTGTACCTAGAATTTCACAACAAACCCAGACGTGCTTTCAATTTGTTTTTGTATTTGTATGGCTTTCGATTTGGCTCTTTGGTCTTGGCCGTTTTTGGCTTTGTTTTTTTACCCCATTTTGTGAAATTGAATTTATTATTTCGCAAGTTTAGAGTTCGCTGTGACTTCGAACACATGCTAGCACTGAGAAAAATGTAAAGGTTTTTTTAATCGATAAAAGATATTTTTGTTTGTGTAAGATGTTTTGTGAAAGATAATATTCCGTAGGTTATTTTTCTTTAACTAATGACATAACTTGATAAATCTTGTATATCTTTACAATTGTTGCTGCAGGCGATTTTCGTAATTAAGTCACTTTAATGACTTCGAATGAGTTTATAATTTAATTTAATAAAGAAAGCTTTAATTTCTGAATTGTATAAATATTTTGAGCATCAGGAAGGACACAATATTATAAATCTATATATATTTAAAGATATAAATAATTTGAATTTTAACCTGATTTGTATTTTTTCCATGTGCATCTGGCCAAAGCGACAATGGCAGCCTGTAATTGACCCACTTACAAAAATGGCAAGAAGCGGGGGAGCAGGATGGGGGACTCCGTTTGGGGGGTGCCAGGTGGTGGGTGGTGGGTGGCTTGTGGGTTGGCAGGCGACAGGCTGCGGCTGCTCGGCTGGCGCTGCCACAGCATCGACATCGACATCGGAATTGAAATCAACACGTGTGCGGCAAGCCTCGAATTGTGCGCTGCCCGTTGCCATTTACATTGTGCCTTGTGCATGTGGCCAGAAACCCGTTTGCAGTGGCTCCAAGTGTCCACCCCCCCCTGCCCCCTGCATCCCGCCACCTCTGGCAGCACGTTTTCATTCATCGACAACAAACTTTTGCAGCCGCCAGTTGTAAATTTACTTACTTATTTGTTTACAGCCCGCGATGTCCGTGACAGTGTTGCAGTCACTTAAAAGCCAACATTTCTAGCTATTGGTAACAAAAATTATAAAAAAGTTTAGTCATTAGCTTTATTTAATATTTACTTAAATAGTAAACATATTTTTTTAAAAGATCCTTTGAATAAATTTATTGTTTATATTCCGTTAATATAACTTTAAGCCATCTTAATTGAATGTTTTCAAATACATACAAATAAAGTTAAAAATCTTTTCGTTTTTCAAAATTATTTTTTGTTAGTAACAAATTACATAAAAATTCAAAAATCCAGGTTTTTCTAGGGAGATCAGATGCAAAAATAAATATATAATAATAGTGCTTAAGAGTCTGACTTAAAGGGAATTACGGGCTTAAAAATTAGCCATAAAGTGGCTAAGGCAACAGCACTGCCCTCCGTGGCGCTCGTGCCTAGCTCGTGGAACACTTGGGCCACTGGTGGCCATGGATGAGTCATCCATCTGCGTATCGTCTTGTCTGCGGTCGCCGCTCTGTGGTCTCCGCAGTATTATCAAGCCGGGCACGCACCAAATACCCACAACAGACCAAAACAGAGCAAACCGGACCGGATCGGACTGAGAATGTACTATACTATATAGTCAGACCCTGGCTCCACTCGGCGCCTTATCGCGGTCGTGCCTGTGGTTTTCTTTTCTATGGAAGCCCCCTGCCCGCTGGCCCATCGCTCTTTGTTTGCCTGGGGGGCTTGTCCGTTTACACGGGCCAATATTGGTTCATCGCAATTATTATTTGCCTGTTTGCTCGTATTTGTACAAAACGGAAACTTGCTCAAAATGCGTAAATATGTACGCTCAAGCGTGGCCTTATTCGGGGTTAATGCCGGGAAAACCCCTATGAATCACTTTGGGATTTTACACACTTTGTATTGGCTCTCAAGACGACAGCTGTAAGATAATAGCTACGATTTTTCCCCCTTAATTAAAATTCTTTACATATCGCCTGGTTCTACTGAGCAACATTTCCAAGATATTTGATATGGATATCGATTTTGAAAATTTTTAATAACCTTAAATATTATAACTTAGTTTTGGATAATACAAAAACTTTACCACGTAAACAGTATTCACAAAAATGTAATAAAGTTAAGAAAATTTGCAGAAAGATAAGCTTGTTGGTATCAAAGGCTTATATTTTCTAGCTTTGGTCAAATATTTGGCGTAGAACATTTGACTTTTGACGCAAATTTACATTTCTGAGCGCGTATAAAAATTGTGATATGTTTACAACAGCCAATATACATAGTTCCAAGAATTTGGATTTTTTTGTGTAATTAAGACAATCTACCTAACTCAATATTAACTCTGATAAATTTTGCAGCGCCTGATCCACCTTAAGTACATATTTGCCGTTTTTTCACACTTAGCAAACTATTTAAATAGCCAACTTATTTAAAATACAATTCCCTTTGAACTGTAAACTACCTTGAAGGCAATTTTTTTATAAGGGTAGACCCATATTAAGAACCAATTTAAACGTAAATAAATCTATTTTTTTTAGTGTAAGTAAGTACGTCACGATGGGTAAGGAAGGTGCTGGTTAAACCCATATCTCACTTTCTTAAACAGTACAAATTCATATTTGTTGGGTTGTAAAGATCAGAATGATTTATGTACTTGCAAATATTGAAGTACACACAAATGCCATCACCCGCAGTGGGAGGCAGCTGGGAAGTCTGTCCAGAATGCAGGGGCAGTGTAAAATGCTAAGAAGGCCGCTCCTAGAAATGGCAACAAATCTAGAAACATTAACCACTGCGAGCTGCAGCTAATTTGAAATTTTAAACATTTTTTGTAACAACTGCAGCAGCCGCAACAACAAAAGGTGCCGAAAACAAAGCCAAAGGCGAGCCGAGCGCAGCGTTGCGCTTTGATTGAATTGAATGCGCGAAGTCAAAGTCGCAAAATATGAAATAGGTTTAAATGCTACAAGGTGACGACTATCAAATAACCTCATTACTCTCATTAAATTTGATACAGTGATTTTTAAATTTAAAATTATATTTTAAGAATATATTTCTTACGATAACTAACATTTCAGTATTTGCATACAATTTTGTTTAAAATTTTAAAATGTAAAAGCTATTCATAATGTACAATTTTTGTTGTGTTTAATTATATTGTTTTTAAAAAATCAAATATTTGGTTTAACCCAAATTTCAGTTATCCCTATATACTTCTGAACTTTACGATACAAGGGTATCAAAACAAAAAGCAATACTGCAACGACAATGGCAATAGTAAGAGCGTTTAATGCATTTGCGCCCGCTCCAAGCGAGGAAATTATGTGAATTTCGTATAGAGTTGTTTTGTGGCTGCCGCACACCTGCGTGCAAAATCGCATAGCTTCAATATCGGTGACAAATCCGAACATCGGCAGGCCCGCAAACTTGCAAAAACAGCAAAGGCATGCTTCAAGTTTAATGAGCGCAAAATGAATGCCAAAGATGCTGAATGCTGGATGGTTGCAGGGCAGCCGGAATTACCATAATGATCTCAATATTTGCTCAACTTTATCACGACAACTATTTAATTACCCACACCCGTGCAGCGGCGGTAATCGCAGTCCGCTTTAATTTCAGCATTTCAGCACAATTAGACACGCGAGAGGCGGCAGGCAGGGCGTATGAGTAATGCGACTGCAGCTCTATCGCCTGTTTCTGCGGCTGACTTCAGTACCTATTAATAGCATTCCGCGTCTTCTGTTTTCCTTCCCTCCTGCTTTTCTCAAGCCCCCACACTTGGCGTTACTTATTTTAGGCACTGTTAAAATCCAGAGCAGCGCATTTGTGGCACTGGGCGAGGCAATTACTCACGGCAAGGGCAACTCCGTCAACAGATTTGGCAGCTGGTGCAGTCGTGGGGGGCGGACAACTGGGCGGCAGCATCGGTTGCACCCAGGGTGGGCTAAAGGGGGATCTAAATTAACTATCTTGTTTGAACATATTTTTCTAGATAACAAATAATTTAAAGGTTCTTTTGTTTAAGGACTAAGATCACGGCAGGTGCAGAAAAAGTTTTTTTTTCTATACTTAAAGCTAAAAGCTTTTGTAATTTTTAAGTATTAAATTTTGGTTCCTATATAATATAATACCATGAGAAAATCACCAAATAATTTTAAATATATTTTTTGTCAGTCCCCTTTTATCTACACCTTTGGATCGGGGACTCAGTGCAAGTTGCAACAAATTAGCTGCGAAACGGGCGCGTGAGAAAAGCAAAGTTGTGCGGTCGCAGATCTTAAAAATAGCTCTTTAAACGTGACGTGACATTGGGGGATTACCAAGGAGCACTAATCTGCCCAGATTGACTCATTTTAATTGGCGTAGTGGGCGGACTGCAAAATGAGCCAATTCAAATAGTGTTTCATTGGCTCAAATAAGTATGCTACAAAAAAATCTAACACAAATTTATCAAACACCTTGAAAAGGATTTGATTGAGTTATAAAAAACGTAATTTAAAATTTTATTTTATTAATAGTTGACAAGATATATTTCCCTTACCAAATCAACAAATATAAAATAGGTTTACTTAAAACCGGTGCAGTAAATAAGCAGTAGTACATTTATACAATACCATATGTTTTTTTTTAACGAGCTCTGTTGATTTTTTTATATCTGCATCTACCCATCTTAACTGTCCTCGAAGAATTGGCCAAAACAGCTGCACAAACTGCAGCGGAGCCAAAATAAACAAAGGCTTGGGCTTGGATTGTTGCATTTTTCGAATGGCCATCAGAAACATTTGCCAAAACAGATGCCATTAACCAACTATATACATATATTCACTCGACCAGATGTGGGTAAAAGCTTTCCGGAGTATCAATTTTAGCCATTGAACTGGATAAGCTTTTTATTGACACCTCACACACATTATTTGTTTATATTTACTTACCCACAAGTTAAAGAAAGGGCTTCCCAAACAGTTAAGAGTCGCTGTTATTATTTCAAAATTTATTTTACTGATGATTAGTACTAAATAATTTTGTTTTCTTGTAATATATCATTACCACTTTCAATTAATTTTGGTTTTTATTTTTGCAGTCTTAAAAATTTGTCTAAACAATAAATTTTCCATGTTGCTTCAATTTGTTTATTTTGAATGTTCGTTTTAAATAGTTCATTACTCTAATGTTAAATTTGCTGAGAGAATTTGTTTTAAGAAAACGAATGCCAATAAATGCCAGGGGCTAGAAGAGGAGGCGCGGGTTTATGGGGCTGACTTGGATTGGAATCGAGTTGCATTAATTACAAATATACACATGTGGTGCTTGCTGCAATGCAAACAGACGCGGCGACAACAATGAGATTTCAAAAAGTCAACATTTTCACTTTCGTATTTCCTTCAATCGGGTTATTAGTTTCGTTTGTATTTCAAAAATATATTATGGAAAAATTGTACACTGATATTGAGGTATTGGAAAAAATCGGCATATATGTTAGGTATATATGTTAATCTGTATCTATATGTATGTACAGGACATTCGAAAATTTTATGTTTACGCTTAGGTAACGCTACTAGTTTGACATGCAAAAAATGGCCTTGCGCTTGGTGCTGTTCTTACTTGGGTAAAATTCGAAAATGTTCAACTGAAAATGGCAAGTAACCGAGAGGAAACGCATTCCTGATCGTTCCTATTATGGCAACCTAGGACATCTATATAACAAGTGCAATTCTACTACAATTAAATGTATCTCTGAAAAGCTTTAAAATTGTTTCCATCTATAATTGCTTGCGGTTCTTGGTTTTTGTTGTTTCTATTTTTTGGTTCTCTATAATTCGTTTCCGTTTTTTATGAACTATATAAAAATATTTGTTGTTATTTTAGTATTAAAATTCACAATTTTGGTTACGCTCCATTCGCAAAAATACGTTTAGATTTTTTAAATATTTATTTTTCCCTTAAATGTCTGCTTCTAAGCGCTCCTAGAAAATCGAGTGTGGAATCCATTATTTATCAAGCTTGGTAATGGGTGACTTAAATGAATTTGACAATCACACACGCACATCCATACTCATTGATATTAGGATGGGAAAAGACCTAATTTCCACTCATTGATATCGATTATCCACTATTCTCACACGTGCAGCAACCTTGTGGTCTGACATTCACTCTCACGGATCCGATTAGTTAGTCAGACATGCAGGATACCCTAGCTTCAATATTCCTAGTAGATTCGATTAATAAAAGTATAAATTTGAAGTAATTTACTAACTACTTGTTGGTTGTTGGTTTGTCATTTGCTTCATTCATATTTTGGTTTTATATTTATAAATTACAGGTTTTAATTACAGTGCTTTACATTTGAAATTTCGTTAGAGATGCTCAATATATTAGCTAATATCGTGCCAGCATTAGAAGAACAATATGGCTATGTTATGGAATCGAAATGGAGGCTCGAGACACTGAGATTGCATTTAATGCAAACTGGTATACCCAAAAACACAAAGCACACCCAGAGCGAGACAAGTGGGAGCGGGACAAGGACACACACGCACAGAAATATACAAAATACACTTTGGGCTTAGATGTACGATGGAAATAACAGCTCTAAAATAGACGTTGCTGTCATCCGCTGATTACTTTTAAAGCTTTTTGGCTCCCAGCTTCATAGGGCCACTCGCCCGCTGGGCCCGTCGCGCCTCCAGTTCTCGCTGCCGCTGCAGCTTCTTCTCCTCCCGCTTGCGTCGCGCCTCGTCCAGTTTGGCATTTCCTAAAAATACAGGTTGTATTTATTAGTAAGAATTCATTGTTAGAAATCATTTTAGAAATCATTTTATTTATAGAATAAATGATAGTGATGCGGGTAATATTTATACGACAAATTTGAAAAAGGAATCCTTTACAATATTTGTTATCCGCCCCATAGACTCACCAAATCCCGACTCATCCAGTGGCTCAAATTCACCGTCGGCCCACGAATCGCTATTCCAATTGGCATTATGCGTCGAATTATTTAAATGCGACGAAGGCGGGCTAATGTTATTGCAATTGGCAGTGGCCGATGTGGGCGACGTGTTGCTGCTGGAAAGATTGGGTAGCTCCTTTGGCCGCAGCATCGACTGCTTCGACGGCGAGGTGACGTGAGAGTTAAGCTTGGCCAGCGGCTCGATTAGATCGTTCAGTTCGTGCTGCTGCAGTTGCTGCTGATGTGGATGCTGTAGCAGAGGGCGCTGGTGCTGCTGACTGGATGACGTGGTGGATGATATAGATTGTCTGGCCAGCTGCTGTTGCTGCTGCTCCTGCTCAGCCTGCTCTTCTTCCTCGCACTAAAAGAAAGCTCAAATTAATAACTGAAAAAACCTTTTAGTGTCTTAGATCTTACAGGATCCTCTTCGAGACTGCCCCACTCCTCGTTGTCCCAGCCATCGCGCACTTCATTCAAGGCATTGGCAGCCATCATGGCGCCATTGTTGGAGCTGGCTGCTAATGGACTGCTGGGGTCTTGAGAGGTCTAAAATGAAACAAAAGTGTTAAAATTATATTACCCTCAATTCATATTTGTTAAAACACTTACATCCATTTCGCCCCAGTTTTCGTTGTCCCAATCGTTGTTGCCATAATCGGAGGCCGAGGCGGAGGTGTCATTGCTTTCATGCTCCAGCGACGTCATTGAGGTAACACTGCTTGTGGTGGTCGATAAACTGCTGCTTGATGGTTGTTCTACACAACAAACACAATCCAGGTTAATTGCATTGAAAATTGCACAAGCGAGGCGAATACTCACCAAGCGACGCTGGCTTGGACAGATTGCGTCCAGTTAAAGGCGGTCTTGGTCGAGACGAATCACTTTGGCTGCGATAGAACTTGGCTGTCACGGCCGTCACTGCCCATCCCGCCCAGGTGGCCGCCGCGTTGCCAATTGAGGGAGTGGCCGTGTGGACATCCGCCTCTGCAAAATAAAATGTAAATAAATATAAAAGTATGTTACTTCGTTAAAATGTAAACAATAACGCTTTAAAATTAAAGGATTTTGATCTACAATTTAAAACAGTTTAAACCTTGATTCGGTAAAGAAAATAATGTAATGAACAGTGGAAAGTTTCATTCATTAAACACTTTCTTTAAAATTACTTCGGTCTTAAATTTTTAATCAAAAGCATTGGACTCACCCATCGTCTCACGCAAACTGGGATCCTCGGAGACCTTTTCCAGTTTGCCTAGGAAGCCGCGGATGGTTTTAAAGGCCGGATCACGCACCGTCTTCTCCGGGTCCACGCTGAGGGAGCACAGAGACGGCAGCACTCGGTTGGCCACCTCGCTGAGCAAAAAGTACTGCTGGGTGGCAGCCAGCGCCAGGACTCCGGCGACACGGGCCGGCGGAAAAGGATCTCGCATGGCGCGAATGAAGGCGGAGACCAGCACGCGCTGACGCACCTGCGGGTGCAAGTGAGGTGCAATCTTGCCCAGGCATACTGTCGTGTTGGTGCGAATTCCACCTTGGTCGTCCCGCGCTTGTAGCCTGGCAAAATGACGCAGGACCTCCACATTTAGATTGTTGTAGTTGAGCTTGGGCGCTAAGTGGATGATCGACTTGACCGTCTGCTCGCGTATGGTGGCATTAGTGTCTAGGAACCCGTGGGCCACCTGGGGGAAAATCTGATCGTTGACCACCTGTGGCTGCAGATGGGCGATGAACAGGTCCAGCTGCTGCAGAAGCCGCGATCGCGTCACTCGATCCGTGGACGCGAACAACTTGACAACACAGGGTACAATTCGTTTTTGGTACTCCAACTCGTCCAGTAGTTTGCCCAGCTGCAAGAGATTGCAATTCTCTGTAAATTCAGGCCAATTAAGGAGTATAAATTCAATCAACAACCTTAAACATGGGTGCCAGCACTGCAGAGCCCGCATCTCCGTACTCGTAGGCTGTTATCAGCTGTGGAAGTATCTTGTGCCTGCACACATTGTCCGGAAAGTTGTCCAGATGCGTGGTCAGTCCACTAAAGAACCGATTCTTCTCCGCCTTGTCCTTGATTTGGATTTCCTCGAGGAAAAGCAGCGTATCCACCAAATCGTTCTTAAAAAAGCCACCAGGCTTTCGACAACGCGTTATTATGTCCGCCGGGTTGGGGCGATTTGAAGGCGAGGCTCCAACAAGTTCGCAGTAGAGCGATTGCAGAGACTTGGGTATGTGTTCTATATCCTTAAGGTTGGATCGCTGTTTGAGCACTCCATTAAAGGCCTCCCATACGAGACAGCCCAGGCCCCACATGTCCACGGAACTGGGAAAGGATTGAGATGTTACATAGAAATTTTAAAGATAAAGTTTGTACAATGATCTACCATTTAGTGGCCGCCTTGAGCTTGCTCTGATCATTCTTCTCGGGGGAATCATAGACCTCCAGGGTCACGGGAATCTTGACTGGCGGCATGGGATTGCCATCAGCCGCTGAGACATACTCCAGGCTGCCCAGCTTCCATTCCCCCGATGCATTGACGAACACAGACCAGGCGGAGACATTGTTGTGCCTCAGATTTCCATCGTTGTTAAGAAAGGACAAGGCGCGCTGGAATAGATTGGTGGTCGGTTAATATAGGTAAGGGTTATAAAGTTACTTCCACTACTCACTGTGATCTGGAAGATGCCCCAGGCCAGGTACAGGCCCTTCTGGACATTGTCGGTGGCCAGCTTGGTAAAGTAGCTGCCCAAGGGGTCCACTGCCTCGGTGGCCACGTACAGCATCTTGTCCGTCTCCAGCGAGTCCAGGTACTGCAGGATGCTGGGGTGACGCAACGTCTTCAGCCGCTTGAGCGAAGCCTTAGCTAATTCGCACTTGGTGTCCGAGCCGCTCTTTATGTCGTACACGAAGACGGACACCTCCTCCAGCGTGCTCTTGCGTTTGGCCTTGTGCAGCGTCCATATGGAGTAGTTGTCAAAGCCGCCTACCGGTTCGCCGATATCGTAGGGGAAGTCTTTCGAGGAGTCGCGCGAGAAGAACGACCACATCATGTGTTTTGCTCGGCGGCTCAATATTTTGTTACTGTTGTGTCACGACGCAACAACAACGACAACTGCAACAACCACTCTGCGCAGGCACACGCACACTCGCACACCTTGTTGCTGTGGAAGGCACTTTCCAGAGTTGTGAAGCCCCGCTTTTCGCCAGCTGGTGCTGCTGTCTTCCCGATTGCACTATGCTTGCGTCTTTATCTTGGTCGCTATCTCCGTCATGCGTCAGCCCGCGCGCCTCGCTGCCCCTTGGATTTCTGTATGTTCCTTGTCCTCCGCTGCGCAGCAACAATTTTCCAGCTCTGGCACACACACACGCTCGTCGCTGGCTAAATATCCGCTGCTGGCGTCCCGAGCGGTCTCATCGCTGGCTTTTGTAGACGGTTGTAGGGTGATCTCTGTGGCGCTGTGTGGGGGCGGGGGAGTTGATTGATCGGCGCTCGAATCCGTCGAATAATCCTATTCTTTTTCCCGAGTACGTCAGCTTTTTTTGCGTGAGTCGTTAGTGACGGACCAACCAACGGCGTACGTGAGCAGCTGATTGCAACTGCAGCCAGCTGGCAACTTTGGCAAGAAAACAGGGTGAAAACTAAACAAGTTATTAGATTTTTACTTTAATAAAACAAAAAATAGTGCATTTAAATTTAAAAATAAAATAACTATCACTATGCTTATAATTGCTATTAAGTACAATGTAGCATTTTAATTGGATTTTTAAATTCATAACAAGCAAAAGCGATGTGCCAGTCACCACGAATAACCAATTTGTACCAGGTGGCAACTCCACTCTGTGTTATAACACTCCGTGGCGCAGCCAACTTAACGCAGGTTAATTTTCTCCGACCATTTTGCCGAGCTTCAATTTGATAACTTTTGGAACAGGGAATCTTCGACAGCTCACAGGATGATGATGCAACGCACCCAGCTCTTGCTGCCCCTGGCCATGGAGGCGACCGTGATGGCCCAGCAGCAGCGTGGCATGGCCACCCTGAAGATGATTTCCATGCGCCTGAAGTCCGTGAAGAACATTCAGAAAATTACGCAATCGATGAAGATGGTGTCCGCTGCCAAGTACGCTCGGGCAGATCGTGACTTGAAGGCGGCGCGTCCCTACGGCATTGGAGCCCAGCAGTTCTTCGAGAAGACCGACATCCAGGTGGACGAGAAGGCGGAGAAAAAGAAGCTGCTCATCGCCGTGACTTCGGACCGTGGTCTCTGCGGAGCCGTTCACACTGGTGTGGCCCGTCTCATCCGCGGCGAGCTGGCGAACAACGAGGAGAACACCAAGGTATTCTGCGTGGGCGACAAGTCGCGCGCGATCCTGTCCCGCCTGTACGGCAAGAACATCCTGATGGTGGCCCATGAAATCGGCCGACTGCCGCCCACTTTCCTGGACGCCTCGAAGATCGCTCATGAGGTGCTGCAGACCGGATACGACTTCTCCGAGGGCAAGATCGTGTACAACCGGTTCAAGTCGGTGGTGTCCTACCAGTGCTCCACCATTCCCATCTACAGCGGCTCCATGGTGGAGAAGTCCGAGAAGCTGGCTGTGTACGACTCGCTCGACAGCGACGTCGTCAAGAGCTACCTGGAGTTCTCTTTGGCTTCGCTCATCTTCTACTGCATGAAGGAGGGTGCCTGCTCTGAGCAGTCCTCCCGAATGACTGCCATGGACAACGCTTCCAAGAACGCCGGTGAGATGATTGAGAAGCTGACCCTCACCTTCAACCGCACCCGACAGGCTGTCATCACTCGCGAGCTGATTGAAATCATCTCCGGTGCCGCCGCCCTCACATAAGCGATGTCTCTGTGTTTCGGTAACTGCCTGCAGTTCTAATGGCTCCAACGATAAAGCTAATTGCATATGGTGATAGGCACCTGGAGCGACGCCTGGAACCCTATTAACGTTACACTTTCAGAATAACTCCCATAATAAATAGCGTGGAACGAACGAAAATAACTGTAACATTGGACTATTTAACTTTGTGGAGTGGGTGGCAAGGATTATAAAAGGTCTGTTATGTTATTTACAAATGAATACTTAACTTTTTTAAAAAAGTCATTAGAATTTAATCAAGAACCTCCGGCATGTCTTTATATCGAAATTTTTTAGTTCACAAAAAACCAAAGTCCAGCGAAAGTTTACAAATGGATTATAAAAGCAGAAAACAAGGGGTGGAAAGCGGAAAACGAACTACATCGCATAGCAGGTTTGCCAGCAGAAGAGTTGCTAAAATCCGACCGATTTTCTTTATTTCAGTCAAGAGAAATTGAATGTTAAGATAGCTCATTGTTGGAATATTTACGTATATTTTGACCCATATTCAAATTTCAGAAATTGATATCTACACTTTGTGCTTATCTATGGAATAAAGGCATGGGTTTTCACTGGGATGCGTTTTCGTTCTTCTAGCACATATTTTGGAGCACATTTAGTATGTAGGCGCCGATGTCCTCGTCCTGGTTAGTCCAAGATATTAAAACGGTCTTCTGCTTGGGATCCTTCTCGTCCTCCTCCACTTTCACCTCGACGGACTCAACGACTATGGAGCCGTTCTCCTGCATTGTAACCGTCCAACCGGCCAGCTTCTCCTCGAGCAGAGTCTTGAGCCTTTCGCTAGTGCGGATCATCGGTCCCGGGTCGTCCATCTTCACCTTAGAGGTGAATCGCATTACATGCCGGTTGATCCCGATTTCCTTCAGGGCATCGGTCAGGTTTTGGAGCATTATTCGATTGTCCTTCATTACAAGGACGCCGTGGATGAGTCGCCGTCGCTTAGGATCTGGCGGCTGGGCGTTGTAAGAGCGGGCCTCGGCTTTAAGCAGGGAAACGGAGGCATCTACGGGTATTTTGACTGGTGTGGAAATCACACAGGTTTCCCCATTGGCGGGCATGTACGTTTCCAGATTGAACTCGTCCTTGATCTTGGAGCGCAGGAACTTCATCTTTTCAGCTTCGCCGTGGACGAGCATTACGTTCTTTGGCTCGCAGTTTTGGATTAGTTGCATGATTCCTGCACAATTAAGAGGTTATTTTTATCTTCTAAGAATTAAAAATATTTATTGTTTATTACCCTTAGCATCGGCGTGGGCCGAGAAGCTCATGTACTCCACAGCCATTTTGACCTCCACCACCTGGCGGTTCTCGAATTCCACCTTCTTGGCCCCTCCGAGGATTTTGTTGCCAACGGTGCCCTGCACACAGTAGCCGGGCATAATCACCATGTTGTTCTCGTTGGGCGCCCACTTTTTGAAGATCTGTAGCGACAGTCCGGCGTGCAGCATGCCGGGAGTGGCAAACACCACCATAGCTCCGGGATTATCGATGTAGGCCTTGTCGAAGGGCTTGATGTGCTTGAAGTCGAACATGTTGCGGTGGACGAAGGTCTTGCGGATCTTCTGGTTCGTCCAGGTGATGAACATTTTGTAGTAGGTGTTGGCCTTCTCGGTGAGGCCCAGGGCGAAGTAGATGGGATACTTTAAGTTCATGCGCTCCCAGTAGGTCTCCAGCAGGATGCACAATTCCTGGGCGCGACCTAATGCGAAAACAGGGATCAGAACCTTGCCCCCCTTGGCCACGCACTCGTGGACTTTCTTGAGAAAGTCCCGCTCGCGACATCGCTTTGAATCTCTGATGGTGGTGGCGTAGGTGCTCTCAGAGATCAGCAGGTCCGGCCGGCACTTGTCGATCCAGGCAGCTCCAAGATGCCTGTCGGGGGTCATGTTGTAGTCACCCGTGTAGACCACGCTCTGAGAGCCAACTTTGATCCAAAACATGGCTGCACCCAGGACGTGACCAGCGTAGTATGCCTTAATCTCCAGGTCCGTGTCCACCATCATGCTCTGGTGCAGGGTGACCGGAATCACCTTCTTCATGCAGTCCTTAATCATCTGGGTGGTGAAGAAGTTCGACTCGCCCTTCCGCTCCACGGCCACCTTCCGCATGTCCTCCAGCAGGATGGGTGCTATGGCCTTGGTCGGGTGCGTCATGTAGATGGGTCCGGTGTAGCCCACAATCTCCGACATGTACGGCAAAGCGCCGCAGTGATCTGAATGCAATTGATAAAGAACCGATTATAGCGGGCCGGTTCACCTGATAAGGTTAGGACTCACCCAGGTGGAAGTGGGATATGATCACGCAGTCTATGTGGCTGGTTATCGGACCCTCTGGGACTATGTAGGAGAAGTCCGGGAAGCGGCGCTCGTCGTTGTAGCCCATATGCATTCCGCAGTCGAGCATTATGTTCTTGCCGCCCATCGAGAGCAGCAAGCAGCTGCGGCCCACGTCCTGGCCGGCGCCTAGCGGAGTAATCTTGATGTCCGGCATGTCTGGAGTGGATCACCCTTCTCCACTGGCCTGGTTTCCCGCTGCAACTTGTTGCGCTATTAGTTGAAATTGCCGAAAAAGTCGACCGTGATTTTTGTAAACAGCAAGGGCGAAAATGTGGCGTTGCCACTATGTTGGACAGTTTATTTATCTTTGGACCATCTGGTAACACTGAAATGGCGGCAACGAAATAAATAGGGCGGCTGCATTATCAGCCTTAAAACTCCTCCTACTGATAAGCGATATTCTCAAAAACAGACTTTTTAAAGTTGATGAAATTTTCAGGAAATGTTCATTATGTGTCTCCCAATACAACCTCAGTGGGGGGAGCAGTTAGAAAACGGTGGAGACCCAATTTTTCAAATGCAATTTTTTAATACACGCTAATTTCAAATGCCCCAAACACAAAATAAATAAATAGCTCGTTCTTTTCTTTATATTTCTGCACTTTATATTGTTAAATAGCGGGAGAAATAAAAAAAAAAAAATGCTTTCCGTGTTTCAAATTTCACCGTTCCATCACTGACTGACATTAAAAACTCACTTTTCCACAAAATATTTTTCTCCTTAAACAGTTCGGTCACACATCGCTCGAAAAGCGCCAATTCCTTCGCATTTTGACAATTTCGAAGAACTCTGGCTTCGGGAGGGGATCCTCAACTTCTCGAGGAGATTCATTGGATACGAGACGGTCAAAATGTCGCACGACGACGAGGACTACATGTTTGCTCTGATGCTGGACGCACAGCTCAACTCTGATCCTGACTCCGCTGCTGCAGGTGCCCAGGAAAACCAGGTACGCAGGTTTCAGAAATTGCTGGTTACATTTTAACCGTGATTGTGCACAGGATTCGGACCACCAGCTGGCCCTCAAAGTGCAGGCTATTCTAGATGCAGAGGCCCTTCTGGAGGGGGAGGCCGAAGGCTCTGGAAGCCCACTGGAGGAGAGCGCCAAGGGTGACCTAGACACCAGCCTCCAGTTCGTTTACCCCAAGTCACAACAAGCGAATACCAAAAAGACTGAGCCGTCAAAGAAGCCGCCAGTTCGCGCCATTCAGGCCAGCCACAATGAGTACCTCAACCAGACCATGAATCTGGTGCATCCGGAGTGGGAGATGGTGGATCCCACCCCCGACATCTTCTCTATGTTCCTTCGCTTCGACGAAAAGTTCTTTCAGCAGCGGCTGGGCGCCGTTTCTCTGGAGTGGAGCAAGCGGATGTACTCGTGCGCAGGAATCTGCTACCAGCGAGGCAATCGTTTTGTCAAGGAGGTTACAATTCGGCTGAGCGAGCCACTCCTTAAGCTGCGGCCGCGCAAGGATCTCGTAGAGACGCTGCTGGTGAGAATATTATTGTTAACTTGGTAGTAAAAAAATACATGTGTCTACCTTAATTGCTAAACAACGTACCTTTATACCAGCATATTATCAAGATTGCATGTAATTCCGAATATTTCTTGTTCATCTAGCACGAGATGATCCACGCCTATTGCTTTGTGCTCAACATACGCGAGGGCAACGGAGGCCATGGCCCGAACTTCAAGCGCATCATGGAGACCATTAACAAGGTGGCCGGTACGAACATTACCGTATATCACTCGTTCCACGACGAGGTGGCCGCCTATAAAACGCACATCTGGCGCTGCACGGGGATCTGTCAGAACCGCACACCCTTCCAGGGCTACGTGAAGCGCACCAGCAACCGAGCACCCGGTCCCAGCGACCAGTGGTGGGAGAAGCACCAGCGCGAGTGCAGCGGCACCTTTATGAAGATCGGCGAGCCAACGAAACCAACCAAACCAGCCAAGACGGAGGTCAAAGCCAAGTCGAAGAAGCCTGCTTTTCCGGTTGCTGACCCGAAGGATGACATCCGCAACTGGCTGGGCAAGCCGGCGGCCAAGAAACCAGACCGCACCGAGGCTGCTTTGCTGGGAAACCTGGTGAGCTCCGTGCCACCGACCTCCTATCCGGGACTCTCCTCCGACCCCTTTGGTGTATCCAAGCCGCCGGCACGTCCCCGTGGGCCAAACATCGTGAGCTTTGGTGATCTGAACAGCAGTGGAGAGGAGAATAGACCTTCAGGAGGACCGCCACGCTCAGCAGCCACTGAGATGAGTGGTCAGGGCTATGTGGTGTCTGGAGCTGGCTCCGGACAAGTAAAAGATATTACTCAACTCCGAGATCGTTTTCTGCAGCGCTTTAACAAGGACACTGCCACAAAGGATGAACCCAAGAAAAACGAAAAGGAACAGATTTCCAAGAAGCGTCGTCGTGTGTCTAATGATGGCGATATTGTCACCTGGGAGTCCTACGACGATGACCTGATGATCCAAAATGTGCCCATAGACGTGATAGACCTCGCTGACAGTGATAGCGACGGAGAGCAGCCGGCAAGGGTAAAGGAGGAGGAGCCAAGGATGCCAGCGGGAAGGGGAGCGATGAGCAGCCATGAACGCACGCTGAACATCAAGCGCGAGGTAATGGAGGAGGAATCGATGATCTATGGCGAGGATGACATCGTGTTTATTGACGACGAATACGACGATGACGAAGCAAACAGCGAGGCCAGTCTAACAGCGGCAACGGAGCTGGCCGATCAGTCCATCATCGACGATTTCTTTGGCGAGGACACGCTGCTGCAGGAGTTCCAGCGCGAAAACGATGTGATGCCTAGTGGCTCCAACTACTCGAAAAATGTGGAGAACGACATCGTTTCCTGTCCCATTTGTTTTGACAAAATAAAGCGGACGCAGCTGGCAAATCACTTGGAGGGCTGCACCATAACGGTGCGCGTAGAGCCACCGTCCTTCAAGCCAAAGAGCAAACTAAATGTCACCGCCACCTCAAAGGGCAGGGCCAATAAGTCCAACAAATCCACCACTTCGAACAGTTCCACTTCTCGGGACTCCAAGCTGAGTTCCCGCACCTCTACTGAGCAACAACTTCGCAACGTTGGCTACACTGATGAAGAGATAGCCGAGCTTGATCTGAGCTCCTCCAGCGATTCCCTCCATGGTGCTGTCCAGCGAGGATGAGTTAACTCCCCGTCAGCGCCGCCAGCGCGGTCTCTTTAAGCAAACCATTGGCTGTCCAAAGTGCGGCCAGGAGCTGATGGGCCACCAGCTGGAGGCCCACCGTTCTCTCTGCTCGCGAAAGAAGCATTAGGACTACTTAATACTCTTACAAAGTAACGTACAATTTTTTTAAGATTTTGGCTTATTTACATTCCTCTGTGGAAAAAAGGTGTTACAATGACAAATGTCAGTTTAACTTATGAATTTTCGGAAAGCACTTTCTGTTGGTGAATTAAACATATTATTTGGCTGTGCCTATTCGAATTCGTAGAACAAGTCTCATTATTATTTTCATTCATTCACTCTTTTCCTCGTATTCCGACATAGCTCCTTCAGCTTGGAGGCCTGTGCAGCAGCTAATGGAGCACCCTTGGCTTTCAAGATAGTTGCTAAAAACTGAATTTATTTGAAGACCACTTAATGCGAAATGATATTATGTTTTTGTTTGGAGCATCCTTAGTTTTCAAGATAGTTACTAAAAACTGAATTTACTTGGAGTCCGCTTAATGCGAAAAGATGTTATGTTTTTGTTTCTAACTTAAGACTTATTATTTAAATCGCATAATAAAATGATGTTGATATTCATATACATGCATAAGTTCATAAATATAAACTTAAAAAGAATAAAAAAGTGCTAAAACAAGGTATTGTAATTTTTTGTCTTTATTTTTGGAATTTTAATCATTTTAAGTTATCATTATTTTATATAATCATTTTTTACCACTAAGGAACCCATTTTGTTAAGTAGCAGTGTATCCGATTTGCCTACCTGCAGTGCATAAATATGTAATTACGAGCCAAAACCGTTGGCAACGCTCCCACAGGTGGGAAGTTCGTTGGCAGGCGATTCGATTTTCACCTCGGTGCACCACACTCAACAATATTTACCTTTACGCACCTCGGCTCCCAATTCACCACATCAATATCAACTGAAAACATTTTTCGAAACGAAAGCATTTCTGTTCGCCGTCGCTCAGTCGTCGTTGGTTTGCCCAAAAGAATAGTATTGTTCCCTCCCGAGTTCCCAAAGAACTTCAGTTTGTTTACCCAATCGAATCGCCGGAGATCAAGCGAAAAATAGTTTTCATTTGCGGTGCTGGAATCCGAGGAATTTGTTTATTTTGCGGAGCGTAAATTCTTGATTAAGTGGCGCAAATTCCTGCCAACATATAAACATGCAGGAGTTAATAGTCGGAGGCGGAGGCATCGGAATCGCCGGGGTGCTGCAGAGCGTCCCATATGATATTGGGAATGCAGAGAACGAGAATCGCCAAAAGTGAGTCACTTGCACGCATTTATCCGTACACATTAACGTAGGTTCTTGCCTAATAAGTATGCTTGTGGTCGCAATTTGAGCCCGTTTTTGTTATGGGCAAACACCAAAGTAAGTGGTGCTATACTATATAGTCAAGGTCGCGCTGATGTCACCTCATCCAGACCTTTGTTGTCGCTTGAAAATTACATAGACGGGGTCATTTCCAAATTGATTAATGTAATTACCTTGCTCGAATTCACAAGCCCTATACAATTTTTTATTTGTATCGTTAGAAGCACAAAAATGGCACACCTACTTAAGGCTAATCTTTAAAAAACAGTGAAGTCTTAAAAATCTATTTAAACATTTACAAAATAAATACTTTTTAAGACGATATTTCCTGTTTTAAATATAAATAAATGGTTTTTTTTGTGTGAGCTATTTTTAAAATAATATTTTTACTGTTACCATCCGGAAATGTGTATTTATGGATTTTTAAATATTTATTTATCTTTATTTTTAATTTAATTGTTGGTCAAAAAAATCTTTATTGAACTAAAGGTATTATAAGTACCTGTACTATGAAAAACAGATTTTTATGTCTATATTATTAAAAATAAAATATATTGTAAGATACCTAGTGATTTCAGTGTTTGAAATATCTGTAGTAGAAATATTTTAAAGGGTTTGTTAGTATGTATGTGTTAACCAAAATAACACAAACTTGTAGGTTTCTTTTGAAGGAAAATGTTGCTCTACTTGCAATGGTACTTTAAAATGGCCTCTTTTCAAGCACAGTACGTCATAGTTTGATCTCAACATATGCACCCAATTTGGCCACATGCGTTTTTCACTTTTTGATTTGTTTTTGAGCCAAATTCCATCCTGAATTCCAACGTATTTACATGTGTGCATATTTTGAGCAAGGCCCCGTTTTTTGCAAATGTCCCATTTAATCAACGCGGAAATCAACTGAAATTGTGTACAATGAATTTATTTAAATTATACTTGGGTTTTCGGCAAATTCTTGGCATTCTTTATCGGAGGCCCTGACTCTGACAATTGAATTCAAGGACACCATAATTGCGAAAATGAAATTAGTCATTTATCATGGGGCAGACGGAGGTCTGTCTGCAGGTCTGTCAAATTTTTTTTGGCAGTCAAAAAACTAAAATTTGTGGCCGCGAGGTAAAATTTAATATCTTGACTCTGAAGAATTTTCGAGAATTGGAATTTTGTGCAATTTACAAGACATACAGCAAAATAGCAAATTTTATAAGCGTAGGAGATCCAAGTATTTTCCCCAACCCCATTAACCTAGTTTGCGATTGACAATGCAAAACTAGCCCAGCGACAAGGATTTCAGATTATTCAACCATATAGCGAATACATAAATAATGGTCATGGAATTCGAAAACATCTCAATTTGTTTGTGCTTTTATTTTTGCATTCGGCAATAATATAAAAAACAAAATCATTTGGGCGGTGTGAAATGTTTTAATTTCACTTATTTTCAAATCACAAAATTTTTCAGCCGACGACGATGCCCACTGACTTGGTCTAGTGAAAGTGACCGATGATTAATTTTGGCTCCTTGCCAGCGGAATTCGTGATTATTATTTAATGACGACGCAAAGTCGCCGTAAACATCTAATAAAATCAAAAAGAATATTTTCCTTTGACACTTGGAAAACGGCAATGCTCTTAAGTGGAAAACAAAATTTGAAAGATTTTTTTTCAGTTGGAAATTGATTAAACAAAAAATAAAACCTTAATCCAAGTCATTAACAAAACATTTACCTGTTCAAAATAAAAAACCAAAAACACTATTAAGTATTTTAGATTAGTTACGAAACGACTTAAGTCAAAATGAACCATGAGATTTTCCATCACCCAAAAGGGTATTTATTTGTTCGTCGGAATTATAAGTTGAATGTTTTATTTTACATTTACATTCCTCAGTGGCAGCCGCTTTTGGAAAGTGCTGACAGAAGCGAAAAGGTGCCAAAGGGGTTTAGTCACCTTCCATTTGATCTCTGATGACAAGAAGGGATGTCAGGGGGCTGGGTTGATGGATAGGACCCATAAGAGCCATATGGCAGGCCTCTATTTTTAGTTACTAAGATGTTACCATATAGGAATACATGAATGTTGATTGATCTATTTTTATCTGCGGTCCCAAATATTTTTTACTTCGTTGCTAATTTAAATATCAATCAAAACAATAGCACAATGTTACAGATGCACATATCCAAATAAATTTAGAAGCCAGATGGCTTATTAAATAAATGTGTAGTTTACTGACCCTTTGTTTACGCATTCCCAAATGGATTTTGTTTACATACTAATTGTATTAAAATGTGTGGGATACAATCATTAAAATAGAACCCACAAAATATCAAAGATCGGAGACGTAGTGGATAATATGCCATTGTATGATGACTGATCCTTTTGTTTACGCATTCACCAAATACCATAAAAGATCTATTCTATTTTCATTTCGCGTCCATTTATTATACACTCCGCGAAACTAATTATAAACAAATTTCGAGGTGTACAGATACAAATCTGCGTATATAGGTATGTTTGGCATATGTTTATTGTTTGTAGGTGCCTACGCAGCTCAAAAAACCATGACGTCCTCTGATAAATACGTAGGTGCTGGGATGGGATATGCTGGGATTGGATGGGATGTTTTGGGATTGATGATGGAATGGGGCTGTTGTTTTAGTTTCCATTCACAAAATTACCCTGGCTCGGCTGTTTCATGTTAAGAGCTTTGGCAGTACTACGCAAAAAATACTCGAATACCTGCCATTTGTTTATGCGCTATTTGTGTTTGGCTTAACACCAAATGTTCTCCTTTGTTCGCATGAGAAATGTTCCTATTTTATCGGTTTTTTCACCCTCCATTAAAATATATTAAAAATGCATCAGATTATCCAGCCAAAAATTTATACGCAGCATTCCCTTTCATAACAGTTATCAAAAATAAAAACAGTAATTAAAAATAAATCTTTTACCGAAGTAGAGTGAACTAAAATAAGTTTTACATAATTTTGAAAAGTGGAATCCAAATCGTTGACTTAAAAAACGATTTTTCCTAATTAAGTTCACTCTTACCCATAGCTAACTAAGGACTTAAATTATTAGTAATTTATATTCAATAAAAGAAAACATGTTCCTCCATAAAATATAGATCAGGTTTATACTTTTGATAGCTCATATCTGCCGCTTTAACGCAATCATAACTAATTAGTATCGTTTTTTATTTGACTATTTACAGCAAGCTAAGCAAGGCAGAGGACCACACACCGTATCCTGGCCTGTCACGTCTCACTCCATCCCTGATCCTTTGCGGAGCGGCGGCAGTGGTGCCCGCCTACATGGACAAGCTGGGCGTGAGCTGCGTCATCAACGTGGCCCCCGAGCTGCCCGACACACCCCTGCCCAGTCAAAAGAATCCCCTGTACCTGCGCATCAATGCCCAGGATCGTTCCGAGGTGGACTTATCAAAGCACTTCGACGAGGTGGCCGACCTGATCGAGGAGGTGCGTCTCAGCGGGGGCTGTTCCCTGATTCACTGCGTGGCCGGGGTCAGCCGTTCGGCTAGTTTGTGCCTGGCCTACCTGATGAAGCACGCGGGGATGAGTCTGCGCGAGGCTTACAAGCACGTTCAGTCCATTCGGCCGCAAGTGCGTCCGAATTCTGGATTCTTCCAGCAGCTTCGGCGCTACGAGCAGGAACTGCGAGGCAGCAGCTCCGTGGAAATGGTGTATTTCGCGTCGCTGGACAAGGAAATACCCGACATCCTGGAGCCCGAGTACAGGGCCATGGAGGACTTCTATCAGCGCTACCGCAGCTCCCTCCGGAAGCGATAGTCGCTGAGTTTCCCCACATAATCTTACTTGTGATACTTGTCCCCTACGCTAGACCCTAGATTAGATCTTAGTTTGCTTTGTGCTTAAAGATAACCATGAAATGCTGAAACTTACATAAGTCTGCTAAGTCAAACATGTATGCTTAAACTTCGTAATTACAAATACACTTTTATTTTCCATTAAGAACATTGAATTTACAGCGTAAATTATTCAGTTTTAGTAATTTCAATGAATCACAAAGTCATTAGCGAACAAACAACACAATCGTATCATATTGTACAGCATCTAGTATTATTTACATGTACTCATATAGTAGCTAACTAAACCGTAACTCGTAGATTGGGTTCCTTTAAATGCTCACGTTGTATTGTACTTGCGCCAAGCCATACAAAACTTTGGCATCCGCGGATCGGTAGAATTGATATACAGATATGAGGAGGAGGAGGCCTCCGCGTTTGATGGGTATGTACATTAACACCTAGAATTCAGCATCGTAGCATCTCAACACAAGCGACTTAAACGAGACTTAAACCGAAAGAAAAATTGGCTAGCTAAAAGGCAGAAGTAACCGCTTGTGTACAATCAGCTTAGTTTACTCTAGTTTACGTGCAGCCTAATACGGAACCGCCTTTGGTGTCCTCACTTACTCGAGGTCAGCGGCAATTGGGGCTGCTCCTGCATCAGCTTCTTTAGGTTCTCGTAGGCTGTGTTCATAATGCCCCAGCTAATGAAGGAGCGGCCCGTATTGAAGGCGCACCCGCGGTAAAAGTTCCCGATGCGGCAGTCGCGCTCTCGGTAAATTCGCTTGCACGCCTGCCAGCTGCCCTCTGACTTATGGCCCATGTCGCTCTGCAGCGACACCTTGATCACGTTGAGCGGATAGAAGATTGTGCTGATGCTCGCCCCGATCACCGCTCCCGCCACAAACTCTTGGGCCGTGCGACTGGACACCGATTTCTGAGGAAAGGTAGCGTGTTAATATAAAAGAGTTTTCACAGGAACAGAGGTTGATACTCACTCTCTTGGGCAGGCTGGCGCTGGCCTCCTCCCGCAGCACAAAGAACAAGGCGTTGGACAGGCCGTTGCGCCAAAATACTGGTTCTATTCCCCTGTAGAGCTCCCGATAGCCGTGGTGGGCCACCACATACCTGGGGGATAATAAATTAAAGTAAAGTGTGGCACATATGGTTGTTTTTCTATTTATTTGAGCATTGCTATCCATTTCTTTAAATATTTAGATGGTATTCTGTTTAAAACATACTCGTTACCATGCAAGTGTTTAATAAAAAATGTGTTTAAACAAAAATACCTTGAACATGTGAGTAAAAAGAATCCCTACAGTGATGTTTATTTATAATATTTAGCTGATGGGTTGTACGTTTTTTGTTTTGAACGGAAAACATAAACAGAATTTTGAAAGTAACTGAGTAAGATGAAAAATAGTTCATTTAGCAAACTATATCGCATAGTAGCGATTCACTCTCTTGAATAAATTGATTATTTTTGCATGGTAATTGGAACAACAAACATTTATTTTTATCAGACAATTGCAATACCATCGCAATGTGTGTCTACTAATCTACATACATATATTGCCACTAAAGCTGAACCCAGATATAATTTAGCTGATTTGAAATGAATCTTATCTCTTTTACGCCCTTGCTAATGGTATAACTATAAGCTAGCGTTCCTTTTAGAGTTTTACCTCTTTTCAAATGATTCTTGTGTCACCATTGTGAAATCAAAAGTTCGGATATTCGAAAATGCGTTAATTTACTAATCTCTCCTGCATTTAAAGGAATCTCGTTTAACAAAATGTTGTTAAAATTTACATAGGCTTTAATTTGGTCAAAAGAGAATTATAAAGAATAAGCCTTCTTTTCATATTTTAAGCTACTATTAACCCCAGTTCGGTTTATAGTTCCCTTCTCTCTCGGGAATCCTCTTGGTCAGCTCACCTGAATGCGTTGGGTGTATTGGAGAAGTGCTGGTGGAACTTGGAGTCGGCCAGCAGGGTTTGGACTCGCTCGAAGGGCAGGAGAATGGACTCGGCGCTGCCGGCCACCACGCCGGCGATGACCTTGGCTCCATAGTCGTTTAGCCGATAGTCCTCCACCAGATACCGCCTGGTGCCGTCGAACACGCCGAACATGATGGACAGGGAGATGGTCTTCTGGGCGAGGGGTGGCAGCATTCCGCGGTAGAGGAAGCCCAGTCCCTCCTGCCGCAGCTGTGCAAAGGCGGAGGTGATGGGCACGCCATGCAGCATCTGGCGGAAAATCATCTTGTAGATGGGATATGTGGCTGCGATGTTGACGAAGGCCGCTCCGCATCCGCAGGCGAATTCCTCCCACTGGAAGGCTCCGAAGAAGCGTTCAGAAAACACGCTCGCATGGCTGGTATTTCCAGCTGGAACCCTAATTGTTGTTGTCGCTAAAAGTGCGGGGCTGGGGGGCTGCGGTGGTGGTGGAGACGGCGGATCGGTGGTTTTCGCAACATTCGGTTCCCCATCGTCTTCCATGATGATGCAGTAGCCTTACTGTTAAGCTGGTGTGTGGAGAAGTGCGCATTTGTCACCGCGTTACCATCGTAGCTCCACACTCACACACTACACACACTCCACTCGGATTCGGTTTGTGCCTGCTGGTTTGTTTTGATCACATCTAGTTTAATTATATAATAATAGAACCACGGTATGACGGCTGACGACCAGTGTGACCGCAGTTGGGTGGTTAAGGCATACCAAAATACTCAAATAAAATAATACAATTTAAAATGTATTTTATTTTTTAGTATGTTTTTGCTGGAACCGTTCCCAAAAAAAATATAATTTTCGTTTTGAAAATTTTTACTTACAAAGTACATAGCTACATGGTTTTAAAGAAACTTGCTAAAAACAAATTTTAACAAGAAAGGTGAACAAAATACATTGGTGGGTTAGTAACATATGTACAACCCATTTAACTAAGCAGCAAGTTAAAAAGGAATAAACAACCAACTTGATCAGAAAATGTTTAGAAAAGTAGAAAGTTTAAATATATTTACTTTATTTATTTTAATAAGTTATTTACAGTGCTCTTAACAGCACCAAATTAACGGCACTGAATCTAGATTTAGCCCCTTTTAAGTGCACGGAGCAGCCACACTTTCTTTTCGCTTCTGGTTTCCGGCTAGGTAGGTAAAATTTTATGCACGTGTATTTTTGTTTTAACTTTTTAGCTTAAATTCCCTATTTTAGAGGTGATAAATTCAACTAGACTTGGTACTCGTGGTCTTTGCAAGCTACCGGTTTGTAGAATGACCAAAATTGGACTATTTACCTAGCACCAGTGGAGGATTGGCTGCTGTTTGTGTCAGAAAGCGACAACGAAACGCGACCGGAAATTCTATTAAGCGGGAGTCTTGCAAAGAACACCAGGCCAACCTGTAATCATAAAACCTGTGTCTTGTGTACTAATCAGTGATTTTTTTAATTGTGCCCTTTACAGCATCAAGATGACCATTCGTCCAGCGTACAGGCCCAAGATCATAAAGAAGCGCACCAAGCACTTCATCCGTCACCAGTCGGATCGATATGCTAAGCTGTCGGTAAGTTACACTAAATAAAAATAAGTCGGGGCAAATCTCTAAACGAGTTTCTTTGTTGCAGCACAAATGGCGCAAGCCCAAGGGTATTGACAACAGAGTGCGTCGCCGCTTCAAGGGACAGTATCTGATGCCCAACATCGGCTACGGATCGAACAAGCTCACCCGCCACATGCTGCCCACCGGATTTAAGAAGTTCCTGGTGCACAATGTGCGCGAGCTGGAGGTCCTGCTCATGCAGAACCGCGTCTACTGCGGAGAGATCGCCCACGGAGTGTCCTCCAAGAAGCGCAAGGAGATCGTTGAGCGCGCCAAGCAGCTGTCGATCCGCCTCACCAACCCCAACGGTCGTCTGCGTTCTCAAGAGAACGAGTAAGCTTAAGATTTAAGTCGCCCTCGAGAGTTTTTGTAACGTGGTCGGAATACAACTATGAAAACGTTAAAAGCGGACTTTTAGTACAACCTATGTGTGTTTATTGTGTGAAGATCTCATCTGCGTTTGAGATTGGGATAGGTTCTGTGAATATAGCAACCATTGCTTGTCTGGATATCTCAGTTGTGCCATGATGTATAATTCATATTAGAATGTGTCGACACCTTTACTATAAAGGCTACAGTATGATTTGTTGATCGGTTGAACCGATTCTTTAAATTTTAACTTCTAAACCAAACCAATTTTAAACCTTAGGACTATGTAATTATTATGTTTTAACCCAGCTCAGTTTAGGCGAATAGTCTTGTATGCAAATTTTTAATTTAGAACCCAACAATGAGATAAATAGACTTACTATTTTTGCAGGAAATGGTTAATTCTTTTGTTTTGTCTTTTCTTTTTCTTCAATTTATTAATGCGGTCTAACTTGTTTTGTGTACATAATCGTATGTTTTCCAATAAGGATAAACTTATAAAAAGAAAGCAATGTATAGCTGAAAACTAGAAGGTTGAGTTCCAAACAGTTTAAGGTCGAAATACCAGTAAATTATATTTTGCAGGCGATGTCTACAATATTCAAGTACAAATGAAAGGAAATATGCTATAGGTATATAATAACTTATTGTAGTTAATGGTAGTCTATTTCAAAACTACGTCGTGATCAAATTGCAAGTGGTGCTCTAGTTCCTTCTTGTTCTCAAAGTTGGTGTTGCATATCAGGCAGAAGCCGCTGTTTTCGTCGTTGTCGGACATAATCACGGTCACCGCCGCCTCGGACTCGTCCACGTCCACATGCAGCTCCTCCACTACCTGCTGCTCGTCGTTGGGAGCCTCCTCCCGGACTCCATACACCACATCTCCTTCGTGAGTCTTCATGTGCATCTTGAGGGTGTAGCGCTCGGTGAATGACTTGGGGCAGACGGAGCAGTAGTGCCGCGGCCGGTTCTCCTTGTGGATCAGCGTGTGGTGATTGAAGGTCTTGCGCGACTTGAACGAAACGTTGCAGATGCTGCAGATAATGGGGTTCTCCTCGGCCTCGTGGCGTAGCCGATGGTTGTAGAGCAGGTTGTCTTGCGAGAACCGGAGGCCGCACTTCTCGCACTGGTACTTCTTCTTGTCCCAGTGCATGCGCATGTGGCGCAGGGTATTCACCGGCCGCGAGAAGCTCTTGGGGCAGTAGCGGCACTGCTTCTCCGTCTTGCCCTCGTGCAGGTTCATGTGCAGCTCCAGGTATTCCTCGTCGCGGCGAATGACCCCGCAGATGGGGCAGATGTGGTTCGGCTGCTTGGAGTGCTCCTCGCTGGTGTGCTTCTGCAGCTGGTACCACGAGTTGTACACCTTGCCGCAGGTGCCACACTCCTGCTTGGCGCGCTTCTTCATGGGCCGCTCCTCGCCGTCGGACCTGTTCAATTGGCCCTCAGAGTCGCCCACCTCCACCTCGCAAACGTAGTCCTCATCATCGTCCCCGTCCCCGTCTTCCTCGTCCTCGTACTCCCGCTTGATGTCCGCGTCGGAGTCGTCGTCCTGGTCCTTGACCAGTTCCACAAACAGAGCGTCTGCCTCAGCGTCGGCATCTGTCTCTACATCGCTCTGCGGCACCTCTACCTCCTCCACCAGCAGGTCCTCACCCGACTCGGGTGACTCAAACTCCGATTTAAGAGCACCTTTTAGCCGGTTGGTCAACCGCTTTTGAGTGGTCATCAGGTTCACCATGATGGTGTCGTAATCGGAGAGGTCCTGGAAGCAGCGCGGACACAGGCGCACACTGGGCTTCAGGTCCAACGGCGTGTTGATGCAGTTGGCCAGGTGCGTGAGCACCAAGGAGGCCGATTTCTGCGACGAGGGCACTTTGGCCGACAGCTTCTCGAAGCGCATGGAACTGGAGCTGGAGGAGCCCGCGTCGCTCAGCTCGACGGCGCCGCAGAAGAAGCAGGTGTCCATCGCGGCTCGATTTAGCGGCTTCTGTTTACAATCCGGTGTCGATTTGCGGGGGAAATTATTGTGTATTAAATTTAATAGAGTTGGCAAAATGAGTGAATATCGGAGGCTATACTAAAACGCGTGAAATGCAACCATGGCATCATGGCGACCAGGGCTGGCGAGCGCACCGAAAAAAGATGCGCTGGCTGGCACGGTGGGAATGGAACATGGTGAGAAAAAACAAGTCGGGCATTTTTTTTTTATATTACTGTTATTCGATTGCACTTGTTTGAATTGTTTTTTCTTCGAATTTAGTTTGTATTCCTTAGAAATTAATTTTGTTGAATTTTTTTGCAAAAATAGTGCCCCTTAAAAATTTATTTCATCAAATTTGTGTTGTTTAAAATAAAGTATTGAAATAAAAAATGCAGTTGTTTGGCATTAATACCTATTTATTAAAATATTGCTAGCCTTTATTTAAAACCAAATTCTAACAGGTAGGTTCAGATTTAGCTTCTTATAATTGCTTACAAATTTATCAGTTAAAGGATGAATAAAACTAATTTTAACAACAAATGCTTGTTTAAACTTGTGCCAAAAGACGCTTTCAAAAGATATTTTTAGCTAACATAATTTGTCTTATTTTTTTTTTACAGTTTTCAACTAAAATCATCCATTAAAAGACACCTAAAAATCGTTGCACTTTTTATTGTGTTACAATTTTCAACAGATATCCGTGATATGTCGTTTAAAATACTCCATTAACTTACATGATTCAACAGTTATTAATTATTAATTATTATTACAAAAAACTTTGTGGACCATCTATATATTACTTAAAGATGGTGGTGGAGAGGGGGTCAGCGAAATGATCATGTTAGATTTTAAGAAGAGAAATGGGTTTTGGACAATTATTAACATATTTGTACCAAGTTGATTACCTAGAAATTTGTTTCACCTAATGCTTAATCATTGTAGATCTAACCTAGCCTTTCAGAGTTTTATGGTCTGACAACAATAGACTTTTTTGCCGTCTTATCTCAAATACGGACTCTCTGACGCTCTTAAAACCACATAAAATTAGATCCTTCTTTTTTTTCCCAAATTTTTACCTGCACAAACTTTATCTTGCGTACATAAATCTTCTCGCGAATCTTGTTGTACGATTAATTCTGCGTGCAGAAAGAGCAAAAAACCAAAAATTCGTTTCTTATCATCGTTGCTAGACTGCGTTTATATTTTTTGGTCTTTATTTTTAATGACAGTCTTTATAGCTTTAAACGGGGACGTGGTCCAAAAGTTCTTTGATATGACCAATTACTATGCAGTTGTTTTGGGGATCCGCACATGATAAGATTTGAAGTAAATAACCGCCAGCCATAAGTATTTGGGTTTTCGCAACAAAATGCGTATTGTTCAACAAATAACAGACGGGACTAGATCGCAAAATGAAACTCTTACCTGTGACCTACGACGACAAGGAAAGGATTTGGAGCGGACCTCAGCTGACGTCCTTGTTCAAGGATGAAACTTCTCTTGGTGCGACCATATTTAGTAGTTTGAAAAAGTGGTCCAATAAAGTTTACCAAGTGCGTATTAGCTACGTTAACTGCAGAGTTGGTTAACTACCCATTAAATTGCAGATTTGTGATAACGATGGCGTAAGAGTCACCTTTGAAGAGGCGCTCACCTGGGCCATTCGTATAGCTCAGTTCTTGAAGAAACGCGGACTAACCCATAAAGATGTCATTGGAATAACAGCAGAACTTTCAACTTACCTGAACCCTTTGGCGCTGGGTTGTGTGCTAAACGGATCTCCCTTCCACACACCCCATCCGGTTCTTGATGAAGGTTGGTGCTGCCGTCATCCTGGAAGCCTAATTGTACTAATAGTTTTGTAATATAGCGACCATAAGACATGTGTTTTCAATCACAAAGCCATCCCTGATCTTCTGTGATGGAAATGTATATGAGAAAATTCGTGCAGCCACCATCGGATGGAATCCGGAGATCTTTACCGTAACCGGTCACATTGAAGGAGTGCCAAGTGTGGAATCTCTTTTGGAACCTACAACGACTGAACAGTCCTACCAGTAAGTAAGTGAATTTTGTACTAAAACATAATAATAAAGTGGCTTTGAAAATTCCTAGGCCGGAACCTTTGCAGGATGGAGGCGACCAAACCGTAGCTATTCTGTGCTCCTCGGGAACGACCGGCTTGCCAAAGGCGGTTTGCATGTCCAACAAGCTTTTACTGAACTATTTGGATATAAGTGATCGTATTTTTTTTGGAACAACAGGTCTCGACTGGTTGTCGGGACTGCTTGCCGTTATCTCCAGCACAGTGTGTGGCAGTACCCGAATCATCAGCAACAAACCGTTTTCACCCCATTTAATTTTTGAGCTTGTGGATAAGTACAAAATTGATTCATTGTTTTTTGCCACAAGACATTTTTCTGCCCTGTTCAAACACCATGATCTTGCACCGGATTCCTTAGCCTCCCTTCAGTACGTATACTACGGCGGTGGAGTTGGCTCCATGACCGCAGTGGAGCGGTGCCAAGATTTTTACCCGACTCTTGATCTAAACCACGTTTATGCAATGACTGAGACGGGAATCATAGCTCGCGTTGCTGGACAGCAACCTAATACAACTGTAGGTTCCCCTGCCCCAGGAGTAAAATTTCGCATTGTAGACGAGAACGGTGAAAACCTGAAGCACAACGAGGTTGGAGAGATATATGCACACAATGGGTTTCCTTGGAAGGGCTACTATGGAAACCCAGAGGAGACGAGCCGGATGCAGGACCCTGAAGGATGGTTCCACACCGGAGACTTGGGGTACTTCGATGACCAGAACTGTCTTTATATAGTGGACCGTTGCAAGGACATCCTCAAGTACCAAATGATTCACTACTGGCCCAGTGAGATCGAAAATGTAATATCGGAGCTCGAGGATGTGCAGGACGTGTGTGTGGTGGGTGTCTACGATGAGCTGATAGGCGATAATGCGGGTGCACTTGTCGTTAAGAAAAAAGGATCAACCATTAGTGCTCAGGAGATTGTGGACCATGTGGCCAAGCGATTGCCCGTAGCCCATAAGCAGCTCCATGCCGGAGTCCAATTTACCGAAGAAATGCCAGCCAATCAGAATGCTAAAACTTTGCGTAAAAAAGCCCACAAGATTTTTGTAGACAAAACAATGTTAATTTAAAACTCTAGAGAACTCAAAAGCGGATTATTTTTCACCTTTTCATGCAACATTTTTCTGATTCAAAAATTATTAAAAAATATAATAAATGACATTTTAAAAAAACATTTTCTTTGCATGTATTATTAATTTTTAAAATTTTTATTTAGAGAAATATTTTTCAATAAAAATTTTTATTTATTTACAGGAAAAAAGTTTAATACAGTAAATTGTACTCACAAAAATGCTTACATTTTCAATGGATTAAGAAAAGTTTTGTCAAAATGTACACGAAGTATTAGTTATGGTAGATTAAACTTTAAGTGCTGTCGAAAATTTGTACTTATGCCCACTAGTGTAATTACTTAAATAATAAACGTTTCCTAAAAATTTTTAGATTTTTTAATGTCAAACAAAAACACTCTTCAGGAAATCACAGATTTAACAGTTTTTTCTTTTTAAACATTTCTACAAAATAAAACAAGAAAAAACGCTATAGTCGGGATTCCCGACTATAAGATTTGCGATACTCATTGCCCTCTTTAAAAACAGCTAGCCAGGTGTGCCATTCGAAAAACCGACTTTTTTATCTATTTGTAAATTAAAACTTACTAAAGCTAAAAATTAAAATAAAAAATAAACAAAACTGAACATTTTGTTTCCGAACATATCCAGCTACCTTTTGTTCCATTAGATGTAAAATTCTAAAAACTTATTTTTTAAAAATGTAAAGTGTCCTATTATTCTGATACGAACTGTATCTTGTTGTGAATCATGTCGTATGAATATTTCTGCGTGCAACATGTGCTTTAAAAAAATCAGATATCTTAGCTTTATTGTATTACCTTGAACGGGGACGTGGTCCAAAAAGTATTTAATATGACCCCACATAAAAGTAACCCCATGCTATTATTTTGAGCATCTGATAAGATTTGTAGAAAATAATCTCTATCCATAAGTATTTGGGTTTTCGCAACATATTGCACATTGTTCAACAAAGAACAGACGTGAGTAGATCGCAAAATGAAACTCTTACCTGTGACCTACGACGACAAGGAAAGGATTTGGAGCGGATCTCAGCTGAAGTCCTTGTTCAAGGATGAAACTTCTCTGGGTGCAATCATGTTTAGTAGTATGAAGAAGTGTCCCAAAAAAGTTTACCAAGTGCGTATCAGCTACGTTAACTGCAGAATTGGTTAACTACCCATAAAATTTCAGATTTGTGATAACGATGGCGTAACTATTACTTTTGAAGAGGCTCTTACCTGGGCCATTCGTATAGCTCAGTTCTTGAAGAAACGAGGACTAACCAATAAGAATGTCATTGGAATAACAGCAGAACACTCAACTTACCTGAACCCTTTGGCGCTGGGTTGTGTGCTAAACGGATCTCCCTTCCACACACCCCATCCGGTTCTTGATGAAGGTTGGTGCTGTCGTCATCCTGGAAGCCTAATTGTACTAATAGTTTTGTATAGCGACCATAAGACATGTATTCTCAATCACCAAGCCATCCCTGATCTTCTGTGATGGAAATGTATATGAGAAAATTCGTGCAGCCACCATCGGATGGAATCCGGAGATCTTTACCGTAACCGGTCACATTGAAGGAGTGCCGAGTGTGGAATCTCTTTTGGAACCTACAACGACTGAACAGTCCTACGAGTAAGTAAGTCAATTTTAAACTAAAACATAATGGTACGATGGCTCGGAAATTCCTAGGCCGGAACCTTTGCAGGATGGAGGCGACCAAACCGTAGCTATTCTGTGCTCCTCTGGAACGACCGGCTTGCCAAAGGCGGTTTGCATGTCCAACAAGCTTTTACTGAACTATTTGGACATAAGCGGTCGAATTTTCTTTGGAGTGCCAGCTCTCGACTGGTTGAGTGGACTGCTTTCTTTCGTGTCCTGTGCTATGTATGGCTCTACCCGAATCATCACCAACAAACCGATTTCACCCCAATACATTTTGGAGATTGTGGAAAGGTACAAAATTACCACTGCGTTGCTTCCGGCTCGACATTTAAATGCCGTGTTTAATTATCCTGAGCTCGCACCCGAGTCCTTGGCCTCCCTTCAAAGTATCTCCTATGGCGGTGGAGTTGCCTCCCTGACCGCAGTGCAACGATGCCTGAATCTCTGCAAAAGTGTAGTTCTGATCCACGTATATGCAATGACTGAGACAGGTCTCATAGCTTTCAATGCTGGTCGTGAACTCCATAAATCTGTTGGTGGACCAGCGTCAGGAGTAAAATTTCGCATTGTAGACGAGAACGGTGAAAGTCTGAAGCACAACGAGGTTGGAGAGATATATGCACACAATGGGTTTCCTTGGAAAGGATACTATGGAAACCCAGAGGAGACGAGTCGCATGCAGGACCCTGAAGGATGGTTCCACACCGGAGACTTGGGGTACTTCGATGACCAGAACTGTCTTTATATAGTGGACCGTTGCAAGGACATCCTCAAGTACCAAATGATTCACTACTGGCCCAGTGAGATCGAAAATGTAATATCGGAGCTTGAGGATGTGCAGGATGTGTGTGTGGTGGGTGTCTACGATGAGCTGATAGGCGATAATGCGGGTGCACTTGTCGTGAAGAGAAAAGGCTCCTCTATTAGTGCTCAGGAGATCGTGGACCATGTGGCCAAGCGATTGCCCGTAGCCCATAAGCAGCTCCATGCCGGAGTCCAGTTTACCGAAGAAATGCCAGCCAATCAGAACGGGAAAACATTGCGCAAAGAAGCCCACAAGGTTTTTGTAGCCAAAACAGCAGTGTCCAGTCTTTAACTTTAAACTATTGAAACCTCAAAAGCGCCTAATTTTCGTCCTTTTCATACAACATTTTTCTGGTTCAAAATCATTAAAAAAAATTTAGGAAAAGACATTTTGGAAATTTTTTTGGGGGTGTTATTACTTTGGTTTGGAGTAATATTTTTCCACAAACATTTTTTTTTAAGCCCTAGGAAAAAAGTTAAATTAAAATAAAATTTTTCATTGATGTCAAAATGTACATGAAGTTAGTTCAAATTATGAGTAGATTTAACTTTAGGTTCTGACAAAATACTTATGCCGACTAGTGTACAAAGGTAAATACTAAACCTATCCTAAAAATGGTTAGATTTTATATATTAATCTTAATATTTTAATACCAAATAAAAACGCTTTTGAGGACATAACAGATTACACCGTGTTTTTTTTTCAAATTCCGTTTAAAAAAATATAGTTAAGTGTGTCCGCCGCATTTTCTGCATAGAACACCAAAATGGCATTTTTGGTCCCACTGTTGATGGAATGTTGCAAAGCGCTAGCTTAAGGCGTTTACCAACACCGGCTCCCAGCAGAATAACAAAAACTTTGTCAAATAGCATAAAATTACCTCAACAATGGCCTAAAACAAGGACAGCGAACCGCGACAGAGTCTGCATGAACTATCTAACGATTCTGCTGTGCAACCGAAAACCGACGATGCTCTCGCGCCGGAGCAAGGAGAAGTCCCAGGCACACAAGGAGGGCGTGGTGGGAAAGTACGTGAAAAAGGACACTCCGCCGGAGATCCCGGTGATCAATGTGTGGACCAGCGACCAGCGGGCCAAGAAGAAGTCGCTGCAGCGGTGCGCCAGCACCTCGCCCAGCTGCGAGTTCCATCCGCGCAGCTCGAGCACCAGCAGGAACACCTACTCCTGCACGGACTCCCAACCGGACTATTACCACGCACGGAGGGCCCAGAGCCAGCTGCCCCTGCAGCCGCACACCCCGCATCCGCACACCCTGCCGCCCCATGGACAACACCCCCATGTGCTCACACATCCTCCACTGCCACCACACCAGTTCCGGGCCAGCAGCAACCAGTTGAGCCAGGGTAGCAGTAGCAGCAACTACGTGAACATCGAGCAGATCGAGCGGATGCGCCGCCAGCAGTCCTCGCCACTGCTGCAGACCACCTCGTCACCCGGTCCTGGTCCTGGAGCCTTCCAGCGCAGCTACTCCACCACCCAGCGGCAGCAGCCGCATCCGCACTTGGCGGGGGCCAGCTACGATGCGGACCAGGGCCTGCTGAGCGCCTCCTACGCCAACATGCTGCAGCTGCCCCAGCGGGCACACTCCCCCGCCCATTTTGCCGTCCCGCCGCCCCAGCAGCATCCCCAGATCCACCAGCAGCACGCCTCCACGCCCTTCGGCTCCACGCTGCGATTTGACCCAGCTGCCATGTCCATCAGGGAGCGTCAGCCACGGTACCAGCCCACTAGGTAAATGACTCACAGCCTGCAGCTTAAAATTTACCCTTGAAAATGCCTTTATCTAAATATTTTTAAGATTTTAGTAAAAATAGGTGGAGTAGAGGCAGATGATTTAAAAAATTTTTTTTTTACTTGAAGTTTGAAAGCAAATGAAGTTGAAAGTCTTAAAAAAAAACAACAAATTTTAAAGTCTTCTTATGGTAGCTATGATTTATAGTTTGTTGAATCTAATAGGAAAGCAAGGTATAAAAGATGAAAACATTTTGTTTTTCAATATTCCGCCTTTATTCTTCAAAAATCTAATCAGAACTTGGTTTTTTTTTAAGGTCTGTAAAAGGAGTTTAAGCAGGTAGTGTCTAGAGTTATATGTTTTATCAACTGCTTTTCTCACCCCCTTCTCTTGTTCAACAGGTCTCCAATGCAGCAACAGCAGCAGCTACAGCACCAACAACTGGCTGCGCACTTGGGTGGCAGCTACTCTAGCGACTCGTACCCGATCTACGAGAACCCGTACCGCGTCTCCTCGATGCGCGCCACCCAGTCGCAGCGCTCGGAGTCGCCCATTTACAGCAACACGACGGCCTCGTCGGCCACGCTGGCCGTGGTACCAGCACACCACCACCAAAGCCACCAGGGCCATTTGGTGGTGCCATCGGGAAGCGGCGGGGGATCGCTCAGCGGCAGCGGTCGCGGCGGTAGCTCTGGTAGCGTTCGTGGCGTTTCTACCTCAGTGCAATCCCTGTACGCCCCACCACGTACACCCAGTGCAGCTGGTAGTACCAATGGCTCGCTGCAGAAGGTACCGTCGCAGCAGTCGCTCACGGAGCCCGAGGAGCTGCCCCTGCCTCCTGGATGGGCCACGCAGTATACGCTGCACGGCCGGAAGTACTACATCGATCACAACGCCCACACTACCCACTGGAATCATCCGCTGGAGCGTGAGGGACTGCCGGTGGGCTGGAGACGAGTGGTGTCCAAGATGCACGGCACCTACTACGAAAACCAGTACACTGGGCAGTGCCAGAGGCAGCATCCGTGCCTGACGTCCTACTACGTTTACACGACGTCCGCAGAGCCGCCGAAAGCTATCCGCCCGGAGGCGTCGCTCTACGCACCGCCCACCCATACTCACAACGCTCTGGTGCCGGCAAATCCTTACCTGCTCGAGGAGATCCCCAAGTGGCTGGCCGTCTATTCGGAGGCAGACTCCTCTAAGGACCACCTGCTGCAGTTCAACATGTTCAGCCTACCGGAGCTGGAGGGCTTCGACAGCATGCTGGTGCGGCTCTTCAAGCAGGAGTTGGGCACCATCGTGGGCTTCTACGAACGCTATCGGTGAGTAGGCGACCGCTCGGATACATTCTCCGCTCTGTATCACTCACGCTCTCTTATCTCGCTTTCAGTCGCGCTTTGATACTCGAGAAGAACCGACGCGCCGGCCAGAACCAGAACCAGTGACCAATGTGACCACGACGACTGAATCAGACCACATACTCGCCAGCAGCTATATAGTATATAGTGTCCTGCAATCGACCCTTAACTTATTTAACCATCCACATCGACTCATCGAGAAATCAGTGCCTTAAAAGGAGGGCCAAGCCAATCCATTTGACCGTTGCGAGTGCCTAGACTTAACGTATAAAAATGTGTTACGTTCGATATACCCTTTGATTACTGTGAATTGTGCTTGGTGTTTGTTTGTAAAATGTGCAAATTAAACTGGTTTACTGATCATCTTACCCATTCAGTGCAATTCGGTACGTAATCAACGTGCAACCTGAGCCCCCAGCGGAGTCCGATTCTCCCCCGGATGTTTTTGAAATGCAGGGCCAGCAGTTGGTGGCCAAGTCTTGCTTGGCTTGGCACTTATTTCCGAGTTCCCTGCCAAGTTTTCGATTCGTTTGCAAAATTACATATGCATTGGGGGCACAAGTGGATCGTGGCTGATTCTGCATCAGCAAAAAGTTATCACCAATAGAAAGTGAATCTGGAATTTGTTATTTTTTTGTGCTTCTGCTTATTTTTAGTCGCTCGTATACCATTTAGTCAAACCTGATAACTCTGAGTAGTCGACCTTATCGAATGCTAATAAAACTTTACAGTTGCTTTTCTGCAGGTCCCTCAAACAGTTGTTTCTGCTGATAAGAAGCTTTGGAAGCTAGCACTCAGCTTGAGTGGGAGTACTTGAAGTGTTCTTAACTTTTATGTGAGTTTTCCGCCTGAGCCATCGGGAAATGTTTAATAGGAATGTTTGTTCGTTCCTTTTGTAGAAGCATTGGGATCGGTAATTGTATTGACCATTAAAAACAGTCCCTCTGTTACCGCTAAATATAAATTTTTTTTTGTCCATATATACATATTCTTAATAGTGGTAGGTTAATTCTTTTTTATTGTTATGTAACATTTCGAGTTTTCTACAAACTTTTGGAATTGTTTTCAGAAACGTATTATTTTGAACGCAGCTTAATCGTAGTTTCATTTTACTGTGAACCGATTTGAACTATTTCTGAATTTCAAATCATATATTTGTACATTAATATAAATTAAAGAATTAGGAGAAAATACGGAACCAAGTATTTCCTTTGGTAATAGAATTTTTTAATTAGTTTTGTGAAAATCTTTTATAACTATAATTAAATGAAACAAAAACCAAGTCTGAGAAAAAACAATGAACGTTTTAATCATATTTTTTTTAGTGTGAAAGCCAGATGCAGGTTATAAACATTTAATTGTTAGTCCACACGTACCAGCTTTTCGTTCTTTTTTGAAATTAAGCTAAAAACAAAGTCGTTAATTTTGGTAGGTAACCTGTCGCAGCGTCCATCCCCAGAAATGTGTGTTGTCAAAATATTTGGATGGATCCCGACTGTGTTTGCTGGACACTGAAGTACCTACCTTTTTGGCTGAGGGGTTTCTCGAGTGCAAAAATACAAAAAAATATAATAAAACAAAAAAGATCGCGATTCGCTCTCGCTCCAGTTGTTGTTGTTGCTGTTGGGGCGTCTCTGCCGGCGTCGACGCCTACTGCGCAGCGACTGCACCGCTCCACTCCATTATTTATACCGCTCCATTCAAACGCGCGATCAGTCGCTGGAGAGTCGCCAACGGTTTGAAAAGAGCTCGTCGTGTTTGCTACCAGTTTAATTGTCAGTTAAGCACATTGTTTAACTTTAATTTTAACGTCGGTGGGTGAGTGGCTGATGAGTGAACGAGTGTATGATGTGATGTTTATCAAATAAACAGCCTGTCCTAAGCCTTTTATCTTTGTTTCGACCAAATCTGGGAGGTGTGTGTTTCGTTTGCTGCAGAAATCTCCTCCATCTCCGCACCGCTTTCCCAGACGCCAGTGAAAGTTCTAATCCGGCTGAAACAGACTCAAAACATTCGTATCTCGTGCGTTGATATTATGAATGGCTGTTATTTAAACAAATGGATTTTCCAGACGTTCCTTTTCACTGGAAAAAAATAAGAGTGATGTTAAAAATTGATTGATTTAAACCCCTGACGCTAACTTTACAAAGAAAAACAACTAAAATTTTGATTTATTATACCCATAAATTGATCAAAATTCAAGACTTTTGTTTAAAAATATATCAAATAAACATTTTTAATTATTGTTGATGCTAGAAAATGTTATTATGTGCAAAAAAAAAAAAAAAAAAAGATTTGAAGTCAATCAAGTTCACAGCCAGATCATGACTTGCCAGAAGATTTGTCAATTGTTATCTGTCGATCGCAGTGCATTGCCCAATCTATTGGCTATGTGTAATAACACGAATAAAGCGATTGGACACTATCAGCTTTCATTGATTGAGATAAGCCCGTTCTCACGCGGTATTTACACTTCTTAACAATCGCCTTGTCACGGCCCTCTCTATAAACCTCTCGCAATATAAATAGTCGTCTGGAGTCTTTTGATTTTACGACCTGGCCGACAAAGTCATGTATTTCCTGCTACGGCCAATATAAAGTGAGTTCTGTTCTCGATCGTGTGCCGTGCAAAAGTTTGCTCTAATTGCAAAGTTGTAACATTGAGCGACATCAATTGAAGGTTGGTTGGCCGGCTCACGCAGCAATTTTATCGCAACACAAAAATTCTAAAAGCAAAACACACACAGATCGAGCGACAGTTAGATAAAAGTAATACAAGTTTTTTGATCAAATGAAAATCACACAATTTATTTACTTTTGAAGTGATTTCTTGTAGATATTTACTTAAATTTTAAAATATAAATTTAGTTTGTGTACTTGTCACTTTAAATAAGCTTCGGGAGTCAATAAGTAAACCATAAAACATAAATTTGCAATTGAGAGCGAGGAGTTGCAGTCAAGACTCCTTGGAATTGATTTCTCCCGATTGTCGTCAATTGATCAATTGAAGTAATTTACGATTAAATCAATACCGTATAGGGCTTCATTGAAGAAAATGCCAGCAGCTCTGGAAACTTACGCATGAACAAGAAGTCAAACCAAACGAGAATGCATCGGTATCTGAGTGTGATCTTTCTGCTCCTGGCCACAGGTAAAATTCCACCTCATCCAAAAAAGGTGATTTGCTAATAGGAGAGGATACTTTTTTTTATCCACAGTTGCCCTGGGAAATGCACAAACCAGTCGACTCACCGTCGATTCCCATGACATCACCATCATTCTGCACACAAACGAGACGTTCTTTGTATTTGCCAAGTGAGTTGCAATTGTAAGGAGATCAAAGTCATTCATTAATATGTAACCATATATTACAGCGCACTGCTAACCAACGATGTGCAAGTGAATCTGAAGACAGACTCCGATGACCACTTGGCCCTGGATCCTGCCTCATTCTCGTATCCCGCGGGCAGCACCCAGAATCAGTCGGTGGTGATAACAGGTCTGAGTGCCGGCTATGTGCAAGTCGTCGCCGATAGCGATGCAGCAAACAAAGAGATGTGAGTTAGATATTTTCTTGGAATTTAAAGTTATTTATAAATAAGTAATTAGATAAGGGACATTTAACGATGACTACGATGAAACTGGTAATAACTTTGGAGATCTAAAAGATATCTTTTTCCATAGAAAAATTTTGTTTTGTGTTTCAAGTATAAACTATAAAGTACAAATTATAAAGCTGGTTTAAAACTGATACGGAAATGTGCACTTTTAAACCTACCTTAAAATTACTACGAAGCTTAGCTAAATTCGTATTTTTCAAACTTAATTTATTTAAGGTATTAATAGTTTTTTAATTATAAAATTGCTGTTCAAAAATAGCTCTAAGAACTATAATTTTAGCTCAAAAGTATTTGGAAATTAAGTTTTTTGTAAAGTTAATACATATGTAACTCACCTAGTTAATCTCTTTTTCCAGTGTGGAGGACGTCTTCGTGAGGGTGACGGTGGCCAAATCGCGGGCTCTCATCTACACCTCGATCGTTTTTGGCTGGGCTTACTTCGCGGCCTGGTCGGTGTCCTTCTATCCCCAAATCTGGATTAACTACCGAAGGAAGTCTGTGGAGGGTCTGAACTTTGATTACGTGACCCTGAACATCGTGGGCTTTACCCTGTACAGCATGTTCAACTGTGGGCTCTACTTTATCAAGGGTTTGCAGAACGAGTACGAGCAGCGACATCCCCGTGGCCTGAATCCTGTGATGCTCAACGATGTGGTATTCTCCTTACATGCCATGTTTGCCACCATTATAACGATTCTGCAGTGTTTTTTCTATCAGGTAAGGGATAATTTTTAAATATGTATTTCTAAGCCTTAAAATAAACTCATTAGCAAAGTGACAACAGTTAAACTACAATCAAGTACTAAAACACTAATTACCTTTAATCAAAAATAGCTATTAAAATGAATCACATAGGATAATTTTGATAAGCCTTTCAGATAAGATAAATAACCATTCATTCATATTGTACAGAGGGCCCAGCAAAAGGTTTCCTTTATTGCCTACGGCATCCTGGGAATCTTTGCGGTGGTTGTCATCGTGTCCGCCGGATTAGCCGGAGGAGATGTTATTCACTGGCTGGACTTTTTGTACTACTGCAGCTACGTCAAGCTGACCATTACGATCATCAAGTATGTGCCGCAGGCATTGATGAATTACCGCAGGAAGAGCACTTCCGGCTGGAGCATTGGCAACATCCTCCTGGATTTCACGGGTGGAACTCTCAGCATGCTGCAGATGATCCTTAATGCTCACAACTATGGTAAAACAAAGTCTTTCATCTTGGGATTAAAGCTAATCATGATTTTTCCTTTCAGACGACTGGGCTTCCTTGTTTGGAGATCCCACAAAATTCGGATTGGGTCTTTTCTCTGTGCTCTTTGACATATTCTTCATGCTGCAGCACTATGTGTTTTACAGGTAATAAAAGAACAGTTTTAGCTACTTAAAAAAATGTTTATAAAATGAGAGTCATCTTAAAGTTTTTCCCAACAACTAACCCCATGAATGTCTAACTTAATTTGTTTTACATTAAAATTGTCCACATTAAACGTTTATTTTTGGTTAAGATTTGTATTTGAAAAACGAAATCACAAAGTAACTATGTCAATACGTCAATGGTACATCAATATAATACTCAAATGAAACTCCAGATTTGATTTTATTAATTTAACGAACAAAAAGGTTTTTTAATATTTTAAGTATACAAAATCATTACCATTTCCACTGTACACTTATCATTACTGTGCTGTTTTTCATTTCTCCGCAGGCATTCAAGAAAATCCTCAAGCTCTGACTTAACCACAGAAACAGAGGCCCAGAATCGAAATGAATCGCCGAGCGATGTGATGACTGCGAAATATTAGAGCTTTAATATGTGTGTGCAGTAGACGACTTTTGTGCCAGTAGTGCTTTTTTGTACATTTTAGAATTGTAAATATACATAACATATGTGTAGCTGCATAAGCTTTATATAATTTGTGGTTTTTTATTTCAATTTAAAATTCTAGAAATTTGTAATTTTAGGAGCCGCCACTCGTACGGTAGGACCAGCCATTCGACGGGATATGTACTAAAACCAATCAATTTTTTATGGCATTTAGTTTGTAAACCCCTTAATAGATTTAAGTATTAATAAATATTTAAATCTAACATTCAAAGTTGGCGCTTGATGGGCAGCCCTGGTTGTTAGTGTGGTAAACATCGATAAAACTATCGATGTCTTTTCCAGCCACAAAATTGCCCAATTTTCGAACACTTGACAACTCTGTCGGACGCCAACTTTTTTTGTTATTTTGCAAATTTGCTAAATAGTTGCTAAAATAAAGTTTTTTAATCCTAAAAATCCGCAGCCATGTCACTCTCAAAGAAATCATCGTTTAGCATGACTATTAATCAGTAAGCGACGCTAGTAATCCATTATTTATAAATACCCAATAAGGCTTCGCTGATTTTTGCAGAAACAACACAATTGTTTCGCGTAACAATAGTCAGACGTTTGTGTTTGGAAGTTTGGAGGAGTACCTGGACGTGTTCCCTATTTTCCAGGATGAAAGTAGCATGTCGGTGCTGTCCAGATCCAATTCGCTGCAGAACTTCATGGCCGGCAACTGCGCTCACCTGATGACGCAGGTGGCGGCGGCCCAAGCAACTGTTAACCATGCATCACCGTATATCAACAACCACCTGCAGATCGTTTATAACGAGGAAAACTTTGTACTTAATGATCAAGAACAAACAATTACAATTATTAAGAGGTGAGCAATTTCAAAACCACGCGCTCGCTTCGATGAATATCGCATGTGGTTTGGTCGCGTTTCGCTGCGAATGGCAAAAATCCGCAATCTCGTCAGTGGTCGCAAATTTTGGTAGTTTTAGTATAATAATAACCCATAATAATTTATAATCCTGATCCCACCGAGTGCGTGCGTGCCAGGAATGTATATATCACAGCCCATGTCGTGGCACAAAGTCAGGTACCCACGCCCCAATACCAGGTGAAAACGTAAGCCGTGCATGTAGCAACACGCTTGTACTTGCATCATTCGCGCACCCAACTTGTTTGTGTTTGTTCGATTGGCTACATCGCAATTTGGTGCTAATTTTATTCTTGTCTGCGCAACAGCACTGATTCCGACGATGACATCCAGGTGATCAACGAAGCCTCCGTGGGATCGGCCGAATCTACGGTGGAGGAAGGCCCCGTGGACATTGAACAGGATGTGGCTGTGGAAGCGGGCGAAATGTGAGTAGATGGACACAGGTGGTTGGTGCTCATACTTACTATTATTATTCCCGGACTAGGCCGACCTCCGAGCCGATGGCCTTCCTGCAGGGATTAAACGTAAGTGTGTCCTTAAGTGCAAATAAAACAAATTAACTGGTATATCCTTACAGTCGGAAAATCTGATGCAGTTCAGCCAGGTGGGTAATAGCTTTTAGAGCATCCTAAAACGCTGCGACAGGTCGGCCTGCATCAGGATCACCAGAAAGCTGGCCATGGCCGAGAACACATCGACGATCAGCCGCATTTCCAGCTCGTACAGGCCCAAGGGTTTGATCTTGAACTTGGTGACAGTGACCAGTAGGGTAAATCCATGGACTGCCTGACGGTAGCGACAGTCCGCGTGCTGGAGATTCATCTCCTGGAGTATGAGAACCGATCTTCTGGTGGCCACCAACAGGTCGTTGCACAAGTAGGTGAGCAGGGTGACCTCCGAGAGCGAGATTATCAGGAACACCAGGTTGATTAGAGCTCCCAGGCCATCGTACGGCTTGCCCCCGATAAAGGTGTCCGCCAAAGCGAAGTACTGACTGTAGAAGCCAACTGTAATGCCCAGCAGGTGGCAGATGAGCGAGAGAATCATGGACAGGGCCATGGGGCTCAGGTACTTGTCCGTATGCACGTACATCAACCTGTAGCTGTGGGCCAGCTTGTCCAGTTCGTCGGCCATCGAGCAAAAGCGCTGCATGCGGTAGTAGCTGGTGTTCAGCTTCAGCTGATCCTCCCTCTGCAAAAGATTCACCTCCTCTAGCTGCGATTCTAAACGACCGTTCAGGGCCTTGAGCATCTCCTTCACCATCATCATCGCTCCGTAGTAGCAGTTGTTCAGCAGATTGGAAACAATCAAGGGAAACAACCTGTACAGGGTCCAAATCAAACTCATCTCCGGATGCTGCCTCCTCTGCTGCAGGATAAAGGCCACCTCGAGGGTCAGAGGAAAAGCCAAGGTTTTCACCAAGGCCACAGCGACGGATTGGTACAGAGATTTGCTATCAAGATGGAGAGTTTTGAGGGTCTCAAAGAAGGGCGCTCTGCTCATCATCTTGGCCACATGGTCACTGATCATCATCTGCGTCACGTAGTTAATAACGGCCACCGTAATGTTCATGTAGCTGTAGAGAGAAATGGCATCCTTTAGGTTGATCTGACCCTGGCTGTAGTCCTTGTAGATCTGCAGTCCGTAGACAGAGGTGAAGGCAATTGTCCATACCATGGCGTAGGCCAGATACTTCTTTGAAAGCCTGAATTTTCGACGACTGCGGGGGTGATAACGATTGGCCAGGAGTCCAAAAATGGTCATATTGACTATCAGTAAGATTGTCATGTATTTCACCAGACGCCTATGCGTGTAATCGCTGCTCAAGTTCATTTTTTCCGAACAATGGATACAGATTGAGACTGTGGTCGCAAATTGCACAGGATTTTAAATAATGGCTGCCTAATTGTTTTTCCCATATCCAACTGATGCCATCCAAAGGACCTGTCAAGCTGGCCGACACTATCTGGACACATCGCGAAACGTTTGCTGCTCGCTGGCCGTCTGAAAACCAACTGAGCATTCGTTGCGTTGCCCAACAAGAGGTGAAACAGAAACAGCAAGCGGCAAGCGACATTCCCTGTGTGACTCAGCAGCTGCTCGCAATTTCATAAGAGCAACATGACGACACAGCCGCTCAGGGGATTTTTACTTTTAGTAAGAGAAGCAAACCTTACTTATCTGAGCGATTAGCAAGGAACTCTTCCACTTGTCGTCACCAGTCAGCGAAAATTGCAAGCACTTGTGAAAGACCAAAACAAAACAAATCAGTTCAGTTGATATTTGTGCAAGCGACGACATGAAGCTCTATCAGCTCTACGAGCGCAAAGTGTGAACTCTTAACTGGTTCCGGGTTAACTAAACTTAACAGTGCCTCACTTCTCTCACTTCCAGCAATCCGTGCTGCGCGAGATGATGCTGCAGGATTTCCAGAGCCAGGTGAACACGCTGCCCAAGCTGGAGAACCACAACATTGGCGGCTACAACTTTAGCATGGTGCTGGACGAGCCCCCCAAATCGCACTGGATGTTCTCGGTGCCGCTGAACAAGCTCTACATTCGTATGAACAAGACTTTTAACGTGGACGTTCAGTTCAAGCCAAAGATGCCCATTCAGCCGCTTAATCTGCGCGTCTTCCTCTGCTTCACCAGAGATGTTAGCGGTCCAGTGCTGCGCTGCCAGAATCACCTTACCTTGGAGCCAGGTGAGTGGATTACAGAGGGTAAAACCGTCAGCAGTTCTTTTATACATTACTTCAACTTTCAGTGACCGCCCAGAATGTGAAGGTGCGCGAGAGTTTGCTGCGCTGCGAGAATCCCAACAGCATGTACGTCGGAACTGCCGGGGGAAAAGGCATTTCCGAGCGCTACTCCGTGCTGGTGCCCCTCAATATGTGCCGATCTGGCAACCGAAGCTGTGGCTATGTCCGTCAGACCCTAGCCTTCAAGTTCGTCTGCCAAAATTCATGTTTTGGCCGAAAGGAAACCAGCTTGGTCTTTTGTCTGGAGAATGCAGGGTGAGATTACCCATTTTTTTAGAAAGCAAACTTGAATATGTTGTCTAATTTGTCCTTGTAGCGGGGATATCGTGGGACAGCAGGTTTTGGAAGTTAAAATCTGCACGTGTCCTAAACGTGACCGGAACCAAGACGAACGCCAGTTCAATTTCAAGAAGCGCAAGTCCCTACCGGGTGTCACCGATGAAGATGATCCGGATGTGAAGCCGGCAAAGTTGCGTCGGCGCAGCGAGTCATGCAAGCGGGACATAAAGAAGGAGGAGACGGAAAGCAACGACAGCCACGAGGGCGAGGCGGCCAGCACAGATTGGAAGGTATCGCGCTCAGAGGATGGCGAGTACCATCTGAGCATTACCTGTCCCAAAAAGGAGTGGCTGCTGCAGAGCATTGAGGGAATGATCAAGGAGGCGGCGACTGGAGTGCTGCGTAACCCAAAGCAGGAAAATCTGCGCAGCCATGCCCAAAACCTGTTGAGCCTGAAGAGTAAGCAAACAGCGAGTCGGTCAAACAGCACATCATTCTTATATGGCTTTCTTTACAGAACAGGCCTACGAGCTGCCATGACCTGGGATTTGGATGGGGAAAAGCCTTATAGTAAGGACCACCAGACACCTTTGAAATGTGTTACAGCTGTGAAAATGGAAGGTATAGGTTTAAGTTACTCACTTAGGGCCGTTTTCTTGTTTTCATGGTAAGCTAAAAAGGAGAAATTTTATTACATTTTGCAGCTGAAATCCGAATTTTTGCTGCATACGAAGACGAGAAAAGGGCTTCAAGTTCGTATTCATTTTTTTTGTTAGGTGTGTAATAGTGATATTCCTATACGATTTTGGCATGTAGAAATGCTAAAAAAAAACAGTTTTTATATTTTTGATAATGCTTACTATACTACTGTTACAATTTTATGAAACCATGTAATTTATGTACACAAAACATTCTAATGAATTTTCCACACTCTGTACAAATAAGCCAACAGTTAACTAATAAAAGAGTTGTCTTGTTTTCTAAGAAGATCCTCGGTGTACGTTACTGCCCAGATCCTACTGTACCCTTTGCCAGAGCACATGCTATGACCAGGCCCATGTGACATGTGTGGCTTGTGTGCGGTCAATGCTCTCGGGATCCGTCTCAGCTAGTCTGCTAATATGTCAAAATCGCTGGGCTGCATTTACATATTTTATTTATACCCGTATCTGTGCGTCTTTGGTTTTAGTTCTATGCTTTACAAAAAACAACCTCAAGCTGGGCGCATGCGTTCGCCAACGTTGCACATGTGCGAGGATGCAAAAAGACCCAGCAAAAAAGTAAAAAAAAACCAGATGTTGACACTGTGCCGCAGCTGCAGGCGACTTTAGCTTTGCCACATGCGGCAGCTAAATGTTTACTCCAGCACACCGAGTGCTGTTCATTGACCTAGGGCAGGGCATTAATATGCTTTAATTGTAACGGAATGGGAACTGCCGTGGCCATAATGCAGGCAAAGCGGATGTGTCGCGGCTTCCATTTGGGGGCCTTTCCTTTTTCGCTTTTCTTCGACTTACACTTACCAGTTTGGCACTTCGAAAATGGGTCGAGAGAAACGCTCAACTTACCCGTCTCACTCAATTCTCATTCGGAGAGGGCCTAACAAAGCTGTTTTGGTTCGAGTTGAGTCAACTTGAGGCGAGAGTCTCAGTTGCACAGGGAATAAATATCAGCTAAGGTTCTTTAGAAATATTAATATAAATCTTTAAATCTAAAGCACGTTGAATTTTATCATACTTTTATATTACAAATTTAAAGAAAACTCAAATAAATTGTTATGATTTAGTAAAAAGTTTGGTTTGAAGATTTGAACACAAAGAAAAAATAACAAAAATGATTTATGTAGGTGTGTTTATCTTAGTAATAAAAAGGCTTACAAAACAAAAGTAGTCATAATGAGTAGGAACTACGCATGTTTTTTGTCTGAAGTGATTAATGGTGATACATTTTATTATTGTTGTAAGTCGTTTGCAGTTTATGTTTTTTTTTAAATTTTTAATATTAACCTTAAAGAACTCTTAGAGAATCCAAATATTTATTTTGGTAAGATAATTAATCATTGATCTTAATTATTCAGGAGAAACTTTAAAGTTTTGAAACGATTTTGAAACCAATCCAACCCAAAATCTCTAGAGATTTATATTTAAGCCTATCTTCTTACTGCTTTTTTCCGTGTACTTTTCTCCAGCGGTGCATACACCTCAGAAGTGCAAATAAATTTTTGAGTTATTCTTTGATTGGCTGATGGCAAAAGGTTGACAACTTAAAAGTGTCTTACAATGGGTGATTCAGTGATTCCCCATCTACGCAATTATCCAGAACGAAACTTACAGCAAGAAGTTGTTTATCAACGTAGCCCACCAGTTATCCATCTTTACGGCCCAGATAAAGGGAAAGCATACACGGGAGAGCTCCCTTATCGGTGTTCATCTTCAGTATTCCACCGCAGTGCCCACTGTGCGCGTGGGGAAGACAATAACAATGAAGCCAAGTTAAACAGGTGAAACGCGGCTGTAAGTTCCACTCAAAGGTGCTGCCCACTCGAATCTGCAGTCGTAGATACAAGATACAAAAACCCGATAGCGACGAGCGCCCGGCGATCTTCACTCAATGGGTGGGGGAAAAATAGAGTCGAAAGCTTGTACACGTAGTTTGGCACTCGCATTCGTTGTTAGTCTGCTGCCTGATCTCCGTCGCGTTGCAGCTGTTTTTTCAGTCGCGTGTGCCATATTTGCTTTGACCGCGAAAATTTCTGGGCTACAAAATCCACACATACCTTATATACATTAGCTACTTTTTGTGGAGTGTGCATCTCAGTGAGAGTGAGTGGAGAGATGGTGGAAACGGCGACGACAACTACCATAACCCGTACCACCAGCACAGCACCGTCTCCGGTGGGTGGTGTAACGGTAACTGGACCCACTGCCTCGGCCACGCCCACAGCGGCTCAGGTGGCCGCGCAGGCGCATCGCAACGATGAGACCACCAGGGCCATCTTCAACCTGAAAGTCATCGTTTTTCTGATTTTCCTGCCATTGGTTTTACTAGCTGTCTTTCTGAAACATCTGCTGGATTACCTATTTGCCCTGGGACTCAAGGAGAAGGATGTCAGTGGGAAGGTGGCACTGGTAAGATCTATTAAGTTCACAAGTAAAAGCTAACTAATGGCTATCACAAGCGTCTGACAAATGGGCCATTAATATGGCCAGTCAGATGTATCTGTCAGATAGGCGGCTATCTTGTATCTGGGAGCCCATAAAGTGAAGCCAGCAACGTCACGCACTTTTCTTTTCCAGTGGCTGCCTCCAAAATTTCCACTCCCACCTTTCCCGCTTTTCTTTTCTGCTTTTTTTGTATTATTTTTTTTTATGTCATTGTACTGGGTGCGGCCGATCGCTTTGCTTTGTGTTATTAAAGTAAATATTTATGCGTTTGGTACCAGCTCAGCTAGTTGACCAACAGAGTCTGGTCTTATGTGACATCATTTCCCTGTAAAACGCTCCAATCAAAGGAAAATCTCGCAACTGAAATATCAGCCATATCGCGGTCCATTAATCACATATGTATCTTGGATGGTGTAATTATGGAAAAGTCAATTGGGAGACAAGGTCAAGTGTGTAGGTGATGCTCCATATCGCAGAGAACCTGATCGAATTCGAATATTCGGAGCCCATTAGCATTCTATTCGGGTTAAAATCGTGGGCGTGTGCCATCCATAAGCGTCTCACGTAGCGCATTAAATGAATCATTGTGGCTCGATTATTGTTTTAGTCTCAGCTTTTCGATCGTTCCCTCAGATATCGCTTTCTCAGATACGAGTACAAGTACAGATACAGATACATTTTGCGGTTAACAGAGGTGTACGAAGGGGGAAAAATTCTCAGCCCAGCTGTGAGAAGCAACTTAATTAGAAGATTGACTTTCGTTGATAACTTTTATTGACATCATTGTTGTAGAATTCGGGGAATGTGAACCTAAGACCCCTTCGAGACGCCCCTGAACATCCAAAACTGGTTTCTGTGTGTCGCTATTTTATTTATATACCAAGATGAACAGAAAGAGCACAAAAAATGCAAACCTCAGGGAGTTCACTTTTGTTTTCAGCTGACGTTTGTAAACAACAGAGAGCAGAAGTATCTGCGAGGTATACCGGGTATCTCTCAGATGCGTAGATAAAAAACTACTGTTGTTGCCACAGTTAATTTGCATATGATATTGAAATTCTTCAGCAATGCTATAACCACAACAACTGCGCACATGTATTATTGCTTTTCCACTAACGTGCCAAACTTTGGGTTAAACTCACTCCCAGTTACATATTGCCTCCCACCCCCACTGAGGTCAGCCAGTTCGCTTTAATTACGGTCAAAAGTCACTCAATTGTGTGCCCGAGAGGTTCGGCCCACCGAGCGTATGAGTAATGCCATTCATAAGTCGCCACCGCTGCCGCTGCTCACATAATTGTCCGTAAATGAGGTTTTTGTTCAATGGAAAGTCACATTAGCTCGACTTGATTGTTTGCAAATTAAGCTAATTAATTTGCTTAAGTATATTGTGAGTAAACTGTGATTTCATGTGATTTTCCAGGTGACCGGCGGGGGCAGTGGCCTGGGTCGCGAGATCTGTCTGGAGTTGGCTCGTCGTGGCTGCAAGTTGGCTGTCGTGGATGTCAACTCCAAGGGCTGCTACGAGACAGTGGAGTTGCTGTCAAAGATCCCTAGGTGTGTGGCCAAGGCTTACAAGGTAAGATATTTTAGATAATAGTGGAATTTCTGGATACTTACTAATGTTTTTCAATCCAGAACGATGTCTCTTCGCCACGTGAACTTCAGCTTATGGCCGCCAAGGTAGAGAAGGAGCTGGGCCCCGTGGATATTCTGGTCAACAACGCCTCCCTCATGCCCATGACCTCAACACCCACCCTGAAAAGCGATGAGATCGACACTATCCTGCAGCTCAATTTGGGATCCTACATAATGGTGAGTAAATATTTTACTTTTAAGGTTGAAGACAGAGAAATGTTCTTATACCGAAAATAACACACAATTCCAGAAAATTAATTTTTCTAATACCATCATTGTTTTTCACAGACCACTAAGGAGTTCCTGCCCAAGATGATAACCCGCAAATCCGGTCACCTGGTGGCAGTGAATGCCCTGGCTGGTGAGTTTAGTTCTCATTACCAACGCTTCCCCAATTAATACATATATTTCTAAAAACAGGTCTAGTTCCTCTGCCAGGAGCGGGTATCTACACGGCCACCAAGTACGGAATTGAGGGCTTCATGGAGTCGCTGCGTGCAGAGTTGCGGTTGTCCGACTGCGATTATGTTCGCACCACGGTGGCCAATGCGTACCTTATGAGAACTAGTGGAGATCTGCCGCTGCTCAGCGATGCTGGGTGAGATTGGCCCTAAATATCACCCTATTAGCCTGTTCTGACTCTTTCCTTTAGCATAGCGAAGAGTTATCCCGGACTGCCCACTCCGTATGTCGCCGAGAAGATTGTCAAGGGCGTGCTGCTGAACGAGCGTATGGTGTACGTGCCAAAAATATTCGCACTCAGTGTGTGGCTGCTCAGGTGAGAATTGAATTAGCCCAGTTATCCGTTGGTTATTTCTAACGGTTATTGCTTGTGTTCCTCGCCAGATTGCTACCCACCAAGTGGCAGGATTACATGCTGCTACGCTTCTACCACTTTGATGTTCGCAGCTCCCACCTGTTCTACTGGAAGTGAGAAAAAGTAGGAGGAAGAGGAGCATCCCACCCCATAAGCATTTACGCGGAGAGCCCATGTTTGTTTCCCATTTGCAGTTCTTAATTCAACTGTTGCTTACGCTAGGTGTACATGTTTAGCTATTTATACGAATCTTTAACTTAAATTAAATCTATCTCCTAACAGTAGAAGTACTAATGCTTGGGCTTCTTTCTTATGAGGCGAAGTCCTTCGGAATAGCACTTCCTCTCGGACTGCTGTACACAGGATCTCCGCTCGTGGTGCCAGGTGTAGTTCAAGGGACACCGGTGGATGAGCTTGTAGCCACTGGAGCAGTAGTAGAAGTAAGCGCAATTTCGTGGATGTGGCATAAAACCATAAACTCCGGTTTGGCAGTTAATGATATTTTCTGGGCTTTGTTGACGGTTGCATGACACCAGATGAGCGGGTGTACAGGCTCTGGCTAGGCCTCCTCCTTCGTAGCACACCATATAAGGATAACAGGGTCCAGCATTGGGCAGAAGTTCCAGAGTAATGGACAGGGGTTCCGCCTTCTGAGTTGCAATGGCTGGTTGAGTAACAACCAAAGGTGGTTTGGTGGTAGTGCTGGTGACCAGGTTATCCCTACATCTCTCTACTAGCTCCTGGTCCAGGCAGCGCTCCAACTTCTCATCGTAGTAATGGCCAGCCAAACACTCGGCCTCAAAAGATCCAGGACCGGCGCAGTAAATGTACTTGGAACAATTACTAAAGCTGGCCACGTAAACGCCCATTTGTGGGGCACTCTCGCACTCCTTGAACTCCAGGGCAGCGGTTCGGTGACCCAGCGAGGTCACCAACAAAATAGTTAACCAGGTAACAGCTATCATTTTACTATGTACACCCGGAATGTTGAAATATCATTTGAAGACTGACTTCATCGTGTATTTTCGATAGAGATAGTCAGTATTTTTGCATGTGCTCCTCCACCTGATAAAGAGACGACAAGCCCCAGCATCGATTATTGGGTGGTTATTGTGTTCTAGATAGTGCTAATGAGTGCGGGAGTTACCATAGTCAACCCTTTGCCCACCCACTTTGCAATTTGCATTTCCATAGCATACTCTTCAGCAGTGAAAGCCGCGGATTTTACACCGCAGTACAATGTTCGCGCAGTGAGTTCAATAAAAATTGAAAATGCACTCAATACGCAATTAAGTGTCGCCACTTCCGGCGGGACAAACGAATGGACAGCGATACCAGGCCACATTCATCATCATCATCGTGACCATCATCATCATGATGGTCGCGGCTTGTCGGAGTTAAACGCTTGCCATCGATTTAATATCCGATGAGATATTCATAACTTGCAATTAGGTTTCCCGACGCTCCCAGCTTTTCCATCGTGTTCGCTTTACGATTTACGTAAATGATTGCGTGGCTGATTAATGAAGAATTACCAGGGCAAATGGCTGGGATCTGCGGGCATTATCCAATTCCCCATCTACCCCACTGCCATTAACTTCATATTGAGCGCTGTCATCGGGCGAAGTGCAATTGCGCGCTAATTAAAATTTTATTAATTGTTAATTAAACGCAGTCGAGTGGCGGCTTTGTGGCATAATTTTCGGCTCAGTCGCCGTATCTGGTTAACAGGTTATATAAAGTAGTGCTGATGTCTATATTCCACTCACCAGATGCCGCTCGACACACAAAATCAGAAAAAAAAGGACCCCATATGGTGGCGACGGCTCAAGTGATTAAGTGCACGACGAGATCTTCAAATGCATTGCAACATGTGCACAAACAACAACAACCACAACACACACACACACTCCAGTATGTAAATTCTAATTACAATTATGCGAGAAGACCCCCAGCACCTGATGCACTGCTCCCAGCACTCAGTCCTCCATCCTCCATGCGCATGCGCAGCTCCACTGCCGCCGATCCATAAAAATAGCTCACTAATTATTTGTGTGCGCTAGGGTTACAATCCCCATAAAAAACAAACAAACTGTCGGCCGTTTTATGGATCTTCTGCCGGCTTTAATGCCCCCGCGAAGATTTTTGATCCCCGTTCGATCACAAACAGAAGAAACTGATCGTTTTTCAATTTGCTAGCAATCAAAGGTCTGTCCGTGTTTATAAGATTTATCCAAAAGGAAATTATTTTGATGTACACAAATGTGTCAACATAGAACTAATTAACATTAAAACTTGATGATCGAGGTTTTTATGTTTTATTCGCATATGTGAACATTTTAAAAACATTTTGTAGCTTTAAAAATTAATTTTCAACGCACTTAGACAATTATCAACTCGCGAGAAAGGAATTAATTAAGAAAATTTAGGAACAAAACTTTTAATTCTTTCCTAACATTTTCAAATAATACGCATAATTAAAGTAGTTTTCCACACTTGGACCCAAAAAAAAAAAACTGTTAGGGATTGTAACCTTTCTTAAATTTGGAACAGTTAATTTATAAATTTGTTAAAATTTGTATCGAATTAAAGGTAACAAGGAAACAATTTAATAATTTGTTTTCTACATTGCTGAATTTAATTGAATAAATGAATGGTTTTTACGCCTACGTCCCATCATCTTGGTCCCCGCATCCACCGTGCTGCTCTCTGCCCAATCTTATCAGTCTCCGAATCTCCATAAGAGCGTTCTCCGTCCGTTCCTCCAGGCGATCAAGGGCGGCGTTCAGGGCATCCAAATTTAAGTTGACGCTCGCCATCAGGCGCTCTGAGTTGGTGGTCAGGGTCATGAGGTCATCAAAGCTGCTAGCCTGGCGATTCGCGTTCAAAATCCCCTCCAGCTCAAGCCGCATCTGCTCCTCGCCGCCTTCCATCAGGACTTCAAAGGCAGAAATGGAGATTTCAAGTTGACTTTAATTTGGACTCACTTTACAGTGACACTAAAATCATGACACATATTTTTGGTGTGGTATTTTGTGCTTACCGATCCGAAGTGTAAAGCATATTTGCTATTGTTTTTATATGCCATCAAGCATAATTAAAGTTGCTCAACAAAAACTGATTTAATTTAATTGAAATTTCACCTATGACTTTGGGCAATTTGGCTTATAATAAACGGAAAATGTAAAATATTATGTTATATTTATTGGTTGGTTGAACCTGTAATTTAAAGGGTATATTGTGAAGCTGGCTTTTAGCGCCATAATGTTATAAGTTAAATTTATAATTAGGTATTTTGTAAGTTTTTATAAGCTTATAATAATGGTACACGTTTTCTAAATTTCTACTTAGTAATTTAATTACTGAAATCAATGAAAAAATTATATGATAGTCTTTGTTATATAAAATAAGGGTATCTTGAAGTCCACTCCCTCCATCACTTCGCTAGTGTGTTTCGCATTGTTTGTAATGGTCGACCTATGACAAAAGCTACACTCGTTCATTTCATTAAACCCATTTACAAAATGGCTTTGTCCATTATTTATACATATCAATTATAAATTTTACGCTGCGCCTGCAATATTCATATTCACTTGTCAAAATGTCAACTCAAAATAGAATATTTATGCATTTTTATGTGTGCGTATCGGTGTATGATTTGTTTGTTTGTTGTATGCTCACTTTCGGAGACCTCTTTGCTGGGATAAAGTGAAAAGTCAGAAAAGAGGAAAACGACAATTCAGATTCAGCCTATAAATAAGCGGCGGCAACCGAAGTTGAAATCAATTTTTTTGGCCCCATACTGCGGTGGTCGCGTTCCCCGTTTTTTGTTTCTGTTTTCTGAAAGGGGGGAAAAGAAATCCAAGTATTCGACTATTTAGTTAGCCGCAGAACAAGGTGCCTCAATTTATTTTTAATTGAAGGCAAATTGAGCCAATCACCAACACACTGGCTGCGGTCGTCCAAACGATGTGGTCTCTTTCGGTTATTAAGAGGATGAAGCTGCAGCTTCAAATTTTCGCTTAATGATTTTTCATTCAGAGTGACTGCAGCAAGGATGTGTCGACACTCGAACACATATGGACAAAAGGAGTGGACTTCCTGCCGCACACACAAGCCATTAACCGAATTGGTCCTGGCCAAAAAGTAGGCCTCTGCTGCAGTTTTCTTTGTGGTCGGCTAAAATCTGTTATTATTGTCATTAAGCAGGCTTTTGTTGTCACCACATACAGGCACATGCACTTGCAATTTCCTTGTCCACATCCTTGCCTCTCGGTTGGTTATTGAATTTTTCGCACAATTTACGAGCCTTAAGTCCAGGGCTCAACTTGTTGCAGCCCACTTTCAATGCATTTTACATACTTTCTTGTGGTCGTCATTAGTTGAAAGCGCTTAGTTTGCCTCGTTTGTTTGTTTTCCTGAAAGTTACATTGTTGCTCCAGCTTCGGTTTCTGTTGTCGCATTACCCAGAATGTTGTTGTTGTCATCAGGGTTTGGTTTTTACATTGTTTCGCCTAAATAAAGGCATATAATTTATGTGTGTGGCCTGTTTACAAGGGCAGTAGTGGTTCTTGTAATCCTCCTCTCAAATTGCGCATACGCCACGTTGCCCCACCAACTGGCAGCTGACTGAGATGACTGCTCCATTGTGGTTCGTAAACTTTGTCACGGTGCGCAGCCATAACATCCTGCCTGGAGGAGCTTTGGAGGAGCGATTTCTCAGGCAGTGCATGTGTTGTGCCTCGTCCTCGGCTCGTTGCCCGTTATTGTTTTCCAACTTTTCACTTTGGTTATGAGATGTCCGGGCGCCGCAGTCAGTTGCACGCGTCGTCTCCATCAGCGCCGTCTCCATTCCGCTGACCACAGTGGACAGTGGACAAAGTGGACTTTTTGGCCAAGCTGGTCATGTTCGTGTCCCTGCGTGTGCGCACTGAGAGAAATAAGTTATGTTTCAATATCTGAAAAACCAATCTTATTTCAACTCCGAAGTTTGTAGAATTTAAAGACAAATATTTAACAAATCTAACAACTTAATAAAAAGTAGCAAGTTGCTTTTCACTTTAATAAATTGACTTATTATTAAATATTGAAAATAAAAGGAAAAACATTTCGACAGGTTTAACAAAAAGTTAAATTTTTCTTAAAACCTAAATAAGGTTTGTGTATTATGTTCTTTTTTATTTTTTGTTAAATGTCTTTAAAGTTAAATATAAAATAATTTGGCAGCTTATTATCTGATTTATAAAATGGTTTCAACTTTTAAGCTTTCTGCAATATTTATTGATTAGTTTGTAAGGTGAAAGCTAAAGGATTTAGTTTGTAAGTTCTTATCTTGTTTTTTTCAAAGTGCAAGGACTTGTGTGCTTGTAAATGCTGTTATGCTTATATCCTGCGGCTTAAGCATTTGTTGTTTTACAACGTTTCAGTCTGTTTGCCAAGTAAATAAAAGCTGTTAACTAGTTTTCACACACCGAAGTCGAGAAGGTGGATGGGATGGAGGTTCCAGGGTTTTTGGTTTTCCAATCCAAAGTGAGCTGCAACACGTGCTGGACTGGATTTTTTGCTCCTCTCCGCTCGTTCTGTTCCTGTTCCTGTTCCTCGGTTCGGTTTCCGTTTTAAATGCTTTTGTGCGTAGCAAACTTGTGTATGAGCAATTATTTAATGCCGTCCGCCTGTCATTGTTGTCTTTGGTCTTTGGGCCAGAGTGTTTGAGCCGTTGTAGTAGTTGTAGCCTCCTTTGTCTTGGGCCAGCCAGTCAGTGAGCCAAGTCAGCTGCAGCCGGCTTCTTCGTGTCTGCCCCTTTTGTGTCGCTCATTTATTTGTGTTTATCCTTTCGCTTTTAATTGCGCTACCCACCCACTCTCAACCCTTTGTGTAATTACAAGTGTTTGTTGTGTAAATAATAGCGTTAGCTGCCTGTCCTGTCCTGTGTCCTGGGCCCAGGAGCAGGACCAGGACCATACCATCGTTGACGCATCGTTTGCATGCTCAGTTAATGCCGTGCATCCAGGACATCCTCCATTGTCCTTCGGTCTGTGTGTTTGCCTCTGTGTTTGTCCCTCTGTGTCGGTGTGTTTGTCTCAAATGCGTCTGTCTGTGGCACGGAAAATTAATTACGAGAATTAAGCAGCGCTACGCCCGATCTGTCCCATTGACACTGGTACAGGTGTTGGCCGCCCGCTGTAACGTATTTTCCTTAGATAATTCCCATGGAACTCCAACAGCCATGTGCTGCACCTTGAACTCGAACTCAGACTTGTACTTCGTACTGCACTGAACTAAATTTTATATTTTCTTTTGGTTGTTTAAATTATTTTATTTTATAGGAGAACAATAAACAAAAGTAAGTATTTAAACTATGTGAAAAACTTTCGACTCATAAGTAAATGTTTTTCCGTGTCGAAAGGGTTCCAATCACTATTTACAATTTTTGTAAAATTACTTCAAGCTCAAAAAGCGGTTGAGTAAACATAACCTTTTCCTACATTTTACTTATAAAATTATTTTTTTAAATATTAAATCTCTTTTTTTCTGAGTGAACATTGGAGGCGGGACATTAATTCATTCACCTAGAGACACTTACATGTGGTGCCCATTAGCCCAGTGCCACGCCCCCGTGAAAGGCAAATGTCAGTGAGCCATGCGACGCCAAAAATTTCCATTTCGTTGCTTGAACCGTGCATAAATATGTCAATAAGGATTATCCCATCCCGGGATGCGGCAATAAAAAATCTTCGGGAGCTATAAAAAAAAATGGGGAAAAATTTGGGAAAAGACTGACTGGCTGGCACTGGCAGGCAGGAAAACCTCAGCTAAACAAACAGGGAGCTGCAACTAGATTATCCTGGCAACCTGCCGCGCATTTTCCGACTGTTAAATTATGACATGCAACTGTCAGTGGGGGTTCAAGTGGATTTTTGTTGTGCCTGTATACACATATAGTACATATATGTGGATGCTTCTGGCAGGCGTGAGAAAGTGTTATCCTTGCACCTAAACAAACACATTCGAGGCTGCGATGCAGTAGCTACCAACAACCAGTGTCCTGGCTGGGTGTCATGTTGCAGAATGTTTTCGATCCTCCGGATTCTTACGCATTACACGACCAGCTAATTTATTTACTTTACGGGCTCTGAAGTAAACTGAAACACATGTTCCAAGGATCATAATCGAAATGGCCTGTTATCCGTGGCTGTCTCATTAGGTCCTGTTGCCGATGTTGCTGCTGCTGCCGCGGAAGCACTTCAGATTGGTGTTGACAGTTGCGCTGAGAAATTGCCTCGCCTTTCCCCTTTTTCTTTTTGGACTCTTTTGGATTTCTACAAGATTCCTAAGCTCTGAGTGCTCGACATGCTAATGTGAAATATTACTAAAGTAATGGAAAAAACTGAGAAGCCATCGAGATTAACGCGTTTGAGCACTCAACCTCTCCGCTCCACACTTTTCACTTTCGTCCGCCAGCTGCGGCCTGGTAGCTCCTCCTCCGCCTCCTTTTTTATCCTTTTGCCGTGGGAAACTTTGGTGCACAGGTTTAACCACCACTAATCCTTTACCTTAAGCACTTTACTACATTTTTCTGGTGCTGCCGCATAAGACTCTTCATGAGGAGTGTTGTCCACGTAGCTATTTTCTGAACTAATTTACATATTTTACAAGTATATTTTGTAGTTTTTAAATTCCTAGGACTAACAAGGTATATTTTAATAGTATTTTTTCAAGCTAAAAGCAACCAATTAAATGTTATTTATTTATTTTAAATTTCGTTTGAATAACTTGATCAAATATTGATTTATGCTGAAAATATTTATGCATTACGAATGCATTTCGTTTCACCATATATTTTTTTAAGCCGTTAGGATAAAAAATACAAACGAAGAAAATATTCAATCTTAGTTGTTGAAATAATTCAGTTATTTTATAAAGATGCTAAAATATTATTGAAATCTCTGCTTAAATACAATTTTTATTGTGGTATGTGAATTTGTTTTCAGCTAAAGTTGAATTTGAAAGTTAAGCTCTAGTGATTTGAGAAAGAAGATTTATTAAAAGTCAATAATGCGGTAGAAGTGCAAACATGGTATTGTGGCCAAAGGCCAAGTAAGATGTTTAAGTTTGTGAGGATGAAGATACATAAAATACAGGATATTAAAGGTAAAATGTATTACCTACTTCAGAAAACTCCTAATAATTTGTAATTATTGTAATTAATTGAAATAGTGAACTTGGCTAGTTTTTTTTGGGCTCCACAGTTGACAACACTGCCTGTCCCTCTTCACTTTACCGCCAGTGTTCTTTGAGTGCCCTTTGAGCTGAAGTGTTGTTGTCGAGCCACTGTTGAGTGGCACGGAGTTTTGACAATTAAGGGGGTCACAGGCACAGTCACAGTAACAGCGGGATGCTCACTCGAGTATCTGTGTATATTGCCATGTGCTCCTCCCAATCCGAATCCGCAGCCGAATCCGTATCCAAATACGCAGACGCCAAGTCCATAAATCATCGAAACCCAATAGCCGCAAAAAAGTCGCATGCAAAGCGGCGGCACCACGTGCACAAAGTGTGACCCGATTTTGGCAACATCCAAAAGCGAGTGTGTTCGCTTAAATAAATACAAAATTGCATCACGTGCAGCCAAGGAAACGAAAACAAAAAAAGAGGAGTTCTCAGCCAAGAAGTAGGATTCGTAATTGCGCCAAAATAAGAGGCAAAAGAAGCCAAAGCCACAGAAGAATTCCAGGCCGCATATGTGTGGCTAAGGGGTTTTTGGGGTCGCTTTCATTTGCAGTGAGTGAACCAAATGGAAAACTTCGTCGTTTTTCCGGCAGCGATCGACACATGCCTTCGAGTGCGCCAAGTGCAATAAATTGATACAAAAACAAAAGTGTCGCATGTGGTGGATGCGGGGGAGCGGGAAATAGGGGAGGAGATGGGGTTAAGCTGCTCCGATTTTGCTGCAGCACCTTGGCCGGGCTAAAACTCTATTAAAATGCCATTGCCAGAGCGGGAGAAGAAAGTGATGTAAAGGGTAGCCAATATGCATTTTTTGAAGGGCAACCGACCCTTAAATACCCTTTTTAAAATTGATTTTTTTTTTTTTTAGTAATTTTACAGTTTATAAAAAAAGGAAGTATCAAGATTTCTAAAATAAAATAAAAAAAAAATGTTTAATAAAACCATTAATAATCTCTTGGCTAAACAATAATTTTCTTGATTAAAAATAAAACCAACTACATAAAAAAAAAAATTGAAAAACAGATACAAATTGTATTTATATTTCTGTGTTAAAAATGAATTAATAATAAATACAGTCCACTCACAAATCCTGATAAAGTAATAAACTACATATACTCTTAAACTACTTTACCCTTAATTATTTGAACCTTTTCTAAATCTTGCTAAAAACTTTTTTATTATAAAGAATAACAATGTATTTTTGATTTTTAAAAGTGGTTAGTACAAAAACCCCAAATTAATTGTAACGAAACAACTTATCGATCAATTAATTCATTACCTTATCATAGCACTAAATTCCATAAATATTGTGACTATTACTCATTTGATAATATTTTCATTGGCTTACAAATTAATGGCAAACTTTATCGGGCAGCTCAAGCACCCAACAAAAAACTGAATATAAAATATACATATTTCATGATTGTCGTTTTTGTCGCTCGCTCTTTGTTATTTTTAACTAAAACCACAGCCGGCAATCGCTCTGTCCCACTCTCATCCCCACGTTGCCCTCTCTTTCCCCCGCAATATAAAATTATCCTTTGGCTGTCTCTATTTTTTACCATTTCTATATGTTCTGCTGCTCCGATTTTGCCTTTTTTATTCCTCTGCTCGTTTTCGTTTATGGATATCCACTTTATTGTCAGAAAATCATTTTTTCGTTGGCATCTCTTGATGTTATTTTTTTTTCAGTTTTTATTGAGCTGGAGCTCAGAATGTTTGTGTAAGTCTATATGTTTGGATGGTTGTTCATGCATATGTGGCTGTTGTACATTTGTAGTTCACAAAAAATTGCTTTTATTTATTACTAATGGGCTGTTGTTATTGTTGCTGCTGCTGCTGCTGTGCGCATATTGAACATTACTTACCGCGGCCACGACTGTCTCATCTGTGCAGGAGGTGACTTTTCTATTTATTTGCTGACAATGTCAGCTCCCCTTTAATTTTTGTTTGTTTTTTGGGGAGTTGGGGCTGCTTTTTTTGGTAAATGGGCTGTTGTCGTTTCGACACTTGCCACACATTCGAATAGAATCCATCGGCTCAAAGTAGCGGCTAATTATTTATTTATTTATTCGCCAAAACAATGTTTACTGGCTACCGAACTATGCGAACCGGGTCAGTGCACAGGGGAAAAAAACTATATAAGTTTGACATTCTCACTTTCATTAAAAGGTAATAGTCCTAATACAATAGTTGCTTTTATAGATACCCACTACTATACTTTGAGGGTTAGCACTTCTTCATACAAAGTAATAGTGCGTGGGTTCAACTCCTACCCCCAAGTCTTTTTTTTTTTTATCATACAATTATGCATATTTTATATGTTTCAGATTATGTTCTTTAAAATATTTGAATAAACAACCAATTGATGACCACTTTTGGTCATTTTTTTCTGTGTATGGAACTGACTTCAATGCAATCTGGTCGGCAAGCCAGTTTTGCCGTTCGATCTTGCGAATTCGCGACTGGCGATTCAAAGCGTTTTCGCCACTCCAGCGGCTCGGTTGTTGTTACTCAAAATAAGCGGAAAATGTCGGAAGTGGTGCGAAACTCACTGCTCAAGTTGCAGGCTTTTGTGGGACTGATCGCTCTAGTGGCTCTCACCCCTGTACTCGTCTTGGCCGCCGTGCTCAGCAAACTGATAGCCAAAATCTGCTGCCGCTCATCGCCGAAGAGCATCGAAAACGAAGTGGCTGTGGTGAGTTTTGGCCAAAAAAAAAACGAAAGTTTAACGCAAAACTTCGGTTAAGCTTGTGCTTTTGAAAGCGAAAACCAAGTTAATTGTGAAAATTAAAAAAAGACATAAATTATTTCGTTTTGTGTGTAAATCAAAGACTTACAGATATGTCAAAATAATAAGCAGTGTTCTGAAAATCCTACAAACTAATTTTGCGAAATGGCTGCAAAGTGTTAACGTTGTGTTTATTTTTGATACCTATTCAATTGGCCCAATTGCGGATATTATTTCTTTCGTTTATATAAAATATACTTGAGTTATACGGTTGTCACCGGAAAAAAATTATTTCCAAAAAAGACATTACCAATATAAAGCAAAGCAGTTTTAATTTGTAAAACAAATTACACATTTAAAAAAAATGCACTTTGTTTGATTCAGTTCTTGAATTAAACCAGAAATGAAAAGTAAAAGGCTTTTGTACCGAATGAACAAACTCAATTTATTTTAATAAAATCAGTCAATTTACCCATAAATTGAAAGTTAAATACAAATATGAGCGTAATACTTATTGACAAACGCATGTTAAAGTGCAAGTGGTGAAAGTGAATGTGCATTAACCTTTATTGTATATAAAGGAAAGAAGGTTATTTTAGTGCATGCAAGAGAGAAAATGACTTATATTTAAATATAATTAAGGCAGAGGCACAATTAGTTTGTTATGAAGTAGTTTTCTTGAACAAATTAAATGTTTAAAATAAAGGTTTTGTGTGTGCTAAACTTGATATGCGTTGACTTAAGTCCGTGACCTGCGACCCCCTCACTTAAATATCGCTTTCGTCTCACTCAGGTCACTGGGGGTGGTCATGGCCTAGGTCGGGCCATTTCCCTGGAGCTGGCCAAGAAGGGCTGCCACATAGCCGTTGTGGACATCAATTTGTCTGGCGCCGAGAACACCGTCAAGCAGATCCAAGAAAGTTACAAAGTTCGCGCCAAGGCCTACAAGGTAATTTCTATTAATACAGGGCTTAAAAAAATCCGGTTTTAAATTACTATGATTATAATTTAATTGCAAATACTATAAACTACGGACCCCTATTTACACCCAGGCTAATGTCACTAGTCATGGAGAACTCGTTGAGCTTAACAACAAAGTTGTTGGTGATCTGGGACCGGTAACGGTCCTCATTAACAATGCAGGCATCATGCTGCATCGCAACTCTTTGGACCCTGATCCCGCCGAAGTGCAGCTCATGATTGACGTTAATCTAGCGTCGCATTTCTGGGTGAGTTTTAATCGTCATAAAATAATATATAATTAAATCTCATAATTGACAAGGGGAAAAGTTACAATTAATGCGATTTATAATCGCTTAAAAGCCTTCGCTTTCTTATCAACAAATCTGAGTAGGTACCTATAATTGTTATCAGTTTTTAAAGGTATATTTACCTTTAAAAAAGGTTCACAAGTAATCTTTGGTTTTTAGATTCTATTATTCTATTATATTTTATTTTTATGAATATTTATATGATCATTGGTTGTTATTATCAAGATGCTTGTAGTGTAGAAAAAAACTTGGAATGATCGTTGGTTTTTAAGTATCAAATAAAATTAAATCAATTTGCTTCTTATTTTTAATGTATTATTTGTCTATTTTAGACCAAGTCGGTTTTCCTGCCCAAAATGAAGGCGATGCGCAGGGGCTTCATCGTCACCATAAGCTCCCTCGCAGGTAATAAAGCTTTTATTTAAAATAAAATAATTAAACAGATTTCATTGACTTAATACCTTTTCAGGTATTTTTCCACTGCCCTACAGCACTGCTTATACGACCACCAAAGCTGGGACAGCGGCTCATATGAGGGCACTGCGCATGGAGCTGTTTCTGGAGAAGCAGAAGGACATCCATGTAACCACCGTGTTTCCCAGCTTTCTGCGAGCCAACGACGAGGTGACGGAGCTAACGGACACCATAGGATTCACCCGTCTATATCCGCTGATCAGTCCAGAGGAAGTGGCACAACGTGTCGTATACGGAATGCAGCGAGGTGAGCAGGAGATCACGTTGCCTGGTTTAGCATCCGTGATGTACCGTCTGATTTACCTTCTGCCAGCCGAGTGGCAAATTCGATTGATTCTCCTGCTCTCCAGCAATCAGTTCGAAAAGTTCTGCAAGGTGCGTTCTTGAAGGAGATGAATAAAAATATATTCCGGTTTCAGGGGAAGACAAAACCAAAAAAAAAGTGGTCTTTAATGCCCCGGGTTCCATTAAAATCCGATTAAAGATACTTTTTGCGGCCGGCTGGTCACGGACGACTGGCCACAGGCCACGTCTACGGGTTGGTTCATGTGTTTTTCATTTAATTTCAGTCCAGCCAGCCAGCATGGCTTTAATATTGCAGTCTGGACCTCTGCATTTGTCAGTTGGCAGAGGGTGGATCCGGGGATCCGGGGATGCAATCAACTTGTCAGCGGGCTCCGACTTTCCTCCTCCTCCCTCTCCTTGAGCTGCATCTCATTATGCAACTTTTATGGGGTCATTGAGGCTGTGTGATTTATATACCTATTTTGCTAAATTAAAAAAGCTTAACCAAGGTTCAAGACTGCCTCTGCCTGAACATTTTTGTGATATTCAGGGTTTCGGAAACTAGAGTGAAAGTACGTATGCAAATGTTTTTGCCGCTTCAAACGGCATTGTTGTCTAATAGGGTCGAGTGAAGACCATTAAAAGAGAGTGGCTTGACAGCAAGTATTTTGGTTAAAGTGATTTCATACAAAAAGTGAAAGAAGAAAAAAGCACCGCTTTTTGTTCGCCTGACAGTTTTTCTTTGTTCCTTTATCTTTATGCTGGCGAAATTAATGCAACACATTAAGAGAAATATTGCAACAGCAGCGGCGGCGGCAGCGGCAGTGGCAGTGGCAGCACAGGACTTTTCCATTTTTCTTATTTTTGCACAGCGCGGAGCTTTTCACAGACATACTATATATATGTACTATATACCATGAATTTCTTGCATATTTCCATGTTTTACTCTGCACGCGCTTTTCCCTCATCTTCGGCTTCTTCGTCCTGCTGCTTTTATTTTATTTATGCTATCACTGCAACCTGAAATGCTTTAGCCACACACACAGGCTACAGGATACTCCATTTATGTGAAATTTCTTTCCTGCTGCATCTGCCTTTTCTTTCTGAGGCCAGGACATATGCATGGAAACTTTAGTAAAATTAAGAAAAAATATATAAAAAGACATTCCAGCAGCAGCAGCAGTAGGAGTGGAGAAAGAAACGCTTTAGGAAAATGAAAAAATAATGCTGCCAAATGCAAAAATAACATCAGGAAATGAGTCAAAGTCCTGTCTCTGCCAGTTGGCTTTTTGAACGGGGGAAAAAACTGCAGGAAAAATATTATGTCATCAAATCAAATCGATTGTGTGGGAAACGCAGGCAGGGGAATCCCTTCGTAGTCTCCCCGTAATTCCCAATTAAAAAGCCGTTAATGATGCGTGGCCCAAAACAAGACCAGTGCAACCCCAAGGTCCCAAGACGTGTCGCATGTAACGCCTCAATGCCAGCCTGATTGAAAACTCAAATGCGATCCCCTGAATCCTCCCCCGATGCTCGGGCTTATTGACGTACACTTTTTAATTTCGATGGGTTGTCTGCGGACAAACGAGGCATTTCCGCGCCTGATTATCGGGATCCATGGGGATATCTGGGAACTGGAGACTCCATGCTGCTGACTTGGGCTTAATTATGAGCCGCGAGTGAAGTGCGTGGGAAATCAAAAAGAGTTCCCGGAGGATAAACGGGGGATCTAAAGGGATGGAGTTCACCTGTGGTTGCTCATTTGCACACAGAGAACAAATGTGTTTAACAATTGATAAATTGATATTATTATACTTGTTATGTTACAAAATCATAACAAATTTGAATTTCGAAAGCAGCTTCAAAATTCATGGGCCACCAAAATGCTTGCTTTTGCACATGATCAGCCTACTGCCATAAAAAATATAGTTTTTAATAAGCTTGACCACCAATATTTTATTTTCTATACAATTTAATACATCAAAATTCAATTAAAAAAATTTAAAAATGGTGCATGAGTCAGGTTTTTTTTTTTTGGTACTACAAAATACCCCTACCAGTTTTATGATTTTTTTCCCTGTGTGTTCACGTAAACCTACAGACATTTCTGACCTGGGTAATCGAGCAGTCATGTAATCATTGGGGCCATTTTCATCACCTGAAAATCCGCGAAATGAATTTAATGAAGAGTTGTAACTTCCCGTGTCAGGTTTTGCTCACAAAATTTCATTTGCTGTTGCATGGACATTTGCATTTGCATTTTCCGTTTTCCATTTTCCAATTTTCCATTTCCCATTTTCGGTAACCTTGGCTGCGTGAAATGACGACTGTTGACTGTTTGTTGGCCATCCAAAACTAATTAAAAAGCTGACCGTCAACGGTCCTAGGTCCACCGTCCACGGCCATTGCCATGGCTAATGCCAACGTAACTAATTTTGATGGCCCATTGATTTGGTATGCAGAGCACACAAGTTGTCAGGATTTCCAGAGAGTCCTTCCGCAGGGAAATGTGATACGACTCCGTTCGGGTGCATAAATCACATGTTTAACTAATTAAACGAAACAGTAAATAACGATCTAGGCAGGTCAGTCAGTCGGTTTTAATGAGTAGGCAAAATGTGCCACCGTAAATGTGGAGCTAAAACGATTGCAACGATCATAAAAACGCCCCAATCCTCTGCACAGATGCTGTCATAAAAATTGCATATTAAAATTCATTCGGGGGACGTGAACTGCTTCGGTTCTCCTTATTCTTTTTATTGTGCGACGCCTTTAAAATGTTTATAAATACAGTCAATTTGCTGTCAACTTTTGAACTTGCCACATGTGTTCGGCTTCGGCTTTCGAGCTGTAAAATGTCAAGGGGTCAACGGCAACGGCGACGGCTCATTATAATGCAACCGACTAGGCCGAATAGAGTGAGTGACACTCTGGTTGCCCACACAGTTTGAATTCAAATTATGCTAAAACCTAGCGATAGCGACTGCTCCGACATGCATGTCAACGCAATCATTTGACATTTTGACAGGATATCTGAAAAGATGAGGGGCATTTTTTGGGACCAGGGATTGGGCAGAGGGATTTGTAGGGAGCATGAGTTGAATGTCGCGCCTGCGCGGCTCAAATTACAAATTAAACAGCGACAATGTCAGGGGTTTTCCATTTCTCTTGGCTAAACAAAATCAAATTACCGCCTGACAAATTTACTTGTTGAATGCCATGAATGCTAGAGGGAAATATTGTGTGTTTAAGCACCTCGAAATAAGAAATCTTTTGACTATTCGCCAACTTAGAGCTGAGCAATAACCACGTTTGCAATGAAAATGTTTTATTTGCCTGTCTACATGTTTTCCTTTCAGTCAATTTACTTGTGTTTTTTGGTTGTAAATTTTTTTAATTGAGATTGAAAAGAGTGAATTCTACTAAAACTTGTTTGACTGTGGTTTTATTTTAATTTGTAGAAATTTGTAATAAAGTTTACAGGAGTGGGAGACTTCTAGGTTTGTGATTTGAAACAGTTTTTTATATAAAATGGGATTTATTTGAAGAAATGATTCCATCAAAAAGATAACAACCCTACTGTGACAGATAATCACAACCCTTTTAAAACTTTGCTTTATTTTATTTGTTATTTATTTGTTTATTTGTTTAAAGACATTTCCAAAACACATTCAAATCGTACACATGATGATGATTTGGAATAAACAAAAGCAATAACCATTTCGTAGTTTCCACAACAAGAATTACCCTAGATATAAATACAACCCCGACCCCAAATCCGACCCATTGCCACATCAGCGACTCACTTGATGGAGAATGTGGAGTAAATAAACGCGACCATTTTCAGCATTGTCAAGTGGAAAATCATTGACAAATTTATGAACCCAACCGACACACTACACACACTCAACAAGAGCAGATACATGTGTAATTGTTTACATATATCTTTACGTATTTTTATTTATCTACAAACCAGAAAGCGGAAAGCATAAAGTTAAAAATTTCATTAACAAATCGACACCGCACCGTCTCATTACTTGGCAACAAATAAATTTTATTAAGTACGCTTGTTCTGTGTGTGCTCGTTTGCCCCGCATTTTATTTACGATTTTTCATTAAAGTCATTTGGCATGCCGCATAATTCCCACCCGCCCAAGTTGACCAAACATTCGGCTTTCGAGTATTTCCATTAACGTTGCAGAGCGCCACAAAAAAATATTACAATTTCATTGAAATAAATGTTTACAGAAGCAGCAGTAGCAGCAGGGTAAGGGTCATTCAGTGATGCTGTTGCAAGTTCATACTACTAATTAATTGGATGGTTTTTTAAATTTTTAAACAAACACACTCGTACATTTTGCCCCAAGCTCATACGAAAGTGATTCACTCGAAACTTGCCCCAGACAAATCATAAATTGGGCGACAGCCGAGCTGCCCACGCACAACAAAAAATTACCTTAAATCTAGCGAAAATTAATAATCACCGGGGGAGGAAAGCGTTTGACAGCGGAAATGGCCGAGTGTTTTCCCAAGAAACGTCGCCGCGCGTCATCGCCACTCACATAAACATCAACTCGCATTGGCATCAGGCTCTATAGACCAGGTCTATAGGTCTTGGCCAGGGCCCGCGACAGAGGTACACTTGGAAAAACATCAGGGAGTGTAGCTGAAATTATGTGCTCACTTTTAAAAAATTCATAATGCACCCAAGTTAGTTTAAGTACTTTCCATTACCTTTTAAAAGTTCTTTCATTCCTAGTTTTGAATAATTATGTTTGGCTTTTAAAGCCATCAGTTCATCCTAACAAATATTGGTAAGAGGAGGTCTTATCATTATACTTTGCTTGATCAAACATTCAATTTAAATAATTAATGTGCATTCTAGTTTATGGAAATCATATATTGATATCCGAAATCTAAAAAGCTTTTGATTTGCCTGCACTAATAGCCTTCTACTGGAAATAGAAGATAATCATTGCATTCATAAATATCAAAGCACGAATTTTATGTCAATTATTTCAAGGAAAGTTGGACTTGCGTATATCTGATAAAACGAAATTAAATTTGAAAAAGAGATAATTTTCAATTTAAATATTATTTCCTCAGTGTTTTGACGCCGAAAAAGTATGGCCAAAATCGACTAATTTTAAGAATGATGTAACTTGTCGCAATCGGGGCGACAACAAAGACAGCGACCACACAGTTCTGGCTTTTTTGGCTTTTGGCCACGAGCCCAATCTCTTGGCCAGCCCTGCGACCGACCGATTCGCAAATGACGAGTGCGCAAGTGGCAGGAATTGTGTGTTAAACGTTTCTGAATTGACTTGACGCGACTGGCCCAAAAAGCAGAACCCCCGGCCAGAGGGGCAGCTGCCAGCCTATACTACATATATATCTAAACCATACCATCCAGCCCCCATCTCTATTTTATCCGGGTGAACGTGCGCCAAAGTGCGACGCTTGCCAAAAATCATAAAAAAATATATGGCGATTATAGGGGAGATGGCATCATTTAATGATGAAGTGCCGCAATGGGCTCAAAAAGGGGAAATGAATACGGATAAAAGGGAACTGACTCATGCTCCGGAAATGTATTATATAGCAACTTAAGACCTAGGACAATACACCATCCAATGGAGAGGGTATTGCATTTCTGTGGCGTAAATTAAAAACATATTGTCAGGCATTAGCATTTTTGCTAAAAATAGCAAAAAAAAAAAGAGCGAGATTTCAAGATGCATTTCAAGATGCACTGGAGCATTTGTCGCAGTGGCAAATGAGTTGCCTTAATAAATTTAGCTCATGCTCTCAGTACGCGTTTATAGTACAGTACTTACGCCCGCCTGGCGAGGCAGTGCAGCAAAATACGACAAAAAAAATTAAGAGAAAAATAAAAGGAATGAAACGAGGAAAATTATGTGGCAATAAAAAATAGTGCTAAAACATTCGACAGCCTAGCTGCAACAACAACAACAACAACAACACCAGGAGCAACGCTGCAGCGCACACTTGCAACACATGTGTGCACCGCCAAGATCGCACACTGCTGGAAATGCTGGAAATGATGCAAATGGGCGGGGAAATGGGAATGGGATTGGGATTGGGCTGAGGATCGAGCAGATCAAAACGGAGTGGAGTGGAGACACTGCCACGGTCAAGTGCACTGTGGAAAATGTGAGGGTGATGATTTCAAAGAGATATATGTACATGGTGAAATGTTATAATATTAATGATCGATGTGAAGTTTTATTTGGTCTAAGTATTAATAATTTTTACCAACTATTTAGTTATCTACAGTGAATAATTTAAGTTTTTTCGTTTAAATGTTAGGGGAGAGTGGGGATAGGTGAACCATGGGGATAGATGAACCAGTACAAATATTTTACCTTCTGACATGTTTTTGTGCACCATTTATATGTGTGTTGCTTACTTAGTCGTTATCCTAGCCTCACACGCACGCACAATCGCGACAAACGATTGGTGTCGTTTTTATCGCTAATCGAAGTTTTATCCCCCGTTTGCAGCTTTAATTGTGACCTTACGTTTTCTAGGAAAAATTCTATCGTTCTTCGTCAGTGGCATTGAACTTCCTAAAATTGTATTTTATCGTAAGTAGACGCAAATTATGATATTTTCATGGATTGCTCACGCAGTTCAAATATTCCATGTTTTCTCCAAATCACTTCCAATTGGCTTATGACTTGTGGGGATACATGAACCAGTACTTGTGGGGATACATGAACCAGTACTTGTGGGGAAACTAAACCACGAAAACAGACGACTCGAGGAAGAAAACGAGGGAGGAGTATCATTGCCACTGACTCACCGCAGAAAAATTGATCGCCAAAAAGCACAATCAAAAGACTCAAGAAAACCTTCGAAAAAAGAAAGAAAAAAAAATTAATAAATAAATATTTTTATTGTTTTATTCCATGCTGTAAATGTGCAATGTTTATATTTGAACAGAAAAAAGGCATAAACAAAGAAATAAATTAAACTTTTTTTATACAATTGTAGTTTTTGTGTTAATCTGAAAGGTGGTTCAACTATCCCCAGGGGTGGGGATACTTGAACCATTCGAGACAAAATTTTAAAATGCTCATAAAGTTAAAAAAACGTGACACATTATTTTCACGAAATACTTTAAATGCAAAGGAATGAATGCTCTTTTAGATTCCTATAAACAGCAGACCCTTACGTCGAATTGTTTAGACATAATAATGTTCAACAAAAAAAGTGGTTCACCTATCCCCACTCTCCCCTACCTGGTATACGATATAATATATGAAATTAGTGCTGTATTTTTTAATTACATTTCTTTAACATATGTTTTAATGCAGAAGTGAAAACTTAAACTTCCAACTTAATTTAAATTTACTTAAAAAATATTTTAAATTATTAATACTTGTTGTAATGCTCATCGCTTTTCCCCATTTCCCACAGGGCACTCGGTGCGACGACTCACGCATAATTTCTATACACAAACATAAGCCTAAAATAACAGTATTAACGAAGCAACAACAACAAAGACTAAAACAAGAAAATTACAACAACAACATATATGTAGCATAGAGGGACGATCGTGAAAATGAAAGGGGGGACGGGGGCGGTGGCACAGGCAGAGGCAGCGACGTCGACGTCGGCAGCAGCGGTAGCACATGTGCGTGCCAAAGGCAGGAAAATCAAGCAGAGGGCGACAGCAGCAGCAGCAGCAGCAGCAGCGATCTTGACGCAGGATCCAATGGTTTATACTCTGCTCCCGAAAAACCAAAGCAAACCAAAAGACACCCGAGCATCCCGTTCCGGACATTTAAATATCGTGCAGCAGCAGCACTCCGGTTTATTGTCAGCCAGATCGCGGTGGCGTGAACATCGCAAGAAAATATAAAAAAAATATTACTAGCAAAAGAAAACTCTCGGATTTACGTGTGTGTGTGTGTTCCCTGGGATTTCCCGCGTTCAGTGGCCACAAAAAATTGGCAACCTTCCCAGCCAAAACTGCCGGAAATGCGAAAGTGAAAGCGGACAGAACAGACAGCGAATCACCAGCAAGAGACCCAGACCCATAATATGTCATCCACGCTGAAGATTGCCAGCCAAAACGGCGGCATCTCCTATGAGATTTCGGGCAAGGAGAGGAGCAGCTGCTACGGCGGATTCATGTCGCCCCCGCTCAGTGCGAATATTCCTAATAATATTAAAGAGCGGGATATTTTCCGGGTGCCTGCCAAAGTTCAAGAATCCAACTTTGCCTCCAGTGAACTGCAGTTTCCGGACTTCTCGCACCTTTGTTTCGCAGCCGAGACACCTAACTCGGTGTTCAGTTACTCGGGGCAGCAGGACTCGGATCAGGATCATGATCAGGACGACATAGTCTGCGCCTCTGCTGGGAACACTGGGATACCTTATCAGCAGGGACAGTACACGCAGCTTAATCGCGAGGACATCTTCCGCTTTGAGCCGGAGGATATAGCCAGGCTAACTGGAGAATCGGATCTAACTGGAATACTGCAACAGACACCTCAGACTCCATATACCCCTTATACACCTTATACCCCATTTACACCCTGCAGCTCCCAGAGCAGCCAGCTTCCCGTGCAACCGGCGAATGACTCCATTAATCTGGATATTGATTACTTTAATTATGATGAGATTAATTGCCAATCGAAAAACCAATCACCGTGCTCATCACCGCACCTGGATGCCTGGCTGAACTTTAATCTTGGCGAGATGACAGCCTCACCCAAGCTAGGCAATGTCGAGGAGTCCATTAAGGAGGAGGAAAAGTCCTCTTCCTCCTCACCCACCAAACTGCCCTCGATGAACTCCACTTTTGGGACACCCAAATGCATTCCCATGTGCGCCAGCAACTACGAGGATTACGCGAATCTCTATCAGGGTTCGGGCTATGCACCTGAGTGCTACCAGAACAATATGGCCCAGGTCATTGAGAAGCCCAATCGCGAACACAAGGCCATCTGGACGATTGATGAACTGGATGAGTTGATGATGGGCGAGCAGCAGCAGTTCTATCAGCATCAATTGCAGCAGCAACAGTTGCAGCAGGAGCAGCACGAACAGCAGCAACTTCAAACTGAAACTTGCAAACAAACCGACATGGTTAACTATTTAACGGAAGACTTCATCAAAACCGAGGAGTTCCGCCACTTGGACAGTGAGGATGAGGAGAACTATAACGAGGAGGAGGAGGAGGACTTGGACAACGAGGTGTTTTTGGCTCCCCCAGCGGAAAGTGATCAGAAGCTAAACTCAAACTGCTGCGATCCTGAAGTGGAAGCGGAGTCAGAGGCCATACCGCTCATCTGCCGCTGGACAGGATGCGATGAGGAGTTCCCACACCAACAGGCCTTTGTGGAGCACATCGAAAAGTGTCACGTGGATGTGCGAAAGGGGGAGGACTTTTCCTGTTTTTGGCTGGATTGTCCCAGGCGCTATAAGCCCTTCAATGCCAGATACAAACTGCTCATCCACATGCGAGTCCACAGCGGCGAGAAACCCAACAAATGTCCGGTAAGGATTCTATATAAATAACTAACTTGAGTAACTTTAAATGCAGAGAGAGAAAAAATAATGCTGCTGGAGGAATTTAACAGCCATATTTCTGTATTTGATTTAAGATTGATTGATATGAGCGTATCACTTTGAGAATGTGTATCGCTTAGACCTTAGTTCACTCATATTCCAATTTAGTTCTTGTTTTCTCTCCGTGTGTTTACCAACCTTTCCAATCCCTTTCATATAGAATATCATTTTTCAAAATCAAACAAAAGATTGGGATTTTTTCCTTTATTTTCCTGGCCGCACCAGCTGGTACATTTGTTTATGCGTCCAAACACGACTTTTCTGGTGGAGAAACCCATTTGAGTTGCCTTTTTTTTTTTTTTTTATTTTTTGTTTGTATCATATGCACGTGTTGACATTTGATGCGCCATCTCCTCGCTGGGATGATGAATTGTGCGGCGCAGGGCAATCACAGAAATTGACAGGGCGAGAGAGATGGCTGCGAGTCGAAAGTCCACTTGAAATAGAGTTGCTGGTAATGTTATTAGGGCCAACACTCGCCCAATCTTCTATCCTCCATTCCATCAGTCCCACAGTTCATCCCCATCCCCATCCTCGTTGGCATGCTCTTTCATTTTGATTTTTGAGTAATTGATGGATTTTTCTGATCAAAAGAGGGCTTGGCTTGGACCCGACCCACTACTGCCTTTTGCCATTAAACTTGTTTCGGTGTGTCTGTTTCCGTTTCTGTTGCAAAAACGTAATTTACCCTTTTCCAGGTGTCCAATGGATGTAACACCTGCGGGCAGCAGCAGCAGCAGCAACAGCAACATCTGCTGCGAGGTCACAATTTTATGCGTCCTTCCTTATTTCTTTGCCCCCCTTATGCCCCCTTTTTGCCCCCCATGGTAATTGCAATTTTCGATGACACCGTTTTTTTTGTTGTATTTTTCCATTACAGTTTCCCAGCTGCAATAAAGCATTTTCGCGTTTGGAAAATTTGAAAATTCATCAGCGCTCGCACACGGGAGAGCGGCCTTATGGCTGCCAGTATAAAGGTTGCCTCAAAGCGTTCAGCAATAGCTCGGATCGTGCGAAACATCAAAGGACCCACTACGACACGGTGAGTATCCTTGGGTATATACCCATACCCATACCCAAACCCATATCCATATGCATATATATGAGGCATGGGGCAAGCAATTTGCAATTTGCAATGCGTGTCAAAAGGAAATTGAAGAGCTCGCGGCTGCAAAAGATGCAGCTGGGCCCCCAAAGAGCGGCTTTAAGATTTAATGGATGCCAAGGCGCTTAGTGGACCCGGCTTGTTGCCACTCTAGATTCTAAAAAAAAAAAATGGCAAAGAGTGAGAGAGAGTGCCGCAGTTGCTGCTGCTGCTGCTGTTGGTGCTTCTACTGTTGCTGCTGCCAGCATGACATGTGCACATTTCGCATTTCGCTGCCTGAGTGATTTATAGTTTTGCGTGTGTGCCGTATCTGTGTGCGTGGGCCCGATGGCTGAAGTAACAGCAGCAGCAGCAGGAGCAGCAGCAACAGTAGCAGCCGCGTCAGCGCGTACGACAACCGGAAAAAAGGTCAAAACCAGCTGAAAAGGCCAGCGATTCAGCCAGCAGCAATGGCAGCAATGGGAACAACAACAGCAGCAGGCAAATCGAATAAACTAAACGAGTTACTTTCGTTGCCTCGCTGAAGGATTCAAGAGGCGAAAGGGGGTTGGGTTAAGGGGGGTTCGAATAGGAAGGGGCAAGGCAGCCAATCAGGATCACAAAAGGATACAATGTGTGCTGGCTTGGCGCGGTTTCCAATGGCGTTGGTACACTCAAAAAAATGCTTCCGGAAAATAAGAAAACATAAAAAATATTTTTAGGATTTCAAAAAAGAAAAGTTTTACTAAATTGTGATGTAAGTTACGTCTTTTTTTTCAAACCATCTTGTTCTTTAGAAAAACAAAAATAACTGTGGATACAGGAACAATTATCAGCCGTTAGAAAGCTGATATTTCTTTAAGGGGTTAGGTAGCGAGTTTTTAGTTAACGTATTTGAGTCAATAGTTTGGAAAATTACCATTAGGAAAACAAGTCAAGTTTTTGTCGAAATATCTTTTTACAGTTTACATAAAATGTGTCTAAAAAATTATTTTTATAGATAAAATTGTAAAATACAAAATATAAAAATGTTGCTGTATAGAGACCGAACCTTAACCATAAAATTAACGTTCAAAATTTCAATGTTTTTTAGCTTATTAACAAAATAACAACATTTTCAAAGTTTTAACTTTTTTTTTAGTGTACTAGCCATGCTGTTGTCGCTTTCGGCCCGCGGCTGCTTCCATGGCCAGAATAAACAAAATGCAGCATGACATTTCAAAACGATTTGACTTGGCAAATACGCTGGCCCATCTGTTAGCTATTGACTGGGTGTGTGTGTGTGTGTGGGTGTGGGTGTTGGGTGGTTAGAAGAGCCTGAAGGACGCAGGAGAAATCAATTGCATAGTTTTAGGCAGCGGCACTGAGCCGCTGCGGTTTTCATCAAATGGATTCGGAAGTTAGGGCCAATACTAACGCAACGCTTTCTCTCAATTTTCGCTCTATTGGAACAGAAACCGTATGCCTGCCAGCTGCCAGGATGCACGAAGCGCTACACGGATCCCTCCAGCCTCCGCAAACATGTGAAGAACCACGCGCTGCGCAATGCCAATGGGCAGCTGCGTCGCAAATCCGCTGGAGGCGCCTCCATTTCGCCCTTGGCCGGCAGGAAGGCGGCCAAAACACGCCGTCACTCGGAATCCGCCCTGCTGGTGGCAAATGGTGCAGGAACAGGTGCTGCTCCGGGGGATCATCGACAGCACCGCAGCAATAGCTGCAGCGAGGCGTTACTGCAACTCGAACAGGACATGAAGAGCCACAATGGTTGCTGCGGCCCCGTCAGTGTTGCAGCTAATAACAATTCAATGAACTTTAATGAGTTGTCAAATTGCATTGTCATCATTGAGCACAATCAGAATGGAGCATCAACACAAGCAGCAGCAGTAACCGCAGCAGCAACAGCAACTGCAGCAGCAGCAACATATGTCGCACCGGAAACGGATGCACTGAGCGTTTGCAGCGGCAGCAGCAGCAGCAACAACCATTACAATGGAAATATTAATCAATTAAGCGAACTGGAGCAATTGCTGACGACGACGACTGCTGGGAAGCCCACTCCCACTGCTAATGGTATTAACTTGGCCCACAGCAACACTACTAACACAACAATTACTGCCACTAGCGACAGCAAATGCCATTTGAGCGAGTTTGTGTCGTTCGAGTACGTGACGAAATATCTCGCGGATGTCTATGATCCGCCCTCCAAGAGCCCTCCAGCTAATTTCCATTTGCAGTCGGAGTTCGACAATAACTTCGATATGCTGGACTTCCCACAGTTCATTTGATTTAAGTATAGTTTAAGCCTTAAACTTAGCTAGAGCCCACCTGGAAAAGTCAGCAATTCAATGTCCAAAGATCTCAGTGCCTGAGCCCTTATGAGAATGCCCACCATTAGTAAGACACCACTTTTGTAAATACTATATTAAGGTAAATAGTCTTAGTTAAGTGCTCGCCAAAAGAAACGTTCCTGAATTTCATTATGATCCAGTGATTAGTCGCGTCTTCCCACACTCTTCCCAATCACAGATTTAACTAGAATACTCTAGCTTGTAAGTACTATCTGTAATTGATTCGTTAAAGTTTGTCACGTGCATTGACCATAATAAATAATTAAATTTTAATCATTTTTTGTCTTACAAAAGGCATTTGATTAATTCATTTCATTTCGGTATTCATTTTAATTACTTGGCCAAACAGGAGAAAAAATCATGAAAATATTGTGTGCAAAGGTAATTCATTTTTTAAAGAAGATTTATTGTAACATATTAATAAGAGAGGTCTTAAATGTATTTTTAATTGGTATATGGTATATGGTAAAGAAGTTTCTATTTCAAAGTAAGATTTATATCATGGTTTTAGTAACTTTAATTACAAATATTTAATTTTGACAGTTTTTCCAGGAAAGTCCAAATATAGGTATTACAAAAAAACTCGAAAAATATATATTTTTCATGACTTAATTCTTTATCATCAAATTTAAGGTTGGTACCGATTTAAATTTTTAAATTTATGCAAGAACAGCACGAACGATATTTCAAAAGTATATTTTTCTAGTTTTTTAAAAAAGAGTTTATTTTTATTAAATTTCAGTATTACACTTTTTGTCACATTAAAAACGATTTTCCCTTGTATTCTAGGAGTATAAAATCCCATGCTGAATACATAATTCCTGTTAACGCATCGTGATTACGCCTATCCATTCATTTTCGATTATATATCTCACACCTGGTCCACTCTGCGGAAAATCGGATATCGGACAACGAGACATGCACAACATGTTGGGATTTCCGTTTCATGTTTGGCCGTCTGACTTTACTTAATTGCTGTGCATTCAAAAAATAATTTACAACGCCAGAGAGCCACACATACACATATTATTGTATACTTAATTTATTATTCGCTTTTAACACATTCTCAGTTTTTCATTTATTTGTTTTACATATATCAAATTAATTTGCATTGCATATAAAATTCATAAAAATCGGCTTAAGTATTAAATTAATTTGGGCTCAGGTCGCACACTGATTGCAGTTTGTTGGTGAGGTCAGTGAATCGTTAATTTAAGGGTATGAAAGGGATGTTAAATCAATCCCACGAGCGCCTAATTTGATTTAAAGTAATGGAAAATATTGCAGGCGAACTCTGAATCTCATTAAAATGATCAAATTAAGCCTGAAACCTTGACAACCACAATGTTGCACTACCGATGCATTTTTTTTTAGTGACTTAATAAGGCTCGAATGGCCTTTTTGGTTAACTGGTTGGAAATGGAAATGGCCCTGGTCATGGCACACAGCGGGCTGTGTTAATGTGTAAACAACTGCCAACATATCAAAGGGGGCAGGACGAAGGGGGCGTGGCGGTCTGGAAAAAATAAAGTGGCCAGAAGCATAACCCCGTTAAATGAGCAGTTAACATTGTCCGTTATGAACTTTAATATTAATAACCATTTATGCTTATGACAGACAATGAAAGCCGCTGCCACAATCCCCTCACAGCCCATCCAAAATTACAACCCACTCGTTTCTGTTTTCGCTGTTGAACCACGGCCCTAAAATGCTTAGGGGTGGTGCAAAGTGGGTGGTTGTGGGTGGCTGTGGGTGGTTGTGGGTAGTGCACTATGCATTTAAAAATGCTGCAAGTGTGCCAGTTAATATGCAGACCGACACGGTCTTCATTACAGCCCGCAAACACAGACAGGCAAACACACAAACACACACACACTCGGCACAAAAAGGACAACGTCAACAAAATAAACAAAAACAACAAAAATGTAAAGCAATTAAAAGCAGCCCAGCAGAACAGAACGGAATATCCCACATAAAACATGAGCAAAGGCATGATTTTGACTTTTTTGCTTGCTTACTTTTTCTATTACTCCGCCCCTGATACTCACAGTTTTCGTATCTCTATTTAAGCGAAGAAAAAATACCCACTTCAAGATTATTTTAATTATAACTAAACCCAACGAGGTCAAAATTAAATTAAAAAAATTAAGTCAACAAATGAGGCAACTTTCGGAGGTCTTTAATCTTTTAGATAGTTTTTAAAATATACTGGATTAAAAAATTTATTACAAACCCACTTTTTTTTATGGAATTAAAACATGGCTAATAAACCTACAAAATTAAAACACATATTTATTTGTTGTAAAGTAAATGAATTTTTTTAAATGCAATAGCTGAAAAGTATTGACAAGTTAGATTCACAAACTTAGATTAAACCCCCTTAGAACCAAGCTGCAGTTTCCTCATTCCAATTAACTTTAGCCTTTTGTTTAATATATTTTTTATCAATTACATTTTATTTTGTTATCACCCTTCAAATTAAAAATTAGAAATTTATATAAAATTCAAAGAACTCTAAGTACCAATCCACCCATTTTGTTCTTTTGAATCCTGGGCATCGAAAAGGCTATTGGAGTGGACCGCCTGCTGAGGGCTACAAGTGGTCATTGGCTGGCTCTGGCTCCTCGTTCAGTCCGGATTTTAGTTGGATCCAAAATGCAATTTTTTGCTTTTGAGGTTAAAGGGCAAAAATTGTGGAGCACACACACACACGCGGAGGCCAGCTAAATATTTACAAGCTCAACGAAAACATCCGCAAACAAAAAGCACAGACACATAGAACACATGGAGAAAAGTTTTATGGAAATGGCCATTGCACATATACAGTATACCCACATGCGGTGGAGTAATTGTTATGCCAAAGTCGCGCTCACAATTTATTTTTGTTAATCAGCAAACGCCCATTCCGCCAGCCACGCCCACTTTTCAGAGGCACCACACGCGTGGCAAGTGGCAACAATTCGACAATTATGTGGCATTTCCATTGCAGCCTTTCGCTGTTCGCCGTTCGTTTTTATTTTAATTAAAAAGTCCCCTGCCAGGATGCAAAAAGCGAACAGGTTCGCGGGTTCCCACACCTGCAGGCGAAAAAAGCCCCCCCCCCCACCTTGTGTTAGAATTTTTGATATTTATGGGCTGTAGCCAGTGGCCAGTGGAAAGTTACAACCCGATAAGCATCTGCACCACCAAAAAAAAAAAAAAAGCCACCCAAACCACCCAGTGCAGCTGTGTTGTGGCTGAGATTTTCGGTGCGTTGTTCGCAATTATGCAAATCGAAAGATCGCCACACAGCGATATCCTAAAATTCCATGCATTTACAATTTTCTAATCAATGGAATTTTAATTTTAATTTCCAAGGCTGCGACCCGTGGGCGATATATGTATAGTATGTACGTAATGTTTGTGTCTTTGCGGTTTCGGAAATTATTTTGTTTGTTTAATTTGCTTTTCGGCTCCCGGAACGAAAACCAACCAAATTCAAGGGTAATCCGGCTTTCGATTAAAAGCTGATGCAGATGTTTCAATTAATTCAATCGCAGTGTGAAAAGTGTCACTCACATGTCGCATGCAGCCTATTTACAGGCGCCGAATGAATGCGAATGCGAATGCAATTCATATGCATTTTAATTTAATCAGGCTCTTGCGACGTCGCTCAACCGTAATTAAGTTTCTTTGCTGTGGTTTCCACCATTTCATTTCCACGAGAGCGTGCAAGAATAAAAAAAACAAAAAAATATACCCAGCACTAATGGGGAAAAAAATTCAATAAATCAGATAGATATGCGTACCATATTTTACAGAGTGCTGCCCCCCTCTCCGCTCCCACATGGCGACTAATGCAATAAAATATGGCCACAGCACGTTTTTTAATATTTAATTAAATAAATAATTTCCATCCGCTATTCGTATTCGAAAACGCGCGAATTTAAATATGAAAATATTTTGCACGCATAGCTTGCATATGTGCAAACTGCATTTTCCTTCGACTCGTCAAAGTTTTGCAGGCATAAATCATGGCTGAAATGGGGAGTTGGAATGGAAATGGGCAAAGGGGGCTTCTCCCCCCGAAAAGTTTTCCTTCAGAGTAATTAGAAGACTTAGTCCCCTGCCTCGAGGACTCTTGCTGACTGCTTAAAATGCTCTTTTGGCGTTAAATTTATGACAACCGCACATGTTGTTTGCCAGCTGGAAGGGAAACAATAACAATAACAGCCCGACGGGCGGCAGCCAAAGGCATGCAACAACAAATTCAGGAGGGGGGTAAGGATCTCAAGGGGGGGACCGTTGCAAAATGCTCGTTAGAAAGTTTCTAAGGTTGCGGCCGCACACGAAACAGCTGCGCCGCCAAAAAAGGAAGGATTCTCCAAATTGTTGCACGCTTTTCCTTCGCTTTGGGGCGGTCACATTGTTGCTAAGCTATGTATACACACACTACACTTCTGCTACGCTGGCTGATAAGCTATACTGCGAGAAAAGTTGCACCTTTAAATCATTATTGAAATTCTGGTGTAAGATACGATAAAGTGTTGAAAAATACACCTGAAAAGGATCGTAAATGCAGGTTATATGGCTTTACATTTTTAAAAAAAAAATTACTGTCAAAACGAAGTGATGTGACAACACATTTAAAAATAATAAGTTACCAGTTAATATGGTCTTAATCCTTAACCTTATTTTTGTTCTACAAGAACTTAAGTTTTCAGTAAACATTTATTTTTCTTAAATTTCCATTTTTTTTCATGTCGTACTGATTGGGATCAGTCATTTAGATATTTGAGATCATAAGGGTCATTTACTTAACAAATATTTAAAGAAGGTAAATAATAAGAATTAAAATATATATAATTTTGAATATTTTTTTAAGTTTCAGGCTTTTGCATTTATATTAAATATAATAAACTAAAAAAGGTCTTACTTTTTAATAAAGGTACTCTATTAATAAAAACTCCATCGTTTAAAAACAAACGTTCCTATAGCTATTTTTATTCCATAAAGCTTAGCCATAAATGACTGTGGTACACTGATTTTCTTCTCTAATTTTCAAGGCTAAAATCGTAATACTTTTATTGTGATTTTCCAAGTGCACACTCATACGCCGTGTGGTGCACTGACGTGACCTCCACTTGTGCAGCAAGTGCTCAAGTGGGCGTGGCAGCGAAAATTCGCTCCAAAGTGAATTTATTGTTTTGGCCATTACCACTTAGCTGGGCCCCCAAAAACTTGCCCCAAAGAGCCGTTTATTTTGATGCAAGACGAGAACTTAAGCTTGCGCACTGCCGCAGGATGCAAATTGAAGGAGTGGGAGCGATGCTTTAACGGCTGAAACCCAGTGTTTACCCAAGGTAAATTGCACTCGATAATGAGTGCTTCACATTAATTAAATAACCAATGGATCGGTCTGGGTTTTCCTTTGCAAATTATGCGGGTTGAGGGGTGGAAACAAAGAAAGAAAGTAAGAACACTTGTCGCAGCGATTTCTTTTACCTGCGACAGCGAAATTAATTGCAATGCACGTGGAGGAGGCACTTGTTACAGTTACGGTTGCCATTAGCGGTGCCATCACCATCATCATCATCGACCCTCGAAATCGCTGCAATTTCCAATAGATAATGAAATGCAATTAGAAAGTGTGTGTGTGTGAGGCTCAGACTTGCAACAATAACAGCAATTTAAACAGGCTTCCTCGCCACCCACAGGAGTGCATAATGCCGCATAGAAGTTTGTAATTAAAGTTTGCCGAGGTGACGACGCCACGGGATACGGCCGTTCATTTCATCCTAACCCCTCATCCCGTCATCCCCTCATCCCGGGGTAAAACACAATGTAGCAGCAGCAAATCAATTTCCGCATCGGACTTGCAACCGGACGCAATCCGGACTCCGGACTCCGGACTCCGGCTTGGTCTTCGGTCTTCGTCCTTTTCTTTTGTCCAGCCGTCAACAATGCAGAAAATAAAATTCAATTAACGCGCTTAAATTAAACTGCCACTTCCTGTTTTGATGACATTTTCATAGCAGTAGCAGCTGGAGCAGCGGGTGGTGAATGCGGTTGCCTGTTGCTGGCGTCCTTTCCAGTTCCCAGTTCCCTCCCAGATGGCGCAGTGCCTCCTCCTCCTCCTCCTCTAGCGCCTCCTTGCATCAATATTAAATGGTAAATGGTAAACGAGCGGCATAATGGCTGTCCAACTGCGGCTGTCATTATGGTTTCTAGAGGTTGCTGGTGTAAAAGGCTCAGCTTCCACGCTTCCTGCTCCCGATGACAAATAAAGCTCATTACGCGCTTGTCCGGCATCCTTCACTTTGCTCCTGATTGACCTGAATCTGCTGGTGGCGTTGCAGCTATAACTTGCCTTGCACTGCAAAAAGCGGAAAAACATCTGGTCCTTAATAAAAGCCTTAAAACAATATAACCAGGATGAAACTGTATGGCCATCTTACAGACATCATTATTAAAGTTGTTTACACAACTTCATGTACTAACTTATAATAAGATTAAAATTTTAACTGCACTGGAAATTTGGGGATATTGTTCAAATAATTTACTATGCTTATGTTTAAAATTTATGTTTTATTTCTTTATTTCTAAGAGTTTACTTTTCGTTAGATCGATTTTCATAGGATGTTTTTTGTTTTTACAACTTCCACGTTGTGATATTATTATTTTGTTTTTTCAGAGCTTGTTAAAAAAAATGTGATCCAATATAAGCTTAAAAAAAGCACCTCCGTTATTTGTTCAAGAAGTTTTTATTAAAAATATAAATTTGTGTTTTAATTTTTATATTTTTATTCATTTGAATTTTCCCTTTATTTTTTTGTACTTCTTTTTATTTTATTTTAATTGTAATGTTGCATTGTTTTTTAATTTAATGGAGAAACTTAAGAGATTTGTGCGAACCGTAGCTAAGTAAGTATAGTGAACATTAGGGATGCTTTTTATATAAAAATTTTGAAAAGTGTATTTAAGACCAGGTATTTCCAAAAGGAAAAGAACCCAAGGAGTCGATTAAATAAAAATTATATTTTCTTTTCTGTGTGAATCCAAGGCATGCATCTGTCAAAGAAACTTGCATTGAGTACCCAAGCCCGAGGTTCATTATCGAGCAGCGCACTCTGACGCCAAATGACACAAAGTCATTGAAGCGTTCAGGAGTGATTAAATTAGAACTCAACTTGGCCAAGTTGCCGTCTTCGTCGTCGTCTTCTTCCCTGCTCCTGCTCCTTAGATGCAGTTCACCAAAGTCTGGACCAACTTCTTTGCATCTTTCCATCTTGGGCCTTTGTCCAGTTCCCCGACACCCATTCAATTCCTTTGCCTTTGGGTTCATTTCTTTGCGCGATAAGCAACTTTGGCTGAGCAACTGGCATTTAATTTAATTAGTAGGGGGCACAGGATGAGTCCACTGATAAGAGGATGCTGTTGATTGAGATGGAGCGGAGCGGAGCTCAAAGCAAACGGAAAGCGGATTTGTAGCAGCAGTTCTGGTGCGGATCCAGCAGTGGCTCCTCTTTGTCGCAGGGACAGTGGAACATCAGCGAGGCGGGCTTAGTTTGGACAACCTGCTGCTGTGGGAAATCTTCGTTTGGAGTGACAGGAGGTATGTGAAAGGGTTGGCCAGAAGATTCATTGATGGCGGGTGGAGGATGGTGTGCGGATCCCGAATCCTCGTCACCGTCACCGCCCTCGGCATTGGGCTTAACTCCTTCCTGCTGTAAATCATTCGCCGAGAGTGAAGGATGCTCCGCAGTCTTGTCATGTATAGGATGCATTGTTGTCCTCTCGGGGGATGTCCTGGCCGGACTTTCATCCATGGAACGAGTCCTTAGCAGGGTGGCAGCATTCGAGGCGGAGAGGTTGTCCATGGAGTACGAGCAGCCCTCCAGCAGCTTGGTGAGAAACTTGTTCGTTGGCAGCACAGGCCTGCGTTTCCGCCTGGTGTTCTCCTGTCCATCTATCCTGTCCATCCTCCCGGGAACTGGTCGTGTTATCCCAGCGAAGAGCTTGTGCCGCAGCTTATTCTCCGTGCGGCACATCTCGAAGGCGTTGGCTATGGTCAGGAAAATCTGCTCGGCCAACAAAGCTCTCCGGGGAGTGTAGAAATCCCTGCAGACGGGACAGCGCTTGGAGCGGATGCGACAGTCCACGCAGAGCAGGTGTCCGTTCTGGCACTGCATCGCCGGCGGAGGGATGGTCACACCACAGACGGGACACTCGACCAGGCGCAGAATGCTCTCCAGGACGAGGGACAGACGGCGCAGGCTGGTGGGCATGGGGGCGCAGCAAATGCTCTGGGAATTCGGTTATAAAAATGGGTTAATTGCCTCAAACAGCTGGCTTGAATTAATGGAAAATGGTAATTAATAAAACGATATTAAAGTAATTAAGGTTTAGTTTAGTAAATCCAGAGTTTAAAGATTAATATCAACTGGTTATCGACCTTAAATCTAATCAAATATAATTAAATAACACGAAAGTAATATATTTTTTATTTAAATTTTTTTTTAGGCGATACATTTGCCTACATATGACTACTTAAATTCCATTTTTAAAACTTCTCAAATGATTGACAATATGAACGTGGAAAAATATGTTCTACAACCACTTACGTTTTTATCACAATCCTTTTCACAGCCACTGTTCCAACAGAGAATTGTTACGCAATCCTTTTGACTTTTAACCATTTTGGCAATTTCAGCAACTCGCAAACCCAGAACATCATTGCCATTTACCTGGAAATAGTGAACATATAGTGTTTCAAGGGTAAACTCTGGCTACCTATGTTAATGGAACAAATCTTAAATTCTTTGTATTTTAATTCTAAGAATAACCTGCGATATCAAAACCATATCATGTATCTAAATATTTACATTTCCTCGAGTTATCGCAAAAGCAAAAAAGTAAAGAAATACCGCCAACAGGTTTTCAACTGCTTGCTGCTTCGTATGCACTGCTTACTACAGAAGCTGCTTATGTTAACTGATAACCGGCTGCAAGACGTTCGCTTTTATTTGTTTTAAATATTTACTTGGAGCTAATTAATCTTTTTCTGACAGTTAGCCGCTTAAGCAACTACGTTCAAGTTCTGCCATTAGTTCTAGGCTTGTTTAGGGTTTTGCGTACAAAAGCTGTTTATATGTGGTTTCAGCACAAGTGTTCATCATCCAATAAAAGGTGCTGAGTGTAGCCGATGTCAAGCAATTAAGTTTTACTGCATTGCTATTTTAAGCAAGCAATATCCACAAAGAACAACAAACTTTGCATTTGTAGGTGGCTATTGCAAAGTCCAGGCCTAGAACTACAGTCCAACTTCCATAGCTCGAACTTTAAGTGAAACTATTCGTAATTTAGGTAGCATTGAAAAACTTAAAAAATTCCATATATTAAAATGATTTAGTCAAAAAATTGTTTTTGTAGTACTAAAACGTGTTTGTCATTTCAAAAACATTGAAAATATATAAAATATGGCAATTCTGTTTATAAAATTCTTATGAGTCAAAAAAAAATCACTTTTATTTATGTTTTGAAATTTGAAACAAATTTTAAAAGCCTTACCTAATTCTCCTAAAGTTACATTTAAGAAAGCTGTAAATTAAGACAGAACGTAGAAAATGTGCACAACAAAAACTTTGTTTAAAAGGTTCTTCCGAAACCTATCGCATTGTTTATTAATGCAACACAAAGTCTTCCTAAACTCAATTATTTATGCTAATGAGCCTCATTTTGCGCTTGGCCAAAACTGTTGACTGTGGCCAATGGTTTGTTGCACTTTTCAGAAGTACTGAGTACACTCACCTCCAGAACGCAGTCGCCGTTCCTGAGGCCGCAGAGTGCGGCAGGTGTGCCAGGTGCCACCTCGCATACCTGTCACAAGTGGGATATGTTGCATTAGCGAGTGGGGAGGTGCAACGGGGCTGTCTAATTTGTTACCCAGGGATAGGGGTCCCACTTGCTGCGGGTCAGCTGGAATCCGTAGTTCTCCAGGCTGGGAGCTGCCTTGGGGATCCTCAGTAGGCGCACGGAGGAAGTGAATCCATCATCAACCACCTCTCCATTTTCAGTGGGCGGTGCCTGAAAGCCTCCCGATGATTTCCTCATTAGGCTGGAAAAACTCGCGAAGTGCTTTAACCAAAATAAAATGTGGCTAGCGAGAGACGTGTTCAACGTACGCTCTCGCTTAACAAACTGTTTTTCGTGTGTGTTTTTATTCGAGCCAACTCAGTTTATGTGGGCCGCCACCTGAAAAGTTTCCGAGAGCAGTGAGCGCTTTGGGCCGACGCAATCGGCTAACGACAAACATTTTGGCCTCAGCTTTTGGCCGGGCTAACAGCTAGCAGCAGCATCACCCATTGAACCCCCTGCCCCTTTTGGCCAACTGACTTACAACACAAAATGTATCTGCGACATTCGGAGTTGGAGATCCGAGGCTGACAGTCTTGTGAGGCTAAGTAAATATTTGAACTTTCGGCTGGCAGCGGTTTTTGGGTGCGCTATAAATGGTATGAGCTAACGTGAGTTTATGAAAAAATGTATACAGTAATGACGTCAAGATTCTACGGGGATTAAGTCATACACATTTAAGAAGAGGGTTGCTAGCACAATTTTAAAGACGTTTTAAATAACACATGTGACTCTGAAAAAAAATTAAACTAACTTTTATTTTAATTTTCTAAAGTTTAATTTTGTACTTTTTTTTGTGAACGATAATAAATTAGTTTACTGTATTCTAAGAAATCATTAATAATAATAAAGTAGAAATAATTCCTCACAAATTCTTCGAAAGTTATATTTCAAAGCACCTTATTTCCGCGGAAGTGAAATCAAGAACTTGGCTGAATGAAGTAAAGTTTATCAATATTTTGTGTACGACTCTCAGTGTGTTGTATCAAATATCTTCTCTAGGGTATGAGAAAAATTGTTGAATACAATTTTTCATGAGTAGGTATATTTTTTGTTTAAATTGAAAAAAACGAATACCCTTAAATAAGTGGACTAATAAATGTTAAAGTATCTTAGTACTATAAATGCAACAAAATGTTACAACTATTTATGATTGGTTATACGTTTTATATAATTTATTTAAAATATTAAATATATAATTTTCTTTGAAAATTTTAACGAAATTAATAGATCAACTATAAATAATGAAAAAATTTTTCACACGCCTATTGAATCTAAATTTTAATTACATTTTCAAACTCTTTAGGCTCAACCAACACTATTTGTAATCAGATAAAATCGCCATTTAGCAATAATGCACACGGAACTTAATCAGTTTAATTCCAATTTGTTTACTTTAAAAGTTTTCCGACTTTGTAATTAAATTTGAAAATAAACAGCGCCATTTTCAGCTTAATTGCGTGTTGCCAATGGCAAATGGCAGTGCATTGTCAATTGACTGCCGGACAAGTGAACCAAAATATTGTTATTTGGAATACCGAAGAAATTAAAACAACAAATGTGGCACTGCAAAAAGGTGTCAGCGCACGATAAACATAAACAAGGGGGCCCTAAATAAACAACAGGGCCTAAAACCCACTCGCCCATTAACCCTAACAATGATAACTAAGGGAAATTGGCAGCTGACAAATGGATTTGGCCACCGATACAAAAAACCATCGCAATCCATTTGACTTTCGCTTTTTTGTTGTGTTTGCCGGGTGAACTGCCATTAAAAACATTGCCCAAATAGCATTGAATTTGGTAATTTCATTAAGTTTTTGCGCCCAGCTAAAAACTGACCCTGATTTCGTTTGGCTTTTCAATTTGCCGTCAGTTCAATTAGATTTTGGCCAAATTTATGTGTGCAGTTGGCAAAGAGTGGTAGAGAAACAGAAGCGGACGGCAGCTGAAAGCCGTCAGCGGTGTCAAAATCACCAAATAACATCCAATAAAATTCATGTTTCGCGAACACCCACCCGAGGTAATTGACTTTTATTAATCGGCCGGCAATTAGGCCCAAAGGCAAATGGCCAGTTTCAAGTGCAATTCCGGAACCAAGCTTAAGTTTTTATGGCCAACACGTTTGAAAAACCGTTCAAAAAGCTTGCTAACATCTACTTCAAAGCTCTGTCAATAGGGGGCGCTGTGTTTAAGCCAAGTTTAGGTCTGTTGGTCAGCTGTGCAGAGTTTGAGCCACAGCTTAGTTTCTTTTCAACTCTTTGTCAGTGCGCAAGCGCCGCAAGTTCCGCCTGCAAACGCGAAGTGCGAAGCGCCGGCGTTAACTTAAATTAACTTATTACGATCGCTAAGCAAAGTCACCCAGCGTGGCCAAGAGTTGTGAAAATTGATTAACCAGAGAGCCAAAAAAAAAAATAAAATAAAAAACGGTGTGTAATTGTTAAACAAAGCATTCAAGACATTAGGGCCTCTAATGGCCCAAGTGACCTTACGATCACCCTGAGCCCATTGTGTCCAAGCCAAGTTGGTTAACGTTAACTTAGGTCAAGGCCCCGTTTAAATTTGACGCGGAAGTGTAACGCACAATTATAAACGCATTTGCTGGATACTCGCTTAATTAAAGGCGGCAAACAAGTTTGCTTCTATTTCCTACTGCTAAGCCAAACAAACGGGGTCCAAATTGAATCAGAAATAAATCGTACGCATGCGCAATGCTTGCGCAAATTCGTACACACAAAAAAATGTATTGATCAAACTGGATAGTGATTATCCCAATGAGTATAGTTGATATAATGTTATATTTTACCGTAATGAAATAGTAATTTTTAACTTTTGGCATGGGTAAAAAACAACAAAGTAAAGTAAAGCAAAAAGGTTAAATAAATAGTTACAGTTCCCCAACCAAGATAATAGTAATTCTACCTATTAAAAAATAATAACTTTTATGATATATATTTGTGTAAAAGTTACTTTGATATAGTAATTTATACTATAAACATATGTAGGTTAAAAATAAAAAACACCTGCTTCTATTTTTACATTAATCTAAAAGTAATTTATTTTATGGATTGAATTTCTATGACCATATGTTGGAAAATATGAACTATTTTGTTGACCAATGATTTTTTGTGTGTGCACTTTGTGCGAAATCAAAACAAAGACAAAAAAGCGACTCACGTTTAATTTGAAATATTTTGGAATTTACACAAGTCCCAGGCTGCTAATTGTAGAGTGAGAAAGCGAGAAAGAAAGAAAGAGAGACAGCTGCAGCTGCTGCGTCAATGGCGCATGCGCAACAGTTTTGCTCGCTTTGGGGTTTCTGGGTCTCTGTCTCTGTTTCGCTTGCGGTTTCTTTCGTGTAATTGTGACGCAATTTTCGTGTGAGTTTGTTTTAGTCTCGCTTCGCCAGTTTTGCCACTGACTCAATACACTGAAAACGAAAGCGGCACAGAAGATCTGAGCTACTTAGTTTCGCGTGTGAAGTGTGCAGTGTGCAATGTGCATTACCTTCGAGCGACTTGCAATTCAGTTGCAATTCACACGCGCCTAAGCTCAGTTCGCTTCCTACTGCTAAGAAAACCGATTTATAGCGTTAACTTTACGGTATAAATATTGCAGTTAACAATTAAAATCAGGCCTTATTTGGAGCGTTACCATGGGCAGTCAACCCAAGTTTTTGGGTTGGGGGTTTCGTAATTGTTGGCCGCGCTTCATTGACTCTAAAGTCTGCAACTTGCTACTGTGGCTTTTAGTGGGTGCAGCTTCAACTAATTTGTGCGGCTTTGGAAAATAATTTTAATCAAACTCTTAACTGCCCTACAAGGGATAAGAGCTAATTGAGTGATGGCCAGATCAGCTTATTGTTTAATATTTTATTTACTGCTTGCTGTGTCCACTTCACTTTTCCGACGTCACAACGATTTCATGGCCAATGTCAGTAGAAGTGAAGTGAAGTGATTTGAACAAGTTTGCGGCACTCGTACTCGAACTCGTACACTCACATCTGTATCCGCGTGCGTAGACATCTGGAGAGGAAACTATAATATAAATTCTCAATCTACTCTTGGAACTTTTTGAGTGCAAGAAACATAATCAATTTCGCTGTGAGAATCTTCTAAAACTGACAGCGCCAACCAAGCGATTCTGACGCAATTCATGGCTTCGACTTCGATGGGCAATGACAATACAGTGCCAGTGACTAAGCGAAAGAATCCAAATCCAGTTGGTAGAACGAACAGCTGGTTGCTGGGCTATAATATATGCTACCAACCAAGTTCCGGTTGATTTTTGCTAGAGCTCCAAGTTTTCAAGAAACCCTTTTTTTCTTTGTTCTTTTCTGGCCGCCCGAACAAAGTTTTTGATTTATGTGAGCAAATTTTACGGCTGGCGAACGTGGCGTATGCGTAATTACGACCACTTGGCACCAAAGTTTCTGGCTAATTAATTGGGCTTCGAGGCAGCTGCCGAAAGGTGAAAGAATCGCCCGCCGAAAGGTGCAAATGAGCCAAGTGCCGAAATCTGAGGACGGTTCAGGCGGTTGCCCCAATCACACACACCAGACACACACACACATTCGGGCATAATAAATGCGAGTGTGTACGTGATGGGCATGTCAACTGAGTTTTGGGTGAATCTTGGCCCTCTGCCACGCCCCCTTTTGGCCAAACGAAATAAAACAGGTTCACACCAGTGATGGGGAATACCTACTTAAAGTTAACTAGCTTGGTACGTAAGTAGGTAACACGTTGGTGTAGTTTTTACCTTACCTTACCCAGATAAATTTACAAATCAATATATTTTACCTTATCTAGTTAAGAAAACCAGTTTTCACATAGTGAAGCAGCGAGTAAATATTTATAAATTCTTCATTGATATTTTTTTACTTAAAATTCAACTGTATCACTTGTTACTTCTAACGTATTTTTTATTAAATAACATATGGTTTTCTAAAAAGTGAAAAAAGAAGCAAATTGTATATTAATTTAAAAACTTTTTTGTACAACTTTTTCTCAAAAGTTATTTTTTTTTTAAATATAAAAGCTTGATTACTTTATTGTGTTACCTTATGAACTCATATTGCAACTACCTTTTACCTCACCTAGGTACTCTTAACTAGTGCCTCTACCAGCACTGTTTGGCACACTTTTTCCAAGCTTCCCCCTTATGTGTGTGTTAGCCCAATGTAATTAGATGAGCGGAGGTGTGTGCGTCTGGCAGACGCCTCAAGTGTTGAAAATTGGCCAAATTTATGTTGGCCAACGCAGGGTGCGTGTGTGCATGTGATGGTGTGACCTTGTAATAGGAGTCCATGGGCCAGATTTAATGTAACACCAAACCCCTCCCTCCATTCCAGCCAACATGCTTCAGCTGTGCACCATCTACGCCTGCGCTAATGGAACCCTGGGCCTGAACCTGAGTCGCGCCCCCTGGGACCCGTATCCTTGGGTCAGCGGGGTGCAGGCGAAGTCGAATGCGGAGCGGGGTGGCGTCCGGTTGGGTGACACACTGCTGGAGCTGAACGGAGCCGATGTCCTGGGCCTGAGGATCAGCGAGCTGGCCAGCCGGCTGCAGGAGCACTGGCAGAGCGGAGCTGATCAGGTGACATTGATGATGTGGCGCCAGCAGGCGACCTTGGAGTCCACGGAGGATCCTGCAGAGGCAGCCCATGCTGTGGTAAGTCATGTAAGATGTTATGTAGCTTCAGGGTAGCTGGTTAAATGGGCCATTGTCTTACGTTACGTAATACTGATTGACTTAATGACTACTTGCGACCCAGTAATTAAACGCTGCATCTTGGTCCACTTGCTTTGTGGGCTTACCGCTGCCAATTGCAGTTTTCACGCTTCAAGGTTGCTCTTTATAAAAAAAAACTCTAAGTTAGTCTTTAGCTAATAATTCATCCATGACCACACGTAATCGTTATTGACTGGCCATCAATGCTATTTACTTAGGCTAAATTAAGCTTATGAAAGATTAGTTGCTTTGGTTGTGTTTTAAGGTGAACCGTAACATGAGTTTCAATTGAAAAGATTCACTACATTATACATTAGGTGTTTGCACGGGATGCTTTAATATTTGTCAACATTGCGTATGATTAATAAATTTTGAAACCACGCTAAAGAGATTGAAGTATGTATTTTAATGTACATTTTTTTTTAAATTTTATTTCAAAGTCTGGTCCACTTTAATGTCCTGGTAAATTTTGAACCCAAGGCCAGGCTCGAGGTGTTCAGCCATGCAGATGTCCTGACGGCTTCCATGTGACAGTGTCGTTGTAAATTGTTTATCTGTTGGCCAAGAAGCTGTTTACTTTATTAAATGCAATTGAATCGAAATAATACAATTTCGTTCTTGACACATTATGTGTACTTTATTACAATTCAATTGACCCAAATGTCCTGCCACTGGACAGTCGAAAATTTAAGGCCAGCCAGGACATTCGCACATACACATAGTATTCCTACATATAGAATAGTATGTGTGCTCAAACACACGTGAACACCTGACACAGGTGGTTCGCATGGAAAGTCCATTTCAATCAATGCCAAAGGCAGTGCATCATTGAGTGTGCGACTGTGTGCTAGTTTGACCCGTTAAACAGATTAAACCTGCAACCGCACTCCTGTATAGGACGTAATGTGTGGATTTCGAGGCCCTTTCGGTGGAAGTTTGAACACGAGTCGATTCGAGTTTGATAATCGAATGCAAATTGAATGGAAATCAGCTTAAATCGAAGCCTTTCATAGGCACTCCACCGTGAATTATTTACGCCGCACAGCCCCCAAAAGTGGGCCACGTCAAAAATTTAAATATAATTAAGTGCAGGCGTCAGATTCGATTGATTAAATCTCCTCCAAGTGTCGTTTAACCTTGAAGTGGAAGTGGAAATGGAAACCTTAAATTAACCAGCCGTCTTTCTCTTTGTGTTTGTATTTGCAGCAGCACGGAATTAATCAACAATCGCTGCAAAAGTTTGCAACATGCCTGCAACATATTTCCCAATTACTGGAGTGTCCTGTGTGCCTCGAGGTAAGTGGACGATGGGCAATTTGGGGGCTATAGGGGATGCGGGATGTTTGGGTGGGGATGGGTATAAGGATGCTGGGCCATAAGGACCTGCATGTGCATTGCATATCGATGAGGCTGGCTGGCTTTAGTTTTAGTTCGTCATTATCTAACTCAGCTGGGCTCGAACTCTCTCGACCGAACTCGCCCAAAACTTAGTTGGCCACTTGTTTGCCTTTGTGAGCCGCTGCTGTCACTCCCACTTGGAGAAAATTTGACCCATAGAATTTATCATTGGGTTGTTTATCATATGAGAATAGATTTTTTCTAAGGTTTATTAATTTGTCACTTTGAATAGTTAACTTTAAAAGCTTTTATTTAAAATCAGTCAAAAGACTTGATAAAAAATAATACAAAAGATTGTAACTTTAAACATTAAAAACAGAAAACAAAATAAATCGAAATCTAAAAAAAAATGTACGCTATAATATTAATTTTATGTTTATATTTTCTTATTTACAAATAATGATTGAATTTCAAATTGAATTTTTGTGTGTGCTGAAAACTACGTTTAAAATAAAGAGATTATATCAGAAATAATTTAAAAATAGGACTAGGGATCTAACATAGCATAGATTTATTCCGAGTGCAGTGTCAGTTCCATTGGCAATCCCAGTCGCCGGAGCCATCCTCTTCCTGGCCTGCGTTGATTTTGCTGCGCAAGTTTGTTGCTAATCACTTGGCTGTATATAAAGTTTGCAATGACTAGCTGCCGGTGATTGCGTGCCCCCTGTCCCCAGATCCCGATCCTGATCCTGTCCCTTCCCCTCTCTCCCCTTTTAACCAGGTATGTGCCCAGCTTTGTTGACTCAATTACTCAAACGACGACGCACATGGCTCTATATGTTGCCAGTTAATAGCCGTCGGTTATAGGCAACATAACCAAGTTTATTTTTTATTTTTTATTTTGTCCTAGATTCGAGTTGGTTTTTGATAAATGTTTGCTCTGGCATGTGATTTGATTAGTTTTGCAAAATATATACATCAATAGCGATGGGCCCATGTGATTGATTATGTCGTTTAAAAATCAAATATTGACGATTAGTGTGTGTCGAGTGTGTGTGTGGAGCTTTGTTGGCGGAGGCGGAAGTCAGTGTGAATAATCGTGTCAATCGCCTGCGGGCTTCGGCTACTGTTTTTGCCTGCTTTTTGATGGTGGCTAGAGCGCAAAGCCCAGAGCTCGTTGTGCATTTAAATTAAAGCTTTAAATTTATGTACATGCCGCCCAGTGCTTGTCAGCAAAAACATAAATTTAATTAATTAGACAAGATAAAGAGAGTGTGCAGACCGGTGAGCAGAGCCAGAGCAGAGAAGAGCTTCTCCTTTTGCTGGCCATTTAAAATGCAGAGTTATTTTCAAATGAAATTCTCGCCTGCAGCAGTAGAGTGTCTGTGTGTAACCATAAATTAAGCATGTGCAGCAGGGACATCCACATCCACATCCCAGAGATATCCTGGACACGGACACGCTGCAACGCCTTCGCAGCTTGAACTCCACTTGCAGCTGCACTGAATAATTTGTTTATTAACCCAAAATCAGTTTATGCGCTCTGAGTCCTGCGGCTCGGTTTCCGGAGAGTCCTGCGTCCTTCGTCCTGGCCATTATTACTGTGGCACGGAGCCGGAATTATATTGTATTATGAGCGCTAGCTGCTCTATAGTGTGTCTACCATTTATGTATGCAAACACGCACACACAAGTCCATTAAGTTATTAAGGGATTTTGTTTTGGTGGATTTTCAATAGTTGTGCATCCTCGATTCACTTGAATGCTAATCGCCTGCATTAGTCTGCATCCATTCGGATAAGGATTTGCCCCTGCGTTTCCCTGTTTCCCTGTTTGACATCGTTAAATTGTGCACGAAGTTGTTTTTGTTTCATTTAAATATGCATAAATTTGCCAGTCATTTAATTTTCATAAATTTTGGAAAGCAAACAAGAAAAAGCACTTGACAGCAAGATGATTAATTAATTTCCAATAAACCCTGCGGTCTTTTTATTAATAAAGTGCAGCAGTAAACTTAGAACCAAGTTAATATTGTTCAAGGTATTTTACATTAAGCCTAAAAGCCTGCAATGCAAATTTCTATTATTTTGCGACACATGCAGAAAAGTGGGCTAAACCACTAAGTTTAAACCATTTCCGCTGCCACTTCCACTTTTCTCATTTTGTTTTCACTCAGCTGCATTTAATTGATTTCCATCACTAATTGCAGTCTTTGTTTATGCATGCAGGGGTATTAAAATAAAAAGCATTTGCTCATGCCATTTAAGCCAATTAAAGTCAATAAAAGCCGAAAAACATTCTTTAAATCCTTTGGGCGTTTGTGTTTTTATATCCCAGGCACATTAGGAGGTTAGGATACAAAGACTTCTTTAACTTTTAAAGATTACACTGAAAACTAAAATATATTTAAAATTGATTACCACCCCGAGATAATAAAAAAAAACAATTTCCGATATATTTTGTATTTATTTCGGATTTAATCGATTATTTTAAACAAATAATTTGAATCATTGTTTTTTTTATTAAACTGGTAAAGATTACAACGTGAAATAAAATATATTAAATGTGAATACCCACGCTGGAAAAATGAAAACCCAAATTTGTAATAATCGGATTAAATCGATAATTTTAAACAAATCAATTGAATATTTTTAGAACAGCCAGAAATCATTGATACCTTTTTCCCCCAAGCATTAGTCTTCTTTATCTCGTAGATTTTTTATCTGGTCAGAGATTGCAGTCGAATCGTTTTACATTTGTAATACTTGGATTGCAGTTTTGCCAAATTGTAGCAAAAACGTTGAAAGCTGCTGTACAGAAATTGTTTCTTTATTCGGCTCGTAGCAAATTTATGTTTGTCTGCATATTTACAACAGTTTTTGCCTGAGCACACGCACACAGACAGTGAGAGACAAAAAGCATCGGCCAAACATCGATGCATTCACTCCGCAGCCCTTCAGTCTATTTTCCCTGTTCGCATTTATGTATTTTTTTGTGCATGCTTTTTGCTTATGTGAGGGACCAGCTTCAAATGCGCAAAAGTATTTTGGGTAGCGCATCAAACACAGTTGTATTATTTTAAATCCGCTTGCAATATTTTCAATTTGATTTTCAATTTAAATGGAAAGCTTGCTGCGCACAACGCTGCCAATATAATACATTTTTCATGTCAATCGAAGCTGCAGTTGCAGTTGCAGTTGGACTTAAGGAGACCAGTTTCCGGGGGCAAAAACAGGAGCCAAATGTGGGAAATAATCAAATTTAGTTTCCGTTTGTGCATTACGTACGACGTAGACTAGAATTGGTTTTTGTTTCAAATCAAATTTGGGAAAATAATAACGATGCAATCAGGGAGCTCAGCTCTCAGTTTCTTGGGCTGCTGCTGCCGTTGGGTCCGATGGCCATGATATTTATAATTAATTGAAATAATTCCCTCTCTGAATAATTACACACTCCTCTTACTTCTCCCTTTATTTTTCTTTGTGGCTTCAACTCACCTGGCATACCTGGCTGACCTGGAAATCAGGTCATCAAACCACCTGGCTGGCAGTGCTGCAACGGACACGTGCTCTGCAATAATTGCCGCAGTCGCTCCGTAAAGTGTCCTGTGTGCCGGGTTCCTTTGGGACCGAGGGGCCGCTGTCTTCTGTCGGACAAACTGTTCACCCTGCTGGCGGAGAGCTTTCCCTGCGATGGTGGTAAGTGTATAGTATAGTATGTATCCCAGACTTTTATCTATTTAATCTGCGCAAAACGATACCCAAATTAGCGTTGTCATTAGGCAACAGCTGGCTATCACAACACAAAGTGTCATTTTTAAAGGAGTTCCTCTTATAAGCCGAACTTTGAGCTGTTGATGGGGGTTTAAATTGTGACTTTGCTGCTTTAAAAAAACGTATCTGAGTCAAATTTTAATTGCTGTCAGTATTACAAAACAGTTAATTTGAAATTTGAATTTTTAAATATTGTCTTGAGTTTTAAATTAAAAATCTGACAGCTTTCTTAAAATAGTTTAAATTTAAATTTTGCAATATCTGATCATACCTCTTATTGAAATTGATAAATTCAAGTTTTCCAAATGTTTTTTTTTGTTATATTGATTTGGAAATAGCGTAAAGGGGCTACTTACTAATTTTGAATTACTTGTTAAATTAGGTTTTCTTATTTTAATGGAAAACAAAAGTGTGAGTTTTTTATTAAAGAACTTTAAGTACAACTATAACGAATTCATAATGTGTAAAACTTGTGTCTAAAAATTTAAGTTATTTGCAAGACTAGCTCCGTTTTTGTGACAGGACACAGAAGCCCCCTGAAAACATAATTTGTTCCCCAGCTCTGTTTAATATATCCTGTGCCGATGGCAACATCCTGCGTCCTGAGACGTCATTTACTTGGGCCTGAGAAAAGTTTTGAGCGACGGCAAGTGTCAATGTTTCACTTAAATCTCAACCGAGAACCAAGAACCAAGAACCGAGAGCCTGTCGCAAATGAAAGAAAAATGTGACAAGAAAGCGGATCCGAGAGTCAAGAGTGCTTGAAATTGAGCGCAATGGCTCATCTTGGCCTGTTGTTCTTTTTATAGCATAATTATGTAACATAAATTGCTAAAGTTTTTCGCGCTTTTCGCCATTCGCTGTTGTTGCTGGCTCCTTCGTTTAAAGTTTAGCCGCCCTTGTTGTTGTTGCCATTTTCAATCTGTGTCCGCCAACTTAACTTCGAGTGAAGTTTACAGCGAAGGTAACAAGCAACAGAATTTTCCACCGTTGTCTGCATTTGTTTTTCCTTGTTGGTCTTCATTTTTTGCCACTTTTCCCCACTTTTTCCCGCATTTCCCCACTTTGAAAAACTTCAGCATTGTTTTTCCCCGAGCTTATGCTGTGCTTAGTGCGTTTTTATTGCTTCTACATTAAGTGTGCATTCTTTATGTTTCGCCGAGATTTTCTCGAGCTCATATTTATATAGATGTGGAAATTTATATACTTTTTTCTATTATCATTTGCCACTTGAACTTTCTTGGGTGAAACCCTAACGAGCGACCCATTGGACAATTGCAACGGCAGCAAAACTTGTGAATTGTGCGTGGACTAGATTTTGTTATATTTACATTTCTTAGTTTATTTCTTTTGGGACATTTTTATTTTAATGGTCCGCCTCTCTTTTCCTATTTGCAGGGAAAACCAACCAGGTGACTGCGGCCCAGGGCCATGAAAAACTGAGCAGCAGCCTCAACAAGTGCACAAATGAATATCATAATCAACCGAAAATGGCGATGAAGAAGTGCGGCAAGCAAATCTCCCAGGAAACTGCCCAAACTCCCAGCGAAATCAGGAGGAAAAGTCAGCCGGAGTTTGGTGTGCTGATAAAAGTGCAGCGCCAGGAGACGACGAATGCAAGGACCGAGGATATTTCGGGTCGGGAAGGTCACAACAATATGCTCGTTAAACCAAAGTTAAAGTTGAGTAAGAAAAGTTGGCGGATTACAGGGCCAGATCAAGATGGATTGTGCTGCTGCGAAGAAGTTGCCACTGCCACTGCCACCTCCACCATAAATAATGGACAGCCGGGCAGCGAGCAGGTGCCGGAGTATCAAAATTATCATTGCCCCACTGGGAAATCATGCAGCCTGGCCAACAAATTGTCAACAGTTCGGGGTGCAGCGCTATCAGCGGGGAGTCATAAACAGGAGGCGCCTGCTGCTGCTGCATCCGCTGAATCCGCCGGAGTGAATCAGGGGTCAGTGGGCCAAACTGAGTGGCAGCTGCTGCGCCATCTCAGCGCGGAGCACCACCTGGCAGTGGTGAATAGCTATGGCACGTTCGACGAGCGGCTGCACGTACGCCCCCAGCTGCCCCAAGAGGGCGTGGCATGCCTGCGGCTCAGCGAGGACCACCACGACCACGTTGGCCACATCAAGGTGCACACATTTTTCCTGGCTGTCATGGCCATCGAAGAGGGGCTGCACGCTGTATTCCTTTGGCACCTGCACCTGTCACCTGCGCCTAGGACCACCTGCACCCACTTTTGAGACTGTCATCGGGACACAATGCGGTCGCGTCAATTGGCTAGGAGCTAGTCACTCTCTTCAGCGGAGTTGGCCGGAGATTAGGGCATCCGGCGAGTTCCTCACCTGCCGCAGTTTGCCTGCCAATTTGGAAGTGACTGTGAAGAGGAAGTAGGCCAGGCCTGGGCACAAAGAGAGCAGAATTTCTTAGTGTGCGTGCGTTTTCTCTTTTTCTCTCACTTTGTGTAGTAGAGAGTAGCTGCCGTAAGCGTGTATTGTGTGTGTATATGAGCGTGTGCCCAGGTCTAAGGTAGACCCACCCAAGACTGGCTCCTAATTTATAGTATTAAATCTACACCCCACTTAAATTTAAGCACACTTAGTACTGATTTCCATTTCTGTCTCTGCAAAAGTGGCGATAGAGCAAAACATAACGAAATGATAATAAAAAAAATTTGAACTGTATGCTTTGTAAATTATATTTGCATTTTTTCACCCGCGTGTATTTATACGAAAAATGCAAAACGCAATTTGAAAATGTGTTTAATTTGCAATATTTTTAATTAATAAAAACATTTAGAAAAGTGCTGGCCTGGCAGTTTGAAAGTCGTGGCAGGTGAATAAACAAGCACTGTTAACCTTTGGATACTCTATAAAAACAAAGGTGTTTTAAATTTGTATATTTTTATTATTTGTTTTTCATTTGTATTTAAAGAGAAATCAATTTTTTGAAGCCATGACACGATTATTTTGTGCCCTGCATTCCATTTAAAGGGTGTCCCAGTTTCGATATGTACAAAAGAAAGTAGGTGTTTTTCCCTTGCGGTGGAAAAATAATTCTGATATTTTTACTGACAACCACTGGTAACTAGCGCCTGTCTGTTTGCTGCCTCCTGATAATTGACTTGCATGCAAATTAATGTTTTTTGCCTCCTCGGAAAAGCGTGGGCGTAAATTGCTGCCCTGTCTGACAAACAGTAAACACGGTCAAAATGCTGCTGCTGCTGCGGCGAGTCATTTTCATCAACGCCGCCCTATACATAAATCTCTGCCCCATCGATGTTTACCATATTTAAGGAAAAAATTCCAATTTGATACAACAAAAATCAGAGTGTGTGTAACATGTGTGTGCGGCAAATAAAGCAAAGTCTGTTTTATTACCCTCTTTTTTTTCTGCAGTGCAGTGCAGTGCAGTTGGAGTTCCCTCGACTGTTTGTTTTTGATGAGCCATCACCATCATCACCGTCATCTTATGTACTGCACTGTACTGCAATCGAAAACAGTGTGCATAGTTAAAATAAATTAAATACTTTCCCATACACACGACACTTTTTCCAACACGGCTGATGAGGAGATGATCTGACTGCAGCAGGGATAATGGATAATGGCGGTGGTGACGTCGCTGCGATTGGTTATCTTTGTCGGCGGTCCATCAGGTAAATTAAAAAGATTCCGGCGAAGCAATTAAATTACGGGCATCGATGGGCGGGGGGCGAAAAAATAAACCCAATATGATGAGCCAGTCAAAATGCAAATGTTCAGAAAACAATTTACAAGACAAACGCATATTTTTAATAAAAAGCAGGGGTTGCATTTTTATTGGGGTGAAATGCCAGCATTGGAAATACAACAAATTTAAATTATTAAATACATTAAGTATTCAAAATAATTCAAAATGTAACAAAGATTTTAAGTCATTTATTATTTAAAACAATTTAAAATTAACAAAAAACATATATTAAAAAAACCTCAAAATGTTCAAGTTTTAACGACATTTTAAGCGTAAAAGAGTTTAGATTGAAAACAAAAACAATGTTGTTACTTTTTCTGTTCATAATTTAAAAATTATTATTAAAAAAACAATTAAAAAAATGTTTTAATTCAGCTTCCATAATTTAAGTTGCAAAATGGTTTTAACACGTTAATAAGTAAGTAATAATAAATTAAACTAAATATTATTTCCTTAATGTTTTAAAATTGGTATAAAAAAGCTTTCAGTGTGTTTGTTTGTTTACTGTTATATTGATCACATGTAGCTAAATAAAAGAACAAAAAAGCTCCATAAAGTATGTATAACAAAATGCGGTAGGTCAGGAGCACACTGTCATCAAAAAGTGAAAGCATTTAAGAACAAAATTGAATTCAGCTGATATGGAATTCACATACATTGTCCTATGATTAGGAAACTATTAATAAACATTCACTGCCTTATCTAATTGAGATAAATTGTGATAATGTGTCACGTGTTTATCAGCTAATTGGTTTTGCCTTAGAAAACTATGAGAATATTGAATCGAAGATAAACGACTTCCCCTGTATGCATAAATATATAAATATTAAATATACACATATATATTCCTCTCTCTTTGCCTCTCTTCCCTTCTACGCTCATTTTTCTCCAGCTGAAGAGGGTTTGCTTTGCGTTGCCTGTTTGTTTGCCAATTAGTTTTAATCGAAGAGCGCTTCGCTCCGCTCTCTGCGGCAATCGCCAATCGCTTGTTTAAATTGCTTTTCTAATTAATGCGCTGGGTAAATATTTGTCAGCAGTGCATGTGTGTTGTAATAAAAAGAAGCCCCGAGTTCCCGTTTTCTTGGGCTACTTGGATTTTATTCTTTCCGGCGGTCGTGTGTACGGCGGTTTTGCGCGTGTTCTCCGTTTTCCGTCTTCATATTCATTCATTCGATTCTCCGGTTCGTTCAAGTGGTTGTTGTTTGCCCATTGCTCTTCATTCGTCTCTTTGGCTGTCAATGGTTTCTCTTTAGCTGTCAATTTGACTCAAGACTACGTCACCGTTTTGACTCCGTTTTGTTTTTGTTTTGGTTCGCTCTTCTTCGGACATGAACAGTAATTCTGGTAAGCTTAAATTTTTGGGTGCTTTTTTAGCTTTTATCATTTAGCACTCGGAGTTTTAGATTTTCGCCTTTGGCGCTAATTTACGAGTTTATGGTTAATCGATTAGAAGACACTTTTTGCTCAAGTGCCGATAAATAAACCGTGTGCAAGTAAAATTCAACTTCAATAACGAAAAAATGTTTTAATTTAAAAAAATGTATAATATTTTATATTTTCTGAATGTTTTTATTATTTTACTGGTCTTTTTTGTAAATGACTAATGACTAAAATAAATAAGAACTTGACAGGTTTTAAATATATTGATTTTTGATTAATAAATAAATAAAAAAATGAAGTAAATATAAATATAAATAAAAGTTTGTAATATTAACATTAACTCTAGTGACGAAAGTCTTCATTTGATTTTAAATAAATTCTTTATAATATCAATAAACAAAAGTGCTTCTGCAAGGCTAATTATATTACTTAAAAACAAAACATTCACAGATATCCAGGATGTGGTGGCCAGTAGTGATGGACCACCTCTGCAATCCTTTCGCTGCAGCAATCCCTTCGATGAATCCTATCCAGCTGCGAATAAATCCAACTTGCAAAGGGACTTGGAACGGGATGGTAATCAAACACCACTCCACATGTTGCGGCGGGCCAGTGAAACGGTGACAGCCAGCATCCTGGAGCCCGAAAAGGAGCAACTGCTGGGCGAGCGACCTCTGGTTCCTCCCCGCGTCCATGGACCCCCAATCTCCGGTGCATCCGAAGGTGAGTGATTCCTATTTTTGTGGACCGTCGTCATGGGGAACTTCTGTAAAGCAAAGCAAAAATATTTATTCCGGAAATTCTTTCCTTTTCCCACAGCGGGAGTAAAATGCACAATGCGTACTCTATACTCATTCATAGTTTGTTTGTGTAAAGTTTTTCTTTTGCTAGTGTTTTGTTTTGAATCACAGGAGTTGATTGAGGCATTTCGAATTTAAGTAAAGCACAATCGCATCGAACACAACGGGGCGTATGCGTAATATTTTCGGATATTGCAGCGGGATGTGAGCTGCTTTCATAGCTCAATTTCCAGCATTTCCTTGGCTCTGAAAATTTAGAAACATGCACTTTTCACTAACTTTTGTTTACACGCTCGTCTGTTTTGGCAGGTGGTCGTTTCTATATTTTTTTTGTGCCCACAGCCACCGAATGGTTATTATTGTTGAAGCTGCCGGAGCTGCAATTGTTTTGCATCTGTCTAAATACGGGTTTTTGGGTGGTGTGCTCACTGACTTTTGCCAACTTTCTGCAGAGGATTTCCCTTGGGGCCATGGCCACTCTGGAATTTTCACACGAATAATGAGCCGTTTTAGTTGCGCCCAAATGCCCACAATCAGACAACTAACACGAGTTCTGCTCAATGCTGACTGCTGACTGCTGAAAGCCCGCGGCTTTTGGAAAAGTATGTTTTCATGAATATGCATTAGCCGGGGCTCATTTCCTGTGCATTCATTTCGCATTTGCCATGCAGTCGAGAGTTGTGTGTGCCCTCGAAGCCACTGATTCCGATTCCTATTTCTATTCCTATTCCCATTCCCATTCCGACTCTGATTTGACTCTGGAAGTCATATTTAAATAAGTTTGCGCACCGCTGCAGGCTGCACTAATGCTCGCATGTGCAGGCGCACTCGTTTATATTAAATAAATTCCATTTAAATGCAGCGTCTCGGGCCATTCCTCAAGCTCAACCTTGAATGGGTGGGTGCACCACCACCTGCCCACCTGGCCACATTTCACATGTCGCTTCTGCCATTTGCCCATGAGTGAAACGGCGACATTTCTGTTAACTAAAGCCAACATGATATACACACAAACATTCTCTGCTCTGTCTATTGATAAATGCATTGCACATTGCATTGCATTGCGCATTCGCCCCGTTCGCCCCCCGCAGAGTCGTCAGTTCATAACGTATACGCAGTGTGTGTGTGTTTGTGTGTGCGACACATTTATAAATGCCAGAGTGGCTGTGACTCAGCATAATGATTACCAAATGAATGGGAGAATGTTAACCGTCACGAAAACCCTTTCGACACCATTTGCATTGCACTAAAGCGTTTTTGCCCAACAGCATTTAGCAGGCTGAGTCCTTTTGACTGGGTCGTTTTTGAAGGATCTGCACTTGCACCGCATCTAATTACTAAACCGAGCTTAGCACTTGGAGCTTTGACCACCTGTCAGTCTTTGGCTGGGGATTTGTTTGTTTACTTACCATTGAATGGCTTTTTATGACCTGGATATTTACTACTAGTTTTACTATTTGCTTGCCCCAGGCTAAAAAAGTGCCAGTTTCCAGTGATTTGCGATGTATGAGCACTAAATTAGATGCGAATCGCTGGGGCGTGAGTTCATCTCTCGTGGGCAGGAAGGAAGTGCGTGACAACGGAATGCAATCTTCCCCAGAAAGAAATTATTTTCTGTATGCGAAACATGCATCGGTAAGCAGTGAAGTTGCGAGTCTGCAAGTCGGGATTCAGGATTCAAGGTTCAGGACGCGAGATGTTAAAAGGTGGCACGCCTAAGTAAACATAAATAAAATAAATGTGTGTATGCTGGGTACGGGAAAAGTGATTTGATATATGTGCTGCAACTCAAAGCCAGACGGGAAGGACTTGAAACTCCTTGGTGGAGGCAGAAGGAGCTGCAAAAGTCATCATCGTGTGCAATTTACCGTTTAAACATATTGAAAAACCCACCTGACGTTTGCCTGTAAATAATGAATAGTTGAATAACTGATATAAATCACCGGAAAAACATACACATACCCCTCTCTCCTTCGCCTAGGAATTTATGGCATTTCTTGCACTGCCACTCTGTAATAACAATCTAAATGTTAAGTGACAGGAAAAAACTTTTGCAACTTTCACAGGCAAAGATAAATTCTGCATCATAAAGAAGTTTTTCGAATATTTTGCTCAGGCTCGCAAACTTGTTTCTCGTCTGGAAAAGTGTGTTTGCCTCGCCTCCAATTAACACCTCAGATTCGCACTCTCCTATCTCAGAACGAACGCACATGACAACCGAATGACAAAAACTTTTGCTGCACCTGGATCTTTGCTATATATCTATATCTGTGTATCCATGACCATTACTTTTTTCCATCAGCACATCCTGGGAGCTATTTTTTGTGCCCTGTGACATAATTTGTGTGGAAAGTTGTGCAGCAAAATTGAAAAGCGAAATTCAGTACCTTGGCTTAAAAGAACTTTTGCATTATTTTCTTGTGCCGCTCTCTGGTCACTTGAAAGTTGCAGAAAATATGACAAGATAAAATGCCGAAAAGTGCCAGAGGCTAGAGTGGGCGAGTGGGCGGTGCAGCAGCAGCGATAGGGGGCGTGGCAGGTGCAACTGCCAAAGGTAATAATCAATGGGGCGGCAGCCAAAGAAGCGGCCAAAGAAGCCTTAATGACCTCTGCCCAACTTGCAGTTCAAGTTGGCTCAACTTAACGGTTTCCTTCTTTTTACCATTTTCACCATTTTACCAAGTGCGCAGCGCATGAATATGAAATATGAAAATGTGAAATATCACAGCACCGAAACTGCTGTCTTACAATACCTGAGTGCGCTATCTCTGCTGACACCTTTGCACAATTTATGCACAATTCTTTTTCAGAAGCGCTGGCAAAAAATAAAGTTAAGTGCCGCAAAAACTTTTAAATGAGGCACATAACTCACAAAAGTAGAATGAAAACGCTAGCCTCCCCTATTTGCGAGACAGGAGTTATTTTAAATTAATTAGCAAAACTTAAATATTTGCTTGTAGTTCAAACGCGAACTTCGCATTGAACTTGTAAATATTCAATAAGCTCGCAGCCATAATGAATTCAACTCAACCGAACCGAAACCGAACCGAACTGAACCGAGAGTTTAGCCTTCGCTGAAATGGCAAATATTTGCGGGGCGTACATAAGTTTCCTGTTGGTTATGGCTAATTAATTGATAAGCAAATGCTCGTAATCATAATTGGGCCCTGGGCCAAACAAGTGTTTATGTTGCTGGCAAGCACTTCCCAAACTATGGGTATTACACGAGGGCCTAGGGGTAGTTTCTCTAATCAGTTGGAATACCATATACTACTATACCTTGGATCTTGATCAGTTTCCGACTGCTCTTTGGATTAGCACCTTCAACTCGATTCCCGCTAACAATCCCATATGTTCTCATTGTCGACTCTCTCTGAATTTGCTCGCTAATTTTAAGTTATTAAACAAATATTTTGTGTGTTTCGCTCGCGTGCCCGCGATAGCTTCTCCGACTCCCAGATATATGTTTCTTTATTAGCATAAGATAAAAACGTATATATATCACAGAACAGAGGCTGTAGAGCTTTCCATGGAAAATACAAGTCTCAGTAGTCCGCTGCCATCGAAAGAGATTAGTTGCCGCTTGGCATTAAATTTGTGCGGTTCGGTGATGAAACAATTTCAATTAATTTGCAATTTCCATTGAATTGATTTGGAGGGAATATGTAAAGCCCAGTGAATATTTCTAGTTTTATTAGTGCTGTGGTTAACGCAAACAAATTTATTTATTCGCTGCCCAGGTAAGCAAAAACAAAAACCAGGGGAAACTTAAATTTCCCAACTTTCGTAATTGTTTTGATTGTTAGAAAACACTATTTCTATTAGCGACCAGGTTATTACATTTTTAGCGTACACACATAAAACTTGCTAAATTCAACGTTATTGTTTTAAAAAGTTTACAGTTTAAATAGTTAGCATTGTGCTACTGCGTTGCCAAAGCTGATTATTTTATTATTTAAAATGAAATTATAATTAAAATAATTTTGTTTTGATTTTAAACTTTGAAGGGAGCGCCACAGCTTTCTCTTTGTGTGCGGTTTTTTTGTTTGCCGGTGTTTTGAAATGATTTTTCGCGTTATCTCTCCCAGACAGAGAACATCTACACATCAGCTGTAGTTTTATATTTGTTTATTTTTGTTTTTGGCTGAGAAGGTCAGTAATATTAATGAATTTGACATGCGAGAAGGCCGCCCTATGAAATATTCTTATGAACAACTTTGTTTAAACTGTCAGCAATGGTTAGAATATTTGAAAAACAATTAATTTTTATCCAGTTAACCTTTGTGTGAGCGGAAGATTTTTTATACGTTGTTGAGCGGAAGACACAATTTTGTGCATCGTGTTATAACCGCGTATATCTTTAAAACTTTTATTCAGAAAAATTTGAAATTTTTACTGAATATGTATTGACTCAAAATCATTAAATTTAAAATTTAAATTTTTAAATTAAGCCTACACTGAAAAAAATTTTTAAATTTTACCTTGGAAAAAAAAATTGCAGGTCAGATTAATTACGTAAAACTCGCAAACAGATCAAACAATTGAAAAACGTTATATACTACGTTATAGGACTTTTAATAAGCTTTTCGAAAAGGTCAAATGTGTCATACCTTTCTTTAGAAGAAGTCACTATAAAAGTATTTCAAAGTTCTAAAAACGTGCAAAAAATGTGGGCAGGTAGTACGTTTTACCATCAACCCTTTTTTGGGTCATTCCAAAAAGAGTTGTCGGCAGCTGCACCTGGCGGTCATAAATGATTTGGGTTATTTGTGACCGTTACTTTTATTAGCAAGAGTACCTAAAACCACAAATACCCCTTTTTGGACATTTATAGTTATAATTATGGGATTAAAACAATTTATTTTTATAAGAATAATAATTTTGAAATAAAAATAATACTAGTTTTTTAGTATATTTGTGGTATTATTAATCAAATTTGTACAAAATAAATGCAATTTTTCAACAATATTGGTTGTTTTTCTTATAGTTTTACCAAAGAAGGGTATGACACATTTGATCATTTTGGAAAGCTTATTGGAAGCCCTATAACGTAGTATATCACGTTTTTCAATTGTTTGATCAGTTTGCGAGTTTTACGTAATTAATCTAACCTGCAATTTTTTTTTCAAGGTAAAACTTAAAAATTTTTTTTAGTGTAGGATTAATTTAAAAATTTAAATTTTAAATTTAATGATTTTGAGTTAATACATATTCAGTAAAAATTTCAAATTTTTCTGAATAAAGGTTTTTAAGATATACGCGGTTATAACACGATGCACAAAATTGTGTCTTCCGCTCAACAACGTAGTTAAAAAAAGTTTTCCCTAATAAAACCCAAGATTACCAACAGATTTATCTAAAAATCGGCAAACTTCTTTAGAATCGCTGAAGACGAGCTGTCAGAAAATTTCAGATCGATAGCTTTCACACAACCCGAGATATTTACAAGCAAAATCGAAATGGAACAAAAATGTTCCTTCCGCTCACACAAAGGTTAATGAATTGTCTCAGTGTTTTTGCATTAAGTATAGCTAAATACGTTTATTGAAAGCAATAAATAAACTGAACTTGGATGTTGACTATAAAATTTTAAAAATGTTTGTCCAAAACATGTTGTAAGTTTAGAACCTAATGCATTAGTGCACTTTTAAAGACACTTTAAAGCGAGGTTATAAATCTGCAGAAACTTAAGTCAACTTGGTACACTTCTGAAAAACATAAATAAGTTGGTGAATTTTTA